>JAJEJH010000082.1:0-608322 GCA_026122585.1 Anacardium occidentale
AATTGGTCCTAGTGGTTCTGATAAATTGTATCTGGTCTATAGTTTGCCTAGGGCTCATCAACTGTTTAAGTTCAATGGTTCTAAAGATCTAGCTATGGTAGAGGAATGGATTGAATCAATAGAGAGTGTTATAGGTTTGTTCACTATGTCAGATAGAGAGAGGGTCTGATATACTACTTTTATATTGAGAGGTGATACGAGGGTATGGTGGAACATTGCAAAGACATTAGTTGATAAGAAGATATTGCTTGGGTTGAGTTTTGAAGGATATTTGAGGAGGAGTATCACACTGTTGATATGGTATATACTAGAGCTTAGAAGTTTATTGAGTTGACTTAAGGGACTAGATTATGTATCATCCTAGATCCAGAAGCCTTTAGGGGTAGAGTTTTGGGGTTAGAAATCGAATTCAGAGAGAGATTGGGAGTCTGGTAAGTTCAGGGGTGAGTTTTCGAAGCCATGTGGCTTCCGTTGGAATCCTTTCGGAAGGATTCGAGTAGGCGAGCGAGTGGGAAATAAGTGATGCTTATTTTCCCTGGTGCACGATCGTGCATCCTTGGTGCACGCCCGTGCGTGGCATGCTATATAAGTGAGCCGTGAGCATTATGTCATTTTTCTCACCCAAGTTTTCTCTTTAGCCAAAATTTCTCTCTTCCTTGCAGCTCCTCCCATCCTTAGAGAGGAAATTCAGCAGTCAGTTCCTCCTAATCCGGCTAGAGAGCAAAGAGATTAGTGTTTGAAGCTTGTTTTCCGAAGCATGGAGAGAGGTAAGTGTTCCTCACTTCTTCTCGCGTTTTTCCAGCTTGATTGATGAGTTTTGTTGCCATGGATGAATTCCTTGCATGCTGATGAATGTGTGGAATGCTTATATGTGATTGCATGTTGATTTGGTTGATGGATTTCCACCCTTGAAGCTTGCATGTGTGTATGTATGGCTTTGGAGAGAGAAAGAATATGTTCCCATGGTAAATCGTTTGATGGTTGATGCATGTGCAAGTTGAGGCTTGAATTGCGTTAATTGGGATGTTGAGAACATGTGTTTGAAGTGCTATTGTGAATGCATGTGATTTGGTTGGCCGTTTTCGTGAGTTTTCTGGGCGGTGCTTTGTTGAAGAACCAGACGCACGACCATGCGCCAGTATGGCACGACCGTGAGCCTGTGTTTCTCCAGATGCACGCCCGTGTGCACGACCTGTGCACGACCAGAAAATGTATGTGCACGCCCGTGTGTCCGCATACGCACACCCGTGCGTAGGCATTTTCAGTGAAGATGAATAGTGAATTCCAGTAGCTTGCACGACCAGGCGCACGACCGGTGCACGGTCCCGTGCGTCAGGGTGCACGCCCGTGCACGTTTCATGCACGCCCGTGCATCAGCAGATTTTCAGAAAAAATGATATTAATTGTTTAATTAAGCATGGGAAATTCAGATAAAGGCTAATTGGCTGCAGATAAGCATTTAATGAGCATGTATTCAGATAATAAACTGCATGTGCATATCATGACATGACATGTAGTTTCAGAGAGGATCAGGAGATCCGAATTCAGCAGTATTCAGAACCCGATGTACGGGTAAGAGTATAGGGTGAATACGAGGGGGCATATGTGGGAATCAGCCTTCTGACACCAGTCAGAACGCTCAGCAGTATTTCAGATTCAATTCCTGACACCAGTCAGATGATTAGCAGTATTTTAGTATTACCATCTGACACCAGTTAAATTGGGCAGTAGTGATTATTCAGCAGCTTTCTAGCCAGTAGCTAGAATGGTTAACCCACATGGCCAGGATGCCGAATCCCTGTATTACCCAGTCTGATCAGCACGGCAGGTACCCGAGGGTACAGAGAGGTATTCAGATGCATGCATCCAGTTTTCAGTTAGCATGACATGACACACACATCATGACATGCATCCATATGATAATAATGAATGAATGAAATCCAGATAACAGTTTTCAGATTCCAGCAAGCGCATAGATGTATGAATAGGGCCGAGGCCCAGGTATGTGTTTGTTTATATGATTGTTTGTGCTTGCTTGGGTATTGTGGAAAGTAAGGAGCGCTTACTGGGTGATCTTTATCACTCATCCCCCTCCTTCTTCCAGTTTTCAGGTGTTCGTGCTGTGGCTGCGGAGCGGTTGGATAGAGGCTGACGGAGAGGGCACGCACACACACTGCGACCGTTTTTGTATATCAGTTTTGGACCTGTGTGGTCAATTTGTAAATACTTTTGTATCAGGATGTTCAGAACCACTATGTATGTATGAAAAAGGGCATTGGGCCCATTGTATAGAACAATATGTATATTTCAGATGTAATTCAGTAAAGTTTCCGCATGTGCAAAAATTGTATAGTTTCAGGATGTTTGTTTTATTTATTTTTCGTAGGATTCCCGTTGCGGGTACCCAGGTTTTCAGATTAGTAATAAAAGCTCCCCATTGTTATTCAGCAGCAGGGGTACTCGTGGCGGCGGGTCCTACATTTGTTGGTATCAGAGCAAAGTTGTAAGTGTGTGGTGCTGTTCTCTCATTCGTAGCCGTCGTCCAAACCCTCCTCACAGCACAGTCAGGTATTTATTTTTCCAGTTTTGATTGTGATATGTGATTCTAACCCCTTGTTGTTGGCGATGCTATAGATAGTGAAAAGTATATCCCTAGATGTCTGGATGGGACAGACAGTAGTTCTACCGCCCACCCTATGAGTGTTAGTGATAGGCGGCGCCCTCAGACTACCTCCCATGTGTCGATGAGACCTGATCAGTTGAGAGATATGATTGGGGATGTTGTCAGAGAGAGCCTCCAGCAGGCTGGAGTGGGTGTTGTTCAAGAGCTAGATAGGGTTACTCCTCCTCAGTTTGAGAGTCATCAGATTCCGAGGAGAAGACATTCCCAGTCACAGCATCAGTTTCAGCCACAGTATCAGCGACAGTATCAGTATCAGTATCAGTATCAGTCGCAGCCTCAGTCAGTTAGAGAGAGGCATCAGTATCCAGCTAGTTATACAGATTCCAGTCAGAGTATGAGTATAGATACAGTGGGTACTGGTTCTTTAGGTAGACTTCATCCGATCTACCATCTACCAGGGCCGTATCAGCCAATCAAATTCAGTGGGTCCAGGGATCCAGCAGTGGCCGAGGACTGGATAGAGTCAGTAGAGAGTGTTATGGGCCTCTACACGTTGTCAGAGAGAGAGAAAGTTAGATATGCAGTATTCCATCTTAAGGGTGATGCCAAGGTCTAGTGGAGTCTAGCCAAGACTTCTATCAGCGAGGAGCAGATGACATGGGCGAGATTCAGACAGCTCTTCGATGCAGAGTACAGGAGTATGGAGGTGTTGTATGCCAAGGTCCAGGAGTTTATTGATTTGGCTCAGGGGTTGAGCTTAGTGAAGGAGTATGCTACCAGATTCAATGCTCTAGCGAGGTTTGTCCCGAGTTTGGCAGGGAGGGCCGAGTTCAGAAATTTATTCATGGGTTGCATCCTGCAATTTACAAGGATGTGATGATAGGACCAGAGTCTCCCCAGAGATTCAGTGATGCATTAGGGAGAGCACTTAGATCTGAGGCCGATTTACAGAAGATGGGTGCTTTGAGCAGTGCATCTGAGAGAGTTCAGAGGTCAGATGACAAAGATAGGGGCAAGAGGCCAATGTCAACCAAGAGATCTGCCCGTGGTTTCTAGAGTCAGAGGCAGAGAGCTACACCCCAGCCACCACAGTGTACCAGATGTGGCAGACATCATCTAGGGGAGTGTATGACAGGTCAGATAGTATGTTATTGGTGCCATCAGCCGGGGCACATGATGGCAGCGTGTCCATCCAGACTTAGAGCTGGTGGTGAGCCGGGCCGAGGTAGAGCTGGTCAGTTCAGAGGCCGAGGTGGTCCACCCAGAGGCGGAGATAGAGTCGAGAGAGGTAGAGCAGACTATCCCAGAGCTGGTGGTAGAGCACCTGAGGGAGGTGCTGGACCTTCAGGAGTTGGCGGAGGCAGAGCCAGAGTTTATGCAGTCCGCCAGGAGCAGGCAGAGGCCATTCCCCATGCAGTTACCGGTCAGTTACTTTATTTTGATACTCCATTGTTTGTTCTTGTTGATTGTGGAGCCACACACAGCTTTGTGTCTTGGAATGTGGTTGAGAGATTAGGGGTTGATCCTAGTGTGGCCAGTAGGAGTATCCATGTGGAGATGCCAGATGGGGGATTTGTGTTGAGTGACAGAGTCCTCCTAGATCAGGAGGTAGAGATTATGGGTAGATCCATGGTGATTGATTTGATTCTGCTGGAGTTAGCAGACTTTGATATGATATTGGGTATGGATTTCTTGGGTAGATATGGTGCAGAGATAGATTGTGGAAGGAAGAAGGTGAGATTCCATATAGGCCCTGATCAGTTTGTGTTTGGTGAGGGCAGAGTTGACAGTCTGATGATCTCCAGCATTCAGGCGAGCAGATTGTTGATACAGGGTTGTGTTGGATACTTGGCCAATGTTGTGTGTAGCAGTTTAGTGGGTCCGAGTATCGAGGAGGTGCCAGTCATCAGGGAGTTTCCAGATGTGTTTCCAGAGGAGTTGCCAAGGTTACCTCCAGTCTGAGAGTTGGAGTTTAGTGTTGAGCTTCTTCCAGGTACGGCTCCAATTTCTAAGGCTCTGTACCGGATGGCTCCAGCCGAGCTTCAGGAGTTGAAGAAGCAGCTTCAAGAGTTGACAGATAAGAGGTTTATCAGGCCTAGTTGTTCGCCTTGGGGAGCTCCGATTCTATTTGTTAAGAAGAAAGATGGATCGATGAGGATGTGTATAGACTACCGGGAGTTGAACAGAGTGACAGTGAAGAACAAGTATCCCCTGCCCAGGATTGATGACTTGTTCGATCAGCTGAGAGGTGTAGCGGTATTTTCGAAGATTGATTTGAGATCTGGGTACTATCAGGTCAGAGTGGCAGACAGGGATATTCCCAAGACAACTTTCAGGACCAGATACGGGCATTATGAGTTCGTGGTGATGCCATTTGGGTTGACTAATGCCCCAGCGATCTTTATGGATCTGATGAACCGGGTGTTTCATGATTGCTTAGACCGGTTCGTGTTAGTCTTCATTGATGACATTCTGGTGTATTCCAGAAGTGTGGCAGAGCATGAGGAGCATCTCAGATATGTGCTTCAGAGACTGAGAGACAGACAGCTGTTTGCCAAGTTTTCCAAGTGTGAGTTCTGGCTTGATAGAGTTGCTTTTCTGGGTCACGTGGTTTCAGCAGATGGTATTTCAGTGGATCCTAGTAAGGTAGAGGGAGTTTTGAGTTGGCCGAGGCCGAAGACAGTAAAGGAAATCAGAAGCTTCCTTGGGTTGGCAGGTTATTACAGGAGATTCATTGAGGGATTCTCTAACCTAGCAAGGCCTCTCACTGCCTTGACTAGGAAAGAGGTTCCATTTGTTTGGTCAGATGATTGTGAGGCACGATTCCAGGAGCTCAAGTAGAGATTGACTAGTGCGCCAGTTTTGGCACTACCTCAGGAGGGAGTAGAGTTTGATATTTACACAGATGTGTCCCATCAAGGGATCGGGGCAGTGTTGATGCAGAGTGGTAGAGTTATTGCTTATGCCTCCAAACAGTTGAAAGATCACGAGATGAGATATCCCACTCATGATCTAGAGTTGGCAGCAGTTGTTTTCGCTCTGAAGATATGGAGACATTACTTATATGGAGTTAAGTGCAGCATTTATTCAGACCATAAGAGTCTGAAATATTTCTTCACCCAGAGAGAGCTCAATATGAGACAGGGGAGATGGCTAGAGTTGGTGAAGGACTATGATGTTGACATCAGGTACCATCCAGGGAGAGCCAATGTAGTGGCAGATGCTTTGAGTAGGCGAGTAGTCTTATCCAGTCTTTCAGTCCAATCAGAGCTGCAGTATGAGATAGCCCGAGAGTAGATTGAGATAGTGACTGCGGGATTCTCCAGATTACAGATAACATCTTCTCTGTATGATGAGATCAGAGAGTGTCAGATGTCAGATGAGTGGACTCAGGGTATGCTTCAGAGGATGTCAGAGAGAGCAGTGCCAGACTTTGAGTTCAAAGATGGGATCTTGAGATTCAGAGGCAGAGTATATGTGCCACAGAGTTCAGAGTTGAGGCAGAGGATTTTGTCAGAGGTGCACAGTACGGTGTATTCAGCACACCCAGGCAGTACAAAGATGTATCAGGATCTCAAGAAGAGTTTCTGGTGGTCAGGCATGAAGAAGGACATAGCAGACTTTGTTTCCAGATGTCTGGTATGTCAGCAGGTTAAGGCAAAGCATCAGAGACCATTAGGTTTACTTCATCCTTTGAGTATTCCTGAGTGGAAATGGGAAGATATTTCTATGGATTTTATTTCTGGTCTTCCCAGAGTTCAGAGAGGATTTGATGGCATTTGGGTGATTGTGGACAGGCTGAGTAAGTCAGCTCATTTTCTGCCTATCAGACAGGGTATGTCTACTGATCAGTTGGGGAGACTGTACATTAGAGAGGTGGTCAGACTCCATGGTGTTCCCAGGACTATAGTTTCAGACAGAGACTCCAGATTTTTGTCAGCTTTCTGGAGGTCATTGCAGAGAGCCTTGGGGACCAGATTACAGTTTAGTTCAGCCTACCATCCTCAGACAGATGGGCAGACCGAGAGAGTTAACAAGATTCTGGAGGATATGCTCAGAGCTTGTTGTATGGACTTCCAGATCGATTGGGCAGAGTTGATTCCTCTCATGGAGTTCACGTATAATAACAGTTATCAGGTGACTATTCAGATGGCTCCATTTGAGGCGTTGTACGGTCGGACGTGTAGATCTCCTCTTCATTGGGATGAGATTGGAGAGAGAGATTCTCTAGAGACAGTTGTTGGCCCAGAGATTGTTCAGGGGATGATTGAGCAGATCCGGATCATCAGGCAGAGGATGAGACAGGCCCAGTATCGACAGAAGAGTTATGCAGATCGGAGACGCAGAGAGATTGAGTTTGCAGTAGGCGACAGAGTTTTTCTGAGAGTTGCACCGTACAGGCACGTGCTCAGATTTGGCAGGAAGGGGAAGTTGACCCTAGATTCATTGGTCCCTATGAGATACTTGAGAGAGTGGAGACAGTTGCCTACAGATTGGCTTTGCCAGCTAGCATGGACAGGATCTATAATGTGTTCCATGTGTCTCAATTGAGGAAATATGTGGGGGATCCTTCTCATGTGCTTCAGTTTTCAAAGGTAGAGTTGGCTGATGACTTGAGTTATCAGGAGCTACTAGTACAGATTCTGGACTACAAGGTTAAAGTCCTCAGAAACAAGCAGATTCCTCTTGTGAAGGTCTTATGGCACAGTCAGAGAGTGGAGGAAGCCACTTGAGAGGTAGAGTCTGAGATCAGGGATAGGTTCCCAGAGTTATTCAGGTAAATTCCGGGGTCGAAATTTTTATAAGGGGGGAGGAAATGTAGCATCCTAGATCCAGAAGCCCTTAGGGGTAGAGTTTTGGGGTTAGAAATCGAATTCAGAGAGAGATTGGGAGTCTGGTAAGTTCAGGGGTGAGTTTTCGAAGCCATGTGGCTTCCGTTGGAATCCTTTCGGAAGGATTCGAGTAGGCGAGTGAGTGGGAAATAAATGATGCTTATTTTCCCTTGTGCACGACCGTGCATCCTTGGTGCATGCCCGTGCGTGGCATGCTATATAAGTGAGCCGTGAGCATTATGTCATTTTTCTCACCCAAGTTTTCTCTTTAGCCAAAATTTCTCTCTTCCTTGCAGCTCCTCCCATCCTTAGAGAGGAAATTCAGCAGTCGGTTCCTCCTAATCCGGTTAGAGAGCAAAGAGATTAGTGTTTGAAGCTTGTTTTCCGAAGCATGGAGAGAGGTAAGTGTTCCTCACTTCTTCTCGCGTTTTTCCAGCTTGATTGATGAGTTTTGTTGCCATGGATGAATTCCTTGCATGCTGATGAATGTGTGGAATGCTTATATGTGATTGCATGTTGATTTGGTTGATGGATTTCCACCCTTAAAGCTTGCATGTGTGTATGTATGGCTTTGGAGAGAGAAAGAATATGTTCCCATGGTAAATCGTTTGATGGTTGATGCATGTGCAAGTTGAGGCTTGAATTGCGTTAATTGGGATGTTGAGAACATGTGTTTGAAGTGCTATTGTGAATGCATGTGATTTGGTTGGCCGTTTTCGTGAGTTTTCCGGGCGGTGCTTTGTTGAAGAACCAGACGCACGACCATGCGCCAGTATGGCACGGCCGTGAGCCTGTGTTTCTCCAGGTGCACGCCCGTGTGCACGACCTGTGCACGGCCAGAAAATGTATGTGCACGCCCGTGTGTCCGCATACGCATGCCCGTGCGTAGGCATTTTCAGTGAAGATGAATAGTGAATTCCAGTAGCTTGCACGACCAGGCGCACGACCGGTGCACGGTCCCGTGCGTCAGGGTGCACGCCCGTGCACGTTTCATGCACGCCCGTGTATCAGTAGATTTTCAGAAAAATGATATTAATTGTTTAATTAAGCATGGGAAATTAAGATAAAGGCTAATTGACTGCAGATAAGCATTTAATGAGCATGTATTCAGATAGTAAACTGCATGTGCATATCATGACATGACATGTAGTTTCAGAGAGGATCAGGGGATCCGAATTCAGCAGTATTTAGAACCCGATGTACGGGTAAGAGTATAGGGTGAATACGAGGGGGCATCTATGGGATTCAGCCTTCTGACACTAGTCAGAACGCTCAGCAGCATTTCAGTTTCAGCTCTCTGACACCAGTCAGATCGAAGCAGTATAGTATTCAGACTCAGCTTTCTAGCCAGTAGCTAGACTGTTTAACCCACATGGCCAGGATGTCGAATCCCTGTATTACCCAGTCTGATCAGTACAGCAGGTACCCGAGGGTACAGAGAGGTATTCAGATGCATGCATCTAGTTTCCAGTTAGCATGACATGACATACACATCATGACATGCATCCTTATGATAATAATGAATGAATGAAATCCAGATAACAGTTTTCAGATTCCAGCAAGCGCATAGATGTATGAATAGGGCCGAGGCCCAGGTATGTGTTTGTTTATATGATTGTTTGTGCTTGCTTGGGTATTGTGGAAAGTAAGGAGCGCTTACTGGGTGATCTTTATCACTCATCCCCTTCCTTCTTCCAGTTTTCAGGTGTTCGTACTGTGGCTGCGGAGCGGTTGGATAGAGGCTGACGGAGAGGGCACGCACACACACTGCGACCATTTTTGTATATCAGTTTTGGACCTGTGTGGTCAATTTGTAAATACTTTTGTATCAGGATGTTCAGAACCACTATGTATGTATGAAAAAGGGCATTGGGCCCATTGTACAGAATAATATGTATATTTCAGATGTAATTCAGTAAAGTTTCCGCATGTGCAAAAATTGTATAGTTTCAGGATGTTTGTTTTATTTATTTTTCGTAGGATTCCCGTTGTGGGTACCCAGGTTTTCAGATTAGTAATAAAAGTTCCCCATTGTTATTCAGCAGCAGGGGTACTCGTGGCGGCGGGTCCTACAAGTCATGTATCGAGAATGTACCTATAGTTGGAGAGTTTTCAAATGTCTTTCTTGAGGAGTTACTAAGTTTGCCTTCAGAGCGAGAGTTGGAGTTTTTAATTGAGTTGTTTCTCAATACGACTTTTATTTCTAAGCACCGTATTGAATGGATCTAACGAAACTACGAGCGTTGAAGAAGCAACTTCAACAGTTACTTGATAAGAGGTTTATTCGCCTGACTTATTTAGGATGGGGTGCTTTGATTTTGTGTGTGAGGAAGAAAGATAGGTCTTTAAGGATGTGCATAGACTACAGAGAGTTGAATAAGATAACAGTCAATAACAAGTACCCATTGCCTTAGATAGATGATTTGTTTGATTAGTTGAGCAAAGTTGTAGTATTCTCCAAGATAGATTAGAGGTTTAGGTATCATCAAGTAAGAGTTGTAGAGAGAGAATACCTAAAACTGCTTTCAAAGATGAGGTATGACCATTATGAGTTTATGGTATTGTCTTTTAGTTTGACCAATGCTCTTATAGTGTTTATAGATTTGATAAATCCAGTTTTCTAAGACTACCTAGATAAATTCATGGTTGTATTTATCGATGACATCTTGGTCTACTTGAGGAGTGGAGAGAAGCATTTGAGATTTATCCTTCATATGTTGAGAGATAGAAAGTTTATGCAAAGTTCGATAAGTATAAGTTCTAGTTGAGTAGTGTATCTTTTCTTAGGCATATTATTTCTATAGCAAGTATTTTAATGGATCCTAACAAGCTAAAGGTAATTTTGAGTTGGCCAAGACCGAAGACTACTAGAGAAGTGAAGAGTTTCCTTACATTAGCAGGGTACTATAAGAGGTTCGTTGAGGGTTTTTCTAGTATAGTCAAGCCATTAACTACTTTGACTTAGTGTGAGACACCATTTGTTTGGTCTAAGGAGTGTAAGGAGAGATTTTAGAAGTTGAAACAGAGGTTAACGAGTGCTCCAATGTTAGCATTGTCTCAAAAGGGCATTGAATATAGTATCTACACAGATGCTTCTCATCAAGGGATTAAAGTAGCGTTGATGTAGTCTAGTAGGGTAATTGCCTATACCTCTAAATAATTAAAGGACCATGAATTAAGATACCCTACTCATGATTTGAAGTTAGTTGTCATGGTTTTTACTTTGAAAATTTGGAGACATTACATTTATGGTGTGAGATGTTGCATCTATTTTGATCACAAGAGTTGAAAGTATTTCTTCACCTAGCGAAAGTTATATATGAGACAGAGGAAATAATTGGAACTGGTGAAAGATTATGATTGTGAGATTAGATATCGCCCAGGTAGAGCTAATGTGGTAGTTGATTGTTTAAGTAAGAAAGTAGTTTTGTCTATGATTATAGCTCAAAAGAGTTATAGTATGAGATTGTCAGAGATGAGATTAAGATAGTGATAGTTGGGTTTTCTAAACTTCAGATAATGTCTACTTTGTTTGATGATATCAAGGTTTCCTAGAGGGTTGATTCATGGGTTCAAAGTATAGTTTATAATGTCTTTGAGGGTGCAGTACCAGTTTTTAAAGTTAGAGATGAGATTCTGAGATTCAGAGACAAAGTCTGTGTGCCATAAGATATAGAGTTCAGACAAAAGATTTTGTCAAAGGCTCATGATACAGTTTATTCAGCTCATCTAGGTAGCATAAAGATGTATCAAAATCTCAAGAAACTATTATGGTGGTCTGGTAAAAAGAGAGATATTACAAATTATATGGCCAGATATCGGGTTTGTTGGTAGGTTAAGGTAAAGCATCGAGACCTTCCAGTTTGTTACAATCAATAAGGATTCGTGAGTGGAAATGAGAGAGTATTTCTATGGATTTTATATCAGGACTCTTTAGAGTGTAACATGGATATAACAGTATTTGGGTTATTGTGGATAGATTGAGTAAGTCTATACACTTCTTACCAATCAGAGATGGTATGAGCACCGATCATGATCTGAATTAAGAGGGGTTGTAATGTTCCCAAAATATATTCTAAAGGCTCACAATTCCACTCTGAAAATCTAGCATTGTTCAAGCACTTATGTCATCTAATTTCATGCAATTTTAAATATAACATTAATTCAACCTAAGCAATCACCACTTTCAGCAAGCTTCAGTTCCTTAATTTCCACTAGCAAAACATCACATATTCATCACCAAGAAATGTAGGGAAATGAAGTGTAAATCAACCCTAACAATCATAAATTAAAATTTTACAAGAAATAAACCTTAAGCATAAAACAAATCTTCCACCAACTTAAAGGTAATCCAAGCATAAAGAATCCTTGCACACGAGCTTCAAGGAAGGCTCCACCCACTTGATACAAGACTCACCAATTTGAATCTCCATTACCAACTTCCTTCTTGTAATGGAAATTGAATAAAGAATGCAACTTGGTTCACAAGAACACAAGGTCCCAAGAACACAAGAATGAAAAGCCAAAGCTTTCAAACTTTTATTAATTCATCAAAAGTCCCTTGACAATAAGTTTGGATTGCCTTTTATAGGCATGATACAAACCATGGTTAAAATCTAACTAGCCCTAGTTAACTTAAATACAACTTAAATGAAATAAAAGAAACATAAAAATACAAATTATGTAAGTTTCTTAAATCTAATACAATGCATAATATAAATATAAACATATTTTAAAATATCATAATTTGTAAGCTTGGATCTTTATATAGCTTTCCTTGATTGAAATGACCTTGATTTGAATCTTCAATTTGAGTGTTTGATCTGAATTAATTATTTAAATTCAATCTAAAGAGTTGTTGGCATTCGAATCCATGTTAGAAGCCATTTGAAATTCAAAACATCAAGGTTAAACCATGGGAGCAATTCTAGAATCAAAGCATGCAAAATAACTTGAAAAAAATAAGGCCAAAATTCTAAAAGAAGGTAGAAAGTATTGCGGTGCAGGGTGCGCGTGCGGACAAGTGAACGGGCATTACAGGTGAGCGCTGGGCGTGTGCGTAGGTGTGCATGAGTGCACACTTGCTTGTGGGTGTGTGCACTGGCATGTGTTATGTGTTTCTAACCCCAGTTTGTTGTGATGTTATAGATAGAGAGAAATATGTCCCTAGATGCATAGATAAGACAGATAGTAGTTCACCCGCCCATCCTATGAGTGTTAGTGATAGACGGTTGAGACCAGAGCAGTTGAGAGAGATGATTGGGGATGTTGTCAGAGAGAGCCTCCAGCAAGCTGGAGTGGGTAATGTTCGAGAACCAGATAGAGTTACTCCTCGCCAGTATGAGAGTTATCAGATACCGAGATGAAGAAGACAGTCTCAGTCACAATATCAATCACAGCCACAGTATCAGTATCAGTATCAGTATCAGTCTCAGCCTTAGTCAGTTAGAGAGAGGCATCAGTATCCAGCTGGTTATACAGATTCTAGTCAGAATATGAGTACAGAGATAGCAGACACTACTTCTTCCTGTAGACTTCATCCGATTTACCACCTGCCAGGGCTGTATCAGCCAGCCAAATTCAGTGGATCCAGGGATCCAGCAGTGGCAGAAGAATGGGTAGAATCAGTGGAGAGTGTCATAGGGCTCTTCACTCTTTTAGAGAGAGAGAAGGTCAGATATGCGGTGTTCCATCTCAGGGGTGATGCCAAGGTTTGCTGGGGTCTAGCCAAGGCTTCCATCAACGAGGAGCAGATGACATGGGTTAAATTCAGACAGTTGTTCGATGCTGAGTACAGGAGTACAGAGGTGTTGTATGCCAAGGCCTAAGAGTTTATTGATTTGGCTCAAGGATCTAGTTCGGTCAAAGAGTATGCCATGAGATTCAATGTATTAGCGAGATTCGTCCCGAGTTTGGCAGGGACAGAGATGGGCCGAGTTCAAAAATTCATCCATGGGTTACACCTTGTAATCTACAAGGATGTCATGACAAAAGCAGATCCTCCCCAGAGATTCAGTGATGCCTTGGGGAGAGCGCTCAGATCAGAGGCCGATTTACAGAAGATGGGTGTTATGAACAGAGCATCCGAGAGAGATCAGAGGATAGATGATAGAGATAAGGGTAAGAGACCGATGTCAGCCAGGAGATCTGCCAGGGGTTTTTAGAGTCAGAGGCAGAGAGTTGTACCCCAATCACCACAGTGTACCAGATGTGGCAGGCGCAATTTAGGAGAGTGTCTAGCCGGCTAGATAGTTTGTTATTGGTGTCATCAGCTAGGGCACATGATGGCAGTGTGTCCAGCCAGAGGTGGAACTGGTGGTGGGTCGGGTCGAGGTGGAGTTGGTCAGTTCAGAGGCCGAGGTGGTCCACCTAGAGGCGGAGCTAGAGCAAAGAGAGATGGAGCAGACATTCCCAGAGCTGGTGGTAGAGCACCCGAGGGAGGTGCCGGTCCTTCTAGAGTTGGCAGAGGCAGAGCCAGAGTGTATGCTGTTCGTCAGGAGCAGGTAGAGGCCATTCCCCACGTGGTGACTGGTCAGTTACTTTATTTTGATACTCCATTATTTGTACTTGTTGATTGTGGAGCCACACACAGCTTTGTAGCCTGGAGTGTAGTGGAGAGACTAGGGGTTGACCCTAGTGTGGCCAGTAGGAGTATCCAGGTAGAGATGCCAGATGGGGGATTTGTGTTGAGTGACAGAGTCCTCCTAGATCAGAAGGTAGAGATTATAGGTAGACCTATGATGATTGATTTGATTCTACTGGAGTTAGCAGATTTTGATATGATTTTGGGGATGAATTTCTTGGGGAGATATGGTGCAGAGATAGATTGTGGAACGAAGAAAGTGAGATTCCATATAGGCCCTGATCAGTTTGTGTTTGGTGAGGGCAGAGTTGACAGTCTGATGATCTCCAGTATTCAGGCGAGTAGATTGATGAGACAAGGTTGTGTTGGATACTTGGCCAATGTTGTATGCATTAGTTCAGTGGGTTCGAGTATCGAAGAGGTGCCAGTAGTCAGAGACTTTCCTGATGTCTTCCCAAATGAGTTGTCAGGGTTACCTCCAGACAGAGAGTTGGAGTTTAGTGTTGAGCTACTTCCTGGTACGGCTCCAATCTCTAAAGCTTTGTACCAGATGGCTCCAGTTGAGCTTCAGGAGTTAAAGAAGCAGCTTCAGGAGTTGACAGATAAGAGGTTTATCAGGCACAATTATTCACCTGGGGGAGCTCCGATTTTGTTCGTTAAGAAGAAAGACGGGTCGATGAGGATGTGTATCGACTACAGGGATCTGAACAGAGTGACAGTGAATAACAAGTATCCCCTGCCGAGGATAGATGATCTGTTTGATCAGTTGATAGGTGCGACTGTGTTTTCTAAGATTGACTTGAGATCTGGGTATTATCAGGTCAGAGTGGCAGACAGAGATGTTCCCAAGACAGCTTTCAGGACCAGATATGGGTATTATGAGTTCGTGGTTATGCCGTTTGGGTTGACTAATACCCCAGCGATCATCATGGATCTGATGAACTGGGTGTTTCATGACTGTTTAGACTGGTTCGTGGTAGTCTTCATTGATGACATTCTAGTGTATTCCAGGAGTGTGGCAGAGCATGAGGAACATCTCAGATATGTGCTTTAGAGGTTGAGAGACAAACAGCTGTATGCCAAGTTCTCCAAGTGCGAGTTTTAGCTTGACAGAGTAGCATTTTTGGGTCATGTGGTGATAGCAGATGGCATTTCAGTGGATCCCGGTAAAGTGGAGGCTATTTTAAGTTGGCCAAGGCCGAAGACAGTAAAAGAGATCAAAAGTTTCCTTGGGTTGGCAGGCTACTACAGGAGATTCATTGAGGGATTCTCTAGCCTAGTGAGGCCTCTCACTGCCTTGACTAGGAAAAAGGTTCCATTTGTATGGTCAGATGAGTGCGAGGCACGATTCCAGGAGCTTAAGCTGAGATTGACCAATGCTCCAGTTTTGACGCTACCTCAGGAGGGAGTGGAGTTTGATATTTATACAGATGCATCCCATTAGGGGATTGGAGCAGTTTTGATGCAGAGTGGTAGGGTTATTGCCTATACCTCTAGACAGTTGAGAGATCATGAGATGAGGTACCCTACCCATGATTTGGAGTTAGCTGCAGTTGTATTCACCCTGAAGATTTGGAGACACTATTTATATGGGGTTAAATGCAGCATCTATTTAGACCATAAGAGTCTGAAGTACTTCTTCACCCAGAGAGAGCTCAATATGAGACAAAGGAGATGGTTAGAGTTGGTGAAGGATTATGACTGTGACATCAGATACCATCCAAGGAGAGCCAATGTAGTGGCTGATGCGTTGAGTAGACGGGTGGCCTTATCTAGTCTTTCAGTCCAGTCAGAGTTGCAGTATGAGATAGCCTGAGAGCAGATTGAGATAGTGACTGCGGGATTCTCTAGACTTCATATCAGATCTTCTCTGTATGATGAGATCAGAGACAATCAGATGTCAGATGAATGGACTCAGAGTATGATTCAGAGGATGTCAGAGAGATCAGTGCCAGACTTTGAGTTCAGAGATAGGATTTTGAGATTCAGAGACAGAGTATGTGTGCCACAGAGTTCAGAGTTGAGACAGAAGATTTTGTCAAAGGTGCACAGTACGATGTATTCAGCACACCCAAGCAGTACAAAGATGTATCAGGATCTCAAGAAGAGTTTTTGGTGGTCAGGCATGAAGAAGGACATAGCAGATTTCGTTTCTAGATGTCTGGTATGTCAACAAGTTAAGGTAGAGCACCAAAGACCCTCAGATTTACTCCATCCTTTGAGTATTCCTGAGTGGAAGTGGGAAGATATTTCTATGGATTTCATTTCTGGTCTTCCCAGAGTTCAGAGAGGATTTGATGGCATATGGGTGATAGTGGACAGACTCGGTAAGTCCACACATTTCTTGCCAATCAGACAGGGCATGTCTACAGATCAGTTGAGAAGACTGTATATCAGAAAAGTAGTCAGACTTCATGGTGTTCCCAGGACTATAGTGTCAGACAGAGACTCCAAATTCTTGTCTGCTTTCTAGAGATCATTGCAGAGAGCCTTGGGGACCAGACTATAGTTCAGTTCGACATATCATCCTCAGACAGATGGCCAGACTGAGAGAGTTAATAAGATTCTGGAGGATATGCTCAGAGGTTGTTGTATGGACTTCCAGACCGATTGGGCCGAATTGATTCCCCTCATGGAGTTTGCTTATAATAACAGCTATTAGGCGACTATTCAGGTGGCTCTATTTGAGGCATTATATGGTAAGAAGTGTAGATCTCCTCTTCATTGGGATGAGATTGGAGATAGAGATTCTCTGGAGACAGTTGTGGGTCCAGAGATAGTTTAGGGGATGATTGAGCAGATCAAGATCATCAGGTAGAGAATGAAATAGGCCCAAGATCGACAGAAGAGCTATGTAGACTTGAGACGTAGCGAGATTGAGTTTTCAGTAAGTGACAGAGTATTTCTGAGAGTCGCTCTGTACAGGCAAGTTCTCAGATTTGGTAGAAATGGGAAGTTGGCCCCTAGATTTATTGGTCCCTATGAGATTCTTGAGAAAGTGAGGACAGTTGCCTCCAGATTGGTGTTGCCAACTAGCATGGACAGGATTCATAATGTCTTCCATGTGTCTCAACTGAGGAAATATGTGGGAGATCTTTCTCATGTGCTTCAGTTTTCAGAGATAGAGTTGGTAGATGATTTGAGTTATCAAGAGCTGCCAGTGTAGATTCTAGACTATAAAGTCAAAGTTCTCAGGAACAAGCAGTCCCTCTTGTGAAGGTCTTATGGCGCAGCCAAAGAGTGGAGGAAGCCACTTGGGAGGTAGAGTCTAAGATCAGGGATAGGTTCTTAGAGTTATTCAGGTAATTTCGGGGTTGGAATTTTTATAAGGGGAGAGGAAATGTAGCATCCCAGGTTAGAAAAACCCTTAAGGGAAGAGTTTTAGGGTTAGAAACGAAATCCAGAAAGAGATTGGGAGTCTAATAA
Source organism: Anacardium occidentale (assembly GCA_026122585.1). Classification (NCBI taxonomy): domain Eukaryota; kingdom Viridiplantae; phylum Streptophyta; class Magnoliopsida; order Sapindales; family Anacardiaceae; genus Anacardium; species Anacardium occidentale. Next base: position 17,465 of record JAJEJH010000082.1, read on the forward strand.
AGTTCAGGGGTGAGTTAGTAAGTTTCCGGAGCCTGTGTGGCTTTCATAGGAATCCTTTCGGAAGGATTCGATCAGGCGAGTGAGCGGGAAATGAGTAATACTCATTTTCCCTTGTGCACGCTCGTGCATGTGATTATATAAAAAGAGATCCGAGAGAAAGTTGACATTTTTCTCACCCAACTTCATTCCTTCAGCCATTTTCTCTCTTATTTCAACAGCCCCTATCATTAGAGAGGAGATCCAGCCTCCCGTAGCTCCCAATCCGGTGAGAGAGCCAAGAGATAATTGATAGAGAATAGCTTTCAGAGGCAATGGCACGAGGTAAGTGTTCGCTTACCTTTTCCTTGAGTTTCCCGGCTCGCTTTGTGATTTTTGATGCCATGGATGAGTTCTTTGCATGTTGATGAGTGTTGAGAATGATTATATGATGTTGCATGCTGAATTGGATGATGAATTTCCATCCTTGAATCTTTGCATGTTGGTTGATCATGTTTTAGTGAGAGAAAGAGTTTGCTTCCATGGAGAAATGCTTGAGGATTGATGCATGTGAAAGTTGAGGCTTGAATTGTGTTATTTGGGATGCTGGGAACATGTGTTTAAAGTGATTTTGCAATTGAATGAGATTTGGTTGATGATTTCTGCAATTTCCGGCTGGTGTTCTTGTTGAAGAACAAGATGCACGACCGTGTGCCTGCATGGCACGGCCGTGTGCCTTTGTTCTCCAGGACACACGCCCGTGTGCACGCTGTGTGCACAGGCAGAAAGTGCACACACACCCCCGTGTGTCCGCAGACACACGCCCATGTGCAAGGTTTCAGTGAAATTCCAGAAAAATTCCAGTAGCTTGCACGGCCAGATGCACGACCGACGCACGGTCCCGTGCATCCAAGTACACGCCCGTGTGCCATAGCCATGCACATTCCCGTTTGCCTTAGCCATGCACGACCGTGTGTGAAGGCATGCACACGCATGTGCCTTGTCCACACGCCCGTGCACTTGCGGTTTTTCAAAAAAAGAAAATAAAATGAGAAATTAAGCATGTGAATTCAGATTAACGACATAAATGCTTCAGACAAGCATCAAAAAAAGCATGAGTTCAGTTAATAAGGTTGCATTTACATAGCATAGCATGACATGCAGCATGAGAAAGGATCAAGGGATCCAGATTCAGTAGTATTTAGTTTTCAGAACCCGATGTCCGGGTAAGAGTATAGGGTGAACTTGAGGGGGCATCTGTGGGATTCAGCTTTCTGACACCAGTCAGAATGTTCAGTAGCATTACAGTTTCAGCTTTCTGACACTAGTCAGATCGTTCAACAGTTATTATTCAGCTTTCTAGCCAGTAGCTAGACTGTTCAGTCCACATGGCCAGGATGCCGAATCCCTGTGTTCACCAAGTCTGATCAGCACAGCAGGTACCTTCGGGTACAGAGAGGTATTCAGATGCATGCATCCACAGTGTTTACAGTTAGCATGGCATGACATATATATCATGACATGAATAATAATGAGAATTTAGATAAATCAGATATTTAGAATAACAGTTTTAGATTCCAGCAAGCGCATAGATGTATGAATAGGGCTGAGGCCCAAGTATGTTTGATTATTGTGATTGCTTGTGCTTGCTTGGGTTTTGAGGGAAGTAAGGAGCGCTTACTGGGTGATCTTTATCACTCATCCCCCTCATTCTTCCATCCTTTTCAGGTGGTTCATGCTGTCCCCGAGGAGCGGTTGGATTGAGGCTAGTGGAGAGGGCCCACACCACGATCTCAGTTTGTATGTACTTTTGTTTTGGACCTGTGTGGTTATATGTACCCTTTTGTAACTTATCAGATGTATCAAGATGTACAGAAACAGTTTATGTATATATATATATATGAGAAAGCCAGTATGGGCTCATGATGTATTTCAGAAATATGTGTTTTACGCTTTCGTATTGTAGTTCAGAATGTATAGCAGAAGAAGTTTTATTTTATTTTCGTAGCATTCCCGTCTCAAGTACCTGAGTTTTCAGAGTATTAATAAAAGCTCCCCTCAATTTTCAGCAGTAGGGGTACTCGGGGTGACGGGTCCAAAATCGTGCACGACCATGTCCTCTCTAGCTGATCATGGTTTCCCTTTCTAGCGGGCGTGCGAACTGATAAGTGGCCCCCCGTATCCACCCTTAATTGATGTCCAAAACATCATATATATATATACACTTTTAAAATATACTCTTGGATCCTTAGATCCCTTTTTTTGAAATATCTTATGTGCCATGTCGTGCTCAATGCTTGATAATTATACATGGTATGCTATTATATCTTGTTATTTTTATGCTTCTCAAGCTTAGAACTCGTTTAAGATTGCTTAGGGTAGTTTATCTTCACTTAATACATGTTTTAGAATCATTTTTACAGTTTTTTATAAGGCACACAAGCGTGTGTGAAGGCACACGGGACCGTGCTCAAGCTGTGCCCTTGGTCATGCAAGCTTCTGAAAAATTTCATCAAACTTTGGCTAACCATACGGGTATGTGGTACAAATACACGGGCATGCATAACTAGGCACACAGACATGTATCACACTACACGGGCATTTAGCTACCTCAACACGATCCCATGTCTTTCCTAAACGGGTGTGTAGAATTGGGATTAGACACATAGGCGTGTGCCTCTCAAAACTGAAATCTCTCTCTCCTCGCGCCATACATGGAATATTCTTCCAAGAATATCCATGTATAGGCCATGAAAGACCTCTGAAAGACTCTTCTACCCTCAAACGCTCTCAGAACCATTTCCTAACTAGAAATCTCTCTTTTACTCTTAGTCATAGAGCCTAAACTGACAATTCTACCCCTAGGCTGTTACAATCTCCCCCTTTAATAAAAATTTTGTCTTCGAAATGACCTAAACAACTTTGGGAACCCATCTCTCATCTCAGACTCAATCTCCCAAGTGGCTTCCTCACCTCTCTGACTCCTCTATAACACCTTAACCAATAGGATCTCTCTATTCCTGAGGGTCTTTACTTTATAGTCTAGAATCTGAACAGATGTCTCCTGATAACTCAAATCATCTGTCAGCTCTAAATCCTCAATCTGAAGCACATGTGAATAGTCTCCTACATACTTTCTTAGTTGAGACACATGAAACACATTATGAACTTTGTCCATACTAGCTGGTAAGACCAATCTATAGGTAACTCTGCCAACTCTCTCTAGAATCTGATACAGACCAATAAATCTCGGAGCCAACTTTCCTTTCTTACAAAATCTCAAAACTCGTTTGTAAGGAGCAACTCTCAAGAAAACATGATCTGTAATCTCAAACTCTACCTCTCTACGTCTTAGATCTGTATAACTCTTCTTACGATCCTAGGTTTGTTTAATCCTTTGTTTGATTACTCTGATCTGCTTAATCATCATCTGAGTCATCTCTGGACCCACTACTATCTCTAGTGAATCTCTCTCACCAATCTCATCCAAATACAGTGGCGATCAACATCTCCTACCATATAGAGCCTCAAATGGTGCTATCTAAATGGTAAACTGATAACTGTTGTTGTAGGTAAACTCCATAAATGGCAATAACTCAACCCAACTAGTTTGAAAATCTCTATAACAGGCTCTCAACATATCCTCTAGGATCTGATTGACCTTCTTAGTCTGACCATCTGTCTGTGGGTGATAAGCCAAACTAAAGTGAAGTCTAGTCCCCAAAGCTCTCTACAAACTGCCCCAAATGACTGATAAAAATCTTGTATCTCTGTCTGACACTATATCTTAGGGAACTCCATGAAGTCTGACTATCTCTCTAACATACAGACGACCCAACTTATCAGTACTTATACCATCTCTGATCGGTAAGAAGTACACAGACTTACTCAATAGATTAACTATAACCCAGATACTGTTATAACCTCTCTGTACTCTAGGGACTCCTGATATAAAATCCATCAAAATACTCTCCCATTTCCATTCGAAAATCCTCAAAGGCTGTAACAAACCAGATGGTCTTTGATGCTCTTCTTTGACCTACTGACAAGTCAAACACTTGGCTACATACTCTACTATATCTCTCATCATACCAGACCACCAAAATAATCTCTTAAGATCTTGATACATCTTCATACTACTTGGATAAGCTGAATATACCATATCATGAGCCTCTGACAAAATCCTCTGTTTCAACTCTGTGTCCTCCGATACACAAACCCTATCTTTGAATCTCAAAATACCATCTCTAACTTCAAAATCTGAACCTGTACCTTCTAAAGACTTTTGAACCATACTCTAAACCCATAAATCAGTCCTCTAAGAATCTCTGATATCATCATACAAAGTAAAAACTACCTGAAGTCTGGAAAAACGACTGTCATAACCTCAATCTCGTCTCTGACAATCTCATGTTGTAACTCTCTTTGAGTTGTAACCATAGACAAGGCTACTCTCATACTCAAAGCATCTGCTACCACATTAGCTCTCCCTGGGTGGTATCTGATCTCACAATCATAATCTTTCACTAGCTCTAACCATCTCCTCTATCCATATTTAACTCTTGTTGGGTGAAGAAATACTTTAAACTCTTGTGATCAGAATAAATACAGCATCTGACACTATACAAGTAATGTCTCAAGATCTTCAAAGCAAAAACTACAATAGCTAACTCTAAGTCATGCATAGGGTACCTTAACTCATGATCCTTTAATTGCTTAGAGGTATAGGCAATCACCCAACCTGACTGTATCAACACTGCACCAATCCCCTGATGGGAAGCATTTATATAAATGTCGTAATCAATACCCTCCTAAGGCAATACTAACACTGGAGCGCTCGTCAACCTCTGCTTTAACTCCTAAAATCGAGCGTTACGCTCTTCAGTCAAAACAAAAGGTGTCTCACTCTAAGTCAAAGTTGTCAACGGCTTGGCTATAATAAAAAAGCCCTCAATAAACCTCTTGTAGTAACCAGCTAATTCAAGAAAACTCCTCACCTCTCTAGCAGTTCTCGACCTCGGCCAACTCAAAATCACATCTATCTTACTTAGATCCATTGAAATACCTGCTACTGAAACCACGTGTCCAACGAAGGATACACTGCTCAACCAAAACTCACACTTGTCAAACTTGGCATAAAACTGACGATCTCTCAATCTCTGAAGAACAAATCTCAGATGCTCTACATGCTCCTCTACACTCTTCGAGTAGACTAAGATGTCATCGATAAACACAACAACAAATCTACCTAGACAGTCTTGGAAGACTCGGTTCATCAAATCCATAAACACCGCATGAGTATTAGTCAAACCAAAAGGCATCACCACAAACTTATAGTGGCCATACCTCATCTTGAAAGCAGTCTTAGACACATCTCTCTCTGAAACTCTGACTTGATGATACCCAGACCTTAAATCAATCTTAGAGAACATTGCAACTCTACTCAACTAGTCAAACAAATCATCTATCTGGGCAACGGATACTTATTCTTAACTATCACCTTGTTCAACTCTCTATAATCTATACACATCCTCAAGGAACCATCTTTCTTCTTCACAAAAAAAATCGGAGCGTCTCATGGTGAACAACTCGACCTGATAAACCTTTTATCAATCAACTCCTAAAGTTGCCTCTTCAATTCCTGAAGCTTTATTGGGGCCATTAGATATGAAGCCTTCGAAATAGGAGCTATACTAGGAAGTAACTCAATCAAAAACTTTAACTCTCACTCTAGAGGTAATCTTGGCAAATCCTCAGGAAAAACATCTAAAAACTCTCTAACTACAGGCACCTCCTCGATACTTGACTCAACTGCCTCTCTACATACTACATTAGCCAAGTATCCTATGCATCATTTACTCAACAATTTCTTCACCTACAAACAAGAAATAAACACTGTTTCCACTTTACCCTCACCAAAGGTGAACTGATCAGGGCCTAGCTGCATTCTAACCTTTTTCCTCTTACAGTTTATCTCTGCTCCATAACATCTCAAAAAATCCATACTTAGGATCATATCAAAATCAAGTAACTCTAACATGATCAAAACGCTCTCTGACCTACCCTTGATGGGTTCTTTGTCTCTCTGGCTCAAAACGCTCTACTCTGGGTACTGGCTAAAAACTCTTTCTAATCATCTCTCTGAAAATATCTCTTACATCCTCAAGTTAAAGAGATACTCTAGAGTGTCGAGACCTCCTAAAATCGCTAGTACTCATAGACCTAACTGGAGCACTATTCTCTTCCTTTACGATTGGGGGTAAAGGGGCTTGGGCTCTTCTATCTAAAATAACACAACACAAGGGTAAACATTCAAAACATTTAACATTCACATACTATACTTACATTGAGAAGAAGCGAGCAACAATTGTCGGGACATGCTGGCCTTGGCTTATGCAATTTCTTAAAAAACGATGCATTCAAAACTCATTTTCTTTAAAAATATATCTCAAACTTTATCAAATAGCTCAAAGCATTGCTCTGAAAATTCAAACATTGCTACCAAAACCTGTAGTGACCCCCCCATGCCTACTTTGCGCAGCTGTTACAAAAAATATATATATATAAATATATATAATATCATACTAAAAATGTGTCTGTGACAAAGACCCCTACAAGGAAAAAGGAAACTTATTGTTGTTAAAAAAATACTTTAAAAATCTGAATACGAAAGCGATAGACATAGATATTATAGCTAATTAAGAAAATAGTAGCTTTCTCTTAAATTCCTAGGCTGCTCATGTATAAAATATGTCATATAACAGTGCATATTATAGCATAATATACACACATAAATACATGAGAAAATCTCATCAAAGCATGCAAGCAAAAATACAATACTAGCTGTCGAGCCATGTCCCCAAAATCTCACAGTTGCATCATCATATCTCAGTCCCCAACTCATTGACCTGCAAAAGAGAAAGGAAGGGAAATGGGTGAGTGACAAAATCACTCAGTAAGCATTTCTTATCTCTCATATAGACAGGTCATCGAGCAAAAGCTAATCTCAGATCAAACCTTGGATTCTTAGCTTACTGTTATCTTATCATCTTGTTATCCTTACTTTACAGTAGCTTATTCTTTCTTTTCTTATTTTCTTATTTCTTTACTTTCTTTATTCATTATGTTCTTTTATGAATTTTCTTGTCTTTCTTTGTCTCATTTCTCATGAATGTTATACATGACATGATATGCATGCTCTAATGTCATGTACATACTCTTTAATAATAAAACTTGCCCCTCGGGCTTGATTTTCTGAAAACTCATTCTTTTCTGAAATCTCTTTCTGGTAAAAGCTCTAATTCGAAGATCCTCATATATATACATATAGTATAATTGAAAACAATATCAGTAAATATTGTATCTGAAAATATCTCTGCTATGCTGGCCAAACTGATGAACATAGGGATTCAGCACCTTGGCTGTGTGAGCTTAAACCTATGATAAAACTACTCATGCACGACCTGTCCTCTCTAACGGACCATGGTTTCCTTCTCTAGCGGGCGTGCGAACTCACAGGTGCCCCCTCGTATCCACCCCTAACTAATGTCTGAAACATCGTGTATATATATATATATACACTTTTAAAATATACTCTTGGATCCTTATATCCCTTTTCTAAAAATATCTCATGTGGCATGTCGTGCTCAATGCTTGATAATCATGCATGATATGTCATTATATATTGTTATTCTTATACTTCTCAAGCTTAGAATTCTTTTAGGGTTGCTTAGGGTTGCTTATCTTTACTTAATACATGCTTTAAAATCTTTTCTATAATTTTTTATAAGGCACATGGGATCGTGCTCAAGCCGTGCCCTTGATCATGCAAGCTTCTGGAAAATTTCATCAAACTTTGGCTGACCACACGGACATATGGTGTAAATACACGGGCGTGCATAACTGGGCACACAGGCGTGTATCGTACTACATGGGCATGTAGCTGCCTCAACACCATCTCGTGTCTTGCCTACACGGGTGTGTTGAATTGGGATTAGATAGACGGACATGTACATTCGAGTACATGGGCATGTGTTTGGATTTTCATATGCACACGGGCAACATGCAAGGTTGTGTTCCATGCAAAATTAAGGCCACACTGGCGTGTCCCCTTGGGTGCATAGGCGTGTGCTTAACCCAGATTCTGTAGATGCGTCTGGAAACCCTAACAATCCTACTCAAACACATCCAAATCTCAACTATTCCTTAATCAAACATAAACACAGCATATATACATGCCAATAAATCTTCTCATCTCATTCAATCATCATAAAGCATGCCAAATGTCATGCATTTCTCATGGTTTCATACCCAAGCAACATAAATATCACACATTGCATAATAAACTCATAAATCATCATTCAAAGCATCTTATCATCATCAAATCATGTTGGAAAACATCCACAACATACAACAATCATCTAAGGAGCTTAAAAAAATCAAAAAACATGCTGGAAACCTAAGTGAAAGAGGTAAATAAATACTTACCTACAACCATGGCGTATGGATCTCTCTCTCTAGCTGTTCCTGGATCTCTAACCGAAACAATGGCTACTGGTTGGACGGATTCTTGCCTAGGGTTTGTTAGAAAAGGAGAAGAGAAGAAGCTGAAGGAAAATGAAATGGCAAAATGCGGGAAACTAAATCATTTATAGTACCTCTCTCTTGGCACACGGGCATGCGTCCCTCAAAAATCTGAAATCTTTCTCTCTTTGTGCCATACATGGAATATTATTCCCAGAATATCCATGTATAAGCCACGAAAGGCCTCTAAAAGACTTTTCTATCCTCAAACTCTCTCGAAACCATTTCTTAACTGAAAATCTTTCTTTTACCCTTAGTCTTAGAGCCTAAAATGACAATTTTACCCCTAGGCTATTACAATAGGGAGTGAGACCTAGTAATTGATCTTCTAAATCATAAGCTCCTATTACAAACAAGGCTTCTATATGCTAATATTTGAAATTATCATCAGTGAATTTTGTATAACAGGTTGCAAGGTTGACACTGGACAGACAGTGAAATGCTTTGATCCTTCGGTGTTTTTGATTTTCTCAGCACTCGTTGCAGCAATTGAGTAACCAATATTCACAGAATTGGCAATTAGTCCTGTGTCTATGGCTCCAATTCCATGAAATTTCTAACACACACTCACAAGTGTATCTCTCAAATCAATGTAGCAAATTCAATAATCAACATACAATTGAATAGATTAATAACAACCAAGAATACTGAATAATACATCAAGATTTTTTTTTTAATTTTTTTAATTAACTAGTGAAATAAACAATATATTTGAATTTTAAAATATCAAGATTAACAAACTAATCAAAAATAACCAATCACATTTATCGAATAAGCAATTACATTTTTAACTAAATTCTAACTAACTCAACAGAACATAACATTTACTACTTATCTAAGTTGTAGCTTATGAAACAATGAACACAAAAGCATATTGCAATGAAAAAGCAACCACGCAATACAGGAGAAAGCCATAATCTGATTTAGCAGTCTTAAGCTCGAAAAGTCAACTTCTATTTTTTTTAATATATGCTCCTTTGCCTTTTACTATCACTTATCTCGGTTGCCCCCTTGGTAATTCAAGTATTCTCCTTCAAAGGACCATATGTTTGCAATTTATGAATTTTTTTGGTATGTGATTAGTTGTTATGTTTCATAAAGGTGTAACTAGTTTAGTGCTCAGAACAATGGCAACGTGGTATTCAAGTTTGTTGATTGCGTCTTTGTGGAGATGGAATGGGAAGAAGCAGATTACTTATAGGAATCTTACAAAGAGCATTTTTGGTTGGTGATTTCTTGCTAATTACAGATTATATGTTGATTGGATTGCTTATTTTAATTTCGTTTAGTGTGACACCAGTAACTAAACACTTAAAATTGTTTCTGCTATTTCATCTTTAATCCTCTGCAAACTAAGTTAAATCCCTTTTACAACTAAGTAAATCTTAACAAGCTTAGAATTATTCGAATTGGGTTCAAATTAACACGTGGAAGCAATACAACCGAGACATATGGCAAAAGCTATTAGCTATTCGATCATCTTCTTAATGGAAAGCTCTTCCCCTTTTGGTCTGATCATGAAAAGTAAAAATAAAAAAGAAGAAAGCCAATTGATTTATGTATCTGCAGTTGTATTTTATTAGATCAAAGTATTACTATTAACAACCCTTGTCTTATCTATATACTATATAGCATAGCATAGAGCAAGATTGAACTCTTATTACTTTATTAAGATAACCAGAGAATTTAATCCTAAATTAAACCTTACATGCTGTCTATGCCCTTAATTTCAATTGTATACAGCTTGCTTGAATAAAACATTCTTTTCTGATTCTTGAAAGATTCTGGAGTTACTGGTCTATTGCATTTTTTCAGCAGGTTGTTTCTTCTAGGCAATAATATTGTAATTCAAATAGCTTCTAGGAGCAGCCTGAAGGTTTGACAGTCTTCCCAAAATTTCTTCAGTTAATTGAATGAATTATATGTACGATTTCTTCATTTTAACTTATTCTGCCGGTGGGTTTTACATTTAATATTTGGCTGGCAGTTTACAAATACTACCACAGAGATGGCAACTTAACCTTGCAGCATTTCATTATTTTCTTTGGAGCCATTGAACTTTTCCTCTCTCAACTCCCTAATGTACATTCACTAAGATGGTTTAATGCATTGTGCACTTTGGGCACCACTGGCTTTGCTGGTACAACCATTGGTGTGACAATTTATAATGGTAAATCTTCATATTGTTTATAAACTACTTTCTGTTTATTGAATTATAGGTTCTGTCAGTTTCTTAGACAATTTCACTTCCATAACAAATTTTGCTTGGAGAAGAATCAATCAGTTATAGCTTGTATGGAAGCTCCTCCACCAAGATTTTTACAATGTTCAAACCTCTTGGGGCAATTGCCTTCTCACTTGGAGATGCAATGCTTCCAAAAATACAGGTCTGGAATTTTGCTTTCTACTAATAGTTATAGATAATATAAAAACTTTCACTATTTTAGTAATTATCAACAACCATTCTGGTGCCAGAATACAGTGAGGAAACCAGCAAAGAAGAATATGCATAAAGGCGTGTCAACAGCGTATAGTGTAATAGTCTTGACTTATCGGCGACTAGCCTTCTTTGGATATTGGACATTTGGATCAGAAGTCCAAGTTTATATGCTAGCTTCTCTAACTATTCCCGAGTGGATAATTGTCATGGCAAATCTCTTTGCAGTGATACTATAGTGACCCCGCCACAGGTTACTGTATATTACAAAAAATAATGAAAATCGTGTATATATATATATATATAAGACTTACAATAGGAATCTCTATAATAAAAGATAACTGCTATTTAAAATACTTGCATGGGAGAGCTATGAAAATTTTTTTACTATTTATAGTAATAATAAAAAGAAATTGATCATGTACCCTAGGCTACTCATGCATAACATATACCAATTATATAGTGTATACTAAAAATATAATACATGCACATATACATGAGAATTTATTAAAAGCATGCGAGCCATAACATGTTATCTACTAGCAAGCCGTATCCGAAAAAACTGATAGCTGTTTTGCTCCTACTCAGCTCTCTAATCACTGATCTATAAAAAGGAAACAAGAAAGGAGGGGCGAGTGATAAAATCACTCAACAAACGTTTCCTACCTCTAACACTAGCAAGTTTCAAGTCTTAGCTGGATTACATGACATGCCACGTCAAAATATACTTTATTGTTTTCTTATTATGTATTTCTTTACTTATCTGAGATTTCATATGTTTTCTGTAGCATTCTTTATCTTTATTTGTTCTGTTTCTCATGAAATGTTGTACATGACATGAAATATGTATGTTGATGTCATGTGTATGCTGAAAAGTCATAAAAGCTACGATTCAAAGATCCTGAATCTAAATATATAATTTATACTGAAAGTTGAATCAGAAAGTACTATATCTAAAAATTTCTACTATACTAGCAAAACTGATAAATACAAGGATTTGGCAGCTTAGTCGTGTGAGCTCAATCCTACTGAAATCTATTGATACACAACCAGTACTCTCTTTAACGAGCTTGGTCAATGACCATGTCTTCTATAGTAGACGCTGGTTTCCCTCTCTAGCGGTTGTGCTATAGTGACCCCCGCTACAGGTCGACTGTGTGTAAATACTTATAATATTTATTATACTGAAAATACACCTGTAACGGGAATCCTTCAGTAAAAACTGCTGCTTAAATTTTTTTTCAAATTTAAATGCAAAAGCTGAAAATAAAATTTTCATATTAACAATGATCATAAGAAGAAACTGTATATGTATTTAAACTTCCTAGGTTACTCATGTATAAAATATGTTATCCATACAGTGTATACTAAACTATAATACACATATATATACATGAGAACTGAAAAAGCATATGAGCCAAAACATGCTATCAGCTGCCAAGCCATGTCCCTAAAATCTAACTGTTGCATCGTTTCTACCCAATTCTAAGATCACTGACCTGCAAAAGAGAAAGGAAGGGAAAGAGGTGAGCGATAAAATCACTCAGTAAGCATTTCTTATCTCTAACACTCACAAGCTACAAGCTCAAGCTGATCTTGTATCTTTTTATATTATTATTTACTGAATTGCTCATTTCTTTATTTCTTATTTCTTATATTTTTACTTTCTTATTTCATTTGTTTCAAGAGTGTTCTTGTTTTTCATGAATGTTATACATGATATGATATGCATGCTTTAATGTCATGTAAATGCTAAATAGCAATAAAACTTTCCATTGGGCCTAATTTTCTAAAAACTCTTTCATTTTTGAAAACTCTTTCTGATATAAAACTTTGATCCAATAATCCTAAATATATACATATAGTATACTCTGAAATCTGTATTAGAAAGTACTATATCTGAAAATATCTGGCCAGACTGATGAATACAGGGATTCGACACCTTGATCTTGTAAGCTCAATCCTATAATAAAAATACTCGTGTACGACCAACACTCTTTCTATCAAGCTTAGTCAAAGACCATGTCCTCTCTATTATGTTGGTTTTCCTTTCTAGCGAACACTGGTTTCCCTCTCTAGTGGACTTTGGTTTCTATTTCTAGTAGGCATGCGAACTCATAGGTGCCCCCTTATATCCACTTCTAACTAATGTTTGGAGCATCATATATCTATACTTTATATTCATGTTATTATATCCTTAGATCCATTTCTAAAAACATCTAGTATGACATGTCGTGCTCAATGCTTTGATAATCATGCATGATAAGTTGTTATATATTGTTATTCTTAGGTTTCTTGTGCTTAGAAATGGCTTAATATTTCTTAATTTTGCTTTAAGAATGTTTTGGAACTGTTTCTCAATTTTCTTAAGGTATATGGGCATATTATGCTTGACACACGGGCATGTGTAGAGGCACACAGAGCCATGCTCAAGTCGTGTCCTTAGTCGTGCTAGCTTCTAGAATCAAATCTAAAAATCATGGCTAGTTACATAAGCGTGTGGTACGGACACAGGGGCATGCATGTAAGGCACAAGGCCATGTACCACACTGCACAGATGTGTAATTGCCTAAACAACACTCTCGTGGCTTGCTTACATGGGCATGTGAAATTGGGAATAAGCATACGAGCGTGTGTCTAGATTTTCATACATATATAAATACTATGCAAACCATGTTCATGTAGAAAAGAGGCCACACGGACGTGTATCCTCAAGTACACGCTCATGTGCTCAACTCTTTTCTATCAAATAACGTCTGGAAACCCAAAAATCCTAACAAACCTTACTCAAAACACAACCATATCTCAATCAAACATGTATATAGCAAATATATAAGCCAATAAGCATTCTCATTTCATTCATTCAACATAAAGCATGCTAAAAATCTCACCTTTCTTATAAATACATACCCAAACACAAAATCATCAAAAAAATTCCATAAAAATCTAATGAATCATCATCTATGGTCTTATTTCATCATGAAATCATGGTATAACATATTCCTAACATGCAGTAAACACTTAAAAAGGGACTCAAACTAGCAAATCATGCAAAACCCAAATGAAAAAGGTAAGGAAATACTTACCTCTCGCCATTATGTCTAAATCTCTTACTTAGTTTAAGGTTGCTGGTTGGACGGTTTCTAGCCTAAGGTTTGCTAGAAAATAGAGAAAAGAAGAAAGTTAAAGGGAATAAACTGGGTAAAAATAAGAAAAATGAAACATTTATAGTGCATCTCACCCAACACACGGACGTGTGTCTAAGACACACGTCGTGTGTGCAAGGAAAATCTCAATTCTCTCTCTCTCTCCGTATTATAAATTGAATATTCTTCTTAGAATACCTATGTATAAGCTACAAAAGGATTCTAAATGACTTATCTATCCTTGAACCTTCTCACATCTATTTTTTATTTGAAAATCTCTCTCTTACCCGTAGTTTCAGAGCTTAATAGACAATTATACCCCTAGGCTATTACAATTCTCCCCCTCTAATAAAATTTCATCCATGAAATTAACTAAACAACTCTGGGTACCTTTCTCTCATCTCAGACTCAACCTCTCAGGTGGTTTCTTCAATGCTCTAACTCCTCTACAACACTTTAACTAAAGGAATCTCTTTCACTTTATAATCTAATATTTGAATAGGTCTCTCCAAGTAGCTCAGATTATCTTCCAGCTCTAAATCCTAAATCTGTCATACATGCGAAGAATCTCCTACCTATTTCCTTAGCTGAGATACATCGAACATGTAATGACCCAAGGGTAGAACTGTCATTTTAGGTTCTGAATCCAAGGGTAAAAGAGAGGTTTTCCTGTTTAAGAAAGATTTTGAGAGAGTTCAGGGGGTAGAAGAGTCATTTAGAAGTCCTTTGGGGCTTGGTTGTAGTTTCTGCGCAAGGGTGGGTGGAAATAGCAATTTTCCATCGCCTTAGCCAGATAAATTGTTTTAATTCTTTCAGTCGCGCAGTTCCCAGCTTATTTTCCAGCTTCCAGCTTATTTCTTCTTTTTCTTCCCCAGCTCCAGTGAACCCTAGATTGGGTGAGAGAGATCCCCCAGCAGCCCAGCTTCAGATTAGAGATCCAGAAGCTTCCAGAGAGAGAGATCGAGCTTCTATGGTGCAAGGTAAGTGTTTTCCTTACCTCTTTCACTGAATTCGGAACATGTTTGTTGTTTCCAGCTTATAAGAACTTTATGTGTGCTTGTTTGAGATGATATCAGCATGCTTGAGCTTTGATATGATGAATGATTGAATGATTGAGTGGCTTTTCCATGATTTACATGCGTATATACTGTATCCTTGTGATATATGTTTTATGTATGATTTATGGCGTGTTTGAGTTGATGAAATGATGATTATTTGCATGCTAGTAGCAGTATTGATGTGTATGTTTGATGATTTGGAGCGTGGAAGTGTTTGGTGTGGGAATTTATGGATTTCCAGACGTAATCTGTAGAATCTGGGTTAAGCACACACCCGTGTGTCTTGGATGCATGCCCGAATGGCCTCAAATTCTACATGGACACGGCCTTGCATGTTGCCCGTGTGCGTGTGAATCCAGACACACGCCCATCTGCCCGAGTACACACGCCTTGTGTCTTCCCCCAATTCCATATGCCCGTGTATGCAAGACACGGGAGGCATTTTGAGGCAGCCACACGCCCGTGTGCCTAGTATGCACGCCCGTTTGTTGTACCACACGCCCGTGTGCCCAGTGAAAGTTTGAGAAATAAATTCCAGAAGCTAACACGCCCAGACACACGAGAAGCACACGGTCCCGTGTGCCTTGACACACGCCCGTGCACACAGAAACACACGCCCGTGCACTTAAGAAAAAGCAGAAAAGAGATTTAAAAGAGAGATTAAGCCACTCTTAAGCACGCAGAACTCAGATTTAACATGAGAAAACAACATATCATGCATGATTATCAGCATTTAGCATGACATGCTATATCAGATGTTTTCAGGCTGGATCCAAGGATCCAACAACATGATTTTTAGATATACATATATGATTTTTCATATATTAGTTAGAGGTGGATACGAGGAGGCACCTGTGAGTTCGCACACCCGTTAGAGAGGGAAACCAGTGTCCGTCAGAGAGGACATGGTCACTGACCAAGCTCGTTAGAGAGAGTGCTGGTTATGCATCAGTAGATTTAGTAGGACCTTGAACTCACAGGGTCAGGGTGTCGAATCCCTGTATTCATCAGTCTGGCCAGCATAACAGATATTTTCAGATATTTTCAGTACTTTCTAATACAGATTTCAGCATATACTATATGTATATATTCAGGATCTATGGATCACAGTTTTATTATCAGAAAGTGTTTTCAGAAAAGACAGTTTTTCAGAAAATCAAGCCTACGGGCAAGTTTTACAGCTTTTCAGCATACATGACATTAGCATTTACATTTCATGTCATGTGCAGCACCTCATGAGAAACAGATCAATAACAGAACATAATAGAACATAATTCAGTAAAGAATTAAGTAGTAATTGATATACTTCGGTATATCATGAGAATTAGATATGAAATCAGTAACGTAGAATCTCCTACGTGACGAGTCACGTAGTCAGCTAGTGAGTTTTGACCTGCGAGTGTTTGAGTTTGGAAACGCTTGCTGAGTGACTTTGTCACTCACCCCTTCTTCCCTGTTTCCTTTTTCAGGTCAGTAAGTAGAGAGCAGCTGAGCTGGAGCAAGACAGCTGCGAGATTTTGGGGATATGGCTCGGCAGCAGTAGATAGCATGTCGGCTCGCATGCTTTTATTTTCTCATGTATATATGTGTGTATTATATGTTAGTACACTGTATGACTAGTATGTTTTATACATGAGTAGCCTGGGGTTTTCACACTTACATTTAATTTACTATTACAGTAAATTATATTTATAGTTTCTTTTTATAAAGAAAATTTTTATTTCAGTAGCAGCAACAGGTTTCTTTTACTGTAGAGGTCCCCGTCTCAAGTATATTTTATTATTATATACAGTATTTTCTGTAACGCACAGTGACCTGGGGTAGGGGTCGCTACAGAACATATCATGAATCTTGTCCATACTAGCTGGCAAGGTTAATCTGTAAGTAACATTACCAACTCGCTCCAAAATCTTATAAGAGCCAATAAATCTTGGAGCTAACTTGTCTCTTTTACCAAATATCAGGACACGTATCCATATTAGCTAATAAGGTTAATCTGTAAGCAACTTTGCCAACTCGCTCTAAAATCTTATAATGGCCAACAAATCTCGGAGCTAACTTTCCTCTTTTACCAAATATCAGGACACGTATATAGGGGGAAATTCTTAGAAACATTTGGTTTCCAACCTTAAACTCTATCTCCCTACGCCTTTGATCTATATAACTCTTTCGACTATCCTAAGCCTGTTTAATTCTCTGCCTAATAATTTTGATCTGCTCAATCATCATTTAAGCCATCTCTGGTCCCACTGTTGCCTTTAGTGAATCTCTCTCACTAATCACATCCTAATACAGTGGTGATATGCACCTCCTACCATATAGAGCCTCAAATGGTGCCATCTGCATGGTGAACAAATGACTATTATTGTAGGCAAACTCTATCGATGGTAACAACTCAGCTCAATTAACTTGGAAATCCATACAATAGGCTCTCAACATTTCCTTTAGGATCTGATTAACCATCTCGGTCTGACTATCTATCTATAGGTGATAAACTAAACTAAAATGAAGTCTAGTTCCCAAAGCTCTCTATAAACTAGCCCAAAAGGATG
Source organism: Anacardium occidentale (assembly GCA_026122585.1). Taxonomy (NCBI): domain Eukaryota; kingdom Viridiplantae; phylum Streptophyta; class Magnoliopsida; order Sapindales; family Anacardiaceae; genus Anacardium; species Anacardium occidentale. The sequence continues at coordinate 35,217 of JAJEJH010000082.1, forward strand.
ACAAAAACCTCAAATCTTTGTCTAAAATAATATCTTTGGGAACCCCATATAATCTGATGATCTCTTTGACATACAGATGACTCAACTGATTGGTGTTTATACCATCTATGATTGGCAAGAAATGTGAAGACTTACTCAATCTGTCAATAATGACCCAAATATTGTTGTAATCTCACTACACTTTAGGGAGTCCTGATATAAAATCCATAGATACACTCTCCTATTTTCACTCAAGAATCCTCAAAAGCTAAAGTAAACTGTAAGGTCTCTGATTCTCTACCTTGACTTGTTGACAAATCAGACATCTTACCATATAATTTGTAATATCTGTTGTCATACCATCCATTAGAATAATTTCTTGAGATCTTGATACATCTTTGTGTTACTTTAATGAGCTGAATAAACTGGTGAGCCTCTAACAAAATCCTTTGTCTCAACTCTATATCCTTTAGCATACAAACTTTGTCTGTAAACCTCAAAATCTCATCTCTGACCTCAAAATCTAACATTGTACCCTTGTAGACCTTCTGAATCATACTCTGAACCCATGAATCACCTCTCTGGGAAACCCTGATGTCATCATACAGAGTATACGCTATCTAAAGTTTAGAGAACTCGACTGTCACTATCTCATTCTCATCTCTGGCAATCTCATGCTATAACTCTCTCTAAGATGTAACCATGGACAAAGCTACTTTCCTACTTAAAGCATTAGCTACTACTTTAGCTCTACATAGGAGATATATGATCTTACAATCATAATCCTTCACCAGCTCCAACTATCTTCTCTATCTCATATTTAACTTTCGTTGGGTGAAAAAGTATTTTAGACTCTTATGATAATAATAGATACAACATCTCACACCGTAAAGGTAATGTCTCCAAATCTTCAAGGTAAACACTATTTGCTTGATATATGCTCGTAACACTTATAGTATAGGTTATATCAAGTCTTATACATAACATTGAATACATTAAGCTACCCACAACAGAAACATAAGGTACATTACGCATCCATTGTCACTCATCATCAGTATTTGAACTCATATTTTTAGAAAGGCAAAGACCATGAGAGAAAGGAAAATATCCTCATTTAGAGATTTCTATGTTGAACCTTTTCAACATATTTTCTATTAAAATCCATAGGATAATCTTATTTTTCCTTTTGTTTTATCTTTATAGGTAAAAATCCAAAGGATATAGATTGCCTTTCCTAGATATATCATTGAAAAGGTTTTAGATAATTTGATTTTTACCTAAGTCATTACGCCAATGTCATTAACTATGATGACATTCTTTTGACCCCATATATGAACATAGGGTTTATCCAAATTCTTTATGAAACCAAATGATCTAATTGTTTCATTGAATTGGATATTCCAACTCTTACAAGATTAGTTAAACTTATAAACGGGTCAATGAAATTTGCACACTTTATGCCTTTCATCATTAGATTAAAAACCTATAAGTTGCTTTATATAAATGTTTTCTTCAATATATCTATTAAGGAAAACTGTTTTGGCTTCCAATCACCCAATCTAATAATCGTAGTGCATAATAATGGCTAGTATGATACCTATGGATTTAATTATAGCTATTGGTCGAAAGGTTTTCTCATAATCCAACCTTTGCTTTTAAGGATAACCTTTTGCAACCAGCCTTGCTTTGTACGTCTTTACCTTTCTATCTTTTCCAATCTTCCTCTTAAAGATCTACTTGCAACTTATGGGAACAATTCCTTCTAACAGATTAACAAAGGACCACAACTTGATTTACATACATTGAATCTATTTCAGATTCCATTGCTTCTAACCACTTACTTGAATCAATAACCAATATTGCTTTTTCATAAGTTCTTAGATCATCTCTATCATCGATTTCTCCCACTAAGTAAGATTCAAAATCTTATTCTTGAAGAAATCCATATCTATTTAAAGGTTTTGATGCCATAGATGACCTTTCTGTTATTACTAGGGAGTTTGATATTGAAGCTTACTAAGTAGATGGTCATATACTAGAAGTGACGGTTTGAGTCTCATTAAACTCTTCCTTAAGTTCAATAAATCTTCTTGCCCTTCCATTCTCTAAGAACTCTTTCTTTAAGAAGTGGATATGTTTGGTAATGGTGATTCTCTGACCACATGGGAAGTAGAAGTAATATCTTAAATAATTTTTTGGATGTCCAATACTAACCCTTCTAAGATTTAATGTTTAACTTATCATTTTTAACTAACTTAACATAAGCTAGACAACCTTCAGTTTTCATATAATTTAGGTTGGAATTGTCCCATACCATATCTTATATAAGGTCTTTTATAAGAAATTGGTTAAGATTCAAGATATCCACAGTGGTTTAGAGGGCATATCCCCGTAATGATATTAGTATGTCTGTGAAACTCATTATTTATCATACCATATCTAATAGAGTACGATTCCTCCTTTTTGATAGACTATTAAGCTAAGGTGTGTATGAATAAGATAATTCAAAATTATTCCATTATCCTTCAAGAATTCTAAAACTTTGTACTTAAGTATTCTCCTCTACGATCAGATCAAAGGTATTGATACCCTTTCTAGTTTACTTCTCTACTTCATATTTGAATTCTTTGAACTTTTTATAAGATTTTGATTTATGATACATCAAATACAAATACCCATATCATGAGTGAATGTCCTTGTCCTTTTTCACACTATTTTCTTTCTCTTTCACCATATCTTCCTTTCAAAAAGTTTCTCTTTCCTTAGAAGCCTTAATAGTGTCAAAATATCTTAAATATGACTTTTTTATCCTCCACTCTTCACTTTAATTCCTTCTCGTCAATGAGGGCTCATCCCATTGCCAAAAATAATCTTCCAAAGATTAGTGGAAACTTATAATCTTCGTTTATATCAGGAACTACAAAGTCTACTAGAAAGATAAATTTGTCTACTTTAACAAGAAGATCTTCAACAATCCTCTTTGGATATTTAATTGAGTAGTTTACTATTTGGACGGTCATACTAGTGGGTTTTAGCTTTTTGATTCCTAATTTCCTGTAAAGAGAAAACAAAATTAGATTTATACTAGCTCTTAAGTCATAGAAAACCTTATCGAAATTGTAATCTCTAATAAAAAAGAATGAAAATGCTCAGATCTAATCATTTTGGTAGTAGTTTCTGTTGGGCAACGACATAACAATCCTTGATGAGCTTTACCATTCTTTTTTCATCTATCCTTATTTTCTTTTTAAGGACATATTTTAGGAACGTTGCATATTTTGGCATCTGTTGAAGTGCATCTTCAAAAGAGAAATTGATTTTTAATTTTTTTCAAAATATTAAGAAACATTCACCATTGTTTATCCTCTTTTGAATTTTATGGTTGTTGTGGGAATGGTGTGGGTGATCCTCCTTTGAGTAGTGGCATTTTGAGTTTAATTTATTGTTTTGCCTTGGAATTTTTCCACTTGGGACCCATTCTTCATCTTGTTCCTTTTTTCCTTTAATAAGATGTACTTTTTTTATAACTTTTTCTTCTTGTCTTTACTCTTATTTCTTTGCATTAAGGTATTTTAAAATTGTCTCATTCCTTAAGGTAATTGGCATCACTTATTCTTTTGGAATTTTAACTGTGTAGCTTGGCAAGCTCCTTTAAGGCCATTTAATGATCTTCTTAACTAATTAGCCTAATTGTGTTTGTATAGTTCAAATAAAAGTTTCATGGTTTCCGTGGATTTCCCTCATCTTTTCCATTGTTGTGTTTTCTTTTCAAAGATTAATTGTTGTTACATTAGTTTTTCCAAATTAGATTTCTTTTCTAGTTGTGGTTGGAATAGCATGTTGGCTCTCTAACCTTCTTGATTGTTACATGTAGAATTCTAGTGGTTCCTCTAGCCATGATTATATATGTTAGAATATAGGTTGTTTTAGAAGTTACCTTTCTATTGATTTCCTATGTAATTGATTGGTTCGACACTTGAAAAGGCGAATTTTTTCCTTATTTGGAATATTGTGTTAGAGGAGGAGAATTCATAACATTAGCATTTATACTTCCTAATTGTTTCTATAGTGTAACCACTTAGCAATGAGGGCTATCAATGAAATAACTTTATGGAAACCTATTGTTTTCCTATTGCATTCATTAGCTCGTATATAGTTATTGCTCGCCATTACTTCCAATAAATAAGAGTTTGCATTTTTGGTGTCATCCCATTGTAGAATGTTTATACAATGAGCCATGTAAGGATACCATGATATGGGTTTTGTCTTAGAAGTTTTTTATGTCTCTCCTATGCCTTACGCATTGTTTTTAAAAGAGCTTGCATGAAAGAGGTGATGTCATTCCTTATTTTTGCTAATTTTGATGGCAATAATACTTTGAAAGGAATTGGTGTTCCAAATTATGATTGCTCTAGGTAGAAGGGATAATAACCATGCTTTAGCTCAGTCTTATAGTGAGAATAGAAAAAGGTAGAGTTTGAAGAAATCTTCTGACCTCTAAGCATGCTAATTCACTTTCTCTCTTTAGATAAAACTCTGATTATCAACAATGATCAACTACACTCAAGCTCTTCCTCTCCTATTTGATGTTTGTTCTTTAAAAATTTTAAGATTTGAAACTTCGAAAATTATGATTAAAGTTGAATTCAATCTGCTTTATATAGGTGGCACCAAAACATGACATGCATACTTATGTTGCAAGGATGCACAATAGCACATGACAAGAACTTTAAAATCCCCCCAGTAAGTCATATTATACATATGGCAACTCCTCAAATTGACACATGTATGACCACAATAAAGGTAAAAAGTCCATTTTAACCTTCATATAGAATTATACCATTGTAAAAATAAAAAAATAATTAAAATAACCATTTTATTACCTTATTTACCAATTTTACAAAAATCGAGCCATTACACGCTAGTCAATCATTTTTTTAGCTCCTCAAATCTAGCCTCACACTCATCAAACCACTTGAGAGGAACCTATTTTCTTATTAAAGTAGTCAATAATCTAGTTAACCTAGAAAGGCCCTTAGTGAACCTCTTGTAATAACTAACCAAACCAAGAAAGCTCTTAACCTTCTTAGTTGTCCTAGGCACCAACCAACTTAACATAACTTCCATCTTACTTAGATTAATAGAAATACCTTTAGCTAAAATCGCATTCCTAAGAAACGCCACACTATCTAACCAAAATTCAAATTTAAAAAATTGGCATATAATTGTCTTTTCAACTCTTGTAACTTAATTGGAGTCATCCTATATGGTGCCTTAAAATTCAAAGTTATACTAGGTACTAACTCAATACCAAATCAATCTCAGTCTTCAGAGCCAAACATAGAAGATTATCTAAAAGTGCTTCAATCAATTCTCTAACCATTGATACATCCTTTATCCTTAGACTTTGTTTATCCTTACACATAATATTAGCTAGATATCCTACACAACTCTTACTTAACTTTTTTCTCACTTTAACACAAGAAATCATTTTACCCCAAATTTTACCTTCATTGAAGGTAAAATCATATCTATAACTCAATTGAAATTAGATTTTTCTTCTTTTATAATCAATCTCAATGCCATATCTATGCTTAGAATTATATCAAAATTTGACATCTTTATCATAATCAAATCTATCAACAATAATCTACCCTGTATCCTTATTAAATATTTCAACAACATCTAATCATTCATTACCATATTACCATTTGATAACTTAATACAAATTTTATGACTTATCATAATAAGATTTAAACTTAATCTATCTACAATATTTTTAAAAATAAAATAATACATAATACCACTATCGATCAAAAGAGGTAAATGAGAATCATAGAAAGTAATTGACTTGTTACCGCTAATGGATTAACATTTGCTTGCTCTTGTACCAAAAAGAATACTCAAGCCTTACAACTTTGAACTCTACCAGCAACAACTCTAGTAGGACATTTAAACACCCTATGACTTGATTATCTATAGTTGTAACATATATTTGCCTTATAAGACACTCACATGAAAGATTCTTTTAACATTTACCACTTATTTATAGCTCCACATGGGCCTTTTTATAACCTTTATATTCTTTCTTAGTTTGAACTAGCCTCAACTTTATCCTTACTGTCATTACTCTCAACCAACAACTATATTTTCTTTATACATACCTTTGATATCAATGCTCTACCTAATGCTTACTATACCTTCGAGATGGATAAGTACCCATCACCACATCCCTTATAATGATTGTATACAAACCATGAAAAAACTTTTGAACTCTCCCCTCTTTTAAACAAGCCAAACTAGTGGCATACCTAGCTAAGAAATTGAATCTCGTCGTATACGTCTTAACTAAGCTAGAATCTTGAGTCAACTCAATAAACTCTTGTGTCTGAGCATAAGTCAAATTTGTATTACAAAACTCCTTATCAATCATTTTTTAAAACTCTCTCTAACTTAACCTAGATATATCCACTAAAATCTTGGTCAAATTCCACCGGATCCTTGCATCACCTCTCAAAAGTACATAAAATATTACACTTATCTCTATTGGTTCTCTAGAATAAGCTTATAGCACTCTTAATTGACTCCATCCATTTCTCAACCACAAAAAGATCTCTTGAACATTAAATTTATGTGGCTAATGCACCTCATGAAGATTGCAAATCAAATGTAATCTATTTCTACTTAGATATCATGAATTAGTAATATCCTTATCAAAATTTAGCCTTAAATGACTATCCACTATTAACTTTTGATCCCTATTTCTTAGAGTCTTCTAAATCCTCTCTCCGACATTGTAGCACTCAAACTAACTTGAGTCACATGGGAAACTCTTCTTACACTAGAAACAAACCTTATTAAGGCACTACTCTTGACCATATCATCTCTAGGCTAGGAAATACTAACTTTTCTCATCTTTAAAATTTTCATTAATAATGAATTACTCAATTTAATAAGAATTCATATTAAAAGGAAATTGAATCCTTACAATGAATAGGCACAATTTGTGCTAGCTATCAAGGAAATTTCCAAACTCATAACTAAATTTAATTTCAAAAACAATTTACCTTTGAAAATACTTGAAAAATCTTACTTTTATACAAATAAATGTAGTAACTATTGTATATATTATAACTTTATTAAACATATAAATTATCACATTAATCTTTCATAAAACATATACTAAAAACTTAACTAGCATTCATTAATAATCATAATGCATAATTAATAACTTATACTTAAAACATAACTCAGTAATGGATAATACTGCTTTATTAACTTGTTATAAAATGTGAAACATAAAATTGTTTACAAAAGTAAACCATAACAGTTGTTTTGGAAAACATTACACTATAACTATGACATTGTTTCTTGTAAACAATCCTAAAAACAATAGCCTTTCATGCAACTACTTAGCTAACAAACTAAACTCAAACCTAGAAGGAAAAGGTATTGGAATAAGGGATAAGTCACTCAATAAGCAAAATCATAACCTTAACATACATACCCTCTAACCTTGAATTTCATTCTTAAATATCATAACTTATCTCTATTTCATTCTTAACTCTTACTACGTATCTTATCTTAATACATATTATGTCTTATCTTGAATTAATTTCTAAATTCTCTTAAACCTTAATTTCTTGTCACTTTCTCATGAAAATTATGACATGTAAGTCATGCTAAAACCATATTGAAATCCATAACTTAGCCCAAAGACACGCTTAAAATCATCATCTTGAAAATTATCATAGTCAATTTGAAGATCTCATCATAAAATTTATCATAATTGGCTTAAAGATCTCAACATAAGATTAACAAAATTTTTTGTAAAACTTCCATAAAAACTCATATGTTTATTTGACTAATTAACGTAGGGATTTGACACCCTAACCTCATGAGTTCAACTAATGAATGACTAACACATAATTTTTAATGAGCCTAACTAATGAAAATCTTCAATTTCTAATAGTTATGTGAACTAATAGATGCTCTCTCGTATCTTACCTAAAAGATATTCAAAACATCATCTTTGTTAATTTTATAATATATACATATTCAACCTGGAGGTCTAGAAAGCTTATAAAACTTCATTTTTCTTCTTTTTCATAAAACATTTTATTTTGGCATGCCATGGATACATAAAAAATGCATTAAATTTTAATTTCTTAATAAACTTAGTTCCATGAAACTACCATTTTATGCCATCCATGACTATGCAACTCTAAAGCGCACAATCATGGCACTTATGTTCCATGTATAGATGGAACTACTTTGCTTCACGATTATGTTTCACCAATACATGATTGTGACTCTTGCATAATACCTTAGCCCATGCATGCCTATGCATGTATAGTATCCAAAGTCATGACACTACATACCGTAACTCACGGTCTTATGTCAAACATGCATAATACCATGCATCGTGATCGTCTTGAATAGATCATAACTAAACAACTGCCAAATTTAACCAAATTTCTTTCAATTATCATCATTCAATATAGAATTTATTCTCATAGTGTATATATCATCATTTAATCATCAAAACATCACGAATCATAGTTCATGTGATCATTGTCTCTTGTAACCTTCTTTAATCAACATTTATTTATCATATAATTTACTTGATCAATTTCAACGTATTCAACATACAAATCAAGCTTCATAACAATCACATTAAATCATCTCATGCTCAATTAACTCAAATTTGAAAGAACGTATGCCTTTGCAGTAACTTCCTCAAGCATCAAGGACATAAAATAAATTCATGCTTAAACTGATCTAATTCACACAATTGATTTCAATTCATCTTAGATCTAATACTTTGCATGCTTAATTTAGTTAAATCACATTATGAATCTTCAACAAAAGCTTAAACAACCTAACGGTATCAATAATCATGGAATCATGCATAAACTATCTACTTAGGTTAGGATTTTACTTACCTAGATGTTGAGCACTTAGCTTTCTTTTTAGCTTGAACTTTGATCAACATCCAATAAAATTTTCAATGATCAACCTCACTTTGTTCTCTATGTTACAAGCTTTAGAAAGATCTAATATATATAAAAATCGATAGAATAAAATTTCAAAACCAACATTACCTTATACAGGTAATGACCATTTTGACATCCATAATCTGCATTGTAAGTATGAACAATCATCCATGATGGAAATTTTTGAAATTATGTAACCAAACAAATTGTACACAAGATAACACCTTAAAGTGACACATGTATGACCCAAAATAAAGTCAAAATGACTATTTTACCCTTCACATCAATTTTAATCAAATTAAAAGTATAAAAATAATTAAATCACCCTTCTTCTTACCCAAATTACCAATTATCAAAAACCAAGCCATTTTAATGCCACTTATTGACACTATATTAACATATTGATAGATTTTTCCTTTTAAGCCTTGCTTTTAATACCATTAAATCTTATTCAGAAGTTTAGAAAGAGTATACTCTTTCCTGTTCAAATTGTAGTTGGTTATAAATGGTTTATAGCTTAGAGATAGAGATTGGAAAATTAAAATCATCCTTAGTCTGTCAAGCATTACTACTCTAGAGATGTCTAACTCACTTAGAATTTTAATCATTTGTATAATATGATCATTTGGAGTAATTCTTTCTATAAGTCACATGTTGAATAGTGTCAAACATAGTTTGTATTCCTTCATATGAGAATTTCAATGTACAACTCTTGTAGTGCTTTGATGATATCATATGCCAATCTTATGCTATTATGTATAGTTTAGAACTCTTTATTTATTGAAGCTACATGTAGCATGATTTGGCTTCCAAATCATGCTATTTTCATTTATTAAAGACCTTTTCCTTTGCTTCACTTTTTTTAGAGGGAATGGCTATTAGAAGTTATGTCACCAATACATAGGCAATCTTTCCATAGTTTAAAACTATCTTAGGTTCCTTAACCAATCCTCGTAATTAGGTCTGGTTAATATATTATTGTACAAAATTTTTAGAAGCACATTGTTACTCATTTTCAAAATATCATAAATAAAAGACATTGTATAAAAAGAAATACATTTATTAGTGATTTGTATATTTTAAACCCCTTTTTACTTCAAAAGGTCGTATTATTTTATTTAAATCCCTCACTTCCTTATTAGTGACTTAAAAATTTTTGTTGAATCAAATTTCTTAGTAAAAAATCAAATTCTTATTGGATTTAATTTTCCACAAATAATAGAAATCTTGGTTAATTGAATTCAGTAAGTAAGAAACCATATTCTTTTTATATCAACTATATAAGACTTGATGCAACAACTTTGCACTTAATTTTGGATGTCTCATATAATATAAATTTTAACGTCTTAAACTAGTTAAAACTAAACCATTGTGCTATTTAAAAATGAAATTTCTCTAATGCTCTCATATAATAGAAATTCTGGGCATAATTAAAATATCCTTCCAAGAGCAAGGATAAGATCAATTCTATGACATAAAACCAACTTTTCTCGCATAATAGAAATCTTGGAATATTTAATTTTATGTTAGAGAATTGGTTATCCTATAATGGAGGGCAACGATTTAATTATTTTATGTTAGAGAGATCTATTTGGTTTATTCATTATTTAATAAGACCTATATATAATTAAGGATCCATGTAAGACCCGCCGCCACGAGTACCCCTGCTGCTGAAAACTACGGGGAGCTTTTGTTAACAATATGAAAATATGGGTACCCGCAACGGGAATCCTACAAAAAACCAAAACTGAAACTATACAACTGCGGAAGCGAAACTGAATATACATCATCACAGAAATATATACAATATCTGTTCTGTACAATGGGCCCACTGGCCTATATCATATACAAACATACAAACAGTTCGGATACATCTGAAACATACAAAAGATACGTATAAACGACCACACAGGTCCAAAACTGATATACATGCTGATCGAAATGTGTGTGCGTGCCTTCTCCGTCAGCCTCGGTCTAACCGCTCCACAGCCACAGCACGAACACCTGAAAAACTGGAAGAAGGAGGGGGGAATGAGTGATAAAGATCACCCAGTAAGCGCTCCTTACTTCCCTCAATACCCAAGCAAGCACAAACATTCATATAATCAAACATACCTGGGCCTCGGCCCTAATCATACATCTATGCGCTTGCTGGAATCTGAAAACTGATCATCTGGATCTCATTCAATTACCACTATCATATAAAATCATGTCATGATGTGAATGTCATGTCATGCTAATTGAATACACTGGATGCATGCATCTGAATACTGAATGTACCCGAGGGTACCTGCTATGCTGATCAGACTTGGTGGAATACAGGGATTCGGCATCCTGGCCATGTGGGCTGAACATTCTAGCTACTGGCTAGAAAGCTGCTGGATAATAACTGCTGAATAATGACTGCTGCCCAACCTGACTGGTGTCAGATGGTAATACTGAAATGCTGCTGAAACTGCCCAATCTGACTGGTGTCAGATGGTAAAACTAAATCCCACAGATGCCCCCTCGTATTCACCCTATACTCTTCCCCGTACATCGGGTCCTGAATACTGAATGCTGCTGAATTCGGATCCCCTGATCCTTTCTGAGACTACATGTCATGTCATGATATGCACATGCAGTTTATTATTTGAATAAATGCTCATGTGTTGCTTATCTGAAGCAATTAGATCATTTATCTGAATTCCCATATTTAATTAATCAATAAATATTAATTTTCTGAAAAACTGCTGATGCACGGGCATGCATGGAACGTGCACGGGCATGCACCATGACGCACGGGACCGTGCGCTGGTCGTGCGCCTGGTCGTGCAAGCTACTGGAATTTTCTGGAAAAGCATTCATTATAGCGCATGCACGGGCGTGCGTATGCGGACTCACGGGCGTGCATGTGCATTATCTGGCCGTGCATACCGCGTACACACGGGCGTGCATCTGGAAAAACAAAGACTCACGAGCGTGCATGATGGTACACGGTCGTGCGTCTGGTTCTTCAACAAAGCACCGCCTAGAAACTTGCCTCAAATGCATACCAATTCTCATTCAATTGCAATCACACTTCAATATCACATTCCCAGCATCACAAACAACACAATGCAAGCTCCATAAGCAACATGCATCATCAATCATGAGATCTACCATGGAAACATCTTCTTTCTCTCACTAAAGCCATACATTCACACATGCATGCTTCAAAGGTGGAAATTCATCACCAAAAATCGACATGCAAAGCCATATAAGCATTCCAAACAATCATCAACATGCAATCAATTCATCCATGGCATCAAAACTCATCAAACAAGCCGGGAATCTCAAGGAAAAGGTAAGAGAACACTTACCTCTCTCCATGCTTTGGAAGGCTAACACAAATCTCTAATCTCTTTGCTCTCTAACTGGATTGGGAGCCAATTGCTGCTGGATTTCCTCTCTAGGCACGGGAGGAACTGCTGAAATGAAGAGAGAATTGGTTCAAGAGAAATTGGGTGAGAAAAGAATCTAAGTCTCACGGCTCACTAACTTATATACTAGGCCATGCACGGGCGTGCACCAATGATGCACGGTCGTGCACCAAGGAAAATAAGCATTACTTATTTCCCGCTCACTTGCCTGATCGAATCCTTCCGAAAGGATTCCAACGAAAGCCACACGGCTCCGAAAACTTACCAACTCACTCCTGGACTTATCTAGACTCTAAATCTCTATCCGAATCTCAATTCTAACCCAGAAATTCTACCCCTAAGGGCTTCCGAATCTAGGATGCTACAATCCATACATGCATAACCATAAGTAAAACATGGTAGGATGATCATGGGATTTTCAAAATAAAAACCTATTTAAGAAAACTAAATTCTTAATTCTACGCCTTTATTTAGGTCACCTTTTGAAATTTGCTTGGATCTCTATCCACATGTTTTACCAAGGTTATTACATTTAAAACACTAAGGCATGCAAACTAGAATTACATTAAAATAAATAAAATGTAATTGATTATTACAACCCCATTGAATGAAATAATATTATATGCCCAAATAAACAAGGTTTAATAAAAACCAAATATCATCCATGATTATCCTTGAATATTCATCCACAAACACATAAATATTTATTCATAATATGATATCAAAAAATAAGATAAACTTCGTCACCATATAGTCAATATTTAATCAATATAAATATATTGATGCATCCAAATTAATATTCATAATATTAATTTTAAATAACGACTACTTGATTTATGTCATGATTACCATAAGGGCACATATAGCATTTCACATTCCTTATTAGTAATATGTTTATATCTCTCATCATGTAATCATCAAGTTGAATTTCATAGTCAATCATCATCAACTATGCTATGACACGCTATATTAAAAATTTAACTATTTTATCAAAATAGTAATAAAAATTATACAAGATTTATCATGACATTTTTGCAACTCCACCTATCACATGAAAAAAAAGAACCATTTCTTCACCACAATGTTTTTCACCAGACATTATATGCAACCCGTTGCATACACATATTAATAAATTAAATATTATACTTAATTCCTATTAAGCATAACAAATTTAGCATGTCCATAAAAGAAATGCAATATGGCCAAAATCACAAAGTGACACCTTTTTCTTTCATCAATTTTTATATGCATGTTAAAAAAAAAGTTACATGGATAATAGTAAAACTTGTATATACATTTTCACAAGCATAACTTAAATAAAAACACATTTTCATGCCAAATAACCATACAAGTGTAAATAACACCTACATTTCTAAAACATGACATATGTCATTATATATCAATTATATGCATGTATAAACATTTTTAAGCATGTTTGAACGTCACAAAGTGTCAAGAAAAAAATTTTTTTTTTTTGACAAATTATTCAAAATCATTAACATGCATGTGAAGTATAAGCAACCATTTACATAAAAAAAAAAAAAAATCTATTTGAACATATAAAACAATGGTTCACTAAAACCGCCTTTATGTCATGTTCTTCATACAAAATACATTAGAACACAATAAAATAAAACTGTCATAAGCTACACAAACTTGATTAACAGTTAAGAAAAAATCATTCTTTTTCAACCAAATAACACAAGTTGTCAATATATAATGGCTATATATACTTTTACACATAAAGCCATAAGAATAAACATAAAATGAAACATGAAAGGAGTTGAAAATGGCTCTAATAACAGAGAGAAATTATGGTGGAAAACAATGGAGAAAATGGACATGCATATTAATATACATGCAAACAGCTCTATAGAAGAAATAGTAGAGAATAGGCAATTTTTAAAACATGAAATGGATAGAAAATTATAATCTCAAAGTAAGAATCTTTGATGTAGATGGAGATGAGTCTTCCAATTGTAAGACCTCAAGAAGAAATATCATGAAGAGAAAAAATGGATCAATAACAAGATTGACATAGAAAAAAATTTTCTTACAAATTTTGTTTTGGAAAATGAAAAGCTTACTTAATATTGGTTATCACATGGCTTTATATAGTGTTGGGTGATTTGCAATTTAAAAATTATGCATGTCCTTTTTATTTAGCCATATTTATTAAAAGGTCTTTATAATATATCCAACATATTAATTGACCACCCAATGAGACACCCAAACACTTAATGTTAAATAAATAATATATTAAAAATTATTTTTGTTTCCATTAACTTTCCAGAAGGTGCTAGCCAACCAAGGTAAAATTTTTCTCACTTAGTTTACTTAACACCTTAGTTTATATTATAAACATTTCTTGATTCGCCATGGCTTAGCCATAAGCCTAATTTTGGATCCAAACTGAAACAACTCTAAAGACCCAATGACTATGGATATCATCTAGCAATGATCAATAATCCCAAAGCCATGATAAAGACATACTCCATTGACCCAAATTTCCAATCACACATATCATGTAGGTAAAATCCCTACATCATCATATCTTGATTGAGTAAAGGTTCAGGGTTTAATAATCACTTATCAAATTATTGATTATAATATACAAATCACTTCACTACAAACTCATTATCATGTAACTATTAGTATACTATAGCCAGAGATTTTTATTTTTCATATCTATAAACATTTATTTGAGAACTTGAAACCTAATTATTCAAAGACAATGGAAACTTAACACTTATGGTTTTTAGCTAACATATCCCATCTTGATTTTTATTTTTGATATCTGCTAACATCCATTTAAAAACTCAAAACCTAATTTTTCTAAGCCAATGGAAACTTAACACTTTTAGTTTTTAGCTAACATATCCCATCTTGATTGTCGCTCATCTCCATATTTGAATAACGTGTGACCAATCTAGTTTATGACATATGATTAGTCTTGTGCTTAACACCATATGAACCATATGCGTTCGTATTAAACTTGACCCTGACATCTCAAGTCTTTAGATCATTTCATACACTATTACAATCATATGATGAATTATTTTGACTTTTAATAAAAGAACCATGTTATACATTGTATATTATCACATTCAAAAGAAAGATTTCTAGTCGTCAGTCCATGCCAATGTCCTAATGATATTACTATCATAATGACCCATACTAGTCATCCTTATTACATTTAATGAAGATATTTGGGATGCTTACTATATGAGATCATTTCCCATTTTGATGCATTATATGTAGGGGAAATTTTGTCAAAGGATTTTTTTGTAGTGGTGTGTATTTCATTTGGATAGTTTATATTGCTAGGGTAAGTGCCCTATAGTCATGTATCTATTGATGTAAAAACTATACATTTATATAATTCCTAAACACATTATAACTGTTAATAAGATCATGTAAGGAAACTCGAAGTCACTAGAAGGGTGGCCATGTAGTAAAATTTAAAAACTTAAGTAGAGTTTGGGTCCCTAAGATAGGATCATTATTTTTTGACCAAAAAATGATAACTAACCATAAAAGGTATTTTGAAAGTGTACCTCAATTTGATGGCTTGTTTTGATCTTTTTATGGTAAGAAAAATTATTTTCCCATGTCTTATAAGCTTAGGGCACTTGAATAGTCCATACAGAGTAATAAAAGAAGACTACAAACACTGTAAGCGTGCTAACGCTTACTAGCATATGATTATAACTGAGGTAAGTATGAGTGTGACTAAGGCTTTTAAGCTTCTCATGTGTAAGAAGTCTTTGTACTCCTTTATATAGGGATACAATCATAGGCTTGACTTTGATAATATACATTGGTGATTCCTTCATGTATGCTTATGAATACGATATTCATAATCATACATTTGTATTTGGATAACGTATAAACCTACCCTTATTACATAAGATCCATTTGACTTTAAGGATCTTGATAATCCTTAACCAACTATATTCCTACTTAAGCATGATACATGTGCACTCGTACATTAACATACTATTTAAATTTTTGAATTAGTTTAACTCGGTTAAAGTTGATTCCATAAAAATATTTAAGATTCCATCAACCATCTAGATATACACTTGTGACACAAGGATGCTCACAACTGTGTATCAAGGTAAATCCTTAAATTTAACTTTTAACTTAAATCAAAAGGATTCAATAAGCCACGTGCAATATTACTTGTATACCCAATCATTAAGACAATAATCTTATGCCTTTAGTCTTAACTCTTTAGTGTGTGACCTTTAAGTTTCCTATCATCTTTATAGTATCCAAACAAAAACTCAAATTGGACATAAATCATAAGTAGTCTCTAGTAAAGCATATGACTACCTAAATAATAGTATCAATAAACACCTGTAGACTTGATCAACTTACTGGTTAATATAAAATATGATCCTTTTATTACCATGTCACATGAGAATGAGATATAGATACGTATCTATCTTATGTACCTTTTGTACACATAAATGTTTAAATTCCAATATATGATTCCAATCATTCTAACTATGGCCATAGTCTTAATGGTTATGGATAACTTAGCTAAAACATAACCCCTATGCTTGAGAGTGGTGAATAAAATATTGATCCACTGTAGCTTTCATATTGATTATGATATGATCAATCGCTCATTTTTATAATACCCTATTTATGGTGGTATATTTGACGATTTTAAACAATATTACTCTTAGTATAAGGTAGTTTAGTAGCCTCACGTCAAAAAAGAAATATACCCATTAAGTTAAAAGAATGTTTTTATAGATATAGGAAACAATATATATATATATATATGAATTTTTCTTTAGTGGGTTTACCTAATGAATATGAAAAATGGAACATGGACCCATGTGTGAGACTAGACTTTAAGTAATACACCTTGATATGTTTAAACTATTGCCATCTTTTGATGAGATCACTAACACTACAATAATCTTTACATTATCACTTATGTTATAGATTTATAGTGATGTTAGGATTATAGATGATTTTAGTATAAACACCAATAAGTGTGTATGGAAAGCATAACTAGTGATATGATTCTATCATCTTAATTATACCTTCTAAGGATACATTATATATGTATTAAATAGTAATATAATTGAATACCTCGTTTTATTAATAATCAAGATGTATTTATAAATTACTTAAGAGTACAAGTTAATACATGTAAAAATAATAAGAAATAATTAGCTATAGGGAACCAACCCTAACAAATGAAGTATTTAGTTGTATTATTGTTTGATACATATAACGTGTCTTTAGTATGGTTAAACCAAGATGATACAATCAAATAAATAATCATACCTTCCATACATACTCATTTGTAGCTATACTAAAACTATCTATAATCTCAATATTACTATGAACCATGTTCACAATATTAGTGTGAAAATTATCATAACATAAGTGATCTTATCCAAAGGTGGTAATAATTTGCAAGTGTCATGGTATGTTGCTTATAGTTTGATCTTACACATGGGTGTATGATCTATAGATCATGTTCATTAGACTAACCCATCAAAGAGAATTTTATATACATGGTGCTTTTTATGTCTATAAATTTGTTCTCTTTATTTAATGGTTACATGTGTTCCTTTTACTTAAGGTTGTCAGACAGTCTTATGTTAGGAGTGATATCATTTGACATTATCAAATATAATATCATAAATAGGGTTATAAAGGTGAGTGATTGGCTATATCATAATCAGTACAAAGACTATAGTGAATCAGTATAGGATTTGTCACTATTAGGTATGAACGTAATGTCTTAGTTGATTTATCTATAACCATTAAGATTATGGTCATAATTGATTAGCACTGTATCCAATATTTTGGTTTAGACATTTGTATATATATGAGATAAATAAGATAGACATGTATCTATATCTCTGTTTCATGAGATATGATGATAAAGGGTTCATATTGTATATTAACCATTAAGCTGATCAAGCTTATAGGAATTCAATTACACTTTATTGTTTGGGTGATCATGATTCTTTGTTAGAGACCACTCATGAATTGTATTTAGATTTAGCTTGAATATAGATAACACTGAGATACTATAAAGCTTAAAGGTCACACAGTATAAAGTTAATATTAGAGGTATAAGATTATTATCTTAATATTTGGGTATATAAATGTTGTCACAATGGCTTATTAGATCGATTTAGATTAAGGTAAAAGTTAAATAAGAGGGATTTATCTTAATGTACAATTATAAATCTTAATGGGTCATAGACGTACAACTAGTTGGTTAATAGAATCCTAAACATTTGGATAGAATTAGGTTTGATCGAGTCATACTAAGTCAAAATTTTAATAATCTACTAATGCATTTACGTATAGACTTTTTGTATAGGTGTACATAAAATTGCTCAAAGGTTACTCCATGATCAAAATTTTATATAGATTTTATACAACATGGAAAAAGTCATGTGTTATATAGATAATAATGTATGACCCTGAATGTTTCATTCATTGGTGTATATAAAGGTGTTACTAGTATACCTTTTCATAATCACACCTATGACCTTATTTTTATATAAGGAAACACAATGATTTTAGATGACATGAACAATAAATTTGAGAGTCATACTTATACACCAAACACTCACTAGCATATAATACGCTAGCAACTTGACCTTTTGCATAGCCTCTTTTAATTGCCTTATGTGGACTATTTCGATGTTATCGACCTATAAGACACTAAAAAACGAGGTCCTTTTGCCATAAAAAGATTTGATAGAGCCATCAACGTAGATATGAACTTAAAAATCTTGTACGGATGTTTTTAATGATATAATTTGTTTTTCATGCAAATCTGAATGACGTTGATCCTTTATGGGTTTTATCAAACTTTTTTTGGTTTTAAATTCTATTTTATGGATGCCCTTTAAGTGACTAGGAATTTCAACACAAATATATACTTTATATTTCATAAATTAAATGAAGGAAGCAATTTACACATATGAATAAAACGACACTTTTATTAATTATATTATAAAAAATCAAATGTCTTAAAACTAATAATATAATTGGTTTCTAAGGCATACATAAACAAAATCTAGTATATTAGATCATTGAAATGTGAGGCCTTATTATAGATATCCTTCGAATGTTTTATTCTTGTTAGATCCACCTATAATCTTTTAAAGTCTATGGTGTCGATAGTGAGCAAAGTGATGTTAGAGGCTTTTTGCCCCAAGATTGAACTAAAATGACTTAACTCTATTGTGAAATCCTTTTTGAGGAGCCTAAAGAAGACTATGCTTTTATTGATATTAGTTAAACTTTCTCGGTTATCATATGATGGTAGGAATTCAATCATGAGCTCTTTGTATGAATGGTAAGGAGGAGAGAAGAACAATTTTAGATGCCCATTTTTAACAAGGATAAAGATTAGGTTTTTTAGGTTTGAGGTTGAAATACAAAGTTTGTTCAAAAGTATGTTCTACAATTTGAGCAATATGTATTTGCTCAATAAGGTTATTAAACTCTAGGATCAATATTATTTCATATTCTTAGGTTGATGTTGCCTTAGGGTTTTATGGTGGTTTTGGTATAAAACAGAATGAGGTACGCTGTGGCATTAGGGGTGGAAATGGTTTTATTGGTGGTGTGGCTTGTGATTATTATAGTGATGACCTCAGAGCAGAAAGAATCACTAGTCATAGTTGTTTCAATAATGGAATAGGGCTCTCTAACAAAAATGAGCTCTTGATTGGTAATACTAGATTTTGGCCATGTTTATAACCAATAATGACTTTTTTCCTTTAAGGATGAGTTGTCATGCGTTGGACATGGTTGTTGTTATTTTAGTCTAAGGGTTTAGGTGTTTTGTTAGAGAAAGATAAATAATTATATGGAAAGAAAAATGAACCCTTTGTCCCAATTTTATAGATGAAGTATTCAGTCAACATCTATTACAACTTTTGAATTTTGATTTGAATAGCTTTTTATTCTTTAGGTATTGACTACAATTCATTATAGCTTTACCTGTGGGAACTTTCAAACCTATCATGATTCTATTTTCCTATTGTTCCCTTGCTAATTGGTATTTGGCAGTAGTTTGGGATTTTTCTCCTTTTCGACCATCATATGAGTATATTCAACTAATCTTATGTTGTCGTTATCTAGGAATTTCAGGTGTTTTTTTCTTTAAGATATCATTCACCTCTTCTTGCTTATTTTTCCCTCAGTCATATCCTAGTTTCTTTAGGGCTTTCTTATACAACAAAGATGTTAAATTTAACTTTTTCTTATTATATTTCAAATGTTAAATGACCATTTTAACATTGATAGTGACTCCCATTGTAGCAAGGAATGGTCATCTGAGACTTGTTAGGATATTAACGTCCTTTATTTCAAAGATCACAAAGTCTACCAATAGATATAATCATTATAGCTTGATTGGCATGTTTTCCATAATATTCATTAGTTATTTTACTAATCTATATGTAAGTTGTATGGTGGTAGAAGTAGGTTTCAATTCTTTCAAATTTAATCTCCTATAAATAAATAGGGGTATTAGACTAATGCTAGCTGTTAAATCATATACTGCTCTATTATAGGTTTGTTCCTAACTACATAAGGGACAAAGAAAATATTTGGGTCTTTTAATTTTGGTGGCAACCTATTCGGTATAGTGGCACAACAATCTTATAATAAAATGATGATTTTTATCTCATCTATGCTACATTTATTGAAGAGAATTTTTTTCATAAATTTATAATAAGTAGGTATGTGCGTGACGCTTCCAAGAGTAATACATTCAATTTAAGTTGATTGAACATATCAAAAAATATGGCAAATAATTGGTGTACGTTTGCTTTAGCGCATTTTTAGGAAAATAGTAGCTAAATGATTACTTTTTGTGAACGTAACTTTTTTCCTCCTTTTGTTCTTTTGTTCTTTTTGCTTTCTTTCCTTCTTTAGTGTGTTAAGGTTTATCTTCCACTGTATCTAAAGTTTCTTTTTACTTTTTGATTTTACGATTACTTCTTTGAGGCTTATAGTGATTTTAGTTTTTGGTTAAGATGTAGGTGTAATTCCCTTGACTTATTTCTTAGTGTAGTCAACTATTTTTTTGCTTCTTGTAACTATAGCTTAGAAACACTCTAGTGGGTTTTGTTGGCAAGGTAACTTTTCTTTATCTTTTTTAGAAGTTTCCAACTATTAAGGCTTATAGTGCTTAACTTTATTGGCTCATTTTCCTAGGAATTAACCTTTTATTTTTAAATTTGTACGAGGTTTCCCATCATTAGTTTAAAATTTCTCTTTTAAATTGGTTATTGCATCAGTATTAGTGGGTTAAGGTTTCTCGATTAAAATCTTGGCAGATTAGGTTTGAAGTTTGACTAATTGTTGGGTCTAACTACTTGGTTATTATATAAGAAATTTGAGTGATTCCTTCAGCTTAGGTAATTTTATAAATGTTAGACTATGGTTAGCTTAAGGTCTTTAATTGAAATTTACCATGTTGGCTTGCTCGATCACTGACTTTAACACATTTAAGATCAAGGTAGGGAAGTCCATACTTATGTGGACTCTTCAATATAGTTCACAATTAATGGTTGAGATGGTCATAACATCCATCCTTTCCAATTCACGTGTAAAGGCAACCAATTTGGCATGAACCATAATTTTCTCATCGTTACATGTACTTAAGATTTATTTTCTTGTCTGGTTCTCCTAGAGACTAATTGGCATTACTTGTGGCCATTCTTTTTATTATTTACATGGCTTAGAGGGGGGTCAATTTGATTAGTTATCCTTTAACTATTATATCTAGCGCACTTTTGATTTGACCCGATAGTTCCTTGTAGAAATTTTTTAATAGTAACCTTACAAATTACTATGGTGTGAGTATTATCTCTAAAAGTCTTTAAATCTATCCCTACCATCACACAAGGTTTCATCCTCTTTTATTATAAAAAGTGTTAGTTCATCTTTAAACTTTGTTGTTTTGCTTGGTGGAAAAATTTTTAATAGGAAAACTTATGATAAGGCTACCCAAGTTGCAAAGTGTCCTCTTTGCTATAAGTTAAACCATGAGAGGGTTATGTTTTAAGCAAGAATGAGAATAAACATAGTTTGATGGTACTATAGATTACTCTTTGCATTTAAAAGTATTATACATATTTGAACAACTCTTGAAAAATGTCCATATGAGTCTTTTATAGTTGATCCTCCAAACTAGTTTTGTTGCATCATCTAAACTATAATAAGTTTTATTTCGAAGTTTTAGCTTTTACAAATGGTTTGGTTATGCTTGAAAGTTGATCATTAGTCATTTGTGTGATGTAGTTAGCTAATGTTCACTTTTGTTCTACCATGTTTCTTGCTCTTACTACTACTAATTCTTTTTCTCTTTTTTGTTGCCTTATTTGTCTTTTAGTCTATTTATGTTAGGAATAAGAGGTATAATTGCACCTGTATAGGACATGGTCCTAAAGAGTTAGGCTCTTGAAAGAGGCTCAAAAGGTTAATGCCTACTAGAATAACCTTATGGGACATGTTTCCTGCTCAGTTCTTTCTCTCATTTCTCTTTAGCTAACATTAATCAAATTTTCTAAGAGATTCAGCCAACTTCTAATGGCCAATCCAATCAGGATTTAATCAAAGTTAAAGAGATAGAGATTCTTAGCAACTTCAGGTAAGTTTTTTGCTTACCTTTTTCCTATTTCTATAGCATGTATCTTCTTGGATAAGGTCAGTCAGTGATAGAACCATGTTTCTAGCTTAGTAAGCATGATCTTGAGATAAATGATGTTAAGATAGAGGAAGATTTTGAGATAGAGCATGTTTAGAACAATTTTATGTACATATATGTGTTTTATGCATTTAGCAGTATGGTTGGCTGAGATTTAAAGTTATGAGATGATGAAGGTTGTGATAAAAGCTTATGGTTGCTTGTTTATGTGTTAGAATCAGCTTAATTGAAGATAAATTTAGATTGGGTTGAGTTTGGGCATAGTTCTGCAAGTTCTGAAGATGGAAATTACAGAGTATATAATGCACATGCCTATATGTTCGTATTTTTTTGCATGGTCACAATTGTGTAGAGTATGCATGATTGAGACCAATATGCTAGTGCCTTTAGGCACATGATTGTACAAGTGAGGTTCACAGTCATATGCATTTTCCCAATTATGCATGGTTGTGCCTTGATGAAGTCATGACCATATAGGTGTATTATTATAGGTTCGTGTACGTTGGGACAAGACCGTGTGTTGTGAATACACGACCATGTGTTCTAAAACACATGCCTATGCAGTAAGA
This sequence comes from Anacardium occidentale, assembly GCA_026122585.1. Lineage (NCBI taxonomy): Eukaryota > Viridiplantae > Streptophyta > Magnoliopsida > Sapindales > Anacardiaceae > Anacardium > Anacardium occidentale. The sequence goes on from JAJEJH010000082.1 coordinate 58,879, forward strand.
CAAATTTTAGTAAAAACGTTTTAAGAACTAGCATGACTAGACACACAACCACATGCACGCCCATACAAACAGTAAAAGTGGCAAAAAAGGTTTAATAAATAGAAAACAACAGAGAAATGGTAACAAAACAAAGAATGAAAGAATATTTTCCCTAAATCACGCATTCAATCTCATATAAGTATAAGAAACTCAATAGTAATATAGAAACAGTATAGATAATCATTAGCTTACAATTAAAAAATAAAATGAAAACAGGAAATATCAATAGTTATTGTTATAGAAACTTATAGAATAGTAAACTAACAGAAACATAATAGAATATAGAATAACTTATGCATAACTTATTAACAACCTTAATAAGTTATAGAACTAGAAGCTTCAACAAGAATACATGAAACAGAACAATAACAATTATACAGTTATACGAAATACCAAAAAAAGGAAAGAGAAATAATAAGAGTACATGTATGATATGCATGTCATGACATGGTATGCAAAAGTAATGTATTCAGAAAAAAGGGATCAAACGATCCAGATGCATCATTTTTTTAATATTAAACCTGATATCCAAGTTAGTTATTAAGGGTGAATATAAGAGGGCATGTAAACACTTTTCCAAAGTCGAGCTATTTCTAAGAAAAAACAGTAGGAGTTTCCCTAGAAATAACACAATTTGGAAGAAAATTTCTCTTTATCTTGTTCATAATAATTATAGTAAACACTTTTAATCACTCCATCATAATTTACCAGTCCTACCAAATGACTGGATTTACATAACATAACTATTAACTAAAATAAAACATAATCTATTGTCTATTATGATTATATTAGTAGAAGATGTCAGGATGTTTTATAGAGAATATATTTTACTTACAACTCAAGCATCATAAACTTATATATAATCCATAAGATATCTACAATATCATAAAAAATACAAAATATATCCTTCTAATTTTAACAAAGACACATGCCATGCTAGTGCCTATGTCATGACTCTCACTGACCCCTACTCAACAAGTACTTACAAAATAAATGAAATCTAACGGGATGAGTACTAATGACTCAGTATGCCTTTATCCTTATTAGATCTCGCTTAATCTTTATAGAATTTTCCCTTTGATATAACACCATAAATATGTATGTATGATAAATGACATATATGACATAATGTATATCTAAACTTCTTATTTCTTTCTAAAAACTCTTTATACTTGCCAATTGGACTAAACTAAGACATGGATTCTCTGACCATATGAGCAACATAACTGTCTGGATATAATCTTCATCCTACATGTACGCTGAACGGATTATACAATACATCTGAATATAAAGTCGTTCCATTTTGGTGATGTGCATGTAAGGGTACTCATAAGTTCTCTATCGCAACAGTCTATTGAAAACCTGCTTTATAAATTACATAGTTTTTATGCATTTTCAATGACTGGAAACTTAAGTTTATAAATATAAATTTATGTGAAAACTTAAGTGCATAAATAAGAAAATGCTTATTGGCTTATTCAGTCAAGAAAAAATATGTATATGCATGCCTATGCAATGTTATACTTATTTCTTAGCTATTATGCATTTACATGATCTTTTTATCAGATTTATTCTGCTCAATATTTTCTTATATGCTAAACATCCTTGTACATTAAGGTACAAATTATATTAGGTGTAGGACTCGCTGCCACGAGTACCCCTGCTGCTGAAAGCTACTGTTCTTTTTCTTTATTAAACTGGAAATCGAGTACCCGCGACGGGAATCCTACGAAAATAAAACTACTACTACTGAATTACATTACATGCGGAAGCTGAAACTGAAATATAGATATACAATGAGCCCAGCTGGCTTTTCATACACGTAATCGTTTCTGTACATCGTTCTTTACATCTAAGAATATACAAAATACAAGACCCATCAGGTCCAGATGTCAGGTTCTGAATGTTGAAACTTACTGAATTCAGATCCTTAGATCCTCTTCCAGACTATATGTTGTGCTATGATATGCATATGCATCATTTCTTATCTGAATTCTAGATTATCTAGTGATTATTAGCCCTTGGATGGATTACCAACCCTTTAATAAATCATTTTTTTTTTACCTTTTCTGGAAAAATCTACTGAGCGCACGGGCGTGCAAGGAAGACACACGGGCGTGCATGCGCACACACGACCGTGCTGAGCAAGGGCACACGGTCGTGCATCTAGTTCTGCACAAACATGGCTCACCTGTAACGAGCAGGAACCCAACCAAACCTCAACCAAAATCAAATTAACTGAAATCAAGCATCCAAGGCACTTCAATATATATATATCCATCATCAATTTCATCCTTCATCAAACATCATGCATTTCACCACGCAAATCTGAGATTTCTCTCATTACACACACACAAACAAAACATGCATGTTCCTGGGTGGAAAACAAGCATTTCAATCATCACATATCATCTCATACAATCAATCAAACATTCTATAACATGCTGAAAATGTGAACACACATTTCCAAACTTTATCAAACATCAAAGCAAGCTGGGAATGCACGGAAGAAGTAAGCAACACTTACCTCTCGCCATTGGAAGTTGGAAAACTCAACTCAAGCTATTCTCTCTGCTCTCTTGCTGGATTGGGAGCCGCTGGAAGCTGGATTTCACGCCTAGGCCTGGGAGCTGTTGAAATGGAGAAGGGAAATATTGAAATGGGTGAGAAATGAAACTAATCTCCCATCTTTCTCTCTTTAATCCCACCTACATGGGCGTACAGGGCATAGTACACGGGAGTGCACTAGGGAAAATGAATATAATTCATTTCCCACACTTCGCATGATTAAAACCTCCCTAAAGGAATCATACGAAGGCCACACAGCTCTGGAAAACTTACTAACTCACCCCTGAACTCTTCTAGACTCCCAATCTATTCTTGAATTCTATTTCTAACCCTAAAACTCTACCCCTAAGGGCTTTTCTAACCTGGGATGCTACATTAGGTCACTACCACTACTAAATTTTAGATTACCATGACCTAATATTTATCATTTAAGCTTACTAATAATAAATTAGATTATAGCGACCCCCGCCCCAGGTTACTGTGCGCTATGAAAATTACTGTAAATAATAATAAAATATACCTGAGACGGGGACCTCTACAGTAAAAGAAACCTACTGCTGCTGAAATAAAAATTTTCTTTATGAAAAGAAACTGTAAATATAATTCAGCATTAAAATATACTGAAATGTAAGCGTGAAAAACCCAGGCTGCTCATGTATAGAAATATACTAGTCATACAGTGTATATAAAAATATAATACACACATATATACAAGAGAAAATAAAAGCATGCGAGCCAACATGCTATCTACTGCGCCGAGCCATATCCCCAAAATCTCGTAGCGGTCCCACTCCAGCTCAGCCACACGAATCACTGACCTGCAAAAGGAAACAGGGAAGGGAGTGAGTGACAAAGTCACTCAGTAAGCGTTTCCAAACTCAAACACTCGCAGGTCCAAAACTAACTGACTACGTGACTCGACACGTAGGGGAAATCTGCTGTTCAGTTTTCTTAATCTGACTATTTTGATATACCGGAGTATATCCATTTTCTGAATTCTCTTTACTGAATTCTATTATATTTCTGTTCTATTACTGTTCTGTCTCTCATCTGTTTCTTATGAGATGTTGTACATGACATGAAATGTATATGCTGATGTCATGTATGCTGAAAAGCTATAAAACTTGCCCGTAGGCCTGATTTTCTGAAAAACTGTCTTTTCTGAAAACTCTTTCTGATAATAAAATCTATGATCCAAAGATCCTGAATATATACATATAGTATATGCTAAAAACTGTATCAGAAAGTACTGTATCTAAAAATCTGCTATGCTGGCCAGACTGATGAATCCAGGGATTCGGTACCCTGGCTGTGTGAGTTCAAAGTCCTACTTAATCTACTAATGCATAACTAGCACTCTTTCTAACGAGCTTGGTCAGTAACCATGTCCTCTCTAACAGATGCTAGTTTCCCTCTCTAGTGGGTGTGCGAACTCACAGGTGCCCCCTTGTATCCACCCCTATCTGATATATGAAAAATCATATATGTATATCTGAAAAACCATGTTGTTGGATCCTTGGATCCAGTCTGAAAAATATCTGATATGGCATGCCATGCTAAATGCTGATAATCATGCATGATATGCTATTTTCTCATGCTAATTCTGAGTTCTGTGTGCTTAGAAATGGCTTAGAGTGGCTTAGCTTTTCTTTAAATTTCATTTTCTGCTTTTTCTTAAGTGCACGGGCGTGTGTTCTGGTGTGCACGGGCGTGTGTCAAGGCACACCGGACCGTGTGCTCATCGTGTCTCTGGGTGTGCTAGCTTCTGGAAAGAATTCATGAAAATTTGGCTAGACACACGGGTATGTGGGACAACACACGGGCGTGCATACTGAGGCATACGGGCATGTATTGCACTGCACGGGCGTGTGGCTGCCTTCTCAAGCTTCCCGTGTCTCGCATACACGGGCATGTGGAATTGGGGAAAACACACGAGCATGTGTCTGGGTTTTCATACGCACACGGGCAACATGCACGACCGTGTCCCATACAGAATTGAGGCCACACGGGCGTGCATCACGGGCGCACGGTCGTGTGCTCAACCCAGATTCTGTAGAAGACGTCTGGAAATCCATAAATTCTCACACCAATACTTCTACACTCCAAATCATCAAACATACAAGTTCTCTACTGCTGCTAGCATGTATAAAATCATCATTTCATCATCTCAAACACGCTATATAACATATATAAAGCATATATCATCTGGAAACAATATATACGCATGTAAATCAGGGAAAACCACTCAATCATGCCATCATCCATCATAATACAACTCAAGCATGCTGGAAATATCTCAAACGAGCACACATAAAGTTCTTATAAGCTGGAAAACAACAAACATATTCTGAACTTAGCGAAAGAGGTAAGGAAAACACATACCTCGTGCCATGGAAGCTTGACCTCTCTCTCTCGAAGCTTGTGGATCTCTAATCTGAAGCTGGGCTGTTGGGGGATCTCTCTCTGGAAGTCTAGGGTTCACTGGAGCTGAGGGAAGAAGAAGAGAAATAAGCTAGAAATTGGAAAATAAGCTGGAAATTGCGTAACTAAAATAAAACAAATACACGGCTAAAAGGGCAGACACACAGTCGTGTGTCTGGTGGAAAATAGCCATTTCCACCCACCTTTGCGTAGAAACTGAAACTAAGCCCCAAAGGACTTCTAAAATGACTCTTCTACCCCTGAACCCCTTCAACTCTTTCCTAAACAAAAGAATCTCTTTTTTACCCTTGGATTCAGAACCCTAAAAGACAGTTCTACCCTTGGGTCATTACATAGATCACACCATTTTAACAATTACTAACTCATCATAACATGTATATATATATTGCATGATTTGTCAAACTTGGCCATGAAAATACCTTGAATACTTACTGATATAACATATTAGCCTTACCACATCACCATATCCATTTTCCAAGATTGCATAACAAGTTAAGTTTCTCATGATACATACCTCAACATAACATATCAATATCATATATTCAATCATTTAACCTCAAATTCACTCAAAATCCATTTTCTTCATTTTCTTTTTACATAGTCAAATCTTCCTCCTTAATTGCATCATATTTTTTCTCCTAAAATTAATTTTATATAATTTCATCTCCACAATATTATCTATTTCTTATATCATTAACTACCAAAATTAATAAATTTCAAATTTTCCATAAACCCTAAGATGAGAAACTTAACTTTCCAATCAAATTTACTTACCTTCAAGTTTTTCCCTTGCTTCTTCTTCTTCCTTTGAATGGTTTTTCTCCTTCTGAATTCCTAATCCACCATTAAAGAATTAGAACATCACCTAATACATGAAATTTCAACAATTTTTTGCAAGAGTTTTACCTTAAATGATGATGGAAACACTTTTCTTGAAAAATCCTAGCAAATTCTTCACAAATCCTTTTTTATTTCTTCCAAAAATTAAAGAAAAAAAGAGAGAAGACAGTAACAAACGTCCAACTGTAGAGAAGAAACAAAATGGAAGAAAAAAGGGCACCTTTATCCTTTTTAATTAATTAATTATACCTAATTTCCCAAAATGCCCTTCATCTTTTTCACAAATTACATTTATGCCCTTTATTCAATTTACCAAAAGCAACCTTCCTAACATATAATCTACCTTATGCCACTCCTTCTCAATGTCCATTTTATCCCTTGAATCGTTTTAAAATGACCATTTTACCCTTAGTGCAAAATATAATAATTACTTTTTATCTTTTTCAATAATTCCATTTATATCCTCATACCATTTACTAAGAATGACCTTCATAAACATATAAATTATTTTAGATCCTTTCTTTTTAATACCCACTTTATCCCTTAAATCACCATTTTACCCCTAGTACGAATATCACTCTTTTGTATGTTTTTTAAAAAAATTTTTAGTAAAACCATTGAGGGTAATTTCTATTAGAGATTTTTGAATATACTTGAGCATGGGTATGATTGGACATCTGCGGGATTTCAGCTTTCTAACTATGGTCAAATTGGTTAGATTTCAACTTACTGGCCTAAAGATTGGTACGGTAGGATATTTCAACTTACTAGCTCTTCGCTAGTATGGTTTAGTCCATATGACCAAAATGTTGAATACTTGTATTCATCAGTCTGATCAGTACAGTAGGTATCTTTAGATATATATAAATTTCAGAAAAAATTTTCATTCAATTTTTCAATATTTTAGGATCTTCAAATCTCATTTGTAGTATTTTAGTAAATGTTTTTAGTAAATAGGCCTAAGGGCAAATAACTTGATTTTAGCATGCTTCATACCATGATATAGCATAACATGGAAAGAATCAGTATACAAACAATAAGATAAGAAATAGTTAAGAAACAATTAAAAAATGAATATAATGTTGTATAACTACATGATATACAACGTTTAAGCATAAGCATAAAGAATTTAGTTAAAGCGTAAGAGATCTTAAGAACATTGTAGGTCTTAGAAACTAATAAAGAAAGAAAGTAAGATAATGAATATCAGAAAGAGAATTAGTTATGGTAAGCCACAATAGCTAGATCTTTTTTCATGCCAAGTCATAGACGTATACTCATATATATAATTATGATTAGAATGTAAGCAGTGAGTTTCAACAATGAGATTAGCTAAAGTAAAAAAAGTTATTAAGCTAGTCAAGAACTTGGTTAAGTTCTTTAATTTAATAGCTAGCCAGTGATAGATTAGATTAGAGCCTAACCGAGGGTAGAGATAAGATATACTTATTGTATGACTTGTCACTCATCCTTCTCAGTTTTCTTTCTTGTAAGTTAGTGTTTTGGGGAGTTGACCTTGGAGTATGAGATGGCTGGAGCATGGGATATGGCTTGAGTGGGTCTTTACTCGATGTTTTTAGTTTTATATATAAGTAGGTGCATATATGTATTTAGTTTTCAATAGATAGCATATTGGTGGCTCACATGCTTTGTATTGCTCATGCATATTATGTATAATATCATATATGTTTATAATATTATTAAATATAGTTAAAAAATATGAGTTTTATTTAGGATACTATACAATAGGTTTCAGCTTACCACAATTTATTTCTTTTAAGTTTCCACATATAGTGTTCTCAAATAAACAATCAAAATGGGACCAACTACTATATATTAAAGATGATTCTAGTTATAAAAAAAAAAAAAGTCCTAGTGTATAGTAATATATAGTAGCAAGCTTTACAAAGTGGTATTGAAGCATGTTCTGAGCCATCAAAGCAAGTTCTAAGCCAATATTTTATAAAATGTTCTTAAGTATGCATTATTTCTTAGTTACATGGACATAGAGCCAGTGTATCCAAATAGCTAGAGCTCGTAGTTCCCCTCAATGTAACTATCTTAATAATATATTTAGTATCGATAACATCCTAACTCTTTTTTTTTGTGATTTTAGATATAAGAACCCACATTCCTAGATTTGTGGCATATAAGGGTAGTAGTTTAGTGAAGGCTAGAAGAGGTTTCCAAAACTCTCGAAGATCTATCAATATTGAGAATATAAGAGAAATTATCAAAGAAATAATGAGAGAAGCTTTCAGTAGTCTATGAAAAAAAAATATCAAAAAACAGTAAGGGGTGGTTACCTAGAGCCAACCAGGCATAGTTTTTAGATAGCAAGGTAGAGTTAGTATCGGAGTTCAAAGTCAGAATCAGTGGGTGTCAGAGTTACAAATAGGTTATGTAGGACCCGTCGCCACGAGTACTCCTGCTACTGAAAAATCACTGTTCTTTTTATTTAATAATCTGAAAATCGGGTACCCGCGACGGGAATCCTAGGAAAAAGGAAACCTGTTACTAATTACATTGCATGTAGAAGCTGAAACTGAAACTGAAATCTAAATATACAATGAGCCCAAACTGGCTTTTCATTTATGCATAATGTTTCTGTACATCGGTTTACATCTGGAAGCATTTATAACATATACATGACCTCACAGGTCCAACTAAAAATAAAGTACAACTGGAAGTGTGTGTGGGGTCCCCTCTCGCCAGCCTCAATCCACCCGCTCCTCGCCAGCAGCAACAAAACCTGAAAATGAAGGAATAAGGAAAGGGATGAGTGATAAAGATCACCCAGTAAACATTCCTTACTTCCCTCGACCCAAGCAAGCAACAAACAAGGGCATACATACCTGATCTCGGCCCTATCATACATCTACGCGCTTACGGGTGCTGAATCTGATTACTGGATTGCTGATTCTCATTATTAATTAATTACTGAGATGAATGTCATGACATGGAAACTGAAATCTGAATTTGCATGCATACGAATCTCTATATGTACCCAAAGGTACCTACTGTGCTGATCAGGTTGATGAACACATGGATTCGACATCCTGGCCAAGTGGGCTGAACATTCTAGCTACTGGCTAGAAAGTTGAAAACTGTGCTGAGCAATCTGACTGGTGTCAGAAAGCTGGGTCCCACAGATGCCCCCTCGAGTTCACCCAAAACTGAAACTCATACTTTGAGTTCTGAATACTGAAATCTATTGAATTCGGATTCCTGGATCCTCTTTTAGACTATATGCTATGCTATGAATGCATATGCATCTGTTTCTGTCTGAATTCTAGATTATTTGGTGATTAATAGCCTTTGGATGGATTACCAATCCTTTAATAAGTCAAATTCTGAAATTCTGGGAAAATTAAGCTGACGCACGGGCATGCTGGGAAGTCGCATGGGCATGCTGCACAAACACATGGTCGTGCTGCGCAAGGGCACACGGGACCGTGCACCGGTCGTGTGCCTGGCCATGCAAGCTTCTGGAAATTTTGGCCATTTCACGTAAAACAGGGACACACGGTCGTGTGCCCAGCATTCTAGGCCATGTGCTCATCGCGCACACGGGCATGCACTCGCAAGAAGACAGGCACACGGGCGTGCGTCTGCGGACACACGGGCGTGCACCTGGGTTTGCAGTAGCAGACCTCACCTAGAAATGTCGGAAACCCAACCAAATCACAACCAAACTTAAATTAAACTGAAACATGCATAAATGGCACTTCAAATAACACATATCCATCATCAATTTCAACATCCATCCGTTTCTACTGAATCCACCATTAAAACTCAAGCTTTCTCACACAACACACACACAAATAAGCATGCATATTTTCTAGGTGGAAAATAAACATCTCAATCATCATATCCATCACATATAAGCAACCAAACAATCTGAAAATACAAACACACATTCCAAACATCATCGAACATGCATCAAGCAAGCTGGGAATGCACTGAAAAAGTAAGAAACACTTACCTCTGGACATTACTGCTGGAAACTTAAACTCAAGCTATTCTTTCTAATCTCTTGCTAGATTGGGAGCCGCTGGAAACTGGATTTCATGCCTAGGGCTGGGAACTGCTGAAACAAGGAAGAAATTTGGCTGAAAATGGGTGAGAAATGCAATAACTCTCCCGTTTCTCACTTTTCTACCCACCTGCACGGGCGTGCAGGCATGGTACATGGGAGTGCACCAAGGGAAAATGAAGGAAATTCATTTCCCGTGCTTCGCATGATTAAACCTCCCTAAAGGCATCATACGAAGGCCATACAACTCTGGAAAACTACCAACTCACCCCTGAACTCTTCTAGACTCCCAAAATATTCCTAAATTCTACTTCTAACCCCAAAACTCTACCCCTAAGGGCTTTCTAAAACTTGGGATGCTACAGGTTACACCTATCTTCAATTTTTAATTTTCCAAAAGTTCATTAGCCTCTTAAGTTTAGTGGATCTTGAGATCCAATTATAGTAAAAGACTGGATTGAGGCAATATAGAGTACAAAGGGATTATTCAATAAGTCAGATAAAGAGAAACTCAAATATATAGTGTATATACTCAGAGGAGATGTAAGGATTTGATGGAACCATGTAAAGACAGAAGTGAATAAAGACAGTTTGACTTAGGCTGAGTTTAGATAGATGTTTGATAAGAAGTCCAACAGCACTGATATGATGCATGCCAAAGCTTAGAAATTTATTAAGTTGACTCAAAGGTTAAGTATAATAGAGGAGTATGCGATCTAGTTTAATGTTTTGGCCAAATTTATTCATAGCTTTGTCGAATCAAAGTTAGGAAAGGTGTAGAAATTTATTCATGGTTTGTATCTTATCGTAGTTAGTGATACGATGATAGGATATTCTCCTCTCCAAAGGTTTATTAATGCTTTAGGTAAAGCCTTGAGGTCATAAATGTATCACTAAAAGATAAAGATGTTTTCGAGGTTGGCTGAGAAAGATAGAGCTGAAGACAAAGGAAAAGAAGAAAGAAAAGAAAAAGAAGTTGTTCAAAGAAGAGAAGAGACAAAAAGATCAGTTCTAGCTATCAAAGTGTACCAAGTGTAAGAAGAGATACTTAGGAGAGTGTTTGGCTAGTCATGACCTATCTTTCAAATGTCATTAGCCAAGATATAAAAGTTTAGCATACCCTACTAAAGAGGATATAGGTTCATCTAGAGATAAACTCAAGCCAATAAGAGACAGAGTAAGCCTAGTCAGAAGAGGTATAAAGGTAACAGAGGGAGGCTGGGTTCATCTTGACCTTAGTTAGTATTTCCTTTGCAATACTCCATTTGTTTAGGTTGTTATTTAGTTTGATTATCTAAAAAAGTCTTCAGAGAGAGATATTGATGTTAGACTTCAATTAAGCCATGATCACTGTATCAGAGATTAAGATAGAGTTCAAATTGAGTAAATAGAGTGCGTAGCGGAAGCCAAGGAAGAAGTCTAGTGATAAAAATTTCCAGAGATATGAACTTGCTTCCAAAAAAGAAAAAGAGATAAGAGTAGCTTAGCCTAAGAGCACTATCATCAAAGCTATTATATATGAAGCCCTAAGAAAGTATTGTTGAGCTTAGAAGGAATGAAATAGAATGTGAGCAGTGAGATAAAATATAGTAGAAGAAGTTATTAGACTAGTCAGGAACTTGGTTAAGTTTTTCAATTTAACAGCTAGCCAGTGATAAATTAGATTAGAGCTTACCTGAGGATAAAGATAGGAGATGCTTACTGAGTGACTTGCCACTTATCCCTCTTAGTTTTCTTTCTTGCAAGTCAATGTTTGAGGGAGTTAAGCTTTGAGCATGAGATGGTTAGAATGTATGATATTGTTTAAACAGGTCTTCACCCAATGTTTTTGGTTTTATATATATGTATATTCATATATATATTTAGTTTTTAGCAGATAGCATATTGGTGGCTTGCATGTTTTATATTGCTCATGCATATTATGTATAGTATCATATATGTATCTAATAATATTAAATATAGTTATATAGTATAAATTTTATTCAAGATAATGTATAGTGGATTTCAGCTTATCACCACATATTTCTTTTAAGCTTTTGCACATAGTGTTTTCAGATAAGTAGCCATAGTGAGATCTATTGCTTTATATTAAAGATTATTGTAGTTGTAAAAAAAAACAAAATTCTTAATATACAGTAATCTAAAGTAGTAGGCCTCACAATCTATGGGCTCAAAATAAGCGTAAATATGGTGCTAAAGCTATTATTCACTAGAAATAGGCATACGGGGTGTTCTTTATGCTTTAGGGCTCAATCTTAAGTAGATACGTCTATCAATTTTAGGCCCTATCTTTTCAAAAAAGAAAGTCTAATTTAGAAACTTGATGGCTATTATCATTGGGGAATATCTAGTAGGTTAAAAGAAGGTGTCTATAGTATGCCCTCTACTTTATAGGGTTTATGTGTATTGTGTAGTGAATACAGTTTAAAAAAATGAACATAAGACACATGCAAAGCACAATAAAGTATAATAAAGACAATGAGTATAAGACCCAACAAATCAATCAACATAAAATAATCGGAGAATTGACTGTAGTTGTAAACTTTACAGTAGTAAATAATCTTTCCTTCTAAGTGATCCCCAAACAATCTTTCTTAATGATCCACAACCTACGTCAATGAACCCCTTTTAAACCCTTTTCTATATTGATGATCTTGTTTAACACAGAATGGATGATCTAGTCTATGGTGAAGAAGTAACCCTAGCATAGACCTTATAATGACTAAGTCATATCTAACATGAGATAGATAATCTAGTCTATGGTGAAGAACTAACCTTAGTCACAGTCTTCATAATGACTAAGTCCTATCTAAAATAGGATAGACAATTAAGTTTATGTCAAAGAACTAACCTTAGTCACAAACTTTGTAATAACCAAGTCCTATCTAAAATAAGATGAATGATCTAATCTATGGTAAAGAACTAACCATAGTCATGGACTTTGTAATGACCAAGTCTTATCTAACATGAAGTAGCCTAGTCTCTTATGATCTTCATGATTCCTTATAGTCTACACAACTCTTATACTCCGCATAGGCCTTCCAGCCTAACTATTGGGTTCTTAAACTAATCATTCCAACTTGAGCACTAGTTTTGTTTACTTAAACTAATCACTCTAGTTTGAGCATTGGTTTTGTACACTTGAACTAATCAATCTAGCTTGAGCATTAATTTTTACATTTGAACTAATCACTTTAGCCTGAGCATTGGTTTTGTTCTAGTTAGTCCAGCCCAATCACCAGTTTTAACACCTAAAATAATCATTTTAACCTAAACATTGGCTTCTAATCACTTTTACCTGATCTCTAGTTTTAACACTTGAGCTCATCACTTTAACCTGTACACTAGTTTTTTTCTTATCACTTAAGCTTGTTTAGTGGTTTAACACATGAACTAATCACTTTAACCTAAACGCAGGTTTTGTCCTAATTATTCCAACCTGATCACTAATATTATTCACTTAAACTAATTATTTTACCATAAACACTGGTTTTATGCACTTAAACTCTTCATTTTAGCTTAAGCATTAGTTTTATTCTAATCAGTCCTACCTGAATACTGATTTTAACATCTAAACTAATCACTACAACCTAAGCATTGGTTTTGTCCTAATTACTCTAGCTCAGTCATTGGTCTTATTCACTTAAATTAATCGTTCTAGTATGAACAATGGTTTTATACACTTAAGCTAATCATTTCAATCAAAGTATTGGTTTTATTCTAATCACTCTAGCCTAATCACTAGTTTTATTCATTTAAACTAATCATTCTAGCCTAAACACTAGTTAAAACCTTAACACAATTTATCAAAATTTCTAGTATAAATAGTGATGCACAACCCTCAGATTTCTAAAATAAACGCCATCGACCATGAGATAGAAACATGTTTGTAATAAGTGTATGTCCTAATTTTCCTTCTGTGGACAAGCTTAGAAACCTAATTTTAGGGCAAACTAAGCTCACTAGACATAAGTTGCCCCTTGTTAACTGAACTAGTGGTCTATTGCCTCTTATAAGGTAGTCTATAAACTTTATTGCCTTATGTGAGGGAATCTAAAGATATAGGTTGCCCCTTATGGGGCAAGCTAACAATCTATTAAGGTAAGCTAAACATGAGTGGTCTTCTGTAGGAAGAACTAAGTAATGAATTACCCCTTAAGGCAAACTAACAATGAATTTTCCCTTAAGGAGAACTAGACTTGAATTGCCCTCTTTGGGGTGAACTTGACAACAAATTACCCCTTAGAATACCCTAAAACTGACTTCACCCTTTAGGGTGAACTACACCTGAATTACCCCTTTTAAGGCAAGCTAACAACCTATTACCCCTTATGGGTAAGCTAACATAGATTGTCTCTTGTATAAGGCAAGCTATAAACTCTGTTACCTCCTGTAGAGCAAGCCAATCATAACTGTATGTAAGTTTATATTTTGTACACAATGCTTGGATGTCATTTCTAATTCTTTTTCTACATGGTGCATGATCACTTTTCACATATGTAAGATTGATAAGTATGCCATGATGTATGAATACAAAATGTTGTCAACCCATGCACTTTCACCCAAAACCCCTAAGTCAAGCTTACAATGGAAATGAACCCTTAAGTGAGCCAAACTTATAATGTCATTCATACAACTAATGCATGCATCTTAAAGAACAGTTCACAGTTTTAGGGATTTAAAGTAATGGAAAATAAAAAGCCTAGGCCAAGACAAATATAAATTTTCTTTCTTTTTTTCAACTTTTTTTCTCTCTCTTTCTAAAAGTCCAAATGGCTAAGTAATCTTAGAGGAGGGTGAATAATATAATTTTCAAAAAAACTTAAAAATTAATTTGACAAATAAAATAACTTCGATGCAAATGTGATTAAATATCAATTATGCAAACAATGATTAAAAAAAAAAACAATATAATCAACACAATTATAAAACTAGTAAAACAAGATAGAGAATATAAAAGAGATACAAAAAAGGATTGCTCATTTAATTTTATAGTGCTTTAGGGCTTTAACTATAAGTCTTTTACGACCACTTCTTCAAGCAAAGTTACTTGGAGTTTTCACTAGTTAATGTAGGATTGTGCCTAATCACTTACACTAGTTATCTAAGATTACACCCTTATATTATTGACTTCAAATTTCACCTTTTACACTAATTATATGAGATTGTGCCCAAGGTTTCTAAATACCAAATACAATGTATAATGCCTTTCTAAGAAAGATAAACAAATGAGTATAAAATGGTTTCTCTCAAAGATATACAATAAAAATTTAAAGAGGAAAGGATAAGAAAATGAGAGTAATAGAGTATTAATTCATTTGCACAAAGTCTCTAACCTTTTTTACTTTAAATAAGCTCCAATCTATAGCCATAATCTTGTTAGAAAATGAATATGTTCGTTATAAAAGAAATAGATCCATTATAGCTAGTAAAACTAAAGTTTTACTTTTGTGTACAAATGTGCATCATGTGCCACAGGCATGACCATGTCTTTTAATACCTCGAGTTACTCTTCCAATACTCAAATTTTTCTTAATGCCAGTAGAGTGTACAAGTATGATGGACCCATGTATGAGACCTTGTACAAGGATATGTACACTTTAATTTTAACTTAGCCACAAGCATAGAAGAAATCCTTATAAGCGTACATGAAAATTTGACTTTTGTTCTTTGATTCTTCACAGGCAAACTATTTATGACTGAAAAGGCGTGACTCTTTATTGTGTTGTCATGGTATGAATCTCTTAAGCTCACAAGTGTGCATCTTGTTAACTTCATCTTTTGACTATGTATAAGAGCATGTGATTGTGAATCCCTCATCATGACTTTCTTAAACATCATCACGAGGATGAATTTTCAATTGTTACGGGCATACATGGGTGTTGATTATTGAATTTTTTATTAACACCTCTTGACTCATGTATAAGGTTATTTTATTGGATTGTTTTGCTCGTGATTGACTTGTAATTGGTTAGTCAAGGTCATACATATAACATGTATAACCACATATGATAATATATTAAAATATAGTGTTGAGTACAAGTAGCTTCATGAGGCCGTGAAAAGTTGTGTACGAGCCCAAATTGAATTATATATAAGTGTACATGTTCAAGTGATGATCGTACATTTACCCTACAAAGCATAAAATAAATTGTCTTATTTTGGTCATAATTTCAATCACGCTAAGGACATATTAAGTATTTTAATATAGTTTTTATTATCAAAACACCTAGGAGTCCAACAATCTATCCATATTCAATAGAAGAAAAGAACATGATAAAATACCTTAATGCATAATCTTAAAAATATGATTAACACATTTAACAAATTATTCAAAAGCTTCCTTATTCAAATTGACTTAAACTCCCCTCTACTTATATATTCTTTACACTTTTTATACTCCTCCTTTCAGTAAATTCATTTAAACAATTTAACCAATTTAAAAGCAACTTATTTGTCCCTCTATTTATTATGAAATCTTAATTTAACCAATTTAAAACCAATTTAATTCTCCATTTCTTTATAAAATCTTGCATTTTAACACATATACTTCTCCTCCTTTTTTGACATAAATAAAAAAAAATTGTTAGAGCTTTATCTATTTTAATAGCAAGTCTTTTAATCAATATCTTAACAAAAAACAAAGAAAATCACTTCACAACCAACTTCATCAAGTTAATCTTAACTTCTCAATCAACATTAATCGATATACTTCATCAGATACCAATATATCAATAAAAATGCTTCAATCTCAATCTTAATATCATTCATTAAAATTAAATAACATTGTCAAAATTAACTAATCTTATAAACATCATCAAAACAGAAATAAGTCAAGAACTATTAAAGAGTTAAATGTGCCATAAAAGCGATGACAAGTTTATTTAAAAAAAAAAACATAATGCATAAAAAAAATTATTTATGAATCATATGGAGGATCCGCTATGGCATTACTAGGAGCATTATCTCAGACACATAAACTGGGAAACTAGGAACGTAGCTCTTCCACTTGTGTTTCAATTCTTTTTTCTTTTCACTACATAGTTCCTATTTTACTTCTAATTTCCATAACGTGGCCATTTATATTATGCATTTACCCTTAGATGGATTGGAGATAGGCAAGGACACATTGTATTTTTTATGGTGATTGCTCTTCATTCCTTACTTCCACTATTTCTTTTTTTACTTCTTCTTATGCTATACTCATGAACATTTGATGGACCTACTAATCGAGCAATGTATGGCTTATTTTCTTCAACTGTTTCAATAACCTTCATCTCGTCCTACCATATTTCTTTATTAATCTTATCCTAAATAATGCCCTTACATTCATCCAGCAAATTTCAACAAATTTATGAATATATTTTGATTGGTTAACATCGAGCTCAAATCCAAGATGGACAACAGTAAAAGTGATCAACTGGCTAAAGTTTATTTTACCATTTTCCCTCTTAAATCTTGTTGATTTTCCTAATCAGCCACCTAAATGTGTCAACCTGGGTTCCATTAATTATTGCCTCCAACAAAATAATATCTTTGATGCTCACATGGTTGTTGGTGTGCTATCGAGCATTCAATGTAAACATAATCATCCTATGTACAACTCTAAGTGCAAGATCATGGAATTGGCTACCCTTTAATGTATAAGCATTGAAGTTGTTGCTTCCTCCTAAGTTTGTTCAAGCATCATTCAAATTATAACGCATCTAAAATCTTATTGTAATCTTACTTTAGCCATTAAGCTAATTATTCACGTGATATAGTGAATTCAGTGTCCTGTAGTTTAAACCTCACAACAAAATCTTTTATACTTCCCTTTATATCTTTTTCAATTTTTAACAAGTTATAGAATTCTTTCATTAAATTTGCATACACTTCAAATTGCATCACAAACAATTAATTCCATTTTGCATTTTTACTAAGTCTATCTACTTCGGTATCTAGTCTAAATTCTATCAACATTGCAACCGATGTAAATACCAAATGCAAGTGTTTTCATATTTCCCACAATCAACTTTTTTTAGCATGATGCACCTAGTATTAGCTTAAAACGTGATAAGGAAGTTGATTTTTCAAAAAGCTAGTATATGAAAACCATTAAAGAAGTGAAATATGTTTGTTAAACAAAAATCATGAGTTTTTGGTAAGATTTGAGCAAAAATCCAAGATAGTTATGGAAATAAATCACAAAATAAAGTCAGGGTTCGTGGAAAATGAATGAAAATTTTGTGTTCTAATTTATATTATAACATGTACAAGTGTACATTTTTGTATGTACAACCATGATTTTTTAAAATTGGTGTTAAAGATCACAATTGTGACACCCTATCAAGATCGTAAAATCTCAATTTCAAATCAGGCAATATAAACATGCACAATCATACTCCATACTGTGCAAGCCACGACTATGACATTTTTTGTAGGACCCGTCGCCATGAGTACCCCTGCTGCTGAATGATACTATTTCTTTTATTTATTAAACTGGAAATTGGGTACCCGCGACGGGAATTCTATGAAAAGAAACTACTGCTAGTGAATTACATTGCATGCGGAAGCTGTAACTGAAACTGAAATATACAATGAGCCCAAACTGGCTTTTCATTTATACAACTATTCTTTACATAGTTCTGTATATTTGAACATAAACAGAATACATACAATACCTCACAGGTCCAAAACTAAAATAAAATACAACTGAAACTGTGTATGGGTCCCCCTCTCGCGAGCCTCAGTCCACCCGCTCCTCGCCAGCAACCAAAACCTGAAAAGGAAGGAAGAAGGAAAGGGATGAGTGATAAAGATCACCCAGTAAGCATTCCTTACTTCCCTTAACCCAAGCAAGCAACAAACATGGGCATACATACCTGGCCTCGACCCTATTTATACATCTAATCGCTTACTGGTGCTGAATCGGGTTACTGGTTATCTGTTTCTCATTATTAACCATGTCATGTAATGCATGACATGGTATGGTATCTGAAATAGCTGATGATGCATGTATCTGGATAATCTATATGTACCCGAAGGTACCTGCTATGCTGATCAGGCTGATGAACATAGGGATTGGACATCCTAGCCAAGTGGGCTAAACATTCTTGCTACAGGCTAGAAAACTGAATAATATACTGAACAGACTGACTGGTGTCAGAAAGTTGGGTCCTACAGATGCCCCCTCGAGTTCACCCAGAACTTTAACCCATACATTGGGTTCTGAATACTGAAAACTACTGAATTCGGATCCCTGGATCCTCTTTTAGACTACATGTTATGTTGTGGTATGCTTATGCACCATTTCTTATCTGAAATCTGGATTATCTGATGATTATTAGCCCTTGGATGGATTACCAAACCTTTAAGATTCAATTTCTGTAAATTCAGGGAATTAACTACTGAGCACGGGCATGCGAAGGAAAACGCACGGGCGTGCAACACACACACATGGCTGTGCTAGGCAAGGGCACACGGGGACCATGCGCAGGTCGTGTGTCTCACCGTCCAAGCTTCTGGAGAAATCTGGCCATTTCATGCATAAAGCAGACACACGATCGTGTCCTCTGCATCCTGGCCATGTGCACTTCATGCACACGGGTGTGTGCTCGCAGAAACATAGGCACACGGGCGTGCGTCTGCAAACACACGGGCGTGCACCTGGTTTTGTAGCGACAAGCCTTACTTGGAAGATGCAGGAACCCATCTATTCACATCCAAACTCAAATTAAACTTAAACACACATCAATGGCACTTCTATAAGCTAACAAATCACTTCAATTTCAGCATCCATCCACTGTTACTGAATCTGCCATGAAAATCAATCTTTCTCTCACAGCACACACGCACACAAACAAAGCATGCATGTTCCTTGGGTGGAAATCAACATATAATCATCCAAACATCAACATATACACATGCAAACATAGCATCTCAAGCTGGGAACGGAAACACACATTTCCAACAACATCAAACAAGCTGGAAATACAAGGAGAGAGTAAGAAACACTTACCTCCCGCCATTGGAAGCTGGAAACTCAAACTCAAACTATTCTCTCTGATCTCTAGCTAGATTGGAAGCTGCTGGAAGCTAAATCTCGCGCCTAGGGCTGGGAGCTGCTGAACTGGAGAAGAAAACTTGGCTGAAAATGGGTGAGAAAATGCATTAAACTCTCGTCTCTCTCTTTTCTACCCACCTGCACGGGCGTGTAGGGAAAGATGCACGGGAGTGCACTAGGGAAAATGAAGGAAATTCATTTCCCACGCTTCGCATGATTAAAACCTCCCTAAAAGAAATCATACGAAGGCCATACAGCTCTGGAAAACTACCAACTCAACCCCGAACTCTTCTAGACTCCCAAACTATTCCTGAATTCTATTTTTAACCCTAAAACTCTACCCTTAAGGGCTTTTCTAACCTGGGATGCTACATTTTTACAAAGATTCAACTGATATGTGGTACATTCTGATTAGCCAAATATGATATATGGTTTTGACCACATAATTTACGACCATACATCGCTCAAAACCTTTGAAAACAATGCAAATTCTTTTGAAAATCATTTCAAAACATAAACCAAAATACTCTAAGATCCAAATGTTGAATATTTTGATCCTTTGAGGCAAATCATTTTATGAACTCATATGTTAAGAGATTTTAAATGTAAATTTGAATTGTTTTAACTTGAATTCAAATTAGGCACATGTTGTAACAAAAATTTAGTATGGTTGCATTTATGCTAAATCAATCAACCATTCAAACACAACAAGTAATCATTTAAACAAGCAGATTGTCACAATATGGCAATTCAATCAAACATGTTTGTCAACCAAAAAACATGTAACAAACAATTAAACATGTAAAAATTCTTATTTGGAATGATGAGCACACCATTTCCATTCACTGCCTCGCAAAGTCATTTTCTCTTCAACTTCGCCTTTTGGCTTCAAGGCACTCTCTACATCAAAAATATTTAACCCTTCTTTGATACCCAAATTGTTTTGGGTCCAATATTGTTAGCTTGAGTAATATACTTAAGAACCCAAACCTTTTTTATCTTTAAAGGTTTACCATTCCTAATCTAGATATATACCCAATAAACTTGTAATGATTACATTTGAAATGTAAAACATTAGGATTTTTCAATTGCCTTTAATTTTTAGTGAAAGAATTATATTCATTATATCAAAGGCCTTCTTTGTTTAAACCATTTCTTTGAGAAGCAAGCATTTCACCTAATCTTTTAGTGTCAACTTTGAACTTCTCAAGAATTTCATTTTAGCTAGCTACTTTAGATATTAAATCATCATTTTCTTTTCTTATGCATTCTAACTCTTTGTTCAAGAAATCTATTTCATGAAGAGTGGACTGTAATTCCTTTTTAGATTTTTCATGCTCATTAATTATCGCATCTAGTTCTAGTTGCATGCATGAAATATTTTTCTTTAACTCTTTATTTCTAGAACTCAGGTTTTTATAAGTTTGGAAACCTCTTGTACATGACCTTGATATTTTTATTCTTTTCATATCAAAAAGCTCATACTCATGGAAACTAAGATTAATCCTAGACTCCTTTACTTGATTGGGTCCCTCGTGTGTAGTTTGAATGATAGTCCAAACTTCATTCGTTGTTACACATAACAAAACATGGTTAAATTTGGGGGAATATAAAGCACAAAGTAATAAATTTAATGTTCTAGCATTTAGGCTCATCATCTTCATTAAAATCAATTTCATCTTTAGAGGCATTTGTCTTAGGGTCTAATTGAATTAAATCTCCCTACTCTATTATTCTCCATAACGTATAATCAACAAATTGAATATGAAACTTCATTCGTATTTTGACTATAATACAATCCACAAAATAATAGTAGTCTAAAAAGGCCAAAAATATTCTCATCTGGTATTTACTGAAATGACAATCTCACTTGTTAAGTTTGAAAAATCAAAATTTCCACCCACCTATTAAATTTTCTACTAATTTTTTTTTATAAAATTGTTAAAAAATACCCTCAAATTAAATAAGATTTTATTCTTAAATTTTTATTAAATATTTTTTTACATTGATTCATATTAATTAAAATTAAAAATAATAAAATATTTTAATACTATAAATATAAATATAGATAATAAATAATTATATATTTAGGTTAAACTGTAATTTTGAAAATTTTTTGAAGGGTTTTGAAATTTAAAAAATGTTTGGGGCACTTTTAAATTTAAAAAAATTAGGGTGTTTTTAAATTTGAAATAAAATTGTTGTGTTTTTAAAATTTTTAAAATTTCATTGTTCCCTTCAATAGTTCAAAAGTGACAATTACACCTTATAGCATCCCAGGATCAGAAATGTCTTTTAAGGTAGAATTTTGGGGTTAGATGTCAGAAATAGAATAGATTGAGAGTTATAAGAGTTTCGGGCTGAGATAGTAAGTTTCTAGAGCCTGTGTGACCAGCGCATGATTCTCTTTGGGAGGTTTCTTTCATGCATAGCATAGGAAATGAAGAGTTTTCATTTTCCCTTGTACACTCCCATGCACCTTTGGCTGCATGCCAGTGTAGGTGTGTTGGAGGAGAGAGATGAGAATTTTTAGGCTTTTCTCACCCGATTTATCCCATTTTTCAGCTAAGTTCCCTTTTCTTTTAAGAGAATCCTAATCCTAGGGTTGAGATTCAACATCCAACAGCTCCCAATCCAGCTAGAGAAGAAAGAAGTTAGATAGAAAGAGTTTCCGACAACCATGGCAAGAGGTAAGTGCTTCCTTACTTCTTCCTTGAGTTTCCCAGCTTGTGTTTGATGCTTGAGAATGTTTGATTGCGTTTCTAGCATGCTTATGAGTTATATGAAATGATTATGTGTTGATATGATGAAAAGAAATTGCTTGAAATGATGATTTCCACCCAAGAATTATGCGTGCTTATGTATGTGTGTAAATATGTGAGAGAATGAACATTTTAATAGTGGATTATGATGTGGTGTGTTATGGATGAAATTGGAGCTTGTTCTATGTTTATTGAAGTGCTAGAAATGCATGTTTTTGATTAATTTTTGATTGGTTGAGGATTGGTGTGAAATCTTACAAGTTTTGGGTGAGTGTTATCGATGTAGAGCAGAACACACGCCTGTGTGCCCATAGGTGCACGCCTGTGTACTCGTAGGTGCACGCCCGTGTGCCTTTGCTTTTGTAGGATACATGCCCATGTGCACGAAGTGTGCACAACTTGATTTACAGGAGACATGTAGCATCCCAGGTTAGAAAGCCCTTAGGGGAAGAGTTTTGGGGTTAGAAAACAAGATTCAGAAATAGATTGGGAGTCTAGTAAAGTTCAGGGGTGAGTTAGTAAGTTTTCGGAGTCGTGTAGCTTTCGTCGGAATCCTTTCGAAAGGATTTGATCAGGCGAGTGAGCGGGAAATGAGTAATACTCATTTTCCCTTGTGCACGCCCGTGCACCCATGATGCACGCCCGTGCGTGGCTTAGTATATAAGTGAGAGTCGAGAGAAATTAGTTTTCTTTCTCACCCACTTTGCAATTTTCAGCCATTTCTCTCTTATTTCAGTTCCTCCCATCATTAGAGAGGAAATCTAGTAGCAAGTAGCTCCCAATATGATGAGAGAGCCAAGAGAATATTTGAAGGATTAGTTTTCAGAAGCAATGGTGCGAGGTAAGTGTTCTCTTACCTTTTCCTTGCGTTTCCCAGCTTGCTTTGTGAGTTTTGATGCCATGGATGGGTTAAATGCATGTGGATGAATGTTTGGAATGCTTATATGGCCTTGCATGTTGATTTTTGATCATAAATTTCCACCCTTGAAGCATGCATGTGTTGTGTGTGTATTTTAGTGAGAGAATCAAGAAGCTTCCATGGTAGATTTCATGTGGCTTGATGCATGTGATGGTTGATGCTTGAATTGTGTTATATGAAGTGCTGGGAATGCACATATGGAGTGATTGAGTTTGAATGAAAACTGGCATGAGTTTAGAGCATTTTCTAGGCGGTGTTCTTATTGAAGAACAAGACGCACGACCGTGCGCTCGCATGGCACGGCCGTGAGTCTTTGTTTTTCCATATGCACGCCCGTGTGCACGGCCAAAAAATGCACATGCTCGCTCATGTGTCTGTAAACGCACGCCCGTGCATGCACTTTCAGTGAAAAGTTTCTAGAATTCTAGTAGCTTACACGGTCAGGCGAACGACCAGTGCACGACCCCATGCGTCTTGGCTCACACCCGTGCACTCTTCCCGTACGCCCGTGCACCTGTAGATTTTCAGAAAAGGAATTTAAAATGTGAAGTAAAGCATGAGCATCCAGTTTAATGATATAAATACTTCAGATAAGCATCAAGTAAGCACGAATTCAGATAATAAGCTGCATATGCATATCATGGCATGACATGTAGCTTCAGAGAGGATCAAGGGATTCGAATTCAGTAGTATTCAGTATTCAGAACCTGATGTACGGGTAAGAGTATAGGGTGGATACGAGGGGGCATCTGTGGGATTCAGCCTTCCGACACCAGTCAGAATGCTCAGCAGTATTTCAGATTCAGTTTCTGACACCAGTCAGAATATTCAGCAGCATTCAGATTTTACCATCTGACACCAGTCAGATCGGGTAGCAGTATTCAGATTCAACTTTCTAGCCAGTAGCTAGACTGTTCACCCCACATGGCCAGGATGCCGAATCCCTGTGTCCACCAGTCTGATCAGCACAACAGGTACCTTCAGGTACATTCAGATAGAGATATTCAGATGCATGCATCAATGAGATATTTTAGTAGCATGACATGACATACACATCATGACATGAATAATAATGAGAATGAGATTCAGTTAACAGTTTTCAGATACCAGCAAGCGCATAGATGTATGAATAGGGGCGAGGCCTAGGTATGTTTGATTATTGTATTTGTTTGTGCTTGCTTGGGTTGAGGGAAGTAAGGAGCGCTTACTGGGTGATCTTTATCACTCATCCCCCTCATTCTTCCATCTTTTCAGGTGGTTCGTGCTATTTTTCGAGGAGCGGTTGGATCGAGGCTGACGGAGAAGGCACGCACACACACCTCGATCGCAGTTGTATGTATACCAATTGTGGACCTGTGTGGTCATGTTGTAAATACTTAGAAGCTATATGTGGCATGTACCTAGGTTTCCTTCTGGAGAGTATTCTATGTATGACGCAAAAGAAGTAGGAAATCCAAAATTTCCTTGACACACGACCGTATGCCTTAGGCACACGATCGTGCGTCATGTTAGCACTGCCCCATATATGTTTATTTTTCTAAATTTTTATACTTTCATCAGCTTCTTTCTTCTTCTTCTTCCCCAATGAACCCTAAAACACCTATTAGTGATCAACCAATAGTCTAATATCAGATCACAAAGCTTGAACCAACTAATGAGAGATATTCAATAGCCATAGCTAGAGGTAAGTGTTGTCTTACCTCTTTCACCTTGTTTCATAGCATATTTTCTTGTATGTCTGAGTTATGGTGATCCTTGCTACATATTTAATGCATATTTAGCTTGTTGAAGTGTCGACATAATGATTTAGAAGCTGGTTAATGGATGATTTCCTTAAAATATGCATACATGTCTGAGTATATGTGTTTTAATGCTTTATCTTGAGAAATATGATGTGTTAGCATGATTTGGATGAGTTGTGTGGGTTAAATATACTTATGATTGATATATTGAACCTATGAGATTCTTTGATTTAGATTTGTTAACGTTTGGATGGTGAATAGTAAGATTTATGGGTTTTCAGATGTGTTATTATAGAATTTGAGTTGAGAGCATGATCATATACTTGTAAGAGCATGATTGTATGCCTATAGGTGCACGATTGTATAGTTGCATTTCTACAAAGATATGACTATGTATATAGTCGTGCATGCCTAGAAAACCTGGATACATGATCATGCAAGTGAGAGTACAACGATATGCTTATTTTTAATTCTACACGCACGTGTAAGCAAGGCATGAGAGTATTATATAAGCTATTACATGCCTATGTAAGTGTAGGACATGCCAGTGCAACTTCATGCATGACCATGTGCCTTACACCATATACCTATGTAGTACACCAAGAAATTACAAGAAACTAACAAATGCTAGCACAACTAGATGTATGACTTATGCACGATCCCATGCTCTTTCTTGCATACCGATAGCATGAGATGTAGCTTGAGTGGGTTTTTACCTAAGTTTTAAGTTATATATATATATATATATATGTAAATATGTATTCAGTTTTTAGTTGATAGCATGTTAGCTCATACGCTTTGTGTTACTCATGCATAAGGGATGTATAGTAACATATATGTTTTCAACTATCAAAAAGTAGTACCAAATTATGAGTGTTCTTCAGGATATTATACAGAGAGTTTTAGTATTCCCCTACATTTCATTTATAACTCCCGTTCAGTGCATAGTTTTCAGTAAAGTAGTTATATAGGATCCTTGTTTATGTACTAATAAAGCATTTTCCTCACATAATAGTTATAATATATATCAAGAATTTTAGTAAATTATCTAATATAGTAATAGTAGTATATACAGTTGCGAGTGCTATTGTTTTTGCTATTAAAGCAAGCTTTAAGCCATTAGGGTGAGTTTTGAGCCAATGTTTTTCGAAGATGTTTTTCAACATGCATTGTTTTCTAAATTACATGAGCAGAAAGCCAGTGTATCCCAACAGCCAAAACTCATGATTCCCCTTAATGTAAGTATCTCAATAGTAGATTCAGTATAGAAAGAAGACCTTGACCCTCTTTTGTTACGATCTTAGATGTAAGATTTTACTTTCCTAGGTTACTTGAGAGTATAGGTAGTCCTTTAAGGAGTTGAAAGAGGGGTAAGAGAGGATCCCAAGAAGCTCTAGAGTCTTTGAAAGTAGAGGATTTAAGAGAATATGGTCAGAGATGTGATAAGAGAATAGTTTCAATAGTTTTTTGGAGGAGGATAGTAAGAGCTAAAAGAAGATAGTGATCCGTTATCCGAGATGGGATAATTATTAAAAGGCAGAGTTTGAGGTTAGAGATAAAAAAGTGCTAGAGATTCAAAGGATTTCCTCCCCAGGTTCAGTGAGCTCAGAAATCTAGTATTAATAGAAGCCTAGATAGAGGTGATATCAGTATGAAAGACAAAGAGAAGATTATAGTAGCTTATAAGAAGAAATTTGCAAGATGATGTCAGAGGTAGTTACCCAAAGCCAATTTAGTGTAGTTTTCAAAGGCTAGAGACGAGTCAATATCAGAGATAGGGTTTAGAGACAAATTTAGTAGGTGTTAAAGGTTTCAAGAGAGGCCTTGTCTTAACTTCAGCTTGTCAACAATCTACCAGCCCCTTAAATTTAATGGGTTTAAAGAGTTTAATAGTGATAGAGGACTGGATGGAGACAAAAAAAAGTATCATGAGTCTTTTCAGTGTGATAGACAGAGAAAGAATCATACATATAGTTCACCTACTTAAAAGAGATGCGAGGGTTTAATAGAGCCCCGCTACGTTAATGGTGGATGAAGGCAATTTGACCTAGGCAAGTTTAAGAGATCAATTGAGAGAGATGTAAATATTGGGGACAAAGGAGAAGAATCTGATTAGGACAAGGAAAAAGAAAAAGAAAAATAAAAATAAAAAAAAAGCTGAAAGATAGAGAGATCAGCCCTAGTTGCTAGGAAAAATATGTTAAAAGCTTATCTTTCTAAAAAAATTAATGAAGATATAAAAAAAGCATTGAAATTTGAGAGAACTTTAAGATCAGAGGAATTTTAGAAGATTAACATGTTTTTAAGCTTAATAGAAAAGAGAGATAAAGATAAAGACAAGAAGCTGATTTAAGAAAAGAAGAAACTATTCAGAGAAGATATAGGCAAAGAGATCAATATCCAGTGTGTGTCAAATGCAGTCAGGGATGAAAGAAATTAAACTAGAGCCTAAACAATGAGGCAAGAGTAGACAGGAGTGAACTTATGTGCAAACTTAAGGGGTAATATTTCTCTCATAATGACACTCAGTGTTTTTATTTCAAAGAATAATATTAGAGAGATTTAGGTTTGTCCTTAGCATGATTGATAGATAGTAGCACCAATGCTCAGTTTACAGAGGATGACACAATAAAGGATGATCAGAGAGCTTTTAAGCTAAGAGACAGAGAGATTTGATCAATGTTTAAGGTTAGATTAGTTATTATTAAGTTGTTTTAATATGACCATTGGGGATGATTTTTTGATTAAGCATGAGACATAGACAAATAGTTATAGAAAAGGTTAGGCTCCAGTTAGGTAATGATCTCTTTACTTATAAGAAACGACAAAGGTTGAGGCAAAGTAATTAGAGTGTATAGTGGAAGTAAAAAAATGTTAAATAAAGTTTTTCTAAGAGACCAGGAGTAAGAGAGAAAAAAGTTCACAGAAAAAGAGAGAATTCTATGAAGACAACAACAAATTTTGAAATGATTAAGAAAGAAAGAATCGAATTCAGTAAATCAAATAAAAGAAAAGATAAAAAAAGCCCAAGATTGTCACAAGAGCTAACCAGATAAGAAGCCTAAAATATGAAGATTTCAAATGGGAAGGTACCTTTGGATGAGGTATTATAAGAGTCCAAGGATAGAATTCTCCTTTTAAGCTTGAGATCAAGGATAAAAGTGAGATTTCTAATAGAAAATAGATTTGAGAGGGTTCAAGGGTGGAAAAGTCATTTAGAAGCCTTTTATGGCTTGTGCATTGATATTCTTAGGAGAATATTCCATGTATGGCGTGAAGATAGAGGAAATTGAGATTTCTATTGCACACACAACTATGTGTCATGTCATTTAAGCATATATATGTATTATTTTTCAGTTATGCGTATTTCAATTTTTATCTTCTTTTTTCCCTCTCTATTTCCAGCAAACCCTAGATTTTAAAATGTTCAACCAATAGCCTAAATCCAAGCTAGAGATCCAGAAGTGATTAGAAAGAGAGATCCTGAAGCAATGGCAAGAGGTAAGTATTTCCTTACCTCTTCCATTTGGGTTTATAGCATGATTTTCTAGTTTGTGTTTCCTTCATATGTTTGCTGCATGTTAAAAATGTATTATAGCATGTATTGATGATGAAATGAGACCTTAGATGATGATTTATGAGCTGTTAAAAGATGATTAGATGTTTATGTGCTTGGGTATATAATTGTGAGAAATGTGAGATTATTAACATGTTTTATGATGAATAAATGGAATGAGTATGCTTATTGGTTGATATATTTGATATATGAACGTATGATTTGAGTAGTGGTTATTTCAGTTGAGATTTGTTGGGATTTTCTAGCTTGTCAGACGTTATTTGCTAGAAAAAAGTTGAGCACATGATCGTGTCCCCGAGGATACACGATATGTGGCCTCTTTTCTATATGATCATGAGCATGACCATGTAGGGTACGTGTGTGTATATGAAAATCTAGACATATGGTCGTGCAACCGATGCACATACCTATGTGCTTAATCCTAAATTTACATGTCTGTGTAAGCAAGACATAAAAGTATTGTTATGCTATTACACATACGTACCAGTATGATATACGACCTTGTACCTTGTTGCACGCCTACGTGTTCACACCACACGTCTATGTAGTAAACCAAAGTTTTACAAATTGATTCCAAAAGCTTGCACGACTAAGAACACGACTACCACATTTTCCCATGCACCTTTAAACATGCTTGTGCACTTAGAGACACTTTTGTGCACTTTAAGAAAAGCAAAAAAAGAATTTTAAAGCAAAGTTAAGCCATTCTAAACCCTTCATAAGCACAAAAAACTTAAGAATAACAAGATATAACAACATATCATGCATGATTATTAGTATAGAGCATGACATGCCACATAAGATGTTTTTAGAAATAGCTCCATGAATCTAATAGCATGATTTCAAAGTATAGGTATACGATGTTTCGAACATTAGTTAAGAGTGGATATAAGGGGATACCTGTGAATTCGCACGCCTGTTAGAGAAGGAAACCAACATCCATTAGAAAGGATATGGTCTTTGACAAAGCTTATTAAAGAGAGTACTGATCATGCACGAGTAGTTTTATTATAGGTTTAAGCTCACATGGCCACGGTGTCAAATCATTGTATTTATTAGTCTAGCTAGCATAACAGATATTTTTAGATACATATCTTTCTGACTCAGTTTTTAGGTTATACTATATGTACATGTGTATATATATATATATTTAGGATCTTTGGATCATAGTTTTATTTAGAAAAAGTTTTCAGAAATCAGGCCCAAGGGTAAATTTTATAACTAATCAGCATTTACAAGACATCAGAGCATAAATATCATGTCATCTATAGCATTAATGAGAAAACATAAACAAATAAGGATAAAAGTAAGAATACTATAGAAAACAAAAGAAATATCAAAAAGAAAGAAATAAGTAAGTTGTAAAGCAAAATTTAATGTGATAAGATATGTAAATCAGTTTGAGCTTGAAACCTGTCAGTGCTAGAGATAGAAAATGTTTGTTGAGTGATTTTATCACTCACCCTTTTCGCTTCTCTTCTTTTTTGTAGGTAAATGGTTCTATGATTGAGTAGGAGCGATGCAACTGTTAGATTTTGGGGACATGGCTCTGCAGCAGATAACATGTTTTGGCTCGGATACTATGTATACATTATTTTGGCTTTATGCATGTTTGTATATATAATACTATTATGAGATGTTGTATGAACAACATATTTAGATTTGTATAGCCTGGGATTTCTAATAAAGAAATTATTATTTCTTATGCAGTTTTTAATCCAGTAAGATAGGGAGCCCATCAAGGGCTAGTTAAAGATCAATTTGGTCAAATATGATAGGGTATGTTAGAGAAAATTAGAAAAACTTATCAGATGCCTAAGTTTGGTTATTAGAGGGATTCGAGTTCTAATACAAATACAATTGGTCCTAGTGGTTCTGATAAATTGTATCCGATCTATAGTTTGCCTAGGGCTCATCAACTGTCTAAGTTCAACGGTTCTAAAGATCTAGCTATGATAGAGGAATGGATTGAATCAATAGAGAGTGTTATAGGTTTGTTCACTATGTCAGATAGAGAGAGGGTCTGATATACTGCTTTTATATTGAGAGGTGATACAAGGGTATGGTGGAACCTTGCAAAGACATTAGTTGATGAGAAGAGATTACTTGGGTTGAGTTTTGAAGGATATTTGAGGAGGAGTATCGTACTGTTGATATGGTACATACTAGAGCTTAGAAGTTTATTGAGTTGACTCAAGGGACCAGATCAGTCAAAGACTATACCACCCATTTTAACATATTCACGATGTTTGTTCTTAGTATAGTAAAGTCGATCTGAGTACAGAAGTTCATCTATGGTTTGTATCCTGATATTGCTAAAGATATGATGACTGGTTCTTCTCCCCCACAGAGATTCAGTAATACTTTATGGAGAGCTTTGAGGTCTGAGGATTACCTGTTGAGGATGAGTTTCTTTTCTAGATTAGCAAAGAGGGTTCTAGAGAGAGGTATAGATTGAGGTAAGAAACCAATGTAGTCAAGGAAACCTTTCAAAGAAAATAGACATAGAATAGAATTACCCATGTGCAAGACTTGTGGTAAGAGTCACGCAAGAAAGCATCTTGCAAGTCAAGGCATATGTTTTAAATTTCGACAGCCTAGGCATAGGATGTTTGAGCACCCAACCAGAGGAGTGAGAGTTAGGCCATCAGTTGGTAGAGCTAGGCTAAACAAAGGTGTTAAAGGTTCAGTTGGCAGAAGTAGTGAAACTCTTAAAGGTGGTGCTATAACGTCTGGAAAAGGTGTTAGTACACTGAATGACGGAGACAAAGCTAGGGTTTTTGTAGTAAAATGAGATTAGGCTAAGATAACTCCCTATACGGTTATAGATCAGTTGGTTTTCTTTGATACTCCTTTATATGTGTTGATAGATTATGGTGCCACACATAGTTTTATATCTAGAAGAACGATAGAGAGATTAGGGTTGATCCCTAGTATGATAGAGAGGAGTTTTGTGTAGAGATGCTTCATGGGAGTATGATAGTGAATGATCGGTTACTAGTAGACTAGGAGGTAATTATTATGGGAATGATCATGAGGATAGATCTTATCATATTGGAGTTGGCTTATTTTGACATTATATTAGACATGGATTTCTTGAGTTATTACGAGGTAGAGATTGATTGTAAGAGGAAATAGGTTAGATTGCAGCTAGACCCTGATCAATTCGTCTTTAGTGAGGAAATAGTAGAGACCATGCTTATTTCTTGTTTACAGGCAAAAAGATTACTAAGCAAAGGATGTGCAGGATACTTGGCTAATGTAATATGCAGGAGTTCAGTTGAGTTAAGTATCGAGGATGTACCTATAGTTGGAGAGTTTTCAAATGTCTTTCTTGAGGAGTTACTAAGTTTGCCTTCAGAGCAAGAGTTAGAGTTTTTAATTGAGTTGTTTCTCAATACGACTTCTATTTCTAAGCACCGTATTAAATGGCTCTGACGAAACTACGAGTGTTGAAGAAGAAACTTCAAGAGTTAATTAATAAGAGGTTTATTCACCCGAGTTATTTAGGATGGGGTGCTTCGATTTTATGTGTAAGGAAGAAAGATAGGTCCTTAAAGATGTGCATAGACTACAGAGAGTTGAATAAGATAACAGTCAATAACAAGTACCCATTGCCTTAGATAGATGATTTGTTTGATTAGTTGAGTAAAGTTGCAGTACTATCCAAGATAGATTAGAGGTCTAGGTATCATCAAGTAAGAGTTGTAGAGAGAGATATACCTAAGACTGCTTTCAAGATGGGGTATGACCATTATGAGTTTGTGGTGTTGTCTTTTAGTTTGACCAATGCTCCTATAGTGTTTATAGATTTGATAAATCCAGTTTTCTAGGACTACCTAAATAGATTCATGGTTGTATTTATCGATGACATCTTGGTCTACTTGAGGAGTGTAGAGGAGCATTTGAGATTCATCCTTCATATGTTGAAAGATAGAAAGTTTATGCAAAGTTTGATAAGTATAAGTTCTAGTTGAGCAGTGTATCTTTTCTTAGGCATATTATTTCTATAGCAAGTATTTCAATGGATCCTAACAAGCTAAAGGTAATTTTGAGTTGGCCAGGACTGAAGACTACTAGAAAAGTGAAGAGTTTCCTTAGATTAGCAGGGCACTATAAGAGGTTCATTGAGGGTTTTTCTAGTATAGCCAAGCCATTGACTACTTTGACTTAGTGTGAGACACCATTTGTTTGGTCTAAGGAGTGTAAGAAGAGATTTCAGAAGTTGAAACAGTGGTTGACGAGCGCTCCAGTGTTGGCATTACCTTAAGAGGACATTAAATATAGTATCTACACAGATGCTTCCCATCAAGGGATTAAAGTAGTGTTGATGTACTCTAGTAGGGTAATTGCTTATGCCTCTAAATAATTAAAGGACCATGAATTAAGATACCCTACTCATGATTTGGAGTTAGTTGTCATGGTTTTTACTTTGAAAATTTAGAGACATTACATTTATGGTGTGAGATGTTGCATCTATTTTGATCATAAGAGTCTAAAGTATTTCTTCACCTAACGAAAGTTAAATATGAGACAGAGGAAATAGTTGGAACTGGTGAAAGATTATGATTGTGAGATTAGATATCGCCTAGGTAGAGCTAATGTGGTAATTGATTGTTTAAGCAGGAAAGTAGTTTTGTCTATGATTATAGTTCAAAAGAGTTATAATATGAGATTGCCAGAGATGAGATTAAGATAGTGATAGTTGGGTTTTCTAGACTTCAGATAGTGTCTGCTCTGTTTGACGATATCAGGGTTTCCTATAGGGTTGATTCATGGGTTCAGAGTATAATTTATAATGTCTTTGAGAGTGCAGTACCGGTTTTTAAAGTTAGAGATGAGATTCTGAGATTCAGAGACAAAGTCTGTGTGCCATAAGATACAAAGTTGAGACAAAACATTTTGTCAAAGGGTCATGATACGGTTTATTCTGCTCATCTAGGTAGCACAAAGATGTATCAGGATTTCAAGAAACTATTCTGGTGGTCTAGTAAGAGGAGAGATATTACAAATTATATGGCCAGTTATCTAGTTTGTCAGTAGGTTAAGGTAGAGCATCGAGACCTTCCAGTTTGTTACAACCAATAAGGACTCGTGAGTGGAAATAAGAGAGTATTTCTATAGATTTTATATCAAGACTCTTTAAAGTGTAGCATGGATATAGCAGTATTTAGGTTATTATGGATAGATTGAGTAAGTCTGTGCACTTCTTACCAATCAGAGATGGTATGAGCATCGATCATGATCTGAATTAAGAGGGGTTGTAATGCTCCCAAAATATATTCTAAAGGCTCACAATTCCACTTTGAAAATCTAGCATTGTTCAAACACTTATGTCATCTAATTTCATGCAATTTTAAATCTAACATTAATTCAACCTAAACAATCACTACTTTCAGAAAGCTTCAATTCCTCAATTTCCACCATCAAAGATCACATATTCATCACCAAGAAATGTAGGGAAATGAGGTGCAAATCAACCCTAGCAATCATAAATTCATATTTTACAAGAAACAAACCTTAAGCGTAAAGGAAATCTTCCACCAACTTAAGGGTGATCCAAGCATAAAGAACCCTTGCACACAAGCTTAAAGGAAGGCTCCACCCACTTGATATAAGACTTACCAATTTGAATCTCCACTACCAACTTCCTTCTTGTAATGAAAACTGAATAAAGAATGCAACTTGGTTCACAAGAACACAAGGTCCCAAGAACACAAGAATGAAAAGCCAAAGCTTTCAAATTTTTATTAATTCATCAAAAGTCCCTTGACAATAAGTTTGGATTGTCTTTTATAGGTATGATACAAACCATGGCTAAAATCTAACTAGCCCTAGTTAACTTAAATACAACTTAAATGAAATAAAAGAAACATAAAAATACAAATTATGTAAGTTTCTTAAATCTAATACAATGCATAATATAAATATAAACATATTTTAAAATATCATAATTTGCAAGCTTGGATCTTTATATAACTTTTCCTTGATTGAAATAACCTTAATTTGAATCTTCAATTTGAGTGTTTGATCTGAATTGATTATTTGAATTCAATCTGAAGAGTTGTTGGCATTCGAATCCATGTTAGAAGCCATTTGAAATTCAAAACATCAAGGTTGAACCATGGAAGCAATTCTGGAATCAAAGCATGCAAGATAACTTGAAAAAAATAAGGCCAAAATTCTAAAAGAAGGCAGAAAGTATTGCGGTGTAGGGTGTGCATGCAAACAAGTGAACGGGCAGTGCAGGTGAGCGTTGGTCGTGTGCGTAGGTGTGCATGAGTGCACACTTGCTTGTGGGTGTGTGCACTGGCATGCTTGCGACCGTGCGCACAAGGTAGGAGCGCGTTGTTAACCAACGAAAATTTTTACGCGGTCAGTTTTCACTCGTTTCTTATTTGAATTGAGTCTCGCTTTTTTTCTTAGCTTTGTATGAAGCCACTTGATAAAATTTGACTCTTTAGTGTGCTATTTTGAATTTTTTGAATTTTGAGCATGATCCGAAGGCCTTGAGGAATACTATGCACACTAGTCTATGAGGTGTTGGTGTTATCATGCAGAGTTGGAATTATGACTTTAAGAGGCACATTTGGTCTTCTTTGTTGAGCATAAATGATTGAAATGAACTTTTGAAGGCTTGACATACAAATTGTAGGCATCGAAAGCTTGATTGTTGAAGTCACCTTTGATTTCACGCATAAGAATGGATATGGATTCATATCAGAACAGTTAGGTCGTCTGTATGTCAGAGAGATTATCAGGTTACATGAGGTTCCTAGAGACATTATTTTAGGCAAAATTTTGAGATTTTTATCAGCCTTTTGGTGCAGTCTACAGAGAGCTTTGGGGACTAGACTTTATTTCAGTTCAGCTTATCACTCGCAGACAGACGGTTAGTGTCACACCCATACTCAAGTATATTCAAAAATCCCTAATAGAAATTACCCTTAGTGGTTTTACTATAAATTCCTTTGAAAAATATACAAAAGAGTGATATTTCATAATAGGGGTAAAACGATCATTTCAAAAAGATTCAAGGGATAACATGGGTATTAAAAAGAAAGGATCTAAAATAATTTACATGTTTAAGAAGGTCAATCTTAGTAAATTGTATGACGACATAGATGAAATTATTGAAAAAGATGAAAGGTAATTATTATATTTTGCACTAGGGATAAAATGGTCATTTTAAAAAGATTCAAGGGATAAAGTAGACATTGAGAAGAAATGGCACAAG
The DNA here is from genome assembly GCA_026122585.1 of Anacardium occidentale. Classification (NCBI taxonomy): domain Eukaryota; kingdom Viridiplantae; phylum Streptophyta; class Magnoliopsida; order Sapindales; family Anacardiaceae; genus Anacardium; species Anacardium occidentale. Next base: position 95,086 of record JAJEJH010000082.1, read on the forward strand.
GTAATTTATATGTTAGGAAGGTTGCTTTTGGTAAACTGAATAAGGGGCATAGATATAATTTATGAAAAAGATTAAGCGCATTTTGGGAAATTAGACATAATTAATTAATTAAAAAGGATAAAGGTGCCCTTTTTTCTTCCATTATGTTTCTTCTCTGCAGCTAGACATTCCTTATTGTCTTTTTTTTTTTTACTTCAATTTTTGGAAGAGATCAAAAGGATTTGGGAAGAAATTTGCTAGGATTTTTCAAGAAAAGTGTTTCCATTATCATCTAAGGTAAGAATCTTACAAAAAAATTATTGAAATTTCATGTATTATGTGATGTTCTAATTCCTTAATGGTGCATTAGGAATTTAGAAGGAGAAAATCTATTCAAAGGAAAAAGAAGAAGCAAGGGAAAAACTTGTAGGTAAGGAAATTTGATTGGAAAGTTAAATGTCTCCTCCTAAGGTCTATGGAAAAATTAAAATTGATTAGTTTTGATAATTACTGATATAAGAAATAGATAATATTATGGAAATGAAATGATATAAAATTAATTTTAGAGGAAAATATTTGATGCCATTAAGGAGGAAGATTTGGCTATGTAAAAAGAAAAGGAAGAAAATAGATTTGGAGTGAATTTGAGGTTAAATGATTAAATATATGATATTGATAAATTATGTTGAAGCATGTATGATGAGAAACTTGACTTGTTATGCAATCTTGGAAAATGGATATGGTGATGTGGTAAGGCTAAGATGTTATATCAGAAAATATTCAAGGTATTTTCATGGCTAAGTTTGATAAATCATGCAATATATATACATGTTATGATGAGTTAGTGCTTGTTAAAATGGTGTGGTCTAATTTATTTTTAGTAAGCTTAAATGATAAATATTAGGTCATGGTAACCTAAAAGTTAGTTGTGATCGAATATAAGTCATACCTTAATGTACGAGGAAGTTTAGCATATAAGAAAATATTGAGTATAATAAATCTGATAGAAAGATCATGTGAATGCATAACATCTAAGAAATTAGTATAATATTGCATAGACATGCATATACATAGTTTTCATGACTGAATAAGTCAATAAGAATTTATAGACAAGCATTTTCTTATTTATACACTTAAGTTTTCACACAGATTTGTGTTTATAAACTTAAGTTTGCAATTAATGAAAATGTATAAAAAATATGTAATTTATAAAGCAATTTTTCAGTAGACTATTTCGATATGGAACTTATAAGTACCCTTATATGCACATCACCAAAAGGGAACGACTTTAGATTCAGATGCATAGTATAATTCGTTTAGCATGCATGTAGGATGAGGATTGTACCCAAACAGTTATGTTGCTCATATGGCCAAAGTTCCGAATCGATGCCTTAGTTTAGTCTAATTGGCAAGTAGCAACAGTTTTCAAAAAGAAATAAGAAGTTCAAATATACATTATGTCATACATGTCATTTATCATACATACATATTTATGGTGTTATATCGAAGGGAAAATTCTATAGGGATTAAGCGAGATCTAATAAGAATAAAGGAATAGGCAATCTATTTTACTTATTGAGCCATTAGTGCTCATCCTGTTAGATTTTATTTATTTTGTAGGTACTCATTGAGTAGTGGTCGGGGAGAGTCATGATGTAGGCGCTAGCATGACATGTGTCTTTATTAAAATTAGAGGGATATATTTGGATTTTTTGTCATATTGTAGATATTTTATGGGTTATATATAAGTTTATGACGCTTGAGTTGTAAGTACAATATATTATCTAGAAAACACCGTTACATCTTCTGCTGATATACTCATGGTAGCCAATATATTATGTTTTATTTCAGTTAATGGTTGAATTATATAAATCTAGTTATTTAGGAGGATCGGTAAATTGTGATAGAGTGATTAGAAGTGTTTACTATAATTATTATGAACAAGATAAAGAGAAAATTTCTTCCGAATTGTATTATTTCTAGGGAAACTCTTGCTATTTTTCCTTAGAAATAGCTTGACTTTGAGGAGGGGTTTACATTTTTGGTATTAGAGCAAGATTTTGGGAATGTAAGGTGTTTTCTAGTAAAAGATTAGATATGCAGTTTTTGTTAGTAAGTGTCATAGTATGTGTCATGCCACGTGATGACCTCTCTTAGACCGACTGTTATAAGTTCTCTTATACCTTATGAGTTATATTAATAGCGACTATAAAATGTACTAATAGTAATAATAAATTAAATTAATTATCATACTTTATACAAGTGGTTACAGATAGGACATATGACTAAATCTCGTGGGCCAGGTAAACCTTCACAAGGTGAGACTTCAAACCCCTTGAGAGTAGTAGTCTTGGGTTTAGATGAGACAGGTATGCATAATAAAATTGAACAAGCGTTACAAGAAGGGCAAGAGGGATCCACACCTGAGAGTACGATGAGACCACTATCTAAGGTGCCGGTAACTGTACCTACCTCAAAAGTTATGGACCAAGAAATAAATATCAATGCTAATATACTATAATGAAGGATTGAGATAATTTAGGGTTACCAAGTCAGCATCAACCCTCAGAGTTTCGAGGTGCAATAGACCCTATGGTAGCTAACAAGTGGATTAGGGCAATTGAAGGAACAATAGAGATATTTCTTATGATGGATCAAGGAAAAGTTAGTTATGCTAGCTCTTCATTAAAAGGAGACGCCCGTATTTGGTAGGAGTTGATTAAGTAGATGCATGATGTTACCACTAAGACTTGGAGAGATTGTAGATGAGTATTTGAAGTTGAATTTAGAATAATAGAGATGATAGCAGTAAAAACTTAGGAGTTTATTACTTTGCAACAGGGCAATGGAATGGTTAAAAAGTATTCTACTCGGTTCAATGTTTTGGCTAGTTTTACTCTAGGCTTAATGAGTACACCATATCTTAGATTGGAGAGATTTATGCAAGGCCTCAATCCAACAATAACCTTACATGTTGTAGCAAGTCCACAACCACCTTAGACTCAAGCTGAAGCCTTAGTTTGAGCCTTGACAATAGAGGTTTATATTAACAAGTTGCCAAGTATAATTATGAAGTTTTGGGTTTTTAAGACAATAAGAGAAAAGGAACTTTCAGCAAAGGGGAAAAAGAAAAATTGGAAGAACAGACAGCAACTACCTATTGATGCTTAACTTTTTGAATCTCTAGCAGTTCCTATTATTCTACCATGTCAAACTTGTAGAAAAAGACATCGAGGGACGTGTGATATAGGACGCAATGTATGTTATTGATGTGGCAAACCAGGTCATTTGAAGAGGGATTATAGAGTTGTCTTACCACCAAGATCAGCTTCAACCTCAATAGCCTCAATAGTGAGTGGTCGTAGTGTTTGAGCTTATACAATGACCCAGAGCCAAGCAGATGCTCACCCATCAATTGCGGCTGGTCGGTTATTTTTTCATGCCCTCATTTTGTATGCATTAATAGATTCAGGAGCTACACATTCATTCATTTCACTTAGAGTTATTAAGCAAGTTGGTGTAGTACCTATAAAAGCTACTCAATCTATTCAGATAGAGCTACTTGATGGTAATAGTATAGTGACTAGTGAGGTCTACCAGGAGAGTCTATGGTTAATCAAGGGTGAGATCTAGATGTTGATCTTATTATGTTTGATATGCCTGATTTTGATATAATTCTAGGTATGAAGTTTTTGGAGAAATATGGTGTCATGATTGATTGTCGAAAGAAAAAAGCTAGATTTAATTTAGATAATAGAGATAAATTTAGTTTTGGCGAGGGTTACTTGATGATGACTATGATTAACAGTATTAAAACCCAAAAATTAGTAAGAAAAGGTTGTATGAAGTTTATAGTTCATATGATGCATAAAAGAGAGACATCGACCTTAGTAGTATGGGATGTATCAATAGTTCAAGATTATCTAGATGTTTTTCTAGATGATTTACTAAGATTGGCTCCTAAAAGAGAAGTTGAATTCAGTATTGAGTTAGAACCTGGTTTTGTGCCAATTTCTAAGGCTCCAACTGAACTTTAAGAATTAAAAATGCAATTGTAAGAACTTCTGGATAAGGGCTTTGTATGACCTAGTCATTCACCATGGGGTGCTCCTATTTTATTTGTAAAGAGAATGATAGGTCACTGCGTATGTGTATTGATTATAAAGAACTTAATAAAGTGATGGTAAAGAATAAGTATCCACTACCTCATATTGATGATTTATTTGATCAAATTAAGGGAGCTTCAGTGTTTTCTAAGATTGATCTAAGGTTAGGCTATCATCAGGTAAGGATTTTTGAAAAAGTTATACCTAACACAACTTTTCAAACTCGATACGGGCATTATGAGTTTATGGTGACGCCATTTGGCTTGACTAATGCCCCAACAATTTTTATGGATATGATAAATCAAGTTTTCATGATTGTTTAGATAAATTCTTGGTGGTTTTTATTGATGATATATTAGTATACTTTAAGACCCATGATGAGCATGAAGAACACTTGAAATTTGTGTTACAATAACTAAAAGAAAGACAACTGTATGCCAAATTTTTGAAGTGTGAATTTTGGTTAGATATAGTGGTATTTTTAGGGCATATGATCTCTAATGGGGGTATATCGATGGACCCCAATAAAATAAAATCGATTCTGGAATGGTGGCGACTAAGAACAATCAAAGAAGTAAGAAGTTTCTTGGGTTTGGCTGGATATTATAGAAGATTTGTAAAGGGTTTTGCCAAATTAGCCAAGCCACTTACTACTCTTACAAAATAGAGAGTGCCATTTTTATGGATCCATGCTTATGAAGACTGTTTTCAAGAATTAAAAAGGCGATTAACGACTGCCTCTATTTTAGTACTTTCCGAGAAAGTACTAAAATTATGATATTTATTATGATACCTCTCTTAATGACTTAGGAGTCGTATTGATGCAGAAAGGAAAAATAATTACATATGCTTCTTAGCAGATGAAAGATTATAAAACACGGTGTTTGACCTATGACTTAGAATTGTTAGTTGTGGTTTTCTCATTAAAAATATGAAGACATTACTTATATATAGTTAAATGTAATATCTCCACTGATCACAAAAGCTTAAAGTATTATTTCATTAAAAAAGATTTGAATATGAGACAGAGGAGGTGGTTAGAGTTTGTTAAAGATTATGATTGTAATATTTATTATCAACCAGGTAAAGCTAATATGATAACTGATACATTAAGCAAAAAGGTTACCATTTTCCAAGTCTCACCACAAAAAGAATTACAGGGACATTTTCTCAAAGAATATATTGAAGTGGTGATTGGTAGAGTTACTAGATTAGAAGTTCAACCTACTCTACGGACAAAAATTAGAGAAAAACAATTAAATGATGAATGGCACCAAGAAGTGAAACAACAAGTATTTAACAATCAAGAGACGAAGTATCAATTGATAGATGATATTCTAAGATTTAAAAGCCGCATATATATTCCCCAAGACGTGGATTTGAGAAAGAAAATATTGAGTGAAACCCATGATACACCATATACTGTGTATCTTGGGGAGTAAAGATGTATCAAGACTTAAAGAAATAGTATTGGTGGAATGAGATGAAAAATGATATTGAGGATTATGTGGCCAAATGTTTAATATGTCAGCATATTAAAGTTAAACATCAAAGACCATCTAGGTTGTTTCAACCTCTTAGTATTCCTAAATAGAAGTGGAAGGATATTCAATGGATTTTATTATTGGCCTCCCATGAGTTAAGTAAGGATATAATGCTTTATGGGTAATAGTGGACAAATTGACTAAAGTAGTACACTTCGTTCCAGTAAAAGATGGCATAACATCTTATTAGTTAGGTCAAATCTACATAAGGCCGATTGTTAAATTGCATGGGGTACCTAAGACAATAATGTCAGATCGAGACCTTAAATTTGTATCAGCTGTTTAGAATAGTTTATAGCAAGCCTTGGGTACACAGTTAGCATTTAGTTCAGTCTATCACACACAGACAGATGGCTAGACTGAGAAAGTTAATCAGATCTTAGAAGACATGTTAAAAGCTTGTTGTATGGATTATAAGACAACCTAGTATGATATCCTACCACTGATAGAATTGGGTTTTAATAACAGTTATTAGGCCATAATCAAAATGGCATCTTAGGAGGCACTTTAGGGAAGGAAATGTAAGTCTCCTCTTCATTAGGATGATTTAGGAGAACAGAATAGTTTGCGACAATCCCTAGGGCTTCAAATGATTCAAAATATGATTAAAGATTTTAAGTTGATTAAAAGTAGATTGAAGCAAGCATAAGATAGAAAAAAGAGCTATGCAGACTTGATAAGAAAAGATATGGAGTTTTAGGTAGGTGACAAAGTATTTGTGAAAATTGCCCTCTATAAGCAAGTTATGAGATTTGGCAAAAAGGGAAACTTGCACCATGATTTATTGGCCCATTCGAGGTGTTAGAAAGAGTGGGTAAAGCGGCTTATAAACTTGCATTTCCTCCGAGTATGGATAGAGTGCATAATGTGTTTTATGCATCATTACTTTGAAGATACCTAAGAGATCCTTCACATATACTAAATATAGAAGATATTGAGTTAGTAGATAACTTGGTGTATAAGGAGCAACCAATGCAAATATTGGACCGCATAATTAAAGAGCTTCGAAATAAGCAAATTCCACTAGTAAAAGTTTTGTAGAGAAATCATAAAGTAGAAGAAGCAACATAGGAGGTAGAATAGGATATGAAATACCATTTTCCTAAATTGTTTTCTTGAATTTCGAGATAAAATCCTTTTAAGGGAGGAAGAAATGTCACACTCATACTCAAGTATATTTAAAAATCCCTAATAGAAATTACCTTCAATGGTTTTACAAGAAATTCCTTTAAAAATATACAAAAGAGTGATACTTCGTACTAAGGGTAAAACGGTTATTTTAAAAATATTCAAGGGATAATGTAGGTATTAAAAAGAAAGGATCTAAAATAATTTACATGTTTAAGAAAGTCATTCTTAGTAAATTGTATGAAGACATAGATGGAATTATTGAAAAAGATGAAAGGTAATTGTTATATTTTGCACTAGGGATAAAATGGCCATGTTAAAAAGATTTTAGGGATAAAGTGGACATTGAGAAGAAATGGCATAAGGTAATTTCTATGTTAGGAAGGTTACTTTTGGTAAATTGAATAAAGGGCATAGATGTAATTTATGCCCTTTGATTAAGGTCATTTTAGGAAATTAGGCATAATTAATTAATTAAGGTGTCATTTTTTCTTCCATTTTGTTTCTTCCCCCTAACTGGACGTTCCTTACTGTCTTCTCTTTTTTTTTTTTTCTTCAATTTTTGGAAGAAATCAAAAGGATTTGAGAAGAAATTTGTTAGGATTTTTCAAGAAAAGTGTTTCCATCATCATCTAAGGTAAGAATCTTGCAAAGCAATTATTGAAATTTCATGTATTAGATGATGTTCTAATATTTTAATGGTGGATTAGGAATTTAGAAGGAGAAAAACTATTCAAAGGAAGAAGAAGAAACAAGGGAAAAACTTGAAGGAAAGTAAATTTGATTGGAAAGTTAAGTTTCTCATCTTAGGGTTTATCAAAAAATTGAAATTTATTAGTTTTAGTAGTTAATGATATAAGAAATAGATAATATTATGGAGATGAAATGATATAAAATTAATTTTAAAAGAAAATATTCGATGCCATTAAGGAAGAAGATTTGACTATGTAAAAAGAAAAGGAAGAAAATAGATTTGGAGTGAATCTGAGGTTAAACGATTGAATATATGATATTGATATGTTATGTTGAGGTATGTATGATGAGAAACTTAACTTGTTATGCAATCTTGGAAAATGGATATGGTGATATGGTAAGGCTAAGATGTTATATCAGTAAGTATTCAAGGTACTTTCATGTCCAAGTTTGATAAATCATGCAATATATATATACATGTTATGGTGAGTTAGTACTTGTTAAAATGGTGTGGTCTAATTTATTATTAGTAAGCTTAAATGATAAATATTAGGTCATGGTAACCTAAATGTTAGTAGTGGTAGTGACCAAATATAAGTTGTACCTTAATGTACGAGGATTTTTAGCATATAAGAAAATATTGAGTAGAATAAATTTCATAGAAAGATTATATGAATGTATAACACCGAAGAAATGAGTATAACATTGCGTAGACATGCATATACATACTTTTCCATGACTAAATAAGTCAGTAGGCTTTTAGAGATAAACATTTTCTTATTTATAAACTTAAGTTTCCAGTCAATGAAAATGTATAAAAAGGATGTAATTTATAAAGCATTTTTTTAATAGACTATTATGAGGGGAACATATGAGTACCTTTACATGCACGTCGCCAAAAGGGAGCAACTTTAGATTCAGATATATTGTGCAATTCTTTTAGCATGCATGTAGGATGAGGATTGTACCCAAACAATTATGTTGCTCATATGGCCAAAGTTCTGAATCCATGCTTCAGTTTAGTCCAATTGGCAAGTAGAAAGAGTTTTTAGAAAGAAATGAGAAGTTTAGATATACATTATGTCATACATGTCATTTATCATACATATATATTTATAGTGTTATATCAAAGGGAAAATTCTATAAAGATTAAACGAGATCTAGTAAGAATGAAAATATAGCTAATCTATTTTACTTATTGAGTTATTAGTTCTCATCCTATTAGATTTCATTATTTTGCAGGCACTCGTTGAGTAGCAATTGGGGAGAGTCATGATATAGGCACTAGTATGACACTTGTCATTGTTAAAATTAGAAGGATATATTTTGGATTTTTTTGTGATATTGTAGATATTTTATGGGTTGTATATAAGTTTATGATGCTTGAGTTGTAAGTAAAATATATTATCTTAAATACATCCTTATATCTTCTGCTAATATAATCATGGTAGGCAATAGATTATGTTTCATTTCAATTAATAGTTGTATTATATAAATCCAGTTATTTGGTAGGATTGGTAAATTATGATGGAGTGATTAAAAGTGTTTACTATAATTATTATGAGCAAGATAAACAAAAATTTTATTTTGAGTTGTGTTATTTCTAAGGAAACTCTTGTTGTTTTTCCTTAGAAATAGCTCGACTTTGGAGAGGGGTTTATAGTCAAACTGAGAGAGTTAATCAGATTTTAGAGGATATGTTAAGGCCTTATTGTATGGACTTCCAGATTGATTAGGCTGAGTTATTATCACCAATGGAATTTGCCTATAACAACAGTTATCAGTTCACCATTCATATAACACCTTTTGAGTTTTTATATAATAGGAAATGCATATCACCACTGTTTTGGGACGAGATTAGTGAAAGAGATTCACTTGAGACAGTAATAGGACCAGAGATGACTTAGATGATGATTGAGTAAATCAAAGTTATCAAACGGAGAATTAAATAGGCCTAGGATTATCAGGGGAGTTATGCAAATCAAAGGTGTAGGGAGATAGAGTTTGAGGTTGGAGACCACGTGTTTCTAAGAGTAGCTTCTTATAGACATGTTCCGAGGTTTGGTAAGAGAGGCAAGTTAGCTCCAAGGTTTATTGGTCCTTATCAAATTCTAGAGTGAGCTGAAAAAAATGCTTATATGTTAGCTTTCCTAATTAGTATGAACAGGATTTATAATGTATTTCATGTGTCTCAACTAAGGAAATATATAGGAAATTCTTCTCATGTGTTACAGAATCAGGATCTAGAGTTGGCAGATGATCTAAGCTATCAAGAGAAACCTATTCAGATTTTAGATTATAAAGTAAAGACTATTAGGAATAAGAAAATACCTCTGGTTAAAGTGTTGTGGAGGAGTCAAAAACTTAAGGAAGCCACCTAAGAGGTTGAGTCTGAGATGAGAGAGAGATACCTAGAGTTATTCAGGTAATTACAGGGATGGAATTTTTATTAGAGGGGACAAATTATAATAGCTTAAGGATAGAATTGTCCTTTTAGGCTTGAGATCACGGGTAGAAGTGAGATCTTGATAGAAAACAGATTTGAGAGGGTTTAAGGGTAGAAGAATCATTTAGAAGCCTTTTATGACTTGTACATAGATATTCTTAGGATAATATTCCATGTATGGTGCGAAGAGAGAGAAAATTGAGATTTCCATTGCACACATGACTGTGTGTCTTGGACACACGATCATGTGTTCTATCATTTAAGCATATATACAGATTATTTTTCAGTCGCACATATTTCAGATTTCATCTTCTTTTTTCCCTCTCTATTTCTAACAAACCCTAGATCTGAAAATGTTCAGCCAGTAACCCAAATCCAAGCTTGAGATCTATAAACAGCTAGAGAGAGAGATCTTAAAGCAATGACAAGAGGTAAGCAATTCCTTACCTCTTTCATTTGGGTTTACAACATGATTCTCTGGTTTGAGTTTCCCTCATGTGTTTGCTACATGTTGAGAATGTATTATAACATGTATTGATCATGAAATGAGACCTTGGATGATGATTTCTGAGCTGCTATGAGATAATTGGATGTTTATGTGCTTGGGTATATAATTTTGAGAAATATGAGATTATTAGCATGTTTTATGATGAATAAATGGAATGAGTATGCTTATTGGTTGATATATTTGATATATGAACGTATGATTTGAGTTATGGTTATATTTAGTTAAGATTTGTTTGGATTTTCTAGGTTTCCATATGTCATTTGCTAGAAAAAAGTTGAGCATATTGTAATAGCGCAAGGGTAGAATTGTCTTTTAGGTTTTGAAACAAAGGGTAAAAGAGAAATTTCCAGATAGAAAATAAATGTAAGAGGGTTTAAGGGTAGAATAGTCATTTAGGAGCCTTTTGTGGCTTATGCACGGATATTCTAGGAGGAATATTTCATGTATGGCACAAAAAGAGAGAGAATTGAGATTTTCCTTGCACACATGACCATGTGTCTCGGACACATGCTCGTGTGTCAGGTAAGAGGTGCCATAAATGTTTCATTTTTCTTATTTTCACCTAGTTTATTCCATTTAGATTTCTTCTCTTTTCCATTTTCCAGAAAACCTTAGGCTAGAAATTGTCCAACCAGCAGCTGCAAACCAAGTAAGAGATTTAGATGTTATTAGAGATAGAGATCTAGACGTAATAGCGAGAGATAAGTATTTTCTTACCTCGTTTATTTCAATTTTTGCATGATTAGCTGGTTTGAGTTCCCTTCATGTGTTTGTTGTATGTTAAAACTGTGTTACAACATGATTTGATGATGAAATGAGACATTGGATGATGATTGATGAGTTATTATGAGATGATTTGAAGATTATGTGCATAGCTATGTTTTATGAGAAATGTGAGACTGTTAGTATGTTTTATGTTAAATAGATGAAATGAGAATGCTTATTAGCTGATATACTTGCTATATGCATGTTTGATTAAGTTATGGTTGTATTTTGTGTGAGATTTATTGAGATTTCTAGGTTTCCAGACACCATTTACCGAAAAAGAGCTGAGCACACTACCATGTACCTGAGGATACATACTTGTGTAGCCTCTTTTCAACATGAAAATGGTTTTGCATGGTACCCATGTGCGCATGAAAATCTAGACACACACCCGTGCAGTCGATATGCACGCCCATGTGCTTATTCTTAATTTCGCACGCCTATGTAAGTAAGACATGAGAAGGTGTTTAGGCAGCTACATGCCCGTGCAGTGTAGTACACAACCTTATGCCTTATATGCACTCCCGTGTGTCCGTACCATATGCTCGTGCATCCAGTCAGAATTTTTAGACTGATTCCAAAAGCTAGCACGATCAGACATAGGTTGAGTATAACCCCGTGTGTCTCCCCACACACTCGTGTGTCATCTGGTACACACTCGTATACCTTAAGAAAAACAGAAAAATAGTTCCAAAGCATTCTTAAAGCAAATTTAAGCAATTCTAAACCATTCCTAAGCACAAGAAACTTAAGAATAACAAGATATAACCAACTGGACTTTAAGAATTAAAAAGGTAATTACAAGAACTGATTGATAAGAAGTTTATCAGACCAAGTTGTTCTCCTTGGGGAGTGCCAATTCCCTTTACTAAGAAAAAGGATGACTCAATGAGAATGTGTATCGACTATATGGAGTTAAATAAAGTTACAGTAAAGAACAAGTACCCATTACCTAGAATTGATGATTTGTTTGATTAGCTTAGTGGTATCTCAATGTTTTCGAAGATTGATTTGAGATCAAGATACCACTAAGTAAGAGTGGTAAATAGAGATGTGTCATAGACTGCCTTTAGGACCAGATATACCATTACGAGTTTATGGTAATACCATTTGGTTTGACTAACACTCCAGTAGTATTTATGGATTTGATGAATTTAATATTCCAAGTTTGCCTCAATAGATTTGTTGTTGTATTTATTAATGACATCTTAGTCTATTTGAGGAGTGTTGATGAGCATGTAGAGCATATAAGATTTGTGCTACAGAGATTAAGAGACAAACAGTTGTATGCCAAATTTAGCAAGTGTGAATTTTGGTTAGATAAGGTAGTGTTCATGGGGCCTGTTATTTTTGCTAATGGATTCTCAATGGATCTAGGTAGTATTGGTCATCTTGAGTTGGTCAAGGCCTAAGACAGTTAAGGAGGTTTGGCATTTGTTGGGATTGGCAAGATACTACAAACGATTCATTCAAGGGTTTTCCAGTTCGGCTAGACCTTTGACAGCTTTGACCAAGAAAGAGAGTCCATTTGTGTGGACAGAAGAGTATGAAGCCAAATTCCAAGAGTTGAAACAGAGGTTAACAAGTGCATTAGTACTAGCTTTGCCTCAGAAGGGGCTAAACTATAAGATTTATATTGATGCTTCCTACTAGGGGATTGGTGCAGTATTAATGCAGACAGGTAGAGTGATTGTCTATGCTTCCAGACAGTTAAAAGGTCATGAAATAAGATACCTTACCCATAATTTCGAGCTAACAGTAGTTATATTTGCTTTGAATATTTAGAGACACTACTTGTATGGAGTCAGATGCAGTATCTTTTCCAATCACAAAAGCTTGAAATATTTCTTCGCTTAGAAAGAGCTAATTATAAGGCAACGAAGGTGTTTAGAGCTGGTAAAAGACTATGACTGTGAGATTAGATATCACCTGAGAAAAGCAAATGTAGTTACAGATGCCTTGAGTAGGAGTGTTACCTTGTCTAGATTATCTATTCAGAGTGAGCTTCAGAAAGAGGTTATTAAAGAGTAGATAGAAGTAGTTACAACTGGATTTTCAAGATTTTAGGCCATATCTTCTTTGTCTGATAAGATCAGAAGGGCTCAAACACCAGATAGTTCGGTACAGAAAATGATTTAGAGAGAATCAAAGGGTTTGGTGCTAGATTATAAAGTCAGGAGATCTTGTCAGAGGCCTACAATTCAACATATATAGCTAATCCAAACGACATAAAGATGTATAAAGATCTTAAATGAAATTTCTGGTGGTCAGGGATGAAGAGAGACATAGTAGACTTCGTAGCCAGATGTTTAGTATGTCAGCAGATTTAAGTAGAACACCATAGACCTTCTAGGTTGTTCCAGCCTCTGTGTATACCAAAATGGAAATAGGAGAGCATTTCTATGAATTTTATCTCAAGACTTCCAAAAGTTCGCCAGAGGTATAATGGCATATGGGTGATTGTGGATAGATTGAGTAAATCAACATATTTTCTACCTGTTAGAGAAAGGATGACTATTGATCAGTTGGGTCAGCTTTATGTCAGAGAGATTGTGAAGTTTCATAGAGTGCCAAAAGTCATTGTATCAGATAGGGACTTCAGATTTTTGTCAGCTTTCTAGAGGAGTTTATAAAGGACTCTAAGGACTCGATTGCATTTCAATTCAACTTATCATCCTCAATCAGATGGCTAGACAGAGAGGGTGAATCAGATTCTATAAGATATGATGAGAGCCTGTTACATGGACTTCCAGATGAGTTGGGTTAAGTTATTGCCTTCAATAGAATTTGTTTACAATAATAGTTATTAGTCTACAATTCAAATGGCTCCATTTGAGGCATTGTATGATAAAAAAATGTAGATCTCCCTTACATTACGATGATATTGGAGAGAAAGATTCATTAGAAGCTATAGTGGGACCAGAGATGACTCACTAAATGATTGAGCAAGTCAAGATGATCAGACAGAGAATGAAGCAAGCGTAGGATCGCCAAAAGAGTTATGCAAATTTGAGACATAAGGAGTTGGAATTTGAAGTAGGAGATAAGGTATTTTTGAAAGTAGCTCCTTATAAACATATATTGAGATTTGGCAAGAAGAGCAAGTTGGCTCCAAGGTTTGTTGACCCTTATGAAATCCTGGAGAGAATTGGTAAGGTTGCATATAGATTGGCTTTACCTGTAAGTATAAAGAGATTCCATGATGTCTTCCATGTATCTCAGTTGAGGAAGTATATTAGAGATCTTTCCCATGTTTTTGAGATTTAAGATTTAGAATTGGTTGAAGACTTGAGCTATTTAGAGAAACCAGTTCATATTCTTGATAGAAGAGTCAAAGTGCTCAGCAATAAGGAAATTCCTCTAGTTAAAATTTTATAGAGGAATTAGAGGCATGAGGAGTCCACATAGAAGGTAAAGTCTGAGATCAAGGATCGGTATCCCGAGTTGTTTAGGTAATTCCAAGGACGAATTTTTATAAGAGGGAAGGAAATGTAATATCCCAAGGTTAGAATTGTCTTTTAAGCTACTAATTTAGGGTTAGAATGAGAATCGATAAAAATACTAGGGTTGTGACAGTTCAGGGGTGAAATAGAGATTTTCCCAAACTTAGGTGGTTTATGCATGTATCCTATTGGGAGGATTTTACATGTAAGTGCGAGAAAGTGGAAGATTCCATTTTTCTAGCCATACACAACCATGCATGTGATATGTAGCTACTTTACTTTAACTCATTCTTATCTTGCTTTCTAGCTTATTTTCACCCAAGGTTTCTTACCGTTTCTAGAGATTAGCAATTTCGAAAGAGAATATCAGCATCCAGGGACTTCCAATCAAATTAGAGAGTGAGGTTTATCTTAGAGAGAGAAGCTTGCTTGTCATGGCTTGAGGTAGGTGTTTCTTACCTTTTTCCCTTGTTCTTTACATGTGTATGATGCTTGTTTTGCTGAGTTGAGCTTGATTCCAACATGCTTGTGGGTTTCCCTTGCATGTTTGATGATCTTGAGTTGATGATGATGATGATTATGCGTGGATGCTTGAAATGTATATTGATATGTATGTATATGCATGATTTTGAAATGGTTTGGATGATTGAGTATGAGGATTTATGTTATTAGTAGCAAAAGCATGTGTTTATTAGGTCTTTTAAATGCTGAAATTGACTAATGATAGTTGATATACATTTGGTATGAAAATTGGATGGGAACAAGTATGTTCAGCCATGACTACTCTAAACTAGAGCAGATACACGACCATGCACCTATAGTGCAAGTCATGTTTTGCATAGTCATGACCATGTTCACGTACCCATGCACGACCAAACAATACAAAGTCACAACTGTGTATGTTTATATCATGGTTGGGCATGCGCAGAAAATGAGAAAATGCACTAAAATCATAGAAGCTAGCACGACCAGCATATATGATTAACTCACAACCCGTATAAGCTTATGCACGCCCATACACCTAGACACAAACACCCGTGCATCAGACAGAAATGAGAAATAAATCATGAAACAAGCACAAAACTCAGTGAACCCAAAATAATTGATAAAACTCAGTATAATGAGGTCGAATAAGCATACATGAGCATCATATGCATATCATGACATGACATGTCATACAGTATTTTTAAAAAGTGATCCAAGGATCCAAATACATGTTTTCAGTAGAAAAACACAATGATCTGGACATCGATTTCAAAGGTGGATATGAAGGGGTACTAGTGAGTTTTAGCACACCCGTTATGGGAGCTAATAGCAAGGTCTATGACCATACTAGCCATTATATATAGGCATATACTAGTGTGCCCAACTAGTAGCTTAGGATGATATGATCAGTATACCGTGCATTGCACTCAGATTCAGTTTCATGATTGCATGTGATTGTATAGTATATGTACAAGTATATACACACTATTGTTGTATGAGCTTTCCAATATAAATATATATATAAAAGATATTTTTAGGCCATTTCCACTTATTTTCACCACATGTTTTTCGTTGCCATATTTTAGCTCAGCTTTAGGTATATCTACTGTGTATTATTAGAAATATTCACTATCTGTTAAAAAAAATATATATTAGTATTAATTCATATAAAAGTAAGTACAGTAATGTACAACAGGAGTGCCTATATTATGTACAATTATGCATAGTAAGCCTGTGGCGGGGGTCACTACACATATGGCTATGTACCAAAGGATACATGCTTGTGTGACCTCTTTTCTACATAAGCATGGCCTTGCATGGTACCTGTGTGCGTATAAAAACCTAGACATACACCTATGCAACCGATGCATAAGGTCGTGTACTTAATCCCAAATTTACAATCCTATGTAAGTAAGACACGAGAGTGTTGTTGTGCTGTTACATGCCCGTGCCAGTATGGCACACAGTTTTGTGCTTTAGTTGCATGCTCGTGTGTTTGCACCACACGTTGGTGTAATCAACTAAATTTTTACAAATTGATTCCAAAAGCTAGCACGACTAAGAACACGACTAGCACATAGTCTTGTATGCCCTCACACACGCCCGTTTGATTAGAGACACACTCTCGTGCACCTTAAGAAAAGTAGAAAAAGAATTTTAAAGCAAAGTTAAGTCGTTCCAAACCCTTCCTAAGCACAAGAAACTTAAGAATAATAAGATATAACAGTATATTATACATGATTATCAACATAGAGCATGACATGCCATATCAGATGTTTTCAGAAACAGATCCATAGATCCAATAGCATGATTTAAAAGTATAAATATACGATGTTTTGAACATCAGCTAGGGTGGATATAAGGGGGCACCTATGAGTTTGCACGCCTGCTAGAGAGGAAAACCAACATCCGCTAGAAAGGACATGGTCTTTGACCAAGCTCGTTAGAGAAAGTGTTTGTCGTGTATGAGTAGTTTTATTATAGGTTTGAGCTCACATGACCAAGGTGTCAAATCTCTATATTCATCAGTTTGACCACTATAGTAGATATTTTCAGATACAATATCTTTCTGACTCAGTTTTTAGCTTATACTATATGTATATATATATTCAGGATCTTCGAATCATAGTTTTATTCAAAAAGAGATTTTAGAAATCAAGCCCAAGGGCAAGTTTTAAAATTAACTAGCATTTACATGACATTAGAGCATACATATCATAAAATGTATAGCATTCTTAAGGAAACAGAAATAGATAAAAATAAAAGTAAAGAATACTACAAAAAATAGATGAAATGTCAGAAAGAAAGAAATAAGTAAATTGTAAAGCACAAATTAATGCGGTAAGACATGTAAATCAGTTTGAGCTTGAAACTTGTCAATGCTAGAGATAAGAAATGTTTACTGAGTGATTTATCACTCACCCCTTTCCCTTCCTTTCTCTTTTGCAGGTCAATGATTCTAGGGTTAAGTAGGAGCGATACAACTGTTAGATTTTAGGGACATAGCTTGACAATAGATAGCATGTTTTAGCTCGCATGTTGTATATACATTATTTTGGCTTTATGCATGTTTGTATATATAATACTATTATGAGATGTTGTATGAACAACATGTTTAGAAATGCATAGCCTAGGATTTCCAAGAAAGAAATTATTTTTTTTTTATTTACAGTATTTTTCATTTCAACTTCCACTTGAAAATTCAGATTTTAATAACATGTTTTACTATAGAGATTCCCACTACTAGTATAGTATAAATTATAAACAGTAGTCTACCGAGGCCTGTGGCGAGAGTCACTCAGGTATGGTGGTGAAGAGTCGAAGAGATTCCTAGATTTTTCTTAGAAGATTAGAGTTAAGCCTTATGAGAGTGAGGATTCTAGAGATAGTAGTAGTTGAATTAGAGAAAGATATCCTCTTACAGTAGCTTAGAAAGGAATTGTAGAGATGAAATTTTTATTAGAGGCGTAGAATACAACATTCTAATATTAGAATGCTCTTTTAGGCTTTGAATCGGGGTTAAAAGAGAGATTTCTTCAGTCAAATAATAGCCTCAGTGAGTTAGGAGGGCACATAAGTCTTTTTGGAGGCTTTATATGCAACTTGTGGAAGAAGCACAATCATGCATCTTTGGACACACAGCGGTGCATCCTTTTGTTGTCATGCACACCTGTGCATCTTGTTGCACGCCCATGCATGTTTGTTGATATATAAGGTCTAATTTTTTCCTCTGCTCGTTTTAGCCAATTTCTCACCTATTTTCTCCTTCTTTCTTTCTAGCTAAAACTTACCAAATTGAGAGAGAGATCAGCTAGCTTTTCACAACCAATCCAGTCAAGCTAAAGTTAGACAGATTGAAGCCATTAGTGATTCCAGGGAAGTATTTCATTACCTCTTTCCTATTTTCAGAATATATAGCCTTTTAGATAGATTATTCATTAATGTAAGCATATTGTTAGTTTATTAGCATGAATATAAGATGTTAATGATGAAATAGGAGAGAGATTTGGAGGTAGAAGTATGTTTAGTTTCCTTTGATGCATGTGTGTGTGTATTTATAGGTTTTGAAACATGTTAGATTGATTTGGCTATTATTGACGGTTACAATATGTTTATAGTAGTGTATTTTACATAGATATGTGTTAAGATAAGTTTAATTGAAATTTGATAGAGATTTGGGTTAAGATTAGAGGTGATCTTGCATGTTTTAGCCATAGTTGCTGAAATAGAGTAGGATGCTTACCCGTACAGTCTTGTTTCAGTAAGATCAAGGTCGTGTACACTAGGTATGCATGATTAGAGTTGTGAAGGGTCATGGCCATGTGTTTGAGGGTTACGATTGTGCGTTAGCAATAGATAAGAATAAGCAAGATTTCTAGAAGCTAATAGGAAATCTAAAAGCTAGCATGGTTATGCTGCACAGCCAGTACATGGCTCATGCACCTACTTGTACACCTAAGCATCTGAGCTTGCACACTTGTGCATTTAGTTAAAGTTTCATAATTTTCAGAATAAGCACAACTTAAATAGTGAATCACTAATAAGAACCTAGATTCAATAGATAATCACTAATAATATAACATTAAGCATTCTAAATAGAATAACAAAAGACACAGTAACTTAAAAGTAGGTATGATAAGAAGAGAAGAAAGAGAAACAAAAAATTATAGTAAAGAAACTTCCAGAATAAAAAATAGGAAATAGTAAGATAAAATATTTTTCTAGAATCATACATTCTCGCACATAAGTAAAGAGAAACTCAAATTAATACTAGAAACAGCTTAAATAACCAGTAGAATACGGTCAAGAAATAGATGAAAGCAGGAAAACAGTTATAGAAATAATAAAGAAATATACAGAACAAAAACGAACAAGTGTACGTACACAATTCAACTATACAGAACTTATTACTAAGTTTAATAAGTTACAGAAACAGTAACTTTAATAAGATACACATAGAACAGAACTACAACAATCATTCAGCTACACATAATATATTCAAAAAAGAAGAAGAATAAGTTAATATGTATTATATGTATTATATGACATGACATGTCAAATCAGTGTTTTTAGAAAGGAATTAAATGGTCCACATGCATATATTTTTGAAGTAGATATTCGATGATCCAAATATCATTTTACAGGTGAATACGAGAGAGCACCTATGAGTTACATGCCCGTTAGAAAGGGAACCAGCACTATATTTATATGCATTGGTTTGCATCTGTACACTTACTAAAGAACTTGTCACTCATTCCCCAGATTTTTTTTTCTTTTGCAGATCAATCGTATTAGACTTTGGGATGAGATGTGAGATGGTTGTGAAGTGGGATCTAATTTTGGGTCAGATGGCATGTTTTGTGGTTCGCGTGCCTTATATAGTTTTCATACTCATGATGTATAGTTTACATATATATATATACACACATACATACATACACACACACACACATTTATAAATTTGTACAATTTTGTTTATGTTCTAGATACTATTATAAATGAATAAATATGATGTTATTCATCATAATGTATATATTTTATAACATATTTTACCTTTATATTGTAATACTTTTGTTTGCATATTTTTAGTAAGTTTGTATGAGATTTGGCTATGTATTAAAGATGATTAATTTAACAATTGAAATTTTCAATAGCATAAAATATATAATAATAATAATAATAAACAGTAATATATAATAGCAGTCCTCATATTCACCATATTGGCTATGCTATCACTAAAATCAAAAGGTGAGGTATTGTACCTAGCCATTCTCTGTTCATATTTTTGAAGAATCAGCCTCAGATTTGACGAGGCTAACTTTTTTAAAGAAACATTTATTTTTGCTAAAATAAAGACTATAATTGGCTTAAAATCAGCCCTTATTCCATTAAGAATGTAATTTATTGGCTTTTTCTTAGCTATGACTTGTCCACTAGAGACTAAAATATCATACACTTCATTTTCCTCAAATAATCATGCACACCAAGAATTTTTTTTTTTTTAAAATGTTTACAATGTATTTTTAAGGTTTGATATTCTAACCTTAGAATTTGTAACAAAACATTCCTCTAATGCTACCTGCATCTCATTAGCTATTTTACAATTTGACTTTACACTAAACAGACTTTGCCTCTTCCAAACATAGTAGACATTATTTTTTATTTTCTTTTAACACATATAGGAAAGGCATAGGATAGGTGTAATGAACCTCACCCTAGGCCTACTGTGCGTAGTTGTTAAAAATATATATATATAAACATATATATTATCATACTAAAAATGTGCCTGTGACGGAGACCCCTACAAGGAAAAAGGAAACTTACTACCGCTCAAAAATACTTTAAAAATCTGAATACGAAAGCGATAAACATAGATATTATAGCTAATTAAGAAAATAGTAGCTTTCTCTAAAATTCTCAGGCTGCTCATGTATAAAATATGTCATACAACAGTGCATACTATAGTATAATGCACACACATAAATACATGAGAAAATATCATCAAAGCATGTGAGCCGAAATATAATACTAGCTACCGAGCCATGTCCCTAAAATCTCACAGCTGCATCGCCACATCTCAGTCTCTAACTCACTTACCTGCAAAAGAGAAAGGAAGGGAAAGGGGTGAGTGACAAAATCACTTAATGTAGCATCCCAGGTTAGAAAAGCCCTTAGGGATAGAGTTTTGGGGTTAGAAATAGAATTCAGGAATAGATTAGGAGTCTAGAAGAGCTCAGGGGTGAGTTAGTAAATTTTTCAGAGTTGTGTGGCCTTCGTATGATTCTTTTAGGGAGGTTTTAATCATGCGAAGCGCGGGAAATGAAATATATTCATTTTCCCTTGGTGCACCCCCGTGCATTGCCTTGCATGCCCGTGCAAGTGGGATTAAAGAGAGAGACGAGAGATTTAGTTTCATTTTTCTTACCCATTTCAGCATTTTCCTTCTCTTGTTCAGCAGCTCCCAGCCCTAGGCGTGAAATCCAGCTTCCAGTAGCTCCCAATCCAGTAAGAGAGCAGAGAGAATAGCTTGAGATAGATTTCCAACAGCCATGTCAAGAGGTAAGTGTTCTCTCATTTCCTTCTTGAGTTCCTAGCATGTTTTGTTGACTGTGAATGCCTGGAAACGTTTACCCGCATTTTCGGCATATTACGAGATGTTTACATGTTGATTTGTGATGATGATTTGATGACTATATGATGATTTCCACCCAGAATGCATGCTTGCTTGTTAGTGAGTGTGTTAGTGAGAGAAAGCATAGATTTTCATGGTGGAATGCATGTTAATGGACGAAGGATGAAATTGATGCATGTTATATACTTATAGAAGTGCCATTGATGTGTGTTTTAAGCTAATTTGAGTTTGGATGAGATTTGGCTACGATTCCTATAGTTCCAGGCGAGCTATGTCTATGTAGAACGAGACACATGGCCATGTGCCCGTAAGAGCACACCCATGTGCCCTTGTTTCTGCAAGGACACGGCCGTGTGCACGAAGTACGCACGGTTTGGATGCAGAGGACACGATCGTGTGTCCTGATGAGCACGACCGTGTGCCTAATTTTTAGTTGAATGCGTATTAAATTCCAAAGGCACACACGAGCAGTCGCATGACCAGCGCACGGTCCTGTGTGTCTGGGCACACGCCCGTGTGCCCTTGTCCAACACGGTCGTGTATGTGTCATGCACGACTGTGTGTTTTGTCCACATGCCCGTGCGTCAGCTATTTTCCAGATATTAATCAGTAAAATGAATTAAATGGACTTGGCAACTCATCAAAGGATAATAATCATCAGATAAGCCAGAATTCAGATAAGAAATGATGCATATACATATCATAGCATAGTATGGAGCCTGAAAGAGGATCTAGGGATCTGAATTCAATAGTTTTCAGCACTCATAACCCAATGTATGGGTTACTGTTTTGGGTGAACTTGAGGGGGCATCTGTGGGATCCAGCTTTCTGACAGCAATCAGACTGCTCAGCATATTTTTCAGCTTTCTAGCTAGTAGCTAGACTGTTCAGCCCACTAGGATAAGATGTTGAATCCCTGTGTTCATCAGTCTGATCAACACAGCAGGTACCTTCGGGTACATATAGATTATTCAGATGCATGCATCATCAGCTATTTTAGTTATCATGCCATGACATACATTTCATGATATGATTAATAATAAGAACAGACAATCAGAAAATCAGTTTCAGCACCAGCAAGTGACTAGATGTATGAATAGGGTCGAGGCCAGGTATGTGTGTATGCTTGTTGCTTGCTTGGGTTGAGGGAAGTAAGGAACGCTTACTGGGTGAACTTTATCACTCATCCCTTCCTTCTTCCTTCATTTCCAGGTTTTGTTGCTGCTGGCGAGGAGCGGACGGACTGAGGCTTGTGAGAGGGGACCCCACACACACCAGTTATTTGTATGTATTTTCAGTTTTTGGACCTGATGGGTCTTGTTTGCATTTTGTAGACTTGATGTAAAGTACAGTGTACAGAACAGTTGTATATGTATTTCAGTTTCAGATTCAGTTTCTGCATGCGAATGTAATTTAGCAACAGGTTTTATTTTCGTAGGATTCCCGTCGCGGGTACCCGATTTTCAGTTTATTAATAAAAGAACAGTGATTATTCAGCAGTAGGGGTACTCGTGGTAGCGGGTCCTACACTTAATAAGCATTTCCTATCTCTCACATAGACAGGTCATCGAGCAAAAGCTGATCTCTGATCATACCTCGGATTCTCAACTTACTGTTATCTTATTATCTTGTTATACTTGCTTAAAAGTAACTTATTCGTTCTTTTCTTATTCTCTTATTTCTTTACTTTCTTGATTCATTATGTTATT
Organism: Anacardium occidentale; assembly: GCA_026122585.1. NCBI lineage: Eukaryota > Viridiplantae > Streptophyta > Magnoliopsida > Sapindales > Anacardiaceae > Anacardium > Anacardium occidentale. The sequence goes on from JAJEJH010000082.1 coordinate 118,524, forward strand.
TTGTGAATGTTCTTGTCTTTCTTTGTCTCATTTCTCATGAATGTTATACATGACATGATATGCATGCTATGATGTCATGTAAATACTCTTTAATAATAATACTTGCCCCTCGGGCTTGATTTTCTAAAAACTTATTCTTTTCTAACATCTCTTTCTGATAAAAGCTCTTATCCGAAGATCCTCATATATATACATATAGTATAAATGAAAATAGTATCAGAAAGTACTGTATCTGAAAATATCTCTACTATGCTAGCCAGACTGATGAACACAAGGATTCACCACCTTAGCCGTGTGAGCTCAAACCCATGATCAAACTACTCGTGCACGACCATGTCCTCTCTAGCGGACCATGGTTTCCCTTTCTAGCGGGCGTACAAACTCACAGGTAGCCCCTCATATCCACCCTTAATTGATGTCCGAAACATCGTATATATATATATAAAAACTTTTAAAATATACTCTTGGATCCTTAGATCCCTATTCTGAAAATATCTTATATGGCATGTCGTACTCAATGCTTGATAATCATGCATGATATGCTGTTATATCTTGTTATTCTTATGCTTCTCATGCTTAGAACTTGTTTAGGGTTGCTTAGGGTAGCTTATCTTTACTTAATACATGTTTTACAATCATTTCTGCAGTTTTTTATAAGGCACACTGGCATGTGTAAAGGCACACGGGACCGTGCTCAAGTCGTGCCTTTGGTCGTGAAGCTTCTAGAAAATTTCATCAAACTTTGGCTAACCACACGAGCATGTGGTACAAATACACGGGCATGCATAACTAGGCACACAGGCATGTATCACACTACACGAGCGTTTAGCTACCTCAACACGATCCCATGTCTTGCCTATACGGGTGTGTAGAATTGGGATTAGACACACGAGTGTGTAGAATTGGGATTAGACACACGGGCGTGTGCCTCTCAAAACTGAAACCTCTTTCTCTTCGTGCCATACATGGAATATTTTTCCAAGAATATCCATGTATAGGCCACAAAAGATCTCTGAAAGACTCTTCTACCCTCAAACCCTCTCAGAACCATTTCCTAACTGGAAATCTCTCTTTTACTCTTAGTCTTAGAGCCTAAAATGACAATTCTACCCCTAGGCTATTACAATCTCCCCTTTTAATAAAAATTTTGTCCCCGAAATAACCTAAACAACTTTGAGAGCCCATCTCTCATCTCAGACTCAATCTCCTAGGTGGTTTCCTCACCTCTCTGATTCCTCTACAACACCTTAACCAATAGGATCTCTCTATTCCTGAGGGTCTTCACTTTATAGTCTAGAATCTAAACAGGTGTCTTCTGATAACTCAAATCATCTGCCAGCTCTAAATCCTCAATCTAAAGCATATGTGAAGAGTCTCCTACATACTTTCTTAGCTGAGATACATGAAACTTATTATGAACTTTGTCCATACTAGTTGGTAAGACCAATCTGTTGACAACTCTGCCAACTCTCTCTAGAATCTGATGCAAATCAATAAATCTCAGAGCCAGCTTTCCTTTCTTACCAAATCTAAAAACTCGTTTGTAAGGAGCAACTCTCAAGAAAACATGATCTCTAATCTCAAACTCTACCTCCCTACGTCTCAGATCTGCATAACTCTTCTGATGATCCTAGGTCTGTTTAATCCTCTGTTTGATTACTCTGATCTGCTTAATCATCATCTGAGTCATCTCTGGACCCACTGTTGTCTCTAGTGAATCTCTCTCACTAATCTCATCCAAATACAATGGCGATCAACATCTCCTACCATATAGAGCCTCAAATGGTACCATCTGAATAGTAAACTGATAACTGTTGTTATAGGCAAACTCTATGAATGGCAATAACTCAGCCCAACTAGTCTGAAAATCTCTACAATAGGCTCTCAACATATCCTCTAGGATCTGATTGACTTTCTTAGTTTGACCATGTGTCTGTGGTTGATAAGCCAAACTAAAGTCAAGTCTAGTCCCCAAAGCTCTCTCCCCAAAAGGCTGATAAAAATCTTGAATATCTATCTGATACTATATCTCAGGGAACTCCATGAAGTCTGACTATCTCTCTAACATACAGACGTCCCAACTGATCAGTACTCATACCATCTCTGATCGGTAAGAAGTGCGTAGACTTACTCAATCGATTAACTATAACCCAGATACTATTATAACCTCTCTGTACTCTAGGGAGTCCTGATATAAAATCCATCAAAATACTTTCTCATTTCCATTCGAAAATCCTCAAAGGCTATAACAAACCAGATGGTCTCTGATGCTTTTCCTTGACCTACTGACAAGTCAAACACTTGGCTGCATACTCTACTATATCTCTCATCATACTAGACCACCAAAATAATCTCTTAAGATCTTGATACATCTTCATACTACCTGGATGAGCTGAATATACCATATCATGAGCCTCTAACAAAATCTTCTATCTCAACTCCGTGTCCTCTGGCACACAAACCCTATCTCTGAATCTCAAAATACCATCTCTAACTTCAAAATCTGAAACTGTACCTTCTGAAGACTTTTGAACCATAGTGTAAACCCATAAATCAGTTCTCTAAGAATCTCTAATATCATCATACAAAGTAGAAACTACCTGAAGTCTGGAAAAACCGACTGTCATAATCTCAATCTCATCTCTGACAATCTTATGTTGTAACTCTCTTTGAGTTGTAACCATAGCCAATGCTACTCTCATACTCAAAGCATCTACTACCACATTAGCTCTCCTTATATGGTATCTGATCTCACAATCATAATCTTTCACTAGCTCCAACCATCTCCTCTGTCCATATTTAACTCTCGCTGGGTGAAGAAATACTTTAAACTCTTGTGATCAAAATAAATACAGCATCTGACACCATACAGGTAATGTCTTTAGACCTTCAAAGCAAAAACTATAGCTACTAACTCTAAGTCATGCATAGGGTACCTTAACTCATGATCCCTTAATTGCTTAGAGGTATAGGCAATCACCTTACCTGACTGCATTAACACTGCACCAATCCCCTGATGGGAAGCATTTATATAAATATCGTAATCAATACCCTCCTAAGGCAATGCTAACACTAGAGCACTCATCAACGTCTACTTTAACTCCTGAAATCGAGTCTTACGCTCTTCAGTCCAAACAAAAGGTGTCTCACTCTGAGTCAAAGTTGTCAATGGCTTGGTTATACTGGAAAAGCCCTCAATAAACCTTTTATAGTAACCGACTAATCCAAGAAAACTCCTCACCTCTCTAGTAGTCCTTGGCCTCGACCAACTCAAAATCATATCTATCTTACTCAGATCCACTGAAATACCTGCTACTAAAACCACGTGTCCAACGAAGGATACACTGCTCAGCCAGAACTCACACTTGTCAAACTTGACATAAAGTTGAAGATCTCTCAATCTCTAAAGAACAAATCTCAGATGCTCTACATGCTCCTTTACACTCCTCGAGTAGACCAAGATGTCATCGATAAACACAACAATGAATCTATCTAGACAGTCTTGAATGACTCAGTTCATCAAATCCATAACCACGGCATGAGCATTAGTCAAACCAAAAGGCATCACCACAAACTCATAGTGGCCATACCTCTTCCTGACAAGAGTCTTAGACACATCACTCTCTGAAACTCAGACCTGATGATACCTAGACCTTAAATTAATCTTAGAGAACACTGCAGCTCCACTCAAATAGTCAAACAAATCATCTATCATGGGCAACGAATACTTATTCTTAACTATCACCTTGTTCAGCTCTCTATAATCTATACACATCCTCAAGGAACTATCTTTCTTTTTTACAAACAAAATCGGAGTGTCTCATGGTGAACAACTCGGCCTAATAAACCTCTTATCAATCAACTCTTGAAGCTACCTCTTCAATTCTTGAAGCTTTACTAGGCCTATTCGAAGCAGAGCCTTCGAAATAGGAGCTATACCAGGAAATAACTCAATCAAAAACTCTAACTCTCACTCTAGAGGTAATCTTGGCAAATCCTTAGGAAAAACATCTAAAAACTCTCTAACTACAGGCACCTCCTCGATTCTTGACTCAACTGCCTCTCTACATACTACATTAGCCAAGTATCCTACGCATCATTTACTCAACAATTTCCTCGCCTGCAAACAAGAATAAACACTGTTTCCACTCTACCCTCACCAAAGGTGAACTGATTAGGGCCTAGCTGCAATCTAACTTTTTTCCTCTTACAATCTATCTCTGCTCTATAACAGCTTAAAAAATCCATACCTAAGATCATATCAAAATCAGGTAACTCTAACATGATCAAATTTATCCTCAAGGTCCTATCCATAATGATCACCTCCTGATCTACCAGTATCTGATCACTCACTATCATATCACCATCAGACATCTCAATTCAAAAAAGCCATTATGGGCTCATTATGTATTTCAGTGTATGTATTTCAGCTTCTGCTCATATTCAGATGTATAGCAGCAGTAGGATTTTATTTCTATAGGATTTCCGTTGTGTGTACCTATATTTTCAAATTATTAATAAAAGAGCCTCAGTATTCAACAGTAGGGGCACGTATGGCGACGGGTCTTACATAATGCCCTGTACATGCTAGGCGTTGGACCTAATCCTAACCCACGCACTTGACCATGTCTTTCGGGTCCCATCACTTGAGCAAATACATTATCTTCCATCTCTAGAAGACTTACATTTGACTCTTGAATAGAACTTTGTACCTCATTTATCTTCTCTTGGAGGAGTTCCTAAACCCATTATAAAAAGCAATGTCTTATTACACGAAATTTATCACAACCACAAATAAAGTAATAGAAACTAAACTTACGATTGCGTGTACAGAGTCCTAATCAATTGGTGTCCCATCTTTACGAGTCTGATGGGTGGCTATGAACACTTTGGCTCATGATGGCTGTTCACCACTTGATGTCTGTTCCTCGAATGTAGAAAGATACAATTACAATAAGACCTAATCATATGGTTAACAATGAGAGCTAAAAACTAACCATTTCATTCATTAATCACGCTATACTTTTTGTTTCTCCAGTATGTGACATTGTTTGAACAGAACGAGTCCTTCTATTTGTTCCGCTACGTCTTTGAAACAAAGAAAATGTTTAATAAAAAGATACAATTCATCATTACGTAATTAGGCAAGAAAGAGCAAAAATTATATTACCCGCCCCTACTCAGAATGCCACTGTGTTACGAGAGCCATCCACTGGTCTTGTAAAATTCGATCCGATTTATTATTGACAAGGTCATCAATATTGGGATAATGTTCGTAGTACTCTACTTTCAAGTCATACTTATAGTTTTTTCATTTTTTACCTAGAGATTGTAACACCCATTCGTCTCCTTCTAGAGGGTATGTAAACCTTGCCTAGAAAAAAGCATACAATATTAAATTGTGTTATTGTGCCCCTAATAAATAATGCGATAGTATGCATACACAATAATGCAATCTTACCTTAACAAATCCAAGAATCCTTTCTTTCTCTGATGTCGGAATGTGCCTCCAATCTTGTATATTTAAAGGGAGCAATTGACAATTCCTTGCTAAAGTCCCCAGAAAACTCACCAACACACGAGCTTCGGGTCCTACTCCTTGGTTCATATCGTTAAACTACACTGTGACCTTCTCACCCGGAGGCATATTCCAAAGTTTGGACATCAAAGTTGGTCCCCTTCGTCTTGTTTCTGAGTCCTGACCTGTAACACATATTAGAAAAAATAACATATCAGTCAATGATGTTCGATAATAAAATGTCATAACTTTTAATACCATGTTGCCTTTTACCAATTGTGGTTGAGGTGCTAACTTGATGTTGACTTGGTGGTTCAACGCTTTGTGAGGATTGCCCCTCGAAGATTGTTTGTATATCTCTTTTCCTCGGCATGTTTAGTTGTAATATGCAAAAAAAGTTCTCGTTATTTATAGATTCATATGTAAAAAAATAAAGAAAAAAAAAGAAACATATATAAAAGGTTGCCTCATGTAGATAAAGAAATCATTAACACATCAAACATAAAATTTGATTTAACCTTAACTAACATCGTCATCATCATCTTATAACTGTTGCTCAGTAAGCACATCAACGAAAATACCATCTACATCCCTCCTAACCAACTCAAAATCATCATTCTCTGTCTCTATCTGATTTGCTAAATGGAGAATATCCAGATTATCGTCAGGGATATTCACATCAATGTTACTCCCATCAGATGCAACATCTCCTAAATCAAAGGTATCTTTAAGCCTTATGGGTAAAGGAACAACCCATTGTTCATCTCTTCGATCTTGGACAAAGATAACTTGTTGAGCTTGAGATGCAAACACAAAAGGTTCATCAAGTATATGATCTAATTATTGGATTGTCTAGCATTTATTAGTATGGTTTCATAATCTAATTAAGGCTGGTAATCTAACAACTTACGGTTAATATTGTTTTTGTAAGGCAATTATGTTAAGTAACATGATTTTTTGACACTTTGAAGTTTGTTAAATCATGCCAAAAGTTATATTACATTAATAGAAAATGATTTGTTATAAAATATATTAAAGAAAAGGGACAAAATAATGTATAGAGGGAATACTAAGAGTTTTATCTAACGATAAAGATAGAGGTTATCTAAATGATAATTAGATTTACTTGATTACAAGTTTAGATGATCGATTATGATTGACCGATTAGTATGAGTAAGGATTCTAAAGTCATCAAAAAAATATAGTTAAAGAGTATTAAAGACACATTTTTCTTATAAAGATTTTAGTTAAATATTTATTTTTTATATTTGACTTTTTTTTTGTTTTTGTAGTTTTTTCTTATTAGTCTTCTGAATTATTATGATAACTCAATTTTATTACTAATTGCAATTTTTTAAAAATATATATTCCTTATGTGTAGGTAAATAGGCATTTATGCTTTTTATTTTTTATTTTTATCCTTTTTATCCTTTTTAATTTTTATTACTTTTATGTTGAGTCACCCTAATTTTTAAACAAGCAAGGAGCACATAATTAATTTTAAAATTTGTTTAGAAGCATCCCAAACCATTGCTGATAAATCTATCTATATTTATATTATTTTTTATTTTTTAATTGAAATTAGTATAAATTAGAAGTACAAATAATTATTGAATAAAATTTTAAAGATAAAATGTTATTTAGTTTAAGTTTTTTATGTATTTTCAATAATTTTATAAAAAATTAAAGAGATAATAGAAAAATAATTTTTTTCCAAATTTAAAGAATGAGAATATGTGATTTAATTAAACTTGGGGTGGGAAATAATTATTTGGCCTTATTATAAATAAAAAATTTTATAATTAATTCTTGGATTCTCTTCATGTGATTTCATTCATAACTTATACAAGAAGCACATTAACAAGAATAATTGAGAAATTTGAAAAATTCCCGACAAAAGTTTAATATTGAATTAAACTTTTTTAACCCTTCACAATAAAAAAAAAATCCAAATTCCACATTATATTCTTATAAATAATTGTGAATATACATATTAATATTTTTAATATATATATATATTGAAGTGAAATACTTCAATGAGAGATTATTGTGTTAATTTTGGGTTGAGATTTATGTTTTTATGATCAAACTTGATCAAATAGATTTCGTGTTCGAATAGGGTGCTTCAAAAAAATTATTTAAGTTTAAAGCATTCTTAGCCTTAAGTAATTGATTATTTAATTTGTAACTGTAATTAGGACAAGCTTAAAGGCAAATCTAATGTAGGTCCGTTTCATGATTATTCCAAAACCCAATGACAAATGCTCCTCCCTACTTTCCAATGCCAAGGATTTTTCTAGGATTTAAACTATGATTCCTCTTTGTTGTTTTTGGCTAGGGTGGGGTTTGCATCTTAAAGTTTCGAAACCTTTGTAATTTTTTATTTTTATTTCATTATAATGGAATAAACTAAATTTTATATGTGGGCAAAATTTTATAATTTGTGTTTATATTTTTTGGATGATGATGTTTCAATTTCATCACTAAAACAATTTACCTTATTGAAGTTGGCATTAAAATGTCATTTAATATTTGAAAATTAAAAACAAAATTAGGATTTTAAGAAGTTTTATGTTTAATTATTATTTTATAAAAATTATGAGAATTATATGATATTTTTCCTAACTACATATATAAATGAAGCCTTAAAAATAATATATATATATATATATTATTAATGTGAAAAATTATCCAACTTTAAAAAATTATGTGGGTGTTGTGTATGTCAATCATTTTCCACTTGGAACGAAATTCACGCGATAAAATGTGAGGGAATGAATGGCAGTGGCTGTTCAGATTTGACATAATGCAATGTCTCTGTCCTTCTTTCTTCTTCGCCATAATAAAACCAACAACTTTTGTTTATAATGTCTGGAAAAATTTAGATGCTCTTTTTCATGAAATTGGGCATCTTAATTCTAGTTTCCAAAAATTGAGTAAAACCAAAACAAAACAAACAAACAAACAAACAAACAAACAAGCAAACACTTCCAACTCAAGACCACAAACAAACCAACCCTCCAATCGGTTGGATTTCAAACATTTGCTCCAAATATACATAAAAAACTTAAAACTTTAATAAATAACAAATAAATAATAAATAATAAAAAACTTACAATTTCGTCTCCAAATGAGGGTCAAGCTGAAGAAGAGAAGAATTTCGTCTCCAAAGGAAGAAGAAATGGCCGGAAACCGTTCAAAACAGGCCTGAAACCAGCGAACATAGTAGAGAAAACAGATGCAGTGGCGTGGGAGGAAAATGGGAAAAGGAAGAAGAAGAGTTCGCACGCTAGGTTTAAAAAGACCTTTAGCGGCGTTTTTAAATGAGCTTCACCGGTGTTTTTAAATGAGCTTCACTAGTGTTTTTATAAATGTCGGTAAAACCATATTTTGCGGCATTTCTAAATGAGTTTTACCGGCGTTTTTATAAACGCCGGTGAAACATGATTTTATGACTTTTTTTGGCGTTTCTGAAAAACACCGTTAAACTATAGACTTTTAGTGGCATTTGGGTAATCACCGCTAAAAAACCGCCACTAAAGCCCCATTCTGCTGTAGTGATCCTTAATCCTTAGACTTTGTTTATCCTTACACATAATATTAGCTAGATATCCTACACAACTCTTACTTAACATCTTTCTCACTTTAACACAAGAAATCATTTTACCCCAAATTTTACCTTCATTGAAGGTAAAATCATCCCTATAACTCAATTGAAATTAGATTTTTCTTCTTTTTTAATCAATCTCAATGTCATATCTATGCTTAGAATTATATCAAAATTTGGCATCTTTATCACAATCAAATCTATCAACAACAATCTACCCTGAATCTTTATTAAATATTTCAACAACATCTAATCATTCATTACCATATTACCATTTGATAACTTAATACAAATTTTATGACTTATCATAATAAGATTTAAACTTAATCTATCTACAATATTTTTAAAAATAAAATAATACATAATACCACTATCGATCAAAAGCGGTAAATGAAAATCATGGAAAGTAATTGACTTGTTACCGCTAATGGATTAACATTTGCTTGCTCTTGTACCAAAAAGAATACTCAAGCCTTACAACTTTGAACTCTACCAGCAATAGCTCTAGTAGGACATTTAAACACCCTATGACTCAATTATCTATAGTTGTAACACATATTTGCCTTATAAGACACTCACATGAAAGATTCTTTTGACATTTACCACTTACTTATAGCTCCACATGGGCCTTTTTATAACCCTTATATTCTTTCTTAGTTTGAACTAGCCTCAACTTTATCCTTACTACCGTTACTCTCAACCAAAAACTCTATTTTCTTTATACATACCTTTGATATCAATGCTCTACCCAATGCTTACTATACCTTCGAGATGGATAATTACCCATCATCACTTCCTTTATAATGATTGGATACAAACCATGAAAAAACTTTTGAACTCATCCCTCTTTTAAACAAGCCAAACTAGTGGCATACCTAACTAAGAAATTGAATCTCGTCATATACTTCTTAACTAAGCTAGAATCTTGAGTCAACTCAATAAACTCTTATGTCTGAGCGTAAGTCAAATTTGTATTACAAAACTCCTTATCAATCATTTTTTAAAACTCGCTCTAACTTAACCTAGATATATCCACTAAAATCTTGGTCAAATTCCACCGGATCCTTGCATCACCTCTCAAAAGTACATAAAATATTACACCTTATCTCTATTTGTTATCTAGAATAAGCTTATAGCACTCTTAATTGACTCCATCCATTTCTCAACCACAAAAAGATCTCTTGAACATTAAATTTATGTGGCTAATGCAGCTCATGAAGATTGCAAATCAAATGTAATCTCTTTCTACTTAGATATCATGAATTAGTAATATCCTTATCAAAATTTAGCCTTAAATGACTATCCGCTATTAACTCTTTATCCCTATCTCTTAGAGTCTTCTAAATCCTCTCTCTGACATTGTAGCACTCAAACTAACTTGAGTCACATGGGAAACTCTTCTTACACTAGAAACAAACCTTATTAAGGCAATACTCTTGACCATATCATCTCTAGGCTAGGAAATACTAACTTTTCTCATCTTTAAAATTTTCATTAATAATGAATTACTTAATTTAATGAGAATTCATATTAAAAGGAAATTGAATCCTTACAATGAATAGACACAATGAGTGTTAGCTATCAAGGGAATTTTCAAACTCATAACTAAATGTAATTTCAAAAACAATTTATCTTTGAAAATACTTGAAAAATCTTACTTTTATACAAATAAATGTAGTAACTATTGTATATATTATAACTTTATTAAACATATAAATTATCACATTAATCTTTCATAAAAGATATACTAAAAACTTAGCTAACATTCATTAATAATCATAATGCATAATTAATAACTTATACTTAAAACATAACTCAGTAATGAATAATACTGCTTTATTAACTTGTTATAAAATGTGAAACATAAAATTGTTTACAAAAGTAAACCATAACAGTTGTTTTGGAAAACATTACACTATAACTATTACATTGTTTCTTATTAACAATCCTAAAAACAATAGCCTTTCATGCAACTACTTAGCTAATAAACTAAACTCAAACCTAGAAGGAAAAGGTATTGGAATAAGGGATAAGTCACTCAACAAGCAGAATCATAACCTTAACATACATACCCTCTAACCTTGAATTTCATTCTTAAATATCATAACTTATCTTTATTTCATTCTTAACTCTTACTACATATCTTATCTTAATACATATTATGTCTTATCTTGAATTAATTTCTAAATTCTCGTAAACCTTAATTTCTTGTCACTTTCTCATGAAAATTATGACATGTAAGTCATGCTAAAACCATATTGAAATCCATGACTTAGCCCAAAGACACGCTTAAAATCATCATCTTGAAAATTATCATAGTCAATTTGAAGATCTCATCGTAAAACTTATCATAATTGACTTAAAGATCTCAACATAAGATTAACAAAATTTTTTGTAAAACTTCCATAAAAACTCATATGTTCATTAGACTAATTAACGTAGGGATTTGACACCCCGACCTCATGAGTTCAACTAATGAATAACTAACACATAATTTTTAATGAGCCTAACTAATGAAAATCTTCAATTTCTAATAGTTATGTGAACTAATAGATGCTCTCTCGTATCTTACCTAAAAGATATTCAAAACATCATCTTTGTTAATTTTATAATATATACATATTCAACCTGGAGGTCTAGAAAACCTATAAAACTTCATTTTTCTTCTTTTTCATAAAACATTTTATTTTGGCATGCCATGGATACATAAAAAATGCATTAAATTTTAATGTCTTAATAAACTTAGTTCCATGAAACTACCATTTTATGCCATGCATGACTATGCAACTCTAAAGCGCACAATCATGACACTTATGTTCCATGTATACATGGAACTACTTTGCTTCACGATTATGTTTCACCAATACATGATTGTGACTCTTTCATAATACCTTAGCCCATGCATGTCTACGCATGTATAGTATCCAAAGTCATGACACTGCATACCGTAACTCACGGTCTTATGTCAAACATGCATAATACCATGCATCGTGATCGTCTTGAGTAGATCACAACTAAAAAACTGTCAAATTTAACCAAATTTCTTTCAATTATCATCATTCAATATAGAATTTATTCTCATAGTGTATATATCATCATTTAATCATCAAAACATCACGAATCATAGTTCATGTGATCATTGTCTCTTGTAACCTTCTTTAATCAACATTTATTTATCATATAATTTATTTGATCAATTTCAACGTATTCAACATACAAATCAAGCTTCATAACAATCACATTAAATCATCTCATGCTCAATTAACTCAAATTTGAAAGAAGGTATGCCTTTGCAGTAACTTCCTTAAGCATCAAGGACATAAAACAAAACCATCCTTAAACTTATCTAATTCACGCAATTGATTTCAATTCATCTTAGATCTAATACTTAGCATGCTTAATTTAGTTAAATCACATTATGAATCTTCAACAAAAGCTTAAACAACCTAACGGTATCAATAATCATGGAATCATGCATAAACTATCTACTTAGCCTGGGATTTTACTTACCTAGATGTTTAACACTTAGCTTTCTTTTTAGCTTGAACTTTGATCAACATCCAATAAAATTTTCGATGATCAACCTCACTTTGTTCTCTATGTTACAAGCTTTAAAAAGATCTAATATATATAAAAATCGATAGAATAAAATTTCAAAACTAACACTACCTTATATAAGTAATGACCATTTTGACATCCATAATCATGCATTGTAAGTATGAACAATCATCCATGATGGAAATTTTTAAAATTATGTACCCAAACAAATTGTACACAAGATAACACCTTAAAGTGATACATGTATGACCTAAAATAAAGTCAAAATGACTATTTTACCCTTCACATCAATTTTAATCAAATTAAAAGCATAAAAATAATTAAATCACCCTTCTTCTTACCCAAATTACCAATTATCAAAAACCAAGCCATTTCAATGCCACTTATTAACACTATATTAACATATTGATAGATTTTTCCTTTTAAGTCTTGCTTGTAATGCCATTAAATCTTATTCAGAAGTTTAGAAATAGTATACTCTTTCCTGTTCAAATTGTAGTTGGTTATAAATGGTTTATAACTTAGAGATAGAGATTGGAAAATTAAAATCATCCTTAGTCTATCAAGCATTACTACTCTAGAGATGTCTAACTCACTTTGAATTTTAATCATTTGTATAATATGATCATTTGGAGTAATTCTTTCTATAAGTCAAATGTTGAATAATGTCAAACATAGTTTGTATTCCTTCACATGAGAATTTCAATGTACAACTCTTGTAGTGCTTTGATGATATCATATGCCAATCTTATGCTATTATGTATAGTTTAGAACTCTTTATTTATTGAAGCTACATGTAGCTTTTGGCTTCCAAATCCTGCTATTTTCATTTATTAAAGACCTTTTCCTTTGCTTCACTTTTTTTAGAGGGAATGGCTATTAGAAGTTATGTCACTAATACATAGGCAATCTTTCCATAGTTTAAAACTATCTTAGGTTCCTTAACCAATCCTCGTAATTGGGTCTGGTAAATATATTATTGTACAAAATTTTTAGAAGCATATTGTTACTCATTGTCAAAATATCATAAATAAAAGACATTGTATTAAAAGAAATACATTTATTAGTGATTTGTATATTTTAAACCCCTTTTTGCTTCAAAAGATCGTATTATTTTATTTAAATCCCTCACTCCCTTATTAGTGACTTAAAAATTTTTGTTGAATCAAATTTCTGAGTAGAAAATCAAATTCTTATTGAATTTAATTTTCCACAAACAATAGAAATCTTGGTTAATTGAATTCAGTAAGTAAGAAACCATATTCTTTTTATATCAACTGATGCAACAACTTTGCACTTAATTTTGGATGTCTCATATAATATAAATTTTAACGTCTTAAACTAGTTAAAACTAAACCATTGTGCTATTTAAAAATGGAATTTCTCTGATGCTCTCATATAATAGAAATTTTGGGCATAATTAAAATATCCTTCCAAGAGCAAGGATAAGATCAATTCTATGACATAAAACCAACTTTTCTCGCATAATAGAAATCTTGGAATATATAATTTTATGTTAGAGAATTGGTTATCCCATAATGGAGGGCAATGGTTTAATTATTTTATGTTAGGGAGATCTATTTGGTTTATTCATTATTTAATAAGACTTATATATAATTAAGCATCAATACATGCATAACCATAAGTAAAACATGATAGGATGATCATGGGATTTTCAAAATAAAAACCTATTTAAGAAAACTAAATTCTTAATTCTACGCCTTTATTTAGGTCACCTTTTGAAATTTGCTTGGATCTCTATCCACATGTTTTACCAAGGTTATTACATTTAAAACACTAAGGCATGCAAACTAGAATTACATTAAAATAAATAAAATGTAATTGATTATTACAACCCCATTGAATGAAATAATATTATATGCCCAAATAAACAAGGTTTAATAAAAACCAAATATCAACCATGATTATCCTTAAATATTCATCCATAAACACATAAATATTTATTGATAATATGATATCATAAAATAAGATAAACTCCGTCACCATGTAATTAATATTTATTCAATAAAAATATATTGATGCATCCAAGTTAATATTCATAATATTAATTTTAAATAACGACTACTTGATTTATGTCATGATTACCATAAGGGCACATATAACATTTCACATTCCTTATTAGTAATATGTTTATATCTCTCATCATGTAATCATCAAGTTGAATTTCATAGTCAATCATCATCAAATGTGTTATGACATGCTATATTAAAAATTTAACTATTTCATCAAAATAGTAATAAAAATTATGCAAGATTTATCATGACATTTTTGCAACTCCACCTGTCACATGAAAAACAAAGAACCATTTCTTCACCACAATGTTTTTCACCAGACATTATATGCAACGCGTTGCATACACATATTAATAAATTAAATATTATACTTATTTCCTATTAAGCATAACAAATTTAGCATGTCCATAAAAGAAATGCAATATGGCCAAAATCACAAAGTGACACTTTTTTCTTTCATCAATTTTTATATGCATGTTAAAAAAAATGTTACATGGATAATAGTAAAACTTGCATATACATTTTCACAAGCATAACTTAAGTAAAAACATATTTTCATGCCAAATAACCATACAAGTGTATATAACACCTACATTTCCAAAACATGACATATGTCATTATATATCAATTATATTCATGTATAAACATTTTTAAGCATGTTTGAACATCACAAAGTGTCAAGAAAAGTTTTTTTTTTTTTGACAAATTATTCAAAATCATTAACATGCATGTGAAGTATAAGCAACCATTTACATTAAAAAAAACATCTATTTGAGCATATCAAACAATGGTTCACTAAAACCACCTTTATGTCATGTTCTTCATACAAAATACATTAGAACACAATAAAATAAAACTGTCATAAGCTACACAAACTTGATTAACAGTCAAGAAAAAATCATTCTTTTTCAACCAAATAACACAAGTTGTCAATATATAATGGCCATATATACATTTACACATAAAGCCATAAGAATAAACATAAAATGAAACATGAAAGGAGTTGAAAATGGCTCTAATAACAAAGATAAATTATGGTGGAAAACAATGGAGAAAATGGACATGCATATTAATATACAAGCAAACAGCTCCATAGAAGAAACGGTAGAGAATAGGCAATTTTTAAAACATGAAATGGATAGAAAATTATAATCTCAAAGTAAGAATCTTTGATGTAGATGGAGATGAGTCTTCCAATTGTAAGACCTCAAGAAGAAATATCATGAAGAGAAAAAATGGATCAATAACAAGATTGAGATAAAAAAAAATTTTTCTTACAAATTTTGTTTTGGAAAATGAAAAGCTTACTTAATATTGGCTATCACATGGCTTTATATAGTGTAGGGTGATTTGCAATTTAAAAATTATGCATGTCCTTTTTATTTAGCCATATTTATTAAGAGGTCCTTATAATATATCCAACATATTAATTGACCACCCAATGAGACACCTAAACCCTTAATGTTAAATAAATAATATATTAAAAATTATTTTTGTTTCCATTAACTTTCCAGAAGGTGCTAGCCAACCAAGGTAAAATTTTTCTCACTTAGTTTACTTAACACCTTAGTTTATATTATAAACATTTCTTGATTCACCATGGCTTAGCCATAAGCCTAATTTTGGATCCAAACTGAAATAACTCTAAAGACCCAATGACTATGGATATCATCTAGCAATGATCAATAATCCCAAAGCCATGATAAAGACATACTCCATTGAACCAAATTTCTAATCACACATATCATGTAGGTAAAATCCCTACATCATCATATCTTGATTGAGTAAAGGTTCATGGTTTAATAATCACTTATCAAATTATTGATTATAATATACAAAACACTTCACTACAAACTCATTATCATGTAACTATTAGTATACTCTGGCCAGAGATTTTTATTTTTGATATCTATAAACATTTACTTGAGAACTTGAAACCTAATTATTCCAAGACAATGGAAACTCAACACTTATAGTTTTTAGCTAACATATCCCATCTTGATTTCTATTTTTGATATCTGCTAACATCCATTTAAAAACTCAAAACCTAATTTTTCTAAGCCAATGGAAACTTAACACTTATAGTTTTTAGCTAACATATCCCATCTTGATTGTCGCTCATCTCCATATTTGAATAACGTATGACCAATCTAGTTTATGACATATGATTAGTCTTGTGCTTAACACCATATGAACCATATGCGTTCGTATTAAACTTGACCCTGACATCTCAAGTCTCTGGATCATTTCATACACTAGTACAATTATATCATGAATTATTTTGACTTTTAATAAAAGAACCATGTTATACATTGTATATTGTCATATTCAAAAGAAAGATTTCTAATCGTCAGTCCATGCCAATGTCCTGATGATATTACTATCATAATGACCCATACTAGTCATCCTTATTACATTTAATGAAGATATTTGTGATGCTTACTATATGAGATCATTTCCCATTTGATATATTATATGTAGGGGAAATTTTGTCAAAGGATTTTTTTTTGTAGAGGGGTGTATTTCATTTGGATAGTTTATATTGTTAGGGTAAGTGGCCCATAGTCATGTATCTATTGATGTAAAAACTATACATTTATATAATTCCTAAACACATTATAACTGTCAATAAGATCATGTAAGGAAACTCGAAGTCACTAGAAGGGTGGCCATGTAGTAAAATTTAAAAACTTAAGTAGAGTTTGGGTCCCTAAGATAGGATCATTATTTTTTGACAAAAAAAACCAAAAAATGATAACCAACCGTAAAAGGTATTTTGAAAGTGTACCTCCATTTGATGGCTTGTTTTGATCTTTTTATGGTAAGAAAAGTCATTTTCCCATGTCTTATAAGCTGAGGGCACTTGAATAGTCCATACAGAGTAATAAAAGAAGACTACAAACACTGTAAGCGTGCTAACACTTACTAGTATATGATTATAAGTGAGGTAGGTATGAGTGTGACTAAGGCTTTTAAGCTTCTCATGTGTAAGAAGTCTTTGTACTCCTTTATATAGAGATACAGTCATAGGCTTGACTTTGATAATATACATTGGTGATTCCCTCATGTATGCTTATGAATATGATATTCATAATCATACATTTGTATTTGGATAACGTATAAACCTACCCTTATTACATAAGATCCATTTGACTTTAAGGATCTTGATAATCCTTAACCAACTATATTCCTACTTAAGCATGATACATGTGCACTCGTACATTAGCATACTATTTAAATTTTTGAATTAGTTTAACTCGGTTAAAGTTGATTCCATAAAAATATTTAAGATTCCATCAACCATCTAGATATACACCTGTGACACAAGGATGCTCACAACTGTGTATCAAGGTAAATCCTTAAATTTAACTTTTAACTTAAATCAAAAGGATTCAATAAGCCACATGCAATATTACTTGTACACCCAATCATTAAGACAATAATCTTATGCCTTTAGTCTTAACTCTTTAGTGTGTGACCTTTAAGTTTCCTATCATCTTTATAGTATCCAAACTTAAACTCAAACTGGACATAGATCATAATTAGTCTCTAGTAAAGCATATGACTACCTAAATAGTAGAGTATCAATAAACACCTATAGACTTGATCAACTTACTGGTTAATATAAAATATGATCCTTTTATTACCATGTCACATGAGAATGAGATATAGATACATATCTATTTTATGTACCTTTTATACACGTAAATGTTTAAATTGCAATATTGGTATGATTCCAATCATTCTAACTATGGTCATAGTCTTAATGGTTATGGATAACTTAGCTAAAACATAACCCCTATGCTTGAGTGGTGAATAAAATATTGATCCACTGTAGCTTTCATCTTGATTATGATATGATCAATCACTCATTTTTATAATACCCTATTTATGGTGGTATATTTGATGATGTTAAACAATATTAGTCTTAGTATAAGGTAGTTTAGTAGCCTCACGTCAAAAAAGATATATACCCATTAAGTTAAAAGAATGTTTTTATAGATATAGGAAACAATATATATATATATATATATGTGAATTTTTCTTTAGTGGGTTTACCTAATGAATATGACTAATGAAACATGCACCCATGTGTGAGACTAGACTTTAAGTAATACACCTTGATATGTTTAAACTATTGCCATCTTTTGATGAGATCACTAACACTACAATAATCCTTACATTATCATTTATGTTATAGATTTATAGTGATGTTAAGATTATAGATGATTTTAGTATAAACACCAATAAGTGTGTATGGAAAGCATAACCAGTGATATGATTCTATCATCTTAATTATACCTTTTAAGGATACATTATATATGTATTAAATAGTAATATAATTGAATACCTCATTTTATTAATAATCAAGATGTATTTATAAATTACTTAAGAGTACAAGTAAATACATGTAAAAATAATAAGAAATAATTAGCTATAGGGAACCAACCCTAACAAATGAAGTATTTAGTTGTATTATTGTTTGATACATGTAGTGACCCCCGCCCTAGGTCACTGTGCACTGCAAAAAATACTGTACATAATAATAAAATATACCTGAGACGGGGACCTCTACAGAAAAAAAACAACTGTTGCTGCTGCTGAAATAAAAATTTTCTTTATAAAAAGAAACTGTAAATATAATTCAGTATAATGATAAATGAAAATATACTGAAATGTAAGCGTTAAAACCCCAAGCTACTCATGTATAGAAATATATGCTGACATACAACATACTAGAGTATAATACACACATATATACATGAGAAAGTAAAAGCATGCGAGCCAACATGTTATCTGCTGCTGCCAAGCCATATCCCCAAAATCTCGCAGCTGTCTCGCTCCAGCTCAGCCGCTCTCTACTCACTGACCTATAAAAGGAAACAAGGAAGAAGGGGTGACTGACAAGGTCACTCAGCAAGCGTTTCCAAACTCAAACACTCGCAGGTCAAAACTAACTGACTACGTGACTCGTCACGTAGGAGATTCTGCTATACTGTTTTCTTAATTCTGATTCTCTTGATATACCGTAGTATATCAATTAACTGCTTAATTCTTTACTGAATTATGTTCTGTTTCTGTTCTGTTACTGATCTGTTTCTGTTCTGTTTCTCATGCGATGCTATACATGACATGAAATGTAAATGCTGATGTCATGTATACTGAAAAGCTGTAAAACTTGCTCGTAGGCCTGAGTTTCTGACAAACTATCTGTTTGAAAACACTTTCTGATAATAAAAGTTGTGATCCGAAGATCTTGAATATATACATATAGTATACACTAAAATTTGTGTCAGAAAGTACTGAAAATATCTAAAAATATCTGTTGTGCTGGCCAGACTGATGAATACAGGGATTCAGCACCCTGGTCATGTGAGTTCAAAAACCTACTGAATCTAATGATGCACAACCAGCACTCTCTCTAACGAGCTTGGTTAATGACCATGTCCTCTCTAACGGACGCTGGTTTCCCTCTCTAGCGGGTGTGCGAACTCACAGGCGCCCCCTCGTATTTGCCCCTATCTAATATATGAAATCTCATATATATATATATACTGAAAATCATGTTGTTGGATCCTTGGATCCGGTCTAAAAACATCTAATATGGCATTTCGTGCTCAATGCTGATAATCATGCATGATATGCTGTTTTCTCATGTTATTTCTGAGTTTTGTGTGCTTAGAATAGCTTAGAGTGGCTTATCTTTTCTTTTAAAATCTTTTTTTGCTTTTTCTTAGGTGCACGGGTGTGTGTTTCTGTGTGCACAGGCGTGCGTCAAGGCACACGGGACCGTGTGCCTACCGTGTCCCTGGGCGTGCTAGCTTTTGGAATATTTTCATGAAATTTTGGCTGGACACATGGGCGTGTGGTACAACATACGGGCGTGCAAAGCTAGGCACACGGGCGTGTATTGCACTACACGGGCGTGTGACTGCCTTCTCAAGCTTCCTGTGTCTTGTATACACGGGTGTGTGAAATTGGGGGAAGACACACGGGCGTGTGTACTCAAGCACACAGGCGTGTGTCTAGGTTTTCACACGCACACGGGCAACATGCAAGGCCGTGTCTCATGCAGAATTTGAGGCCACACGGTCATACATCACGGGCACACGGACGTGTGCTCAACCCAGATTCTGTAGATTACGTTTGGAAACCCAAAAATTCCCACACCAAACCTTTCCACACTCCAAATCAACACACATACACATCAATACTGCTACTAACATGCAAATATTCATCAAATCATCATCTCAAACACGCCATTCATCATAAATAAAGCACATATCACATGTATACAGTATAAACGCATGTAAATCATGGAAAACCACTCAATCATGCCATCATCCATCATAACACAACTCAAGCATGCTGGAAATATCTCAAACAAGCACACATAAAGTTCACATGAGCTGGAAGCAACAAAGCATGCTTTGAAATCAGTGAGAGAGGTAAGGAAAACACTTACCTCGTGCCATTGAAGCTCTATCTCTCTCTCTGGAAGCTTATAGATCTCTAATCTGAAGCTAAGCTGTTGGGGGATCTCTCTCTGGAAGTCTAGGGTTCACTGAAGCTGAGGAAGAAGAAGAGAAAATGAAGGAAATAAGCTGGAAAATTGAACTACGTGCAACTGGAGAAAATAAACTATATATGGCTAAAAGGTGAGACACACGGTCGTGTGTGAAATGGAAAATAGCCATTTCCACCCACCTTTGTGCAGAAACTACAACCAAGCCCCAAAGGACTTCTAAATGACTCTTCTACCCCCTAAACTCTCTTAAACTCTTTCCTAAGCAGGAAATCTCTCTTTTACCCTTGGATTCAGAACCTAAAATGACAGTTCTACCCTTGGGTCATTACAATACATATAACGTGTCTTTAGTATGGTTAAACCAAGATGATACAATCAAATAAATAATCATACCTTCCATACATACTCATTTGTAGCTATACTAAAACTATCCATAATCTCAATATTACTATGAACTATGTTCACAGTATTAGTGTGAAAATTATCATAACATAAGTGATCTTATCCAAAGGTGGTAATAATTTGCAAGTGTCATGGTATGTTACTTATAGTTTGATCTTACATATGGGTGTATGATCTATAGATCATGTTCATTAGACTATCCCATCAAAGAGAATTTTATATACATGGTGCTTTTTATGTCTATAAATTTGTTCTCTTCATTTAATGGTTACATGTGTTCCTTTTACTTAAGGTTGTCAGACTGTCTTATGTTAGGAATGAAACAATTTAACATTATCAAATGTAATATCATAAATAGGGTTATAAAGGTAAGTGATTGGCTATATCATAATCAGTACAAAGACTATAGTGAATCAGTATAGGATTTGTCACTATTAGGTATGAGCGTAATGTCTTAGTTGATTTATCTATAACCATTAAGATTATGGTCATAATTGATTAGCACTGTATCCAATATTTTGGTTTAGACATTTGTATATATAAGAGATAAATAAGATAGACACGTATCTATATCTCTGTTTCATGAGATATGATGATGAAGGGTTCATATTGTATATTAAACATTAAGTTGATCAAGCTTATAGGAATTCAATTACACTTTATTGTTTGAGTGATCATGATGCTTTGTTACAGACCACTTCATGAATTGTATTTAGATTTAGCTTGAATACAGATAACACTGAGATACTATAAAGTTTAAAGGTCACATAGTATAAAGTCAATATTAGAGGTATTGTAAGACCCGCCGCCATGAGTACCCCTGCTGCTGAATACTATATCTTTATTTTATTAATAATCTGAAAATCTGGGTACCCGCGATAGAAATCCTACGAAAATAAAATCTTACTACTGCTATACATCACATCTGAACACAAGCGGAAGCTGAAATGCAAGCTGAATTGTACAATAGGCCCAAACTAGCATTTTTCATATATACAACTGTTCTTTACACGGTTCTTTACATATGAATACATGTAAAACCTTTACAAGACGCATCAGGTCCAAAACTGAAAGAAAATACAACTGAAACTGTGTGTGGGGTCCTCTCTCGCAAGCCTCAATCCACCCGCTCCTCGCCAACAGGCAATTGACCTGAAAAGGAAGGAAGAAGGAAGAAGGAAGGGGATGAGTGATAAAGATCACCCAATAAGCAATCCTTACTTCCCTCGACCCAAGCAAGCGACACACAATTCAAACATACCTGGCCTCGGCCCTATTCATACATCTAATCGCTTACTGGCGCTGAAACTGATTACTGATTGTTTACTGATTACTGGTTATCTGATTATTAATTAGCCATGCCATGATGTGGATGTCATGTCATGCTGAACTGGAAACTGAAAATGACTGATGATGCATACATCTGAATTTATATCTGTATGTACCCGAAGGTACCTACTGTGCTGATCAGGCTTATGAACACAAGGATTCGACATCTTGGCCATATGGGCTGAACAATCTAGCTACTGGCTAGAAAGCTAAAAATGAAATGCTACTGAGCAGTTTGACAGGTGTCAAAAAGTTGAATCTCACAGATGCCGCCTCGAGTTCACCCAAAATTGTAACCCATATATCAGGTTCTAAATTTTGAAACCTACTGGATTCAGATCCCTTGATCCTCAGTCAAGCTACATGACATGCTATGGTATGCTCATATAGCATTATTATCTGAATTCTGACTTATCTAATGATTATTAGCCTTTAAATTAGGTTTCCCATGCTTAATTATCCATTTTCTGAAATTTCTAGAAGTTCAGGCTGACGCACAGGCTTGTGAGGAAGACACATGATCGTACAGGATGCACACACGGTCGTGCTAGACAAGGGCACATGGGCATGTGCCCAGTCGCATGGGACCGTACGCTGGTCGTGCGGCAGATCGTGCACGCTTCTAGAATCTGGGTGCATTTCTCTGAAAACTCAAGCACACGGTCGTATCCCTTAGGACATACAGGCGTGTGTCTACATTCCTGGTCGTGTGCACTTCCTGCACACGACCGTGCCCTTGTAGAAACCAGGATACACAGGCGTGCTTCTACGGGCACACGGGTGTGTGTCTGGTTCTGCAATAGCGAAGCTCACTTGGAAATGTAGAAAAACTCATCCAAACACATTCATCTCACAACCAAACTCAAATTAACTGAAAACATGCATATTAGACATTCCAACAAGCATGTAAATCACTTCAATTTCATCATTCATCCACTACTATTGATTCCACCATGGAAACATCTCGTTTCTGGGTGGGAATCATCATTCAAACCCTTATATCATCATCATGGAAGCATATAAACACATCACAACATGCTGGAAATGGAAACACACATTTTCAGGCATCATCAAGCATCAAAGCAAGCTGGGAAACACAAAGAAGAAGTAAGAAACACTTACCTCTTGACATAGTTGCGGGAAATCTCTCTCTCAAGCTAATCTCTGGTTTCTCTAGCTAGATTGGGAGCTGCTGGAAGCTGGATCTCTGCTCTAGGGTTGGGAGCTACTGAAAACAAAGAAACTTAAGCTGAAATGGGAAACTGCTGGGTGAGAAATCTAATAAATCTCCCGACTCTCTCTCACTAATCCCACCTGCACGGGCGTACAGGGCACTATGCATGAAAGTGCACCAGAGAAAATGAATATGATTCATTTCCCGCCCTTCACATGATTGAAACCTCCCTAAAGGGTTTATACGAAGGCCACACAGCTCTAGACTCCCAATCTATTCCTTAATTTCATTTCTAACCCCATAAATCTACCCCTAAGGGTTTTTCTAAATCTGGGATGTTACATTCCTCCCCCCTTATAAAAATCTCGACCCTAAAATTTATCTGACTAATTCTGGGAACCTACCCCTGATCTCAGACTCTACCTCTTAAGTGGCTTCTTCCACGCTTCCGCTGTGTACTCTGATTCACTTACCTTGAACTCTATTTCTCTTTTACTGTTACAGTCTTACTGTGGCCATATATTCCAAGAACCAAGCAAATCTTCTTTGCTTTTGTCTTAAAAGCTCTCTGATCATTCCTCATTATGTCATCCTCTGTCACTGGAGCACAGGTACCACTATCTGTCATCGGCTATACTGGGGATGACTCAAATCTCTCTACTATTCTCAATCTGTATCTCAAAACTCTGTCAACTCACTCCATAACTCCCATCTGGTATCTCTACAAAGATACTCCTACTAACCACACTAGGGTCAACCCTTAATCTCTCCACTACACTCCTGGTTATAAAGCTGTGTGTGGCCCCACAATCAACCAAAATAAAAAGGAGTATCAAAATAAGGAATCTGACCAGTGACTGCATGGGGGATGGCCTCTATCTGCTCCTGGCGGACAGCATAAACTCTGGCTCTACCTCCGCCTCCTCCTGAAGTACCAGTACCTCCTCTAAAAGTACCAGCACCTCCTCTAAGTGCTTCACCACCAGCTTGGGGAATGTCTGCTCCACCTCGCTCTACAACAACTCTGCCTCTAGGTGGATCTCCTCTACCTTTGAACTGACTGACACCACCTCTGCTAGGCCCAACTCCAACTCCAACTCCATCCCTGGTTGGGAATTCTGTCATCTTGTGCCCTGGCTGACGGCACATGTAGCACACTATCTAGCCAGTCAAACACTCCCCTGAATGTTGCCTGCCACATCTAGAACACTGTGGCAGTTGAGATGCAAGTCTTTGTCTTTGAAATTCTTTGACTGAGCTCTCGACTGACGTAAGTCTCTTGCTTCTGTCTCTATCCTCTGTCCTCTGTTCTCTATCAACCTCTCTGGTCATAACACCCATCCTCTGAAGACTAGCCCCAGATTTGAGTGCTCTCCCCAAAGCATCACTGAATCGTTGGGGATGATATGCTCCAGTCATGACATCCTTGGCTATTGCAGGGTGCAAGCCATGGATGAACTTCTGTACTCTTCCCATCTCTGTCCCCGTCAAACTAGGGATGAACCTTACCAAAGCATTAAACTTGGTGGCGTACTCCTTAACTGAGCTAGACCCTTGAGTCAACTCAATAAACTCTTTGGCCTTGGCGTAGAGCGTCTCCGTGCTCCTGTACTCTGCATCGAACAGCTATCTAAACTCTGCCCATGACAACTGTTCCTCATTGATGGAAGCTTTAGCTAGACTCCATCAAACTTTGGCGTCACCTCTCAACAGAAACACCGCATATCGAATCTTCTCTCTCTCTGATAGACTGAAGAGCCCTATTACACTCTCCATCGACTCTATCCATTCTTCTGCCACTGCTAGATCCCTGGACCCACTGAACTTTGATGGCTGAAACGACCCTGGCAGATAGTAGATCGGATGCAGTCTCTCTGAGGAACTTGTACCAGCTATCTTGGTACTTATACCCTGACTATACTCTGTAAAGCCAATTGGAGACTGATATCTTTCTCTAACTGACTGAGGCTGAGACTGAGACTGTTTTCTTCTTGAAGTTTGATAGGCTTCATACAGGGGAGGAGTAGCTTTGGCTGGTTCTTCTTGAATATTACCCACACCAGCCTACTGTAAACTCTCTCTAACTACTTTCCCAATCATTTCTCTTAACTGCTCTAGCCTCATGACACATGGAAGGAGCTCTGAGATCATCGCCTATCACTAACACTCATAGGACGGACAGGAGGGCTCCTACTAGCCTCATCTATGTATCTAGGTACATATTCTTCTCTATCTATAGCATCACAACACATGGTGTTAGAAACTCAAATCACATAAAAGCTAGAAATAATATGTGACTATGCTGTGAGGAGGGTCTAGACGATGGCTGTGAAGGAGAGAAAACAGACACCACACACTTACAACTCAAACATCTACTAAAATGGTTCAGAGAACATGTTTTAATACTAAAAATGTAAGACCCGCCCCCACGAGTACCCCTGCTGCTAAATACTGTATCTTTATTTTATTAATAATCTGAAAATCTGGGTACCCATGACGAGAATCCTACGAAAATAAAATCCTATTGCTGTTATACATCACATCTGAACACAAGCGAAAGCTGAAATACAAGCTGAATTGTACAATGGGCCCAAACTAGCATTTTTCATATATACAACTGTTCTTTACATGGTTCTTTACATATGAATACATGTAAAACCTTTACAAGACCCATCAGGTCCAAAACTAAAAGAAAATACAACTGAAACTGTGTGTGGGTTCCTCTCTCGCAAGCCTCAATCCACCCGCTCCTCGCCAGCAGCCAACTGACCTGAAAAAGAAGGAAGAAGGAAGGGGATGAGTGATAAAGATCACCCAGTAAGCATTCCTTACTTCCCTCGACCCAAGCAAGCGACACACAATTCGAACATACCTGGCTTCGGCCCTTTCATACATCTAATCACTTACTGGCGCTGAAACTGATTACTGATTGTTTACTGATTACTTGTTATCTGATTATTAATTAGCCATGCCATGATGTGGATGTCATGTCATGCTGAACTGAAAATTGAAAATGACTGATGATGCATGTATCTGAATCTATATCTATATGTACCCGAAGGTACCTACTGTGCTGATTAGGCTGTTGAACATAAGGATTCGACATCTTGGCCATGTGGGCTGAACAGTCTAGTTACTGGCTAGAAAGCTAAAAATAAAATACTGTTGAGCAGTCTGACTGGTATCAGAAAGCTGAATCCCACAGATGCCCCCTCGAGTTCACCTAAAACTTAACCCGTATATCAGGTTCTGAATGCTAAAATCTACTGGATTTGGATCCCTTGATCCTCGGTCAAGCTACATGACATGCTATGGTATGCTCATGTAGCATTATTATCTGAATTCTGGCTTATCTGATAATTATTAGCCTTTAAATTAGGTTTCCTATGCTTAATTATCCATTTTCTGAAATTTCTGGAAGTTCTGGCTGACGTACGAGAGTGTGAGGAAGACACACGGTCATGCATGACGTACAAACGATCGTGCTGGACAAAGGCACACGAGCGTGTGCCCAGACGCACGGGACCGTGCACTGGTCATGCGATAGATCGTGCACACTTCTGGAATCTGGGCGTATTTCTCTGAAAACTCAAGCACACGGTCGTGTCCCTTAGGACACACGAGTGTGTGTCTGGCTTCCTGGTCGTGTACACTTCCTACACACGGTCGTGCCCTTAGAGAAACCAGGACACACGGGCGTGCTTCTAAGGGCACACGGGCGTGTGTCTGGTTCTGCAACAGCGAAACTCACCTAGAAATGCAGAAAAACTCATCCAAACACAGTTATTTCTCAACCAAACTCAAATTAACTAAAAACATGCATATTAGACATTCCAACAAGCATGCAAATCACTTCAATTTCATCATTCATCCCCTACTACTGATTCCACCATGGAAACATCTCGTTTCTCTCACTAACACACACACAAGCAAGACAAGCATGCATTCTGGGTGGGAATCATCATTCAAAGCCTCATATCATCATCATGGAAGCATATAAACACATCACAACATGCTAGAAACGGAAACACACATTTCCAAGCATCATCAAGCATCAAAGCAAGCTGGGAAACACAAGAAAGAAGTAAGCTGCTGGAAGCTGGATCTCTGCTCTAGGGCTGGGAGCTGCTGAAAACAAAGAAACTTAAGCTGAAATGGGAAACTACTGGGTGAGAAATCTAATAAATCTCCCGTCTCTCTCTCACTAATCCCACCTGCACAGGCGTGCAAGGCACTGTGCATAGGAATGCACCAAGGAAAATGAATATGATTCATTTCCCGCCCTTCACATGATTGAAACCTCCCTAAAGGGTTCATACGAAGGTCACACAACTCTAGAAAACTTACTAACTCACCCCTGAATTCTTCTAGACTCCTAATCTATTCCTGAATTTCATTTTTAACCCTATAACTCTACCCCTAAGGGCTTTTTTAAATTTGGGATGTTACAGGTATAAGATTATTATCTTAATATTTGGGTATATAAATGTTGTCACAATGGCTTATTAGATCGATTTAGATTAAGGTAAAAGTCAAATAAGAGGGATTTATCTTAATGTACAATTACAAATCTTAATGGGTCATAGACATACAACTAGTTGGTTAATAGAATCCTAAACATTTGGATAGAATTAGGTTTGATTGAGTCATACTAAGTCAAAATTTTAATAATCTACTAATACACATACGTATAGACTTTTTGTATAGGTGTACATACAATTGCTCAAAGGTTACTCCATGATCAAAATTTTATATAGATTTTATACAACATGGAAAAGGTCATGTGTTATATAGATAATAATGTATGACCCTGAATGTTTCATTTATTAGTGTATATAAAGGTGTTACTAGTATACCTTTCATAATCACACCTATGACCTTATTTTTATATAAGGAAACACAATGATTTTAGATCACATGAACACTAAATTAGAGAGTCATACCTATACACCAAACACTCACTAGCATACGGTAGCAACTTGACCTTTTGCATAGCCTCTTTTAATTGCCTTATGTGGACTATTTCGATGTTATCGACCTATAAGACACTAAAAAGCGAGGAACTTTTGCCATAAAAAGATTTGATAGAGCCATCAACGTAGATATGAACTTAAAAATCTTGTACGGGTGTTTTTAATGATATAATTTGTTTTCATGCAAATTTGAATGACGTTGATCCTTTATGGGTTTTATCAAACTTTGTTTGGTTTTAAATTCTATTTTATGGATGCCCTTTAAGTGACTAGGAATTTCAACACAAATATGTACTTTATTTTTCATAAATTAAATGAAGGAAGCAATTTACACATATGAATAAAAGGACACTTTTATTAATTATATTATAAAAAATCAAATGTCTTAAAACTAATAATATAATTGGTTTCTAAGGCATACACAAACAAAATCTAGTATATTAGATCATTGAAATGTGAGGCCTTATTATAGATATCCTTCGAATGTTTTATTCTTGTTAAATCCACCTATAATCTTTTAAGGTCTATGGTGTCGATAGTGTGCAAAGTGATGTTAGAGGCTTTTTGCCCCAAGATTGAACTAAAATGACTTAACTCTATTGTGAAATCCTTTTTGAGGAGCCTAAAGAAGACTATGCTTTTATTGATATTGGTTAAACTTTCTCGATTATCAGATGATGGTAGGAATTCAATCATGAGCTATTTGTATGAATGGTAAGGAGGAGAGAAGAACAATTTTAGATGCCCATTTTTAACAAGGATAAAGATCAAGTTTTTTAGGGTTTTGAGGTTGAAATACAAAGTATGTTCAAAAGTATGTTCTACAATTTGAGCAATATGTATTTGCTCAATGAGGTTATTAAACTCTAGGATCAATATTATTTCATATTTTTAAGTTGATGTTGCCTTAGGGTTTTATGGTGGTTTTGGTATAAAACAGAATGAGGTACGCTATGGCATTAGGGGTGGAAATGGTTTTATTGGTGGTGTGGCTTGTGATTATTGTAGTGATGACCTCAGAGTAGAAAGAATCACTAGTCATAGTTGTTTCAATAATGGAATAGGGCTCTCTAACAAAAATGAGCTCTTGATTGGTAATACTAGATTTTGGCCATGTTTATAACCAATAATGACTTTTTTCCTTTAAGGATGAGTTGTCATGCGTTAGACATGGTTGTTGTTATTTTATTCTAAGGGTTTAGGTGTTTTGTTAGAGAAAGATAAATAATTATATGGAAAGAAAAATGAACCCTTTGTCCCAATTTTATAGATGAAGTATTCAGTCAACATCTATTACAACTTTTGAATTTTGATTTGAATAGCTTTTTATTCTTTAGGTATTGACTACAATTCATTATAGCTTTACCTGTGGGAACTTTCAAACCTATCATGATTCTATTTTCCTATTGTTCCCTTGCTAATTGGTATTTCGCAGTAGTTTGGGATTTTTCTCCTTTTCGACCATCATATGAGTATATTCAACTAATCTTATGTTATCGTTATCTAGGAATTTCGGGTGTTTTTTTCTTTAAGATATCATTCACCTCTTCTTGCTTGTTTTTCCCTCAGTCATATCCTAGTTTCTTTAGGGCTTTCTTGTACAGCAAAGATGTTAAATTTAACTTTTTCTTATTATATTTCAAATGTCAAATGACCATTTTAACATTGATAGTGACTCCCATTGTAGCAAGGAATGGTCATTTGAGACTTGTTGGGATATTAACATCCTTTATTTCTAAGATCACAAAGTCTACCAATAGATATAATCATTATAGCTTGATTGGCATGTTTTCCATAATATTCATTAGTTATTTTACTAATCTATATGTAAGTTGTATGGTGATAGAAGTAGGTTTCAATTCTTTCAAATTTAATCTCCTATAAATAAATAAGGGTATTAGACTAATGCTAGCTGTTAAATCATATACTGCTCTATTATAGGTTTGTTCCTAACTACATAAGGGACAAAGAAAATATTTGGGTCTTTTTATTTTGATGGCAACCTATTCGGTATAGTGGCACAACAATCTTATAATAAAATGATGATTTTTATCTCATCTATGTTACATTTATTGGAGAGAATTTTTTTCATAAATTTATAATAGGTAAGTATGTGTGTGACGCTTCCAAGAGTAATACATTCAATTGAAGTTGTTTGAACATATCAAAAAATATGGCAAATATATTGGTGTACATTTGCTTTAGCGCATTTTTAGGAAAATAGTAGCTAAATGATTACTTTTTGTGAACGTAACTCTTTTCCTCCTTTTGTTCTTTTTTTCTTTTTGTTTTCTTTCCTTCTTTAGTGTGTTAAGGTTTATCTTGCACTGTATCTAAAGTTTCTTTTTCCTTTTTGATTTTACGATTACTTCTTTGAGGCTTATAGTGAGTTTAGTTTTTGGTTAAGATGTAGGTGTAATTCCCTTGACTTATTTCTTAGTGTAGTCAACTATTTTTTTGCTTCTTGTAACTATAGCTTAGAAATACTCTAGTGGGTTTTGTAGTTGGCAAGGTAACTTTTCTCTATCTTTTTTAGAAGTTAATCCAACTATTTGGCTGAGTTGAGTTTCCAACAATTGGTTATATGTGGCTGGCTAATCTACCTTAGCTATTAAGGCTTATAGTGCTTCACTTTATTGGCTCATTTTCCTAGGAATTGACCTTTTATTTTTAAATTTGTACGAGGTTTCCCATCATTAGTTTAAAATTTCTCTTTTAAATTGGTTATTGTATCAGTATTAGTGGGTTAGGGTTTCTCGATTAAAATCTTGGTAGAATAGGTTTGAAGTTTGACTAATTGTTGGGTCTAACTGCTTGGTTATTCCATAAGAAATTTGAGTGATTCCTTCAGCTTAGGTAATTTTATAAATGTTAGACTATGGTTAGCTTAAGGTCTTTAATTGAAATTTACCATGTTGGCTTGCTCGATCACTAACTTTAAGACATTTAAGATCAAGGTAGGGAAGTCCATACTTATGTGGACTCTTCAATATAGTTCACAATTAATGGCTGAGATGGTCATAACATCCATCCTTTCCAATTCACGTGTAAAGGCAACCGATTTGGCATGAACCATAATTTTCTCATCATTACATGTACTCAAGATTTCTTTTCTTGTCTGGTTCTCCTAGAGACTAATTGGCACTACTTGTGGCCATTCTTTTATTATTTACATGGCTTAGAGGGGGGTCAATTTGATTAGTCATCCTTTAACTATTATATCTAGCGCACTTTTGATTTGACCCGATAGTTCCTTGTAGAAATTTTTTAATAGTAACCTTACAAATTACTATGGTGTGAGCATTATCTCTAAAAGTCTTTAAATCTATCCCTACCATCATGCAAGGTTTCATCCTCTTTTATTATAAAAAGTGTTAGTTCATCTTTAAACTTTGTTGTTTTGCTTGGTGGAAAAATTTTTAATAGGAAAACTTATGATAATAGGAAACCCTCTTTAAACTTTGTTGTTTTGCTGCCTAAGTTGCAAAGTGTCCTCTTTGCTATAAGTTAAACCATGAGAGGGTTCTGTTTATGCAAGAATGAGAATAAACTTAGTTTGATGGTACCATAGATTACTCTTTGCATTTAAAAGTATTATACATATTTGAACAACTCTTGAAAAATGTCCATATGAGTCTTTCATAGTTGACCCTCCAAACTAGTTTTGTTGCATCATCTAAAGTATAATAAGTTTTGTTTCAAAGTTTTAGCTTTTACAAATGGTTTGGTTATGCTTGAAAGTTGATCATTAGTCATTTGTGTGATGTAGTTAGCTAATGTTCACTTTTGTTCTACCATGTTTCTTGCTCTTACTACTACTAATTCTTTTTCTCTTTTTTGTTGCCTTATTTGTCTTTTAGTCTATTTATGTTAGGAATAAGAGGTATAATTGCACCTATATAGGACATGGTCCTAAAGAGTTAGGCTCTTAAAAGAGGCTCAAAAGTTTAATACCTACTAGAATAACCTTATGAGACATGTTTCTTGCTCAGTTCTTTCTCTCATTTCTTTTTAGATAACCTTAATCAAATTTTCTAAGAGATTCAGCCAACTTCTAGTGGCTAATCCAATCAGGATTTAATCAAAGTTAAAGAGATAGAGATTCTTAGCAACTTCAGGTAAGTTTTTTGCTTACCTTTTTCCTATTTCTATAGCATGTATCTTCTTGGATAAGGTCAGTCAGTGATAGAACCATGTTTCTAGCTTAGTAAGTATGATCTTGAGATAAATGATGTTAAGATAGAGGAAGATTTTGAGATAGAGCATGTTTAGAACAATTTTATGTACATATATGTGTTTTATGCATTTAACAGTATGGTTGGCTGAGATTAAAAGTTATGAAATGATAAAGGTTGTGATAAAAGCTTGTGGTTGTTTGTTTATGTGTTAGAATAAGCTTAATTGAAGATAGATTTAGATTGGGTTGAGTTTGGGCATAGTTCTGCAAGTTCTGAAGATGGAAATTACAGAGTATATAATGCACATGCCTATATGTTCATATTTTTTTGCATGGTCACGATTGTGTAAAGTATGCATGATTGAGACCAGTATGCCAGTGCCTTCAGGCACATGATTGTACAAGTGAAGTTCACAGTCATATGCATTTTCCCAATTATGCATGGTTGTGCCTTGATGAAGTCATGACCATATAGGTGTTTTATTATAGGTTCGTGTACGTTGGGACAGGACCGTGTGTGGTGAATACACGACCATGTGTTCTAAAACACATGTCTATGCAGTAAGCCAAATTTTAGTAAAAACATTTTAAGAACTAGCATGAGTAGACACACAACCACATGCACGGCCATACAAACAGTAAAAGTGACAAAAAAAGTTTAATAAATAGAAAACAACAGAGAAATGGTAACAAAACAAAGAATGAAAGAATATTTTC
The DNA here is from genome assembly GCA_026122585.1 of Anacardium occidentale. Lineage (NCBI taxonomy): Eukaryota > Viridiplantae > Streptophyta > Magnoliopsida > Sapindales > Anacardiaceae > Anacardium > Anacardium occidentale. The sequence goes on from JAJEJH010000082.1 coordinate 152,541, forward strand.
CGTAAATCACACATTCAATCTCATATAAGTATAAGAAACTCAATAGCAATATAGAAACAGTATAGAAAATCATTAGCTTACAATTAAAAAATAAAACGAAAACAGGAAATAGCAATAGTTATTGTTATAGAAACTTATAGAATAGTAAACTAACAAAAACATAATAGAATATAGAATAACTTATGCATAACTTATTAACAACCTTAATAAGTTATAGAACTAGAAGCTTCAACAAGAATACATGAAACAGAACAATAACAATTATACAGTTATACAAAATACCAAAAAAAGAAAAGAGAAATAATAAAAGTACATGTAGGATATGCATGTCATGACATGGTATGCAAAAGTAATGTATTCAGAAAAAAGGGATCAAACGATCTAGATGCATCATTTTTTTAATATTAAACCTGATATCCAAGTTAGTTATTAAGGGTGAATACAAGAGGGCATGTAAACACTTTTCCAAAGTTGAGCTATTTCTAAGGAAAAACAGTAGGAGTTTCCCTAGAAATAACACAACTCGAAAGAAAATTTCTCTTTATCTTGTTCATAATAATTATAGTAAACACTTTTAATCACTCCATCATAATTTACCAGTCCTACGAAATGACTGGATTTACATAATATGTTTTATAGAGAATATATTTTACTTACAACTCAAGCATCATAAACTTATATATAATTCATAAGATATCTACAATATCACAAAAAATACAAAATATATCCTTCTAATTTTAACAAAGACACATGCCATGCTAGTGCCTATGTCATGACTCTCCCTGACCCCTACTTAACAAGTACTTACAAAATAAATGAAATCTAACATGATGAGTACTAATGACTCAGTATGCCTTTATCCTTATTAGATCTCGCTTAATCTTTATAGAATTTTCCCTTTGATATAACACCATAAATATATATGTATGATAAATGACATATATGACATAATGTATATCTAAACTTCTTATTTCTTTCTAAAAACTCTTTATACTTTCCAATTGGACTAAACTAATACATGGATTCTCTGACCATATAAGCAACATAACTGTCTTGATATAATCCTCATCCTACATGTACGCTGAATAGATTATACAATACATCTGAATATAAAGTCGCTCCATTTTGATGACGTGCATGTAAGGGTACTCATAAGTTCTCTATCGCAACAGTCTATTGAAAAACTACTTTATAAATTACATAGTTTTTATGCATTTTCGATGACTACAAACTTAAGTTTATAAATATAAATTTGTGTGAAAACTTAAGTGCATAAATAAGAAAATGCTTGTCTATAAATGCTTATTGGCTTATTCAGTTATGAAAAAATATGTATATGCATGCCTATGCAATGTTATACTTATTTCTTAGCTATTATGCATTTACATGATCTTTTTATCAGATTTATTCTGCTCAATATTTTCTTATATGCTAAACATCCTTGTACATTAAGGTACGAATTATATTAGGTCACTACCACTACTAAATTTTAGATTACCATGACCTAATATTTATCATTTAAGCTTACTAATAATAAATTAGATCACACCATTTTAACATTTACTAACTGATCATAACATGTATATATATATTGCATGATTTGTCAAACTTGGCCATGAAAATACCTTGAATACTTACTGATATAACATATAAGCCTTACCACATCACCATATCCATTTTCCAAGATTGCATAACAAGTTAAGTTTCTCATGATACATACCTCAACATAACATATCAATATCATATATTCAATCATTTAACCTCAAATTCACTCAAAATCCATTTTCTTCATTTTCTTTTTACATAGTCAAATCTTCCTCCTTAATTGCATCACATTTTTTCTCCTAAAATTAATTTTATATAATTTCATCTCCACAATATTATCTATTTCTTATATCATTAACTACCAAAACTAATAAATTTCAAATTTTTCATAAACCCTAAGATGAGAAACTTAACTTGCCAATCAAATTTACTTACCTTCAGTTTTTCCCTTGCTTCTTCTTCTTCCTTTGAATGGTTTTTCTCCTTCTGAATTCCTAATCCACCATTAAAGAATTAGAACACCACCTAATACATGAAATTTCAACAATTTTTTGCAAGAGTTTTACCTTAAATGATGATGGAAACACTTTTCTTGAAAAATCCTAGCAAATTCTTCACAAATCCTTTTTTATTTCTTCCAAAAATTAAAGAAAAAAAAAGAGAAGACAGTAACAAACATCCAACTGTAGAGAAGAAACAAAATGGAAGAAAAAAGGGCACATTTATCCTTTTTAATTAATTAATTATGCCTAATTTACCAAAATGCCCTTCATCTTTTTCACAAATTACATTTATGCCCTTTATTCAATTTACCAAAAGCAACCTTCCTAACATATAATCTACCTTATGCCATTCTTTCTCAATGTCCATTTTATCCCTTGAATCGTTTTAAAATGACCATTTTACCCTTAGTACAAAATATAATAATTACTTTTTATCTTTTTCAATAATTCCATTTATATCCTCATACCATTAACTAAGAATGACCTTCATAAACATATAAATTATTTTAGATCATTTCTTTTTAATACCCACTTTATCCCTTAAATCACCATTTTAACCCTAGTACGAATATCACTCTTTTGTATGTTTTTTAAATAAATTTCTAGTAAAACCATTGAGGGTAATTTCTATTAGAGATTTTTGAATATACTTGAGCATGGGTGTGATTGGACATCTGCGGGATTTCAGTTTTCTAACTGTGGTCAAATTGGTTAGATTTCAACTTACTGGCCTAAAGATTGGTACGGTAGGATATTTCAACTTACTAGCTCTTCGCTAGTATGGTTTAGTTCATATGACCAAAATGTTGAATACTTGTGTTCATCAGTCTGATCAGTACAATAAGTATCTTTAGATATATATAAATTTCAGAAAAAATTTTCATTCAATTTTCAATATTTTAGGATCTTCAGATCTCATCTGTAGTATTTTAGTAAATGTTTTTAGTAAATAGGCCTAAGGGCAAATAACTTGATTTTAGCATGCTTCATACCATGATATAGCATAACATGGAAGGAATTAGTATACAAACAATAAGATAAGAAATAGTTAAGAAACAATTAAAAAATGAATATAAAGATGTATAACTACATGATATACATCATTTAACCATAAGCATAAAGAATTTAGTTAAAGCGTAAGAGATCTTAAGAACACAAAAGGGCTTAATTCAGATTACAACAAACACATTAAAATTACAAGATCATAACCAAGCCACTAGCTAGCCTTGTCCACTTGCATGGTTATAACTTTAATTAAGTCAACTAGACTTTTATTTTAACTACGGTTGCACTTGAAGATGTATCTTGAAAACCTTTATGTTTTGCCTTGAATTTAAATGTATATACTTGATGGAATTGAGCTACTGAAATGCCTTGCAAGGCAGAATGGATAAATGGGTGCACAAAAGGTAGCATACATGAAATAATGCATGCAACAAGACTGATCGGCGTTATGGTAGTGCAAATGGCACTACAATGCTTGGACACACCTTTTTGGAAAGAACCTGGCCATTGTAATGCCATACAGGTTGGGAAAAATCTTGGTTTCTTCTCTTACCCTTTCCTAGGCAAGGCTGGATTGAATTTTGTGGGCATGGATGTGCTTGAAATCTAGTAATATCATAATGGTCTGGATGGCTCTTAAGTAAGCTTAAACTTATCGAAAACTCCTTGAGAAAATTCAGATAAACAATTGGAGGAGATATAACATTACTTAAACAAGTTAGTCTCATTTTGCTTATCTTTGCCTAATACTCAAGTGTTTTATAACCTGTCATTTCGTTCTTTCCATCACTAAAGTGGCCTCTATCCTTTGTTGAAAGTAAGGAAGGGCTCGAAACATATCACATGGACATCATTGTTAACAAAAAATCATTAAATTATCACTCACACTTTTATGAGGGCAATTACAATCAAGCAAGCTTTACTAATGCCTAAAGTCTATCATAACTTCTTGACCATCAACTACCTTAAGAGATAAATTTGCAAAATCACACCACTACAACAAAAATAGGTTTAGAATTCTACTTAGAAAAAGAAAAAAAGATCTAATACACCTTAGATTAATAAGAGGTTCTCCAAGCACTTCAAATCACAAAGAGATTTAAAAAAGGGAGATGCCATATCAAAAGTGTTCTACAATAGTTATAGAGAAAGTGCTAATTATAACAGATACATATGTCCAAATTTTGACAAATTAAGGAAATCAATGGAAAGTTCTAGACGAATACTTCTATGATATCACAATTACTTAAATTCTCAATCACATATCTGTGTATAAGCAAGTCAAGTATCGTCCTTATTCTAGCCTAGAAGCTTTCCTTGAAAGTTATTACTTTATAACAAAAAATGCGAATGAAATTGAACTTATGTTTCCTCTCTAATAGGTAGATTATAATTCCAGTGTAAGATTCCCTTTTTAATCATGTATATAAATAAACCTTCATTAACATCCTCTAAGGTAAAGACTACCTTTATAGTAATCACGAAGCCAATTTATTGGTCCTTGGCTTCCATTTCTCCAATGGAAACATGTTAATTCATTTCTCTCAAGAAACACAAAACAAACATAAATCCTGGCTTTTCCCTCCAACAATCTTTACTTTCAGTTACTATTGGACTTTATTAGCATTAGGGTGTCATTTAAAGACATAGACTTAACCATGCATGAAGGTCCATACAAAATTTCCAATATTGAAATAATTTAGGATTCTATATTCTAATGGACTTGGCTCTTCTCATCCATACTGATTGATGGGATTACCAATCTTCGTTGCATATGAAAATTAACAAGACTAAGTACTTCATCAGAATTCTCCTTTTATCTATAGATAAAAAACCTGATGTAACCAATTAAAACTCTATTGTACTCAGCCACTCCTATCTTGTGATAACAATTTAAGAGAAAAAGGGATAGACTTTAAATTATTTTAAAGTAAAACTAAGACAATGACACAAAAGCTTGCTTATTTTCTTTGCCTTTCAATCATGCACAAAAGGCTTTCTAGATGCCAACTAGCTTCACATCTTACCATAGTTTCAATATCCCAATATCAATGGCGTTATTCCGAGAAAATGCATTTCTAAAACATGCGAAACCAAAATAAGGCCCTATCAAGTTGAAAAACCTAAAAGCATTAAAAGATAGATTTGTTTCCATAAATACATTATTCAAAAAAACAATCAAATTCATAAGCTATCAGGTCAATCTTCAATGCTTAACTAAATCATCATAGAAATTACATTATAGTATATAGGTAAAGTTAATAAAATGGGATTTAATTCGACAAAATAAAACATAAAGTGAATCTAGCTCTTGCCTCCTTGTTATCAATGACTTTTAGAACTAATTTACCATCGCAATGTCAATACTCCATGCAATACCTTATCTACATCCATATTTTCATCCAAAAAATCATAACAAATAAAATAAAAAATGACTATTACTGTCATTATTAATCAATCAGAACCCAAAAGTCATCATGCAATTTCACTGATTTGCCCGAAATGAAAGCAAAATCCTGATATAAAATGATGGTGTTTTATCATTTTACAAAAAGATAAAGCATTAAACGAAAATATATCGAATTTCTCTGTTAAGTTTCCATAGATTTGTAAGATTATGGGCTAATATTAATTATTATTTATTTTGGTTTTTGAAAAACATGGGTAAATTGTGATCTAGTAAATATTTTTATTGGGCTTGTTGTGATCAATGTGGTGTATAACTCAATACACTTCATATTGTAATAATTTGATTGGTATAATTGGTGTAGACTCATAAATATGTTATTAGTCTTTTAATGGAAGGGCCCAATAAACTTACAGTAAAGTGGTTCTGAAAATCAATAAATATCATGACACAAATAGGTGTATCTAAATTCCTTAAAAACCCTTTATAGTATTCTATATTTGGTTATGAATTGAATATTTGTTGGATTTGAATTTATATATCGATGATTGGTTTTATTCCCCCATTTGGCATCAGAGTAATCACATACCAATATAAAATGTGTTTTTGACTTGAAAATTGAAGAAAAAAAATAATGTGAAGTAAATCAATATTATTTATGTTTTCTGAAAATTTAAAGCATGTTAAATTGGTTGATTATTCATCTTGTATCCTGTTTTTGCGTGTTGTTCATGCTTAGGAATGGTTAAAATTTATTTTTTGTGAAATTGTGGAAAATTTTCTTGTTGCAGCATGCTCTGCTTGCCACTAGTTATGTTGGAATGCAAGAGATACATTTGAATGTTGAAAAGACGCATTGTTTTGTTAAAAGTTGAATTAATTTTTAAAGGGTGCAATAGAATTGTGGCATGTGGTGACCCCCGCCTCAGGCCTACTATGTGCAGCTATTTAAAATATGTATATATAAATATATAATATCATACTAAAAATACGCTTGTGACGGAAATCCCTACAAGGAAAAAAGAAAACTTAACTGCTACTTAAAATAATTTAAAACTCTGAATACGAAAGTGAAAAATACAAATACTGTAATAAAATAAGCCATAATAGCTTTTCTGAAAATCTTAGGCTACCCATGTATAAAATCATGCTATCTATACAGTACATACTACGATATAATACACACACATAAATACATGAGATAAAATGTCATCAAAGCATGCGAGCCGAAACATGCTACTAGTTACCGAGCCATGTCCCCTAAAATCTCACAGCTGCGTCGCTACGTCTTAGTCCCCAACTCACTGACCTACAAAAGAGAAAGGAAGGGAAAGGTGTGAGTAACAAAATCACTCAGTAAGCATTTCCTATCTCTCACACAGACAAGCCATCGAGTAAAAGCTAATCTCAAATCAAACCTCGACGTTTTCAGCTTACTGTTTTCATATCATTTTGTTATTCTTGCTTTACCGTAGCTTATTGCATTAGTTCTTACCTCTTACTTCTTTACTTTCTTTATTCATAATGCTTTAGTGAATGTTCTTGTCTTTCTCTATCTCATTTCTCATGAATATTGTACATGACATGACATCCATGCTCTGATGTCATGTAAATCTCATTAGTTATAAAACTTTACCCTTCGGGCTTGATTTTCTGAAAACTCTTTCTTTTTCTGAAATCTCTTTCTAATATAAAACTTTGATCCGAAGATCATATATATACATATAGTATAACTGAAAAACTGTATCAGAAAGTACTATATCTGAAAAATATCTCTGTTTTGCTAGCTAGACAGATGAACACAAGGATTCGACACATTGGCCTTGTGAGCTCAAACCTATGATAAAACTATTCATAAACGATCATGTCCTCTCTAGCAGACGATGGTTTCCCTCTCTAGCGGGCGTGCAAACTCACAGGTTTCCTTTCGTATCCACCCCTAACTGATATTCGAAACATTGTATATCTATACTTTTAAAATATACTCTTGGATCCTTAGATCCCTTTTTGAAAATATCTCATGTGGCATGTGCTCAATGCTTAATAATCATACATGATATGCTGTTATCTCGTGTTATTCTTAAGTTTTCTATGTTTAGAATTTGCTTAGGATCGCTTAAGGTAGCTTATCTTTGCTTAATACATGCTTTAAAATCTGTTTCTCAACTTTTCTTAAGACACATAAGTGTGCTATGCTTGGCACACGGGGTCGTGCTCAAGCCGTGCCCTCGGTCATGCGAGCTTCTAGAAAATAAATCATGAAACTTGGCTAGCCATATGGGCGTATGGTGCAAATACATGGGCGTGCATAAACTGGGCACACAGGCATGTATCACATTGTACAGGTGTGTAGCTACCTCAACACTATCTCGTGTCTTGCTTACACGGGCGTGTAGAATTGGGATTAGACACACGGGCGTGTACACTTAGGTACATAAGTGTGTGTCTGGATTTTTATATGTACATGGACACCATACAAGGTCATGTCTCATGCAGAACTACGGCTATACGGGCGTGTGCCCTCAAGTGCACGGGCGTACGCTCAATCCAGATTCTATATATACATTTGTAGACCTAGAAAATCCCACACAAACTCATCCAAATCTTAACCATTTCTCAATTAAACTTGTATACAACATATTCTCATGCTCATAAACATTCTCATCTCATTCATTCATCCATCATAAAAGCATGCCAAAATCATACATTTCTCATGGTTTCATGCTTATGCAACATAAACATCATACATTGCATAATAAGCTCATAAATCATCATGCATTATCTCATTTCATCACCAAATCACAACAACACACATCCATAACATGCAATAATCATCCAAGGAGCTAAAAAATCAGAAAACATGCTAGAAACCTAAGTGAAAGAGGTAAAGAAATACTTACCTCTAACCATCACATCTGGATCTCTCTCTCTAGATGCTCCTAGATCTGTAGCTAGAATAATGGCTGTTAGTTTGACAGATTCTGGTGTAGGGTTTGTTGGAAATAGAGAAGAGAAGAAACTAAAGGAAATAAACTGGCGAAAATACAGGAAACTAATGCATTTATCGCACCTCTCTCCTAGCACACAAACATGTGTCAAAGACACACGGGTGTATGCCCCTCTAAAATCTGAAATCTCTCTCTCTTCACACCATATAGGGAATATTCTTTCGAGAATATCTATGTATAAGCTACGAAAGGCCTCTAAAAGACTCTTCTACCCTCAAACCCTTTTGAAACTATTTTCTAACCGAAAATCTCTCTTTTACTGTAGCATCCTAGGTTAGAAAACCCCTTAGGGGTAGAGTTTTAGGGTTAGAAATGAGATTTAGGAATAGATTGGGAGTCTAGAGGAGTTCATGGGTGAGTTAGTAAGTTTCCAGAGCTGTGTGGCCTTCGTATGATTTCTTTCGGGAGGTTTCAATCATGCGAAGCGTGGGAAATGAATTATATTCATTTTCCCATGTGCACTCCCGTGCATCTTGCCCTACACGCCCGTACAGGTGGCTTTGAAGAGAGAGAGAAAGGAGATTAAGTTTTATTTCTCACCCGGTTTCCATTTTCAGCATTTTCTCTTTGCTTTCAGCAGCTCCCAGCCCTAGAACTGATTCCCAGCATCCGACAGCTCCCAATCCAGCAAGAGAGTAGATAGTTTTGATATTTCCAGTAGCCATGTCCAGAGTTAAGTGTTTCTTACTTCTTCCTTGTGTTTTCCCAGCTTGCTTTGATGCTTGATGATGTTGGAAATGTGTGTTTCCATTTCCAACATGTTGTGTTATGTTTGTATGCTTCCATGATGATGATATGAGGCTTTGGATGATGATTTCCACCCAGAATGCATGCTTGCCTTGCTTATGTGTCTGTTAGTGAGAGAAATGAGATATTTTTATGATGGAATTCGTAGTAGTTGATGCATGTTGAAATTGATGTGGGATATATGCTTATGGAAGTGCCAATGATGCATGTTTAAGTTTAATTTGAATTTGGTTGTGGTTTGGATGGGTTTCCTGCATTTCCAGGCTGGTGCTCGCGTTACAGAACCAGACACATGCCTGTGTGTCCATAGACGCATGTCTGTGTGTCCGCAAACGCACGCCCGTGCGTCCTGGTTTCTATAAGAGCATGCTTATGTGCACGAAGTGTGTACAGCCAGGAATACAGACGCACGCCCGTGTGTCCTGAGGAGCACAGCCGTGTGCCAGCTTTATTACATGAAATGGCAAGAAATTCCAGGAGTGTGCACGACCGGCTGCACGCCAGTGCACAACCCTGTGCGTCTAGGCACACACCCATGTGCCTTTGCCATGCACGCCCGTGTATCTGTCATACACAACCGTGTGCCTTGACCACATGCTCGTGCAGCAGCAGAAAATCCCCAGAAATATAGAAAAATGAATTATAAGAGATGGGTAACGTTTTTAATGGCTAATACGTCTCAGATAAGCATGAATTCAGTTAATAAAGCTGTATATGCATACCATAGCATAGCATGTAGCTTGAGAAATGATCAAGGGATCTGAATCCAATAGTTTCAGTATTCAAAACCCGATGTACGGGTTGATTTTTGGGTGAACTCAAGGGGGCATCTGTGGGATTCAGCTTTCTGACGTCAGTCAGATTGACCAGCACTTATCATTCAGCTTTCTAGCTAGTAGCTAGACTGTTCAGCCCATATGGCTAAGATGTCGAATCCCTATGTTCATGAGCCTGATCAACACAGCAGGTACCTTCGGGTACATTTAGATTCAGATGCATGCATCATCAGTTATTTTCAGCTAGCAGGACATGACATACACATCATGGCATGATTAATTAATAAATAGATAACCAATAATCAGTTTCAGTGCCAGCAAGCAACTAGATGTCTGATTAGGGCTGAGGCTAGGTACGTTATTGCTTATGTGTTGCTTGCTTGGGTTGAGGGAAGTAAGGAATGCTTATTGGGTGATCTTTATCAGTCATCATTTTCCTTCTTCCTTCCTTTTCAGGTTAGTTTGCTACTGATGAAGAGCGGGTGGATTGAGGCTTATGAGAGAGGACCCCACACACACAGTTCCAGTTGTATCTTTAGTTTTGGACCTGATGGGTTTTGTATGTAAATGTATGTAAATGTGTATATCCAGATGTAAAGAACGGTGTACAGAAATATTACATATATATGAAAAAGGCCATTGGGCCCATTGTACAGTCGTTGTAATGTATTTACAGTTTCATCTTCCGCTTGTGCAATGTAATTAGTAGCAGTAGGTTTTTTTTTCGTAGGATTTCTATTGTGGTTACCCAGATTTTTAGATTATTAATAAAAGAATGTAAGACCCGCCGCCATGAGTACCCCTGCTACTGAATACTAAGGTTCTTTTATTAATAATCTGAAAATCTGGGTACCCGCAACGAGAATCCTACGAATATAAAATCCTACTGCTACTAATTACATTGCATAAGCGGAAGCTGATACTGAAAACTGAAAGATACAAAGAACAATAGGCCCAAACTGGCCTTTTTCATATATATAACTGTTTTGTACATTCTGATTACAATAAGTACATAAAGATGTACAATTACAAGACCTCACAGGCCAAAACTGAAAATACATACTGAATACTATGTGTGTGGGGTCCTCTCCATTAGCCTCAGTCCACCCGCTTCTCGCTAGCAACAAACTGACCTGAAAAGGAAGGAAAAAGGAAAGAGATGAGTGATAAAGATAACCCAGTAAGCATTCCTTACTTCCCTCAACCCAAGCAAGCAGCACATAAGTAATAACGTACCTGGCCTCAACCCTAATCATACATCTAGTCGCTTGTTGGAGCTGAAACTGATTAATCTAGTTATCTAAATCTCATTATTATAATTATTACATGTGATGATATGTTTGTCATGTCATGCTAATTGAAAATAGTTGATAATGCATGCATCTGAATATCTAACTGTACCCGAAGGTACCTACTGTGCTAATCAGGCTGATGAACACAAGGATTCGACGTCTTGGCCATGTGGGCTGAACAGTCTAGCTACTGGCTAGAAAGCTGAGTAATAAGTGCTGGACATTCTGACTGGTGTCAGAAAACTGAATCTTATAGATGCCCCCTCGAGTTCACTCAAACTCTAACCCGTATATCAGGTTCTGAATGCTGAAAACTACTGAATTCAGATCCCTTGATCCTCTCTTAGGCTACATGCCATGCTATGGTATGCATATGCAGCCTTTAGTATCTAATTTACTGATTATCTGATGCTATTTAGCTTTTAAATAGGTTTCCCATGCTTTATACTTTATTTTCTGCTTATTCTAAAAGTTTCTGCTGTTGTACAAGTGTGTGGACCAAGCACACGGTCGTGTATGACACACACACGGGCATGCATGGCAAAGGCACACGGGCGTGTGCCCAGACACACGGGGTCGTGCACTAGCTGTGCAGCCGATCGTGCGCTCTTCTAGAATTTCTGACCATTTCATGCAATAAAGCTGGCACACGGTCGTGCTCCTCAAGACACACAGGCGTGTGTCTGTAGGCACACGGGCGTGTGTCTGGTCCTACAACACAAGCACCCGTCTGGAAATGCAAGAATCCAAGTTATCTCTCATCCAAATTCAAATTAACTTAAAACACACATCATTGGCACTTCTATAAGCATACATAACACTTCAATTTCATCATTCATCATTCCTAGCACATTCCACCATTACAATCAAGCATTTATCTCACTAACACACTCACAAGCAAGACAAGCATGTATCCTGGGTGGAAATAAGCATTTCAACATCACATATCACCATCATATCAACATACACATAACATGAGCATGCTGAAAACGGAAACACACACACATTTCCAACATCAACACATATCAAATGCATGCTGGGAATGCCGGAAGAAGTAAGAGAACACTTACCTCTTGACATGACTGTTGGTAATCTTAACTCTCAAGCTAATCTCTGGTCTCTCTAGCTGGATTGGGAGCTGTTGGAAGCTGAAGATCTACTCTAGGGCTGAGAACTACTGAAAGCAAAGAGAAAATGCTGAAAATGAAAACTGGGTGAGAAATGAAAACTTAATCTCTCGTCTCTCTCTTCATAGCCACCTGCACAGGTATGTAAGGCAAGGTGCACGGGAGTGCACATGGGAAAATGAATATAATTCATTTCCCACGCTTCGCATGATTGAAACCTCCCTAAGGGAATCATACGAAGGCCACACAGCTCTGAAAATTTACTAACTCACCCCTAAACTCTTCTAGACTCCCAATCTATTTCAGAATCTCATTTCTAACCCCAAAACTCTACCCTAAGGGCTTTTCTAACCTGGGATGCTACAAAGAACATATAATATTCAGCAGTAAAGGTACTCATGATGGCGGGTCCTACATTTACCCTTAGTCTCAGATCCTAAAATGACAATTCTACCCCTAGGCTATTACATGGTAGTTGGATTAGAAAAATTTAAGCCCAAAAAGCTAACCTATTAAGCCCTTGAATTTAGAATTATGGTTGTTAAATTAGAAAAAGTTAAGCCTATGCATTTGTCACTTCAACTAAGCCCATTACGAAAATATTTTGGCCCATCATTGATAATTTAATTTAGTCTAGTTACTAAACTTGGATTCAACCCAATAAGAGAATAATCTTGGCCCAATATGATTATTGGATCCGATTGGAAATAGACTTCGATCTAAATTATCTGACCCAACTTGCTCGACCCAAACTGAAAGCAAATCTGATATGATAATTTGACTGATCAATAGTCAACATTTGACTGGTTAATGGTCAACTCTTGCTAGGTTAAACAACTAAGTTTGACTGATCAACGATCAAATGTTGACTGGTTAATAGTCAAAGTTAACCGCGTGTGTGACTGTAGGTCCAGGGCGTGTGAGTGCATCCCTGGCACGTAGAAGTATGTAACACACTTTCTTACCTCATGGTAGTATGTTGAGGGGTGTGTAATGATGTTTCTGATGTGTGGAGGCACTGTATAGCATTTTCAGAGTATGGTAGTGTGTGGATCTTATTTTTGGTGCTTGTAAAGGTTCTGGTAGCTCATAAGGCCTATATGTTTAATTCTTTTTACCTTAGGTGTGTTTTTTGGCCTTCTTAACTCTAGTTCAGGTTCACCCATTATAAATTCATACTGCCGGTATCTATATTTTTTTTGATATGAATGGTTGTTCACTGGATTTTTTAATGTAACATTTAGTGACTGAAGATTGTCAGAGGTTCTTGTATCTCATGAAATCTTTGTTTGGACAAGTTTGTTATATCATAGGATAATTTTGTGAGTTATCAGAATGTTTCACCGTCAAAGCGGTGTATTTATTGAAAGTTACAGAATTTTCTATTCGATTATGATATGTGATTTTAGTTTTAATTCATATAATTTTTCCCAAAAGAATTATTATACGTATTAAAATTGTTGATAGTATAAGGTTATTTGAGGAATACATCAATTATTAGTTGATTCAATACACCCAAAGGTGGTTGTTTTTATTTAATTACGTGTATTCTATTGTTTTGTGATGAATGAACAGTGATTTGGAACGAATATATCTACCCAAAGGGGATATTTTTCTCTGAATCATTTGGTCATATTAGTCCTCATATGGTTACTTGTACTGATAGGATTACAATAATAGTTCTCAAGAACTCAAAACAGCAAAGACATGCTATGAAACAAAGTGAAAGAGGTAAGGAAACACTTACCTCTAGCCATGGAAGCTTGCTCTCTCTCTCTAAGAGCTTCTGGATCTTTAATCTGAAGCTGAGTTACTGGTTGATCTCTCTCAATTCTAGGGTTCACTAGGAAAATAAGGGAGAATAAGAAAATGAAAGTTGAACTGTGCATCTGGAAAATAAAAAGGTATGTATGGCTAAATGACATGATACACGGTCGTGTGTCCTAGACATATGGTCATGTATGCAATAGAAATCTCAATTTCTTCTTTTTTTGCACCATACATGGAATATTCTCCCTAGAATACCCATGTACAAGCCATAAAAGGCTTTTAAATGACTTTTCTATCCCTAAACCCTCTCAAATATACTTTCTATCAAGAAATCTCACTTTTAACTTTGATTTCAAAGCGTAAAAAATAGTTCTAATCTTTGGCTATTACACAAATAAATAAAATTTCAACAACTTTTTGCAAGATTTTACCTTAAATGATGATGGAAACACTTTTCTTCAAAAATCCTTGCAAATTCTTCACAAATCTTTTTTTATATGTTCCAAAAATTGAAGAAAAAAGAGAGAAGACAGCAACAAACATCCAACTGTAGAGAAGAAACAAAATGGAAGAAAAAAGGGCACCTTTATCCTTTTTAATTAATTAATTATGTCTAATTCCCCAAAATGCCCTTCATCTTTTTCACAAATTACATTTATGCCCTTTATTCAATTTACCAAAAGCAACCTTCCTAACATATAATCTATCTTATGCCATTCCTTCTCAATGTCCATTTTATCCCTTGAATCTTTTTAAATTGACCATTTTACCCTTAATGCAAAATATAATAATTACTTTTTATCTTTTTCAATAATTCCATTTATATCCTCATACCATTTACTAAGAATGACCTTCATAAACATATAAATTATTTTAGATCCTTTCTTTTTAATACCCATTTATCCCTTAAATCACCATTTTACCCCTAGTACGAATATCACTCTTTTGTATGTTTTTTAAATAAATTTCTATTAAAACCATTTAGGGTAATTTATATTAGAGATTTTTGAATATACCTGAGCATGGGTATGATTAGACATTTGCGGGATTTCAGCTTTCTAACTATGGTCAAATTGGTTAGATTTCAACTTACTAGCCTAAAGATTGGTACGGTATGATATTTCAACTTACTAGCTCTTCGCTAGTATGGTTTAGTCCATGTGACCAAAATGTTGAATACTTGTGTTCATCAGTCTGATCAGTACAGTAGCACTACAGCACACAGGGGATTTAGCGGCATTTTTTTAGCAGCGTTTGTGCAAATGCCGCTAAAAGGTATATTTTAACCGGCGTTTTTTTAAAACGCCACAAAAAAAGGAATAAAACGCCGGTAAAGCTCATTATAAAACGCCGCTAAAGGTCATCATAAACCTAGCGCGCGAACTCTTCATCTTCTTTTCCCATTTTCCCTCCCGCCGCTGCAGCCGCTTTTCTCCCACTGTGCCCGCTGTATCCGCCGGTTCCAGGCTTGTTCTCGACGGTTTCCGGCCAGGTTGTACTTCATTGGAAGCCGACGTTCTGTCCTTCTTCGCAATAACGATGCTAAGTGGTATGTTTTCGAAAACTTTTATGTTTATATTTGTTTTTTACTATTTATTAAAGTTTTTTAATCGAAATCCAACCGATTTGGAGGGTTGGTTTGGATGTGCTATTGGATTGGAAGTGTATTTAGAATTATTAGGTTTTTTTTGAATGTGATTCCTGCGGCTTTTGTTGTGATTTCGGTTACAATTGATATGTTACATAGAATCGGTTTCAATTGATATTTTTAGAGCACTGCAATACTGGTGGATTTGGAACAAAAACAGGCCAAGAACTGAACGAAAATAGATCAGATTCCGGCACTGGAATTTGACAGAAAGAGAGTGAGCACGAAAAAGCAAATGTATAGTTTTTACAAGTGCCTCTGTGTGCTCACGCTCTTCTGTCAATTTCTATGTTCCAAGAACGAAAGTAAAAGGCAGAAATGAGTTAAGATAATGCTTTCTATAAATATAAAGCACCAACCACACAGAAAAATTTACCCTGAACACATAAATAAATAAGCAAAAAAAATTCATATGAAAACAGAACGAGTCAGATCTGAGCACACAGAGAGACCCTTTAAGGGAAAGATTTTGATTTTAGGGTGGAGATGGAACCAAGAACAACAAAAATAAGAGAAAATTTTTTAAAAAAAAAAAAGAGAAAAATAACAGAAAATTATAAAAAAAAAAAGAAGAAAAATAACAGAAAAACAATTGAGTGAGTTAATTATCTCATATTTGCCTACTCTGAAATCTAATTTTACGTTCCAGTCTGATACTCTGAAAATGGTGGAAAATGGTGGAAAAAGAGAAATCTAATTTTATGTTCCAGCCTGATACTCTGAAAAAAAAAGAAAAATAACAGAAAAACAATGGAATAGCATAGTACCTAATTTTACGTTCATCTAAAATTGTCCCACCATTTTCATCCCCAACATCAGCAGGAAGCTTTGAAATGGCCACCTCCTCCTCACACTTATTTCGAGGAAAATAAAGAGGAAGCAATCTACAATGGGAATGTACTACTAATATGAGAAAATACATTCAACATAAAAAATATTAAAGTATATCAATTACAAAAATAATAGCAAGTGACACAAGACAAATAAGACATTATGATAATTCATTTGAATAAGGGGAATACTTTGCATCTGGAAAGCAAATAAATTAAATCATAATATGAGTATACCTTTTATATATTTCTGTATCAGATGATGTCGTAGTGCAAAAAACAACAGCAGTAATTTTATCTTTCTGTTTCTCAAGAAACCGCCGAACAGTCCCTGAAGATAGATCAAACAAATGTCACAGTGAAGATAATGAGATAGCAAAAAAAAAAAAAAAAAAATCACCGATCAGTGCTGGCATTTATCAGCAGTTATTTTGTCACTTGTGAAAAACAATGGCTCCATACTTTTTTTCTTTCTATTATTATTATTTATAATAGAATTAGACAATATAATCTATAAGTTCTGAAAGGAAAAAAAACTTTAAACTTTTGCAAATTAGTAATTATAGTCACATATTCTACAATGGCCAAATTTGCAAGCATGAATTTACATTTAAATTGCTCATATAACTTAATACATGATAGGAATTCCCAAATATTCATGATTTGTAACAGCAGCTTCATACAGAAACGAACTTCTGTAAGTATCAAACTTCTCTCGGTAAAATACCAAATAATAACATAGAAATATGAACAGCCATTAATCCTTGACGAGACGTACTGTATAATCCAATCAGTGCCTTAGAATGGCCAGTTTCAAATAAGAGAAAAGCTAATTCCTTACCCTTGCAAATGACAACCTCTCCCCTTGTCTCCATTGTGCTATATCTTCTAATTTGAGTGCGCAGACATGGATGATTAGCTTCTTTGTTTTGTCCATATATTGAATAATATAGTAAACGAGGTATAAAATAGGAATTAATATAATTACATTTCAATTCACTAATCATCAAAGGCAAGTAAATCAAATAATTATTATGTAATTAATAATTTGGTTTTTCATTTAGAAAAAAACCAAATAAGATTGTGATGTGGTGCTATATAGTGAAATATGGACCTTGAAATGAAGTGCATCAGATATCACCATAAAATCAAAGATGCTAGAGCCCTAAATTCAGCAGCACAGTACAGCAGACTGCGCTGGCATGAAAAACCAAGCATGACCAGGCAGAGTTAAAAAAAAAATTAACTAATTACAAGATCTGAATATAGGGACTTACTAGAGAAGCATTCTATAACTGATGACTCCCCAATCTACTATAAAAGCATCTCATTTGACCCAATCAATAATAGTCCCATTATATAACAATAATAGTCTCTTATTCTACCTGCAGGTATTAGAAAAACCAACAGTCTACCCACCTGGCAGGAAGATCATATGCGTTAGTTACTTTAGCCATCCCTGTTCGGCATCCACCCTGTAAAGAAAAAGAAAGTACATCATGTCAATATCACTCCTCGAATCACTATCTTCTGATACTGATTCAACAATTAGACACAATAAAAAGCTTTGAACAACACATGCTTCCTTTCTAAATATGCACTTGCAACCCTGTTTACCAATAATTCATGCTTTTCCAGGCACTTAAACAAGTGGTGCATAGCAATGAAACACAAATCAGCTTCCACAATTCTGAATTTCCCAGTTAAGTAAATATCAACTGCAAGGACATGCAAAATACAATCTATAATGAATTTACATGGACCAAAAACAGGCTATAGATGTACCACATATGTGATCAATCAAATTGAACTTTCTGGACCGTTTTCTGGAGACTCAAGAAGCTTATATAACCACTCCTTATAAAAGAAACTTCCTAGAGATGGTTATGCAAACCCATAGTATAACCATGGAAATTACAAACTCAAATCAGCAGTTTTAATCTGATCCAGCAAGACTCTACACCAATTCTAAATGTATTCAGAAAAAAGTTCATATACAAGTATATATATGAGCTAACTAACACAAGCAAAGAATAAATACTTAGATTCTGGCAAGTATCATTAAACTTGTGTTTTAACACCAAGTAATTATCCACCAATTCAGCCCTCCTATCACACTCAGTACAAATTCAGAAGTTAAAGTCATTCTGAAAACACAAATATACCAAAATTTATGTGGTGACTTATTATAACAATTCACAAATATCCACCAATTCACAAATAAAAGTTCTTTGTCAAACAAAGTTGGGCTACAATTCATTCTATTACATGTGGTGACTTATTATAACAATCATAACAACCTCAATTTACCTGAGCCAAGCAACTACACTTATCATTATAGTAAGTTGTTTACAATGACAAGTTTTACAAAGTAAACGGAACTTATCATTTGTCTTCTTCGTTGGCTGGTAACTTTACAAAATCACTCAAAAATAAAAACTTCCACAAAAATTTCAACTCACAAACAAAAAAAGCCTAAACTTTTTCCTTAAAATTTCTAGTTTTCACTCACATTCTCAACTTCTTTCCTCACTAACTCAAATTTCTAGTTTTCACTCACATACTCATTGCAACATAGATTTTGTAGGCATTTCAAATTTATAAGGTTTGAGAAGTTTCTAATTATTAAAATTAAAATAATTATCACCAATGTATGAACCAAGGAATAATCTTTGCCTTTCCACACCATGTTCTATTTGTGTTTGCAATATAAGTATGAAATGCCATATGGTCTGATTGATTTGGTGGTTACATTAGGTATAATTTTAACTGTGTTATTCTCTATCAGTACGTTGTTATGGATACTCGCAAGTGTAGGGGCTGGATGAGTTTCCCAACAGTTACCGCAGAATTTTTAGAAGGGTTGAATAGCTTCCTTGATTTGCATTTCAAGGTAAATTAAGTACTGACAAGGTCCCCTGTCCTTGTAGAAAGTGTGTTAATTACTACTACAAAAATCGGTTAGAATTATATGACCATCTAGTGGTCCATGGATTTATGGTTGGTTATACGACTTGGTATTGTCACGGTGAATCTATGGTCACACAACAGCCAACCCCAGACATCCAAGCACAAAAAGAAATGGGTACAGATAATTCCATAACAGAAATGTTACATGATGTTTTTGGGGTATCTGGACAACTTTTCGATACATGTAATCATGGCAGAGATGCAGTTGAACCCAACATCGATGACACTACGATGGAAGAACAACCAGAACTGTTTGTTAGAGAAAAGGAAGACTTCAGGAAGTTAACAGAAGATGCTAAGGAAGAATTATATCCAGGGTGTGAGAATTTCACTAAACTGTCATTCGTTTTGCATCTCTATAATTTAAAATGTCGTTACGGTTGGTCTAACGATTCGGTTGATGCTTTAATTAAGCTTTTAAAAGATGTTTTTCCAAAGGGTGAGACATTACCAAACTCTTTTCATGAAACAAAAAAGATTATTGAAGCCTTAGGACTTAAATATGTGAAAATTCATGCTTGTCCCAATAACTGTATGCTATTCTGGAAAGAAAAAGCTTCTGATGACTTATGCTCAGTTTGTGGGGCGTCTCGGTGGAGAAATTCTGAGAGTGCTTCATCTAGTGCCATAGGAATTTCTAATATGGTCAAGAAAAAAAAAATTCCGACAAAAGTGTTGCGGTATTTTCCTATCAAGCCGAGACTTCAAAGGTTATTCATGTCCCCAAAAACTTCAAAGTTGATGACTTGGCATGATAAACACCGTACCAAGGATGGAATCATGAGACATCCGACTGACTCAGAAGCATGGAAAAGCTTTGACTCGATCTACCCTACATTTGGCGAGGAACCCCGTAATGTTAGATTGGGTTTAGCGAGCGATGGTT
Organism: Anacardium occidentale; assembly: GCA_026122585.1. Taxonomy (NCBI): domain Eukaryota; kingdom Viridiplantae; phylum Streptophyta; class Magnoliopsida; order Sapindales; family Anacardiaceae; genus Anacardium; species Anacardium occidentale. The sequence goes on from JAJEJH010000082.1 coordinate 173,055, forward strand.
TCAATCCGTTTGGTAATATGCAAAGTACTTACAGCATATGGCCAGTGTTTTTACTTCCCTACAATATACCACCATGGTTGTGCATGAAACAACAATTCTGCATGCTCTCATTGTTAATTCCCGGTCCTTCTGGGCCTGGTAATGATATTGATGTTTACATGCAACCTTTGATAGAGGACCTTAAAGACTTATGGGAGACAGGGGTGGAAACGTTTGATGCCTCATCGAATCAAATGTTTCAATTGCATGCAGCAATTATGTGGACCATAAATGATTTTCCTGCTTATGGTAATCTCTCTGGGTGGAATATTCATAGTTGTTTTACATGTCCTTGCTGTAACATAGAGACAGACTCCAGACGTCTGAAGAATGGTAAAAAGTTTTGTTTCATGGGCCATCGTCGGTTTTTGGATATCACTCATAAGTCTCGCTTTGATGCAAAATCATTTGATGGGACAATCGAGTTAAGATCTGCTCCAGTTCTACCGTCTGGGTTTACAATCTTGGATCAATTGAAAAATATCAAGTTCATGTACGGAAAGATGCATAAAGAAGTTACAGGAGTCAAGCCAAAAACTTGGAAAAAAAAAAGTATTTTCTTCCACTTACCTTACTGGCAATCGCATTTAATAAGACATAACCTTGATGTGATGCACATTGAGAAAAATGTTTGTGACAATGTGGTAAATACAATTCTCAATATTGATAAAAAGTCAAAGGATAACATTCATGCTCGTCGGGACTTGCAAGAGATGAACATAAGGAAAGAGTTATGGCCTCAACAGCGGGATTCAGGAAAAACCTATTTACCTCCGGCCTGTTATACGATGGCGGCACATGAGAGGAAAGTTTTTTATGGAGTGTTGGAACAAGTTAAGTTCCCGGATGGTTTTGCCTCTAATATTTCACGATGTATTCGTAAGCAACACAAATTATCTGGTTTAAAAACTCATGATTGTCACGTATTAATGCAACAACTTCTTCCACTTGCATTACGAGGTGCATTGCCTACAAAAGTAAGTTCTATTCTGACTGAACTATCAAACTTCTTTCGGTCTTTGTGTGCTAAGTCACTTCGAATCCGTGATCTTGAGCAACTTGAAAGAAAGATTGTGCTCACACTCTGCAATATGGAAAAAATTTTCCCCCCTGCATTTTTCACAATTATGGTGCATTTGGTTGTTCATCTGGCTGCAGAAGCGAAACTTGTCGGGCCAGTGCAGTACCGCTGGATGTATCCAATCGAAAGGTAAATGTTATAAATAAATATACTTCATGCTCTCATTTTTGAAAGTAAGCTCACACTCTGTCATTCATCAGGTTATTAGGCACTTTAAAATCAACTGTCCGGAATAAAGCTCATCCAGAGGGTTCGATTGCTGAAGCGTTTCTTGCTTCAGAGTGTTTGGCATTTTGTGCCCAATATCTAGATGACAAATCATCGCAGGGCCAAAAAGACACAACTAATGCACCTGGGTCCAAGTCAATCCTATTTCCCCAGGTTGGGCAACCATCTGGAAGTGTTCAAGGTTTCATGATGGATGAAAATATGTGGGTTCAGGCACAACGTTATGTTCTTTTCAATTGTGATTCAGATATAGTCCGGAGGTGTCGAGAGTAAGTCATCTTTGACGATGAACATATCCATGAATATATCGACATCAAATTGTGATGATATTGTACTCATTTGTCCCTCAATTACAGAGAACATGTTAGCGTTATCAAAAGACAGCATCACCGACGACGACTAACTCAACATGAGATTGACCGGTTACATAGCGAATCCTTTCATGAATGGTTCAACGTAAAGGTAAATGAAGTTTATCCTTTTTGATATATATCTCTTTATATATGTGTATATTAGTGGACATTAACAAATAACTACTTATGTTACTTTTAGGCAAAAAATCTGGACATTGACGACGATGAGCATCTCATTACTGAAATCAAAGCCCTTGCGCATGGTCCAAACTATATTGCAAAGAGGTTCAAATGTTTTGATCTGTATAACGGGTATAGATTTCGAACGAAAGAATATGAGAAAGACGTGTACACAAAATTGTGGAGTTATGGTGGTAGCCAAAACCCAAAGTTATGCTAGTAGTAACGACTCAAGGCCTGTGTTAGGCGATGTGACTTACTATGGTGCATTAACTGATATTATTGAACTCAACTATTACGATGTTTTAAAGATTGTACTATTCAGATGTGATTGGGTTGATGTTACCCATGGTAGAGGGATAACACAGGATGCACAAGGATTTACACTAATAAGTTTGCTCACCTAATTCACACTGGTGATCATATACTTGATGAACCTTTTGTGTTTGCATCTCAGGCTCAACAAGTTATCTTTGTCCAAGATCGAAGAGATGAACAATGGGTTGTTCCTTTGCCCATAAGGCCTAGAGATATCTTTGATTTAGGAGATATTGCATCTGATGGGGGCAACATTGAGGTGAATATCCCTGAGGAGGAGGGGAATATTCTCCATTTAGCAAATCAGATCGAGACAGAGAATGATGATTTTGAGTTGGTTAGGAGTGATATAGATGGCATTTTCATTGATATGCTTACTGAGCAACAGTTATATGATGACGATGACAATGTTGGTTAAGGTTAACTCAAATGTTATCTTTTTTGTTATATTGATTTCTTTATCTACATGAGACAACCTTTTACATGCGTTTTTTTGTTTTTCATAATTATTTACATATGATACTATAAATAACGAGAATTTTTTTTTGCAGATTACAGCTAAAAAATACCAAGGAAAAGAGATATACGAACGGTCCTCGAGGGGCAATCCTCACAAAGCATTGACCCACAAGTTCAACAACAAGACAACACCCCAACCACAGTTGGTATAAGACAACATGCAGTTAACAGTTATGACATTTTGTATTCTGCATTATATTGACTGATATGTTATTTTCCTTCATATGTGTTACAGGTCAGGACTCAGAATCAAGACGAAGGGGACCAACTTTGATGTCGGATGTTTGGAACATGCCTCCGGGTGAGAAGGTAACGGTGCAGTTTAACGATATGCACCAAGGAGTAGGACCCGAAGCTCGTACTTTGGCTAGTTTTTTGGGGACTTTAACAAGGAATTGTCAACTGCTCCTGTTAAATATACAGGATTGGAGGCGAATTCCGGCATCAGAGAAAGAAAGACTGCTTGGATTGGTTAAGGTAAGATTGCATTATTGTCTACACATACTATTGTATTATTTCTTGCGGGTCTAATTCCACGAATTAATACTGTAAACTTTTTTTCAGGCAAGGTTTTCATACCCTCCAGAAAGAGACAAATGGGTGTTACAGTCTCTGGGTAAGAAATAGAAAGATTATAAGTATGACCTGAAAGCAGAGTACTACGAACGTTATCCCAACATTGATGACCTTGTCAACAATAAACCAGATCGAATTTCACGAGACCAGTGGATGGCTCTCGTAACACAGTGGCATTCAGAGCAGGGCCGGGTAATATAATTTTTGCTTTTTCTTGTATAGTTACGTAATTATGAATTGTATATTTTTATTAAACATTTTCTTGGTTTCAGAGACGTAGCGGAACAAATAGAAGGACTCGTTCTGCTCAAACAATGCCACATACTGGAGGAACAAAGAGTATAGTGCGATTAATGAATGAGATGGTTAGTTTTTTTGCCCATATTGTTAACCATATGATTAGGTCTTGTTGTAATTGTATCTTTCTACATCCGAGGAACAGACATCAAGTGGTGAACAGCCGTCTCGAGCCAAAGTGTTTATAGCCACCCATCGGACTCGTAAAGATGGGAGACCTATTGATCAAGACTCTGAACATGCAATCGTAAGTCTAATTTTTATTACTTTATTTGTGGTTGTGATAAATTTCATGTAATAAGACATTGTTTTTTATATTGGGTTTAGGAACTCCTCCAAGAGAAGATAAATGAGATACAAAGTTCTATCCAAGAGTCAAATGCAAGTCTTCCAGAGATGGAAGATAATGCATTTGCTCAAGTGATGGGACCAGAAAGACATGGTCGAGTGCGTGGATTAGGATTAGGTCCAACGCCTAGTATGTACAGGCCATCGGCATCGACATCGACATCGGCATCAGCATCTCACCACTCAGGCAGCCCTCCAAGTGTGCATAATGAGGCGGACGACAGAATAAGAGTCTTGGAAGACCAAGTGAGAACACTGCAAGAAGCACTTGGTAGTAGGATGAACACATTTGAATCCCAGTTGTCCATGATTTGCACATCATTGGGCTTGCGATCAGGGCAAAATGACGTGCCACCTAGTGGAGAGGTAATGTTTACAGGATATGTTTAGATAACACATTTTTTTAAATCAAGTAATTATATGAAAATTATTAACCATGGATTGTTCATTTCTGTGTCGTAGGTACCTCATTCATCAAGTAACCAGCACTCTCCAGATGATGACCAGTAAGTTTGTATTTGCGATTTGATAAATTGTTTTCTATGTTCGAGAAATACGTATTGGTGAAATCCAACCGATTGGAGGGCTGGTTTGTATGTGGATATGAAGTGTTGAAATTATTTGATGTTTGTTTTATTTGTTGTTGGTGTTAATTGAGAGTACTTTACTGGATACTCACCATGAGAATAAAGATGAAAGACAACTTCATGTCTAGAATAGGCAATTTGAATTAAAGAAAGAAAGCTGTGTTATGATTCATCACTTATAATTCATTCATTCAAACACAAGAATAAATCATGTAATTTGAATTTAGAGACTTCTTTCTTTATAATGTTTAATAGGGTGGAGATGGAAGATGAAACTTCTCATTTATTATTACTGGATAGTTATGGTGGACTTCCACTTACAAAACATTTCTAGAAATGCAACCACTCATGAAAACATTTCTAGAAATCCATGTGTCATTGTCATTTTGCATCTCTCATAATTATTTGTTACTGATTGTGTTTATTTGTCAATAATTTATTCTTGTGTTTGCATTTGTGTTATGCGTAAAGCTAAATCTTATATCTTGTGGTTGGGACCATATGTAGGTACTATGTTGGATCTAGATAATGCATAAATAAGGATAGAATTTTTCATTCTGTTTTTGATATAAGAATATTTTATACTTATAATTATATATTGTTGATACATCTATTTGCATGCAACAAGACTATTAACCGATTAATTCGTACAGTTTTGTGTTTTATTTTATGTTATGTGATCATTAATGGACATTGTCTGTTATTATTGTATTTCGTTCTTCTAAAATCTTTTAACTTTTTTCGCAGGGCATAATGTAAAGAGTTTTGGGTTGCTAAAAGCTTCATAACAATTTTCAAATTGTGTATGTAAACAATAGTAGTATTAACAATTGAATTCATGTATTTCAATAATTCCAATAATACTTTTTATTTAATATTTTATTAATGATGTTACAGGCATTTTTTGTATGTATTTTTAAACGATATTGTTTTGCGTATATTGTTATCAATTTATTTATCGTATTCTGCATTATATTCATTATAAACAGGAAATTTAATCAATAAGCAGGGAAAAAAATTTATGAAACAGGTAAAATTGTGTCAAAAAAGTGTCTAACAAACGTCCCTAAAACTAAAAAACGCCAGAAAAAACCCTGCAAAAAACGCCGCAAAAAAATTCCAAGCGGCTGCATAAAAATTCCGCAAAAAAAAAAAATGCCGCTAAAATAAAAAAACGCCGCTATAAATATATGAAAAACGCCACTATAAATGCCGACTAAAATGCCGCTATAAGGAACAAACGCCGCAAAAAAAATTATAAAACGCCGCACAATCTGGCGCGAAAAAAAATTAAAAACGCCGCTAATAAGGAAAAAAACGCCGCTATAGGGTTGCTATCCGATAGCATATTCGGCGCGCCAAAAAACGAGGGAAATAAATTGGCGGGCGTGGAAGTTTTTACCGGCGTTTTATAAACGCCGGTAAAAACTTTAATAAAACGCCGGTACAGGTGTGACCCTTTTACCGGCGTTTTATTAAAACGCCGGTAAAACCTTTACCGACGGGACATGTACCGGCGTTTGTACAAACGCCGGTAAGAATGTTACCGGCGTTTATAAACGCCGGTATAGGTCCTTGAAAATGCCGGTAAAAGCCGGCCTTGCTGTAGTGTAGGTATCTTTAGATATATATAAATTTTAGAAAAAAATTTTATTCAATTTTTCAATATTTTAGGATATTCAAATCTCATATGTAGTATTTTAGTAAATGTTTTTAGCAAATAGGCCTAAGGGCAAATAACTTGATTTTAGCATGTTTCATACCATGATATAGCATAACATGGAAGGAATCAGTATACAAACAATAAGATAAGAAATAGTTAAGAAACAATTAAAAAATGAATATAAAGATGTATAACTACACGATATAGATCATTTAAGCATAAGCATAAAGAATTTAGTTAAAGCGTAAGAGATCTTAAGAACACTGTAGGTCTTAGAAACTAATAAAGAAAGAAAGTAAGATAATGAATATCAAAAAGAGAATTAGTTATGGTAAGCCACAATTGTGGGACCCACCGCCATGCGTATATCTCTTTTTTTTATTAATATACTGGAATTTGGGTACACGCGATGGGAATCCTATGAAAAAAAATCTGTTGCTAATTACATACGCAATGCGAAAGCTAAAACTTTAAATGAAATATACAATGTGCAATGTACAATGGGCCCAATGGCCTTTTCATATATATACTGTTTCTGTACAATATTCTTACATCTGAGTAAATGAAACGTTTACAACTTAAGACCTAACAGGCCATAACTGAAAATTACATACTGAAATTGAGGTGGGGCCCTCTCCCGTCAACCATGGTCCACCTGCTCCTCGCCAATAGCACGCACACCTGAAAGGGAAGGAAGAAGGAAACGGATGAGTAATAAAGACCACCCAGTAAGCGATCTTTACTTCCTTCAAACCTAAACAAGCAACACACAAGCACATACCTGGCCTTAGCCCTAACATTCATCTAATCGCTTGTTAGAATCGAGAAACTATTATGCTGGTTACTTGAATCTCATTATTTATTCATGCCATGAATTATATGTCATGCCATGCCAACTGAAAACTGAGTATGCATGCATCTGAATCTATTTGTATCCAAAGATATCTGCTGTGCTAATTATGCTGATGAACATAGGGATTCAACATCGTGGCCTTGTGGGCTGAATAGTTTAGCTAAGGGCTAGAAAGCTGAAAATGCTATGTTGAACGATCTGACTGGTGTCAGAAGGCTGAAATCCTACAGATGCCCCCTCGAGTTCACCTAAATCTCTAACCCGTATGTTGGGTTCTGAATGCTAAAAACTACTGAATTCGGATCTCTTGATCCTCTCTCATGCTACATGTCATGCTATGGAATGCTTATGCAGCATTATTTAACTGATTACATGCTTATCTGATGCTTATTATCCTTTATATTTGGTTTCCCACACTTAATTATCCATTTTTAATGCTTTCTGGAAAAAGATGTTGACGCATGGACGTGTGTGGCGCCGGTTTTTTGCTGCGCCAAGCGAGGACAAACTTACCACTCTTATTTAACCACCCTAGACGTGGTCAAGAGGAGCGCATAACGGGTTTTTAGCCCGCTACGGAGTCTATGGAGTCGCCACCCGGGAGTAACCCCGGGAAAATACACATCGGTGAGGATGGGCGATTTATGGATCCCTAGCGAAGGACCCAACTACCCCTCACCTGCCCAATGGGTCGGGTTCGGAGAGTCAGGTACGGCAATGGGAAGGTGTTAGGCACCCATGCCGTCCGACATAAAAGCCGACCTCCACTATTGTGGTTCGTTCGTTAAACGCGTTACCGAGTTTAATTAAATTTTGTATTACCACACGATACATTTTAATAATCAAACACGTATAATAAATTACATTCATCCATGAAAATAAAATACGAAAAAGAAAATAAAAAATTACAACCCTTTTTCCATACACCCCTATACATTGGATCTAATCCTAAACAAGCCTATAAATTAAATTCCTGCAAAACAATTTTTGGTTAGGGTAAATTACAATTTATAAAATGAAAGAAAATAATAATAATAATCAAACTTTGGTCCAAGTAGAGCAGCCCACCCAAGGAACTGTGCAGAATTCAGACCAGCCGGCCCGCCCAAGAGAATATACAGCATGCAGCCCAACGAGAACCCAATAGCATATACACACATGTACAGCCAGCCCATCCAAGGAATAACCAAAATGCAGCCCAGCCGGCCCGCCCAAGAGAATAAGCAGCATGCAGCCCAAACAGGAACCCAATAATATATACACACATGCACAGTAAAAAAAAACAGCCAAATTCCCCCCCCTTGCCGCCTTCCGCCTTTTACCACCAAGGCAACAGCCACATTCATTCAAATCGCAAGCAAGCATATTATATATACAATATATATGGACGCACAGATACCACTCAGCAGATACACAATTTTTCCTCCAGCAAATACAAAAAATACATAGTTTATATACATACAAAAATATATACAGTATGTACAATTCAAGCACACAATACATATAACCACAATTCAAATAATTAAATTATATATATAACTTATATGTATAAAATATATACAAAAATAATACATACACAATATGTAATAAAATAAAATGATTATTGATAATTATGATAATAATGTACAAAAATAATGAAATTGATAATAATATTATATACAGTAATCAGAAAAATAAAATGAATATGTAAAATAAAAATAAAAATAAAACATATAAAAAAGAAAAAAGCAGCTTTGCATGGGAGCATGGTTTTATAGATATATAGAATAAATCAAAATAAACAAAAATAAAATATACGAATTATTAACATAAAATATACAGGATATTAATACAAAATATTAAAATATATCACACAAAATACAAATATATAAAATAAACATCTTAAAAATATGTAAAATAAATATTAATACGAAATATAAAAAAATACAACATTTCGAATATGTTAATAAAAAATAGATTCCCCCCTCAAGGGCTTACCTGAAGGCTACTGATTCGAAATTGATTGAATGCTGAGCCGAGGATGAATCAAACTTTATTCTATAAATTTTCTTTCTCGAAAATCCTCTCTTTTATTTTGTTTCTGGAAAATATTTTTCTCCCCCCTTTCTGAAATTTTTTTTCGAAAGTTCCTCCCCCTCCCTAAAATTTTCCTTCCAGAGAAAATATTTTTTTTTTTTCCTGAAATCCCTCCAATTTTTCCTCTCTCCAAAAGTCCCCAGCCGTTCCAAAAAACTCCAGCCTCTTTTCTCTCTCTCTGTGAAAGTCTTCCCCCCCCCCCTTTTTCCTCTCAAAGTCCTTGCTTTTATACCTTGGGAAAATGCAAAAGGAAAATGATTAGCAGCCTGCCCAAGGAAAAGCCCAGCCACGCACGCACACAGTCAGCACTTAATGTGCTGGCCCAGCAGAAGAGAGAGAGAGAAGCTGCGCGGCAGACGGCTGCAGACATGCAGCAACTCAGCGCGCGCGTGCATTACACGCGCGCTGAGCGCCCGCCCCTGCAGCTGTCCAGCTCAGCCCGCGCGTGGCCTACCCGCGCGCGCTGCAGGCCCAGTCCTGGGCCCTCCTGTTGGGCTTCCTCCCTTCTTTTCTCTTTTCCTTCTCCTTAACTTGGGCTGGCTGCATGGGCCTGGATTTTTCTTTTTTTTTTTTTTTTCAATAAAATAAACACATTTTTTTTTAATAAAAATAACATAAAATAAACATTTTTTTTTTTTTTAAATTCATCCATCCTCGGCTCAACATTTCAAAAATTCTAACTCAACATCCAGGTTTTTCATCATCGGGGGTGACCTTGTTAGGTCCAAAATAGGGTGTCTACAGATGCCCCTTACTTTGTAAATTTTGTGTGTGTTGTGAATGCAATGAAAACACATGCAAAATGTAGCAAAGTATAAAAAGAAGACACCTAATTTTGGACTTAACAAAAGTCAACAAACAAAGCGGCAAAGGTAACTCTTCTAGTTCCCTAAGCCTATGGATTAACCTCTTCTAGGCGTCTCCGACAAAAAGAACTGTCCCTTCTAGACAGAACTCGAAAGAAAGTAAATTGCCCCTTTTAGGCAAAATTACCGAAATTGGATCGATTAGCCCCTTCTAGGCGTCTCCAAGAAAAAGAATTGTCTCTTCTAGACAGAACTCGAAAGTAAATTGCCCCTTCTAGGCAAATTTACTGAACTAGGATGCCCCTTCTAGACAAACCTAGGGTGGATTAGCCTCTTCTAGGCGTCTCCGATGAAAAGAACTGTCCCTTCTAGACAGAACTCGAAAAGTAAATTGCCCCTTCTAGGCAAATTTACTGAACTAGGATGCCTCTTCTAGACAAACCTAAGGTGGATTAGCCTCTTCTAGGCGTCTCCAAGAAAAAGAACTGCCCCTTTTAGGCAATTTTATCGAAACTAGGATGCCTCTTCTAGACAAACCTAGGGTGGATTAGCCTCTTCTAGGCATCTCCGGAGAAAAGAATTGTCCCTTCTAGACAAAATTCGAAAAGTAAATTACCTTTTCTAGGTAAATTTACGAACATAGGATGCCTCTTCTAGTCAAACCTGAGATGGATTAGCCTCTTCTAGGCGTCTCCGACAAAGAGAAATATCTTTTCTAGACAAATTCGAATGTAAATTACCATAGGATGCTTCTTCTAGACAAACCTAAGATGGATTAGCCTTTTCTAGGCGTCTCCAACAATTGGATGATTTAACATGGCGAAGCTAAAGAGACTTCATAACGGTCAAGTTCTATTCTCAACTGATTGGTGAAACGCCCTTGATTGGGTAAACTCGACAAGATTGGACATACCCTACTTGGGTAAGTTCGACAAAATTGGGTATGCCCCTGGTTGGATAAATTCGACGAAATTGGATATGCCTCTGGTTGGGTAAGCTTGACAAGATTGGATTTGCCCTTGGTTGGGTGAAATTGATAAGAATGGATTTTCCCCTGGTTGGGTAACTAGACAAGATTGGATTGGCCCCTGGTTGGGTAAGCTATACAAAAAATTGGATTGACCCCTGGTTGGGTAAGCTCAACAAAAATTGGATTGGCCCCTAGTGGGTGAATTTGACAAAATTGGATTTTCCCTTGGTTGGGTAAGCTCAAACAAAAATTGGATTTGCCCTTGATTGGGTAAACTCAACAAAAATTGGATTGGCCCCTGGTGGGTGAATTTGACAAAATTGGATTTTCCCTTGGTTGGGTAAGCTCAACAAAAATTGGATTTGCCCTTGATTGGGTAAGCTTGACAAAATTGGATTTATCCTTGGTGGGTGAATTTGATAAGAATGGATTTTCCCCTGGTTGGGTAAGCTCTACAAAAATTGGATTCGCCCTTGGTCGGGTAAGTTCTACAAAAGTTGGATTGACCCCTGATTGGGTGAATGCGACAAAATCAAATGCTCCTACAGAAGGATGAAGACGTCCCTGCGAGACGAATCATAAAATGACTATAATGGTGGATCGAAACAACAAACTATTTTGAGTATTCTAACCATGTGATGCATGATGATGTGTATGCTGATTTTGCTGGCTCGTATGCAATGCTCTATGTCATGATCATATCAATGGGAGGTAAAAGATCTAGACCAAGGGAACACGCCCTGATTTTCTCTATTTTTTTTCTTCTTTTTTTTTCTTCTTTTTTTTTTTCTTCTTTTTTTTTTCTTTCTTTTTTTTTTTCTGACAGGATTTGACATCTCATGCTTTAGCTCACAATTCGATATGACAAGATTTTTATCCAAAAAAGAAGTTATCTAGCTTGGTAAACGCTCACACGTCACTCAGTTCACTCAAGTGTTTGAAAAGGTGAAAATTTTACGCTCAGGTTCAGCTCATGAATGGTGCCTACCATAGGCTTGCTTGTTCATCTGATCTCCACCGCCTAGGTCACATGCAGACACAAATTTGGTAATCTTTATAGAGGTTTTCGTGGGGTTGGGGTGAAGATAGGATTTTCTTGGATAGTGGTAACTTAAACCGAAGGGACTGATAAGACCATCTAAAACTTTTTCTTCAAGGTTTGAACATCAATTCACGTTTGTTCCTCTTCTTAGCTTCTAGAATGCTTGTGCTTTGCGTGCACCAAAATTTTCTTTTTCTTTCTTTCTTTCTCTTCTTTTTTTTTTTCGGTTCTCTCTTTTCCCTTTTTTTTTTCTTTTCTTTTCTTTCTTTCCTTTTCTTTCCTTTTTTTTTTTTTCTTTGCTTTCATCTTTTCATTCTTTTTTTTTTCTCTTTCTTGTTTTTGTGTTCATATTTCATATGGATGGGTACAAGTATCACTACTTTTCACCTTGTTAACATAGTCTTAAATAATCTATCAGCCCCATGGTAGGGTAGGGATGAGACAAAAAGAAAGTTGATGATTTATGGTGTAAGGTTTGCTAAGGAAGCGTTTCAGGCTTAACAAGGTTCTCTAAAGTCAACTTGTGTCCTGGTTGGCTTTTTGGTCAAAGAGGTATATTTTCTAATACCATTATCATTTCTGTGAATACATGTGATTGATTGTGATTTTGATCAGTATTTGAAGCAAGTTCTAGAGACACCTACATGAGTGAACACACTCAACAAAGAAATTAAAAGGTCATTTGTGTATGCATGACCGTGGGCTCAAAATCTCACGTTTAGTGTTTTAAAGTCTACCAAGACCAGTTTACTTTCTTTTTTGAAAAAAATTCGAATCACATTTTATTGCCAAAATTTTTGTCAATACATTCATACATGTAGAAAAACAAGTTCAAAAAAATAATGCCCTTCAAGTTTCACAAGAATCTGTCGTCATATTGTTGATCTGGTTCATCTTCTAATACCATTATCATTCCTGTTTCAGGCTCACTCTTCTTGAAGGCATACATCTTCCCCTCCTTATGCCGCTAAGGCATCTTTAATTTATATCCCAACATCTTCACTTTTATGGTAACAACCTTTTTTTTTTTTTTTTTTCTATTATATTCTCAAGGTTCTCCATCATTTCGTCCATCATGTTTCCCTTGGTCATATTTCTCTTCTTCCACTGAAATGGCTGAAAATGACATGTTAATGCATGATATGCATGATGTGTTTACATATGACACGTATGTAGGAATAACAAAAGACATATTAGTGTATGATATGCATGATGTGTTTATGTACAAAATGACAAGTTAATGCATGACATGTATGCAGGATTAAATGGGTATATTTATAACAATTTTATTGGACTCAACAAGAATGGTGGCAAAAGATGGGTTTAATAAATAAACAGACAAAAGAATTGTGGGTCTAATGAAAAAGGCCTAATGACAACATATCTATCCCTAAAGAAAAGATTTTGAATTGAATGATGGGGCAATTTGAACCTAAAGTTATGCAACATAGAAGACAAAACGAATAAGAGGTAAGTTTATTGCTCCTAAATGATTTTACCTTATGGGACAACTCAAATCAAAATTATTTATTTCGAAAGACGAAAGACAAAAGACAAAAATACCCCTATGAGGTAATTCAGGTCAAAATTAGCCAATTCGGCTGACACCTAATGATTTTCACCTTACAAAAATGATTTAGCTTGAAAACATCTACTTAGAGTGACACGTGACAATTTTACCCCTATAGGATGATTCAGATTGAACATATCTACTTAGGCTGACAAAAGATGAAATTGCCTTTTGGAGGCGACTTGAAAAAAGAAATGCTTTTAAGTCTAAGCTTCGCCCCCTTATCACTCCCTTCGCCCCCTTATTACTTTAGTTAATGAAAAGTTAGAAAAGTCAATTCTACCCTAGGTGGTTAGTATCCATTGAGTCACCAGAAGACCCAATGGTCCTAGACCTAATGAATCTTTACGTATGAAGTTTCGAGTTTTATGTGCCCATTTAAAAATATGTCGAGTCATGTCACAAAGATTTCTACAAAACGATGTTTCAAAAAGTTTTCTCCTAGTAGAGACCACTTAAAGAAACAATCAGTGAAATCTTGATATCATGGATCAAGGCATATTTCAGAATGGGCGGTAAAAACTCAAGACTTTATACATAAGGATTCGACTCGATCAATCACATGCAAAAAAGGTCCTAAGGATTGACATCTATGGGCTACTACATGGGTTTGACTCGGGTAAAGGTCAAAGGCTACCTTAGGCGAGAACCAAAGGTTCTTTTTATATACACGAAGGTACGTTGCCTAAGGCTGATGTACAAGACAGACCACCCCTGGGCCGAGTGGGCTTTCGGGCGAAGTCTGGATTGCCATCGGGGTTTATAGGGACAAGGAGTGCATAGTGGGTGTGAGTGTTGTGCAATGCAAGGAACTTGATTAAACTTACAAGCGCTTTACAAACTTACCACATCGGAATCGACTCTTCGCATTTTCCCCAATGGAGTCGCCAGAGCTGTGGCGCCGGTTTTTTGCCGCGCCAAGCGAGGACAGACTTACCACTCTTATTTAACCACCCTAGACGTGGTCAAGAGGAGCGCATAACGGGTTTTTGGCCCGCTACGGAGTCTATGGAGTCGCCACCCGGGAGTAACCCCGGGAAAATACACATCGGTGAAGATGGGCAATTTATGGATCCCTTGCGAATGACCCAACTACCCCTCACATGCCCAATGGGTCGGGTTCGGAGAGTCAGGTACGGCAATGGAAAGGTGTTAGGCACCCATGCCGTCCGGCATGAAAGCCGACCTCCACTATTGTGGTTCGTTCGTTAAACGCGTTACCGAGTTTAATTAAGTTCCGTATTACCACACGATACATTTTAATAATCATACACGTATAATAAATTACATTCATCCATGAAAATAAAATACGAAAAAGAAAATAAAAAATTACAACCCTTTTTCCATACACCCCTATACATTGGATCTAATCCTAAACAAGCCTATAAATTAAATTCCTGCAAAACAATTTTTGGTTAGGGTAAATTACAATTTATAAAATGAAAGAAAATAATAATAATAATCAAACTTTGGTCCAAGTAGAGCAGCCCACCCAAGGAACTGTGCAGAATTCAGACCAGCCGGCCCGCCCAAGAGAATATACAGCATGCAGCCCAACGAGAACCCAATAGCATATACACACATGTACAGCCAGCCCATCCAAGGAATAACCAAAATGCAGCCCAGCCGGCCCGCCCAAGAGAATAAGCAGCATGCAGCCCAAACAGGAACCCAATAATATATACACACATGCACAATAAAAAAAACCAGCCAAATTCCCCCCCACCTTGCCGCGATTCGAACCCAGGCGCCCAACATTCGCCTTCCGCCTTTTACCACCAAGGCAACAGCCACATTCATTCAAATCGCAAGCAAGCATATTATATATACAATATATATGGACGCACAGATACCACTCAGCAGATACACAATTTTTCCTCCAGCAAATACAAAAAATACATAGTTTATATACATACAAAAATATACACAGTATGTACAATTCAAGCACACCATACATATAACATATACAAGTGCAGTAATATAAATATTCAACATATACAATTAATAAAAATAGAAATACGACTTGCACAATTCAAATAATTAAATTATATATATAACTTATATGTATAAAATATATACAAAAATAATACATACACAATATGTAATAAAATAAAATGATTATTGATAATTATGATAATAATATACAAAAATAATGATATTGATAATAATATTATATACAGTAATCAGAAAAATAAAAATAAAATGAATATGTGAAATAAAAATAAAAATAAAACATATAAAAAAGAAAAAAGCAGCTTTGCATGGGAGCATGGTTTTAACCTGGGAGGGGGAATGACATGGCTTTCTGCTGCCATCCGGGCAGCCAGTCTCATCCGTTTATGTTACACAGTACATTTGATATGTATCATTACACACAGCGCATCAGACATTTACACAATATTTATTATGCACATATACAGTGTATTTCAATACATATACATGCAGAACTAGAATAAAAATACAGAAGATTAAACAAAAAATATAGATATATAAAATAAATCAAAATAAACACAAATAAAATATACGAATTATTAACATAAAATATACAGGATATTAATACAGAATATTAAAATATATCACACAAAATACAAATATATAAAATAAACATCTTAAAAATATGTAAAATAAATATTAATACGAAATATAAAAAAATACAACATTTCGAATATGTTAATAAAAAATAGATTCCCCCCTCAAGGGCTTACCTGAAGGCTACTGATTCGAAATTGATTGAATGCTGAGCCGAGGATGAATCAAACTTTATTCTATAAATTTTCTTTCTCGAAAATCCTCTCTTTTATTTTGTTTCTGGAAAATATTTTTCTCCCCCCTTTCTGAAATTTTTTTTCGAAAGTTCCTCCCCCTCCCTAAAATTTTCCTTCCAGAGAAAATATTTTTTTTTTTTCCTGAAATCCCTCCAATTTTTCCTCTCTCCAAAAGTCCCCAGCCGTTCCAAAAAACTCCAGCCTCTTTTCTCTCTCTCTGTGAAAGTCTTCCCCCCCCCCCTTTTTCCTCTCAAAGTCCTTGCTTTTATACCTTGGGAAAATGCAAAAGGAAAATGATTAGCAGCCTGCCCAAGGAAAAGCCCAGCCATGCACGCACACAGTCAGCACTTAATGTGCTGGCCCAGCAGAAGAGAGAGAGAGAAGCTGCGCGGCAGACGGCTGCAGACATGCAGCAACTCAGCGCGCGCGTGCATTACACGCGCGCTGAGCGCCCGCCCCTGCAGCTGTCCAGCTCAGCCCGCGCGTGGCCTACCCGCGCGCGCTGCAGGCCCAGTCCTGGGCCCTCCTGTTGGGCTTCCTCCCTTCTTTTCTCTTTTCCTTCTCCTTAACTTGGGCTGGCTGCATGGGCCTGGATTTTTCTTTTTTTTTTTTTTTTTCAATAAAATAAACACATTTTTTTTAATAAAAATAACATAAAATAAACATTTTTTTTTTTTAAATTCATCCATCCTCGGCTCAACATTTCAAAAATTCTAAATCAACATCCAGGTTTTTCATCATCGGGGGTGACCTTGTTAGGTCCAAAATGGGGTGTCTACAACGTGTGAGCAAAACACACGAGTGTGCAAGAGACACACACGGGCGTGTATAGCAAAGGCACACGGGTGTGTACCCAGACGCACGAGGTCATACGTTAGCCGTGCAGCCGGTCGTGCTCACTTCTGGAAATTCTACATAAAACTCTGAAATAACTAGCACACGATCGTGTCCCTTAGGACACACTGGCGTGCATGTGTAAACCAAGTCGTGCACACTTCATGCACACGGGTGTGTCCTTACAGAAACAAAGGCACACGGGCATGCTCATGCAAACACACGGGCGTGTGTCTTGTTCTGCATCGACAACACTCATCTAGAAATGCAGAAAACCACAACAATCCACATCCAAACTTCAAATTAACTTAAAACATGCATTTTAGGCAGTTCAATAAGCATATATCGATCCTCAATTTCATCTCAATCAATCCATATCACAATTCACCATGAAAAGGGCTCTTTCTCTCACATAAACACACACAAGCAAAGCAGGCATGGTTCCTAGGTTGAAATATTCATCTCAAACATCATTTCATCTCATATCAACATACAAACATATCATAAGCATGCTAGAAACGTAAGCAAACATTTCCAAACATCATCAATCATCAAATACAAATTGGGAAACACAAGGAAGAAGTAAGGAAACACTTACCTCCTGCCATGGTTGCTGGAAATCTCTCTTTTTATCTATTCTCGTCCTTCTCTAGCTGGATTAGGAGCTATTGGAAGCTGAAGATCTGGTCTAGGGCTGGGAGCAATTGAAACAAAGAGAAACTCAACTGAAACGGGATAAAAGCTGGGTGAGAAACATTAAATCTCTCGTCTCTCTCTCATTTACCCACCTGCACGGGCATGTAGGGCATAGTGCATGAGAGTGCACCAAGGAAAATGAATGAAATTCAATTTCCGCGCTACGCATGATTGAAACCTCCTAAAAGGAATCATGCATAAGCCACACAGGCTCTAAAAACTTATTATCTCACCCCTAAACTCTTCTACACTCTCAATCTATTTCTATTTCTCACATCTAACCCCAAAACTCTACGCCTAAGGGCTTTTCTAAACCTGGGATGCTACAACAATAGCTAGATCTTTTTTCATGCCAAGTCATAGACGTATACTCATATATATAATTATGATTAGATTGTAAGCAGTGAGTTTCAACAATGAGATTAGCTAAAGCAAAAGAAGTTATTAAGCTAGTCAAGAACTTGGTTAAGTTCTTTAATTTAACAGCTAGCCAGTGATAGATTATATTAGAGCCTAACCGAGGGTAGAGATAAAAGATGCTTATTGAATGACTTGTCACTCATCCATCTTAGTTAGGGAGTTGACCTTGGAGTATGAGATGACTGGAGCATAAGATGACTGGAGCATGGGATATGGCTTAAGCGGGTCTTTACTCGATGTTTTTAGTTTTATATATATGTAGGTGCATATATGTATTTAGTTTACAATAGATAACATATTGGTGGCTCACATGCTTTGTATTGCTCATGCATATTATGTATACTATCATATATGTTTATAATATTATTAAATATAGTTAAAAAAATATGAGTTTTATTTAGGATATTGTACAGTAGGTTTCAGCTTACCACAATTTATTTCTTTTAAGGTTCCACATATAGTGTTCTCAAATAAGCAATCAGAATGGGACCAATTACTATATATTAAAGATGATTCTAGTTATATAAAAAAAAAAGTCCTAGTGTATAGTAATATATAGTAGCAAGCTTTACAAAGTGGTATTAAAGCAAGTTCTGAGCCATCAAAGCAAGTTCTAAGCCAATATTTTATAAAATGTTCTCAAGTATGCATTATTTCTTAGTTACATGAACATAGAGCTAGTGTATCCGAACAGCCAGAGCTCATAGTTCCCCTCAATGTAACTATCTTAATAGTAGATTTAGTATAGATAACAAATCCTAACCCTCTTTTTGTGTGATTTTAGATATAAGAACCCACATTCCTAGATTTGTGGCATATAAGGGTAGTAGTTTAGTGAAGGCTAGAAGAGGTTTTCAAAACTCTCGAAGATCTGTCAATATTGAGAATATAAGAGAAATTATCAAAGAAATAATGAGAGAAGATTTCAGTACTCTATGAAAAAAAAGTATCAAAAACCAGTAAGGGGCGGTTACCTAGAGCCAACCAAACATAGTTTTTAGATAGCAAGGTAGAGTTAGTATCAGAGTTCAGAGTCAGAATCAATGGGTGTTAGAGTTACAAATAGGTTACACCTATTTTAAATTTTCAATTTTCTAAAAGTTCATTAGCCTTTTAAGTTTAGAGGATCTTGAGATCTAATTATAGTATAAGACTGGACTGAGGCAATATAGAGTACAAGGGGATTATTCAATAAGTCAGATAAAGAGAAACTTAAATATATAGTGTATTTACTCAGAGGAGATATGACGATTTGGTAGAACCATGTAAAGACAATAGTGAATAAAGACAGTTTGACTTAGGCTGAGTTTAGATAGATGTTTGATAAGAAGTCCAAGAGCACTGATATGATGCATGCCAAAGCTTAGAAATTTATTAAGTTGACTCAAAGGTTAAGTATAATAGAGGAGTATGCGATCTAGTTTAATGTTTTGACCAAATTTGTTCCCAACTTTGTCGAATCAGAGTTAGGTAAGGTGCAGAAATTTGTTCATGGTCTGTATCCTATCGTAGTTAGTGATACGATGATAGGATATTCTCCTCTCCAAAAGTTCATTAATGCTTTAGGTAAAGCCTTGAGGTCATAAATGTATCTCCAAATGATAAAGATGTTTTCGAGGTTGGCTAAGAAAGATAGAGCTGAAGACAAAGGAAAAGAGCCAAATTAAGAAAAGAAGAAATAAAAGAAAAAGAAGTTGTTCAAAGAAGAGAAGAGACAAAAAGATCAGTTCTAACTATCAAAGTGTACCAGGTGTAGGAGAAGATACTTAGGAGAGTGTTTGGCTAGTCATGACATATGTTTCAAATGTCACTAGCCAAGATATAAAAGTTTAGCATACCCTACTAAAGAAGATATAGGTTTATCTAGAGATAAACTCAAGCCAAGAAGAGACAGAGTAAACCTAGTCAGAAGAGGTATAAAGGTAACAGAGGGAGGCTAGGTTCATCTTGACCTTAGTTAGTATTTCCTTTGCAATACTCCATTTGTTTAGGTTACTATTTAGTTTGATTATCTAAAAAAGTCTTCAGAGAGAGATATTGATGTTAGACTCCAATTAAGCCATGATCACTGTATCAAAGATTAAGATAGAGTTCAAAGTAAGTAAATAGAGTGCATAGCGGAAGCTAAGGAAAAAGTCTAGTGATAAAAATTTCTAGAGACATCAACTTGCTTCCAAAGAAGAAAAAGAGATAAGAGTAGCTTAGCCTAAGAGCACTATCATCAAAGCTATTATATATGAAGCCCTAAGAGAGTATAGTTGAGCTTAGAAGGAATGAAATAGAATGTGAGCAGTGAGATAAGCTATAGTAGAAGAAGTTATTAGACTAGTCAGGAACTTGGTTAAGTTTTTTAGTTTAACAGCTAGCCAGTGATAAATTAGATTAGAGTTTACCTGAGGATAAAGATAGGAAATGCTTACTGAGTGACTTGTCACTTATCCCTCTTAGTTTTCTTTCTTGCAAGTCAATATTTGAGGGAGTTTGAGCATGAGATGGTTAGAATGTATGATATGGTTAAAACAGGTTTACACCCAATGTTTTTGGTTTTATATATATGTATATTCATATATATATTTAGTTTTTAGCAGATAGCATATTGGTGGCTTGCATGTTTTATATTGTTCATGCATATTACGTACAGTATCATATATGTATCTAATAATATTAAATATAGTTATATAGTATAAGTTTTATTCAAGATACTATATAGCGGATTTCAGCTTATCATCACATATTTCTTTTAATCTTTTGCACATAGTGTTTTCAGATAAGTAGCCATAGTAGGATCTATTGCTTTATATTAAAGATTATTGCAGTTGTAAAAAAAAATAAAAATTCTTATTATACACTAATATATAGTAGTAGGCCTTACAATCTGTGGGCTCAAAACAAGACTAAATATGGTGCTAAAGCTATTATTCACTAGAAATAGCCATATGGGGTGTTCTTTACGCTTTAAGGCTCAAACTTAAGTAGATACGTCTATCACTTTTAGGCCTTATCTTTTCAAAAAGAAAGTCTAATTTAGATAGAAACTTTATGGTTATCATCATTGAGGAATATCTAGTAGGTTAAAATAAGGTGTCTATACTATGCCCTCTACTTTATAGGGTTTGTGTGTGTTATGTAGGAATACAGTTTAAAAATAAACATAAGACACATGCAAAGCACAATAAAGTATAATGAAGACAATGAGTACAAGACCCAACAAATCAATCAACATAAAATAATCGGAGAATTGACTGTAGTTGTAAACTTTATAGTAGTAAATAATCTTTCCTTCTAAGTGATCCCCAAACAGTCTTTCTTAATGATCCACAACCTACGTCAATGAACCCCTTTTAAATTCTATATTGATGATCTTGTTTAACACAGAATGGATGATCTAGTATATGGTGAAGAAGTAACCCTAACATAAACCTTATAATGACTAAGCCATATCTAACATGGATATATAATCTAGTCTATGATGAAAAACTAACCTTAGTCACAGTCTTCATAATGACTAAGTCCTATCTAAAATAGGATAGACAATTAAGTTTATGTCAAAGAACTAACCTTAGTCACAAACTTTGTAATAACCAAGTCCTATCTAAAATAAGATGAATGATCTAATCTATGGTAAAGAACTGACCTTAGTCATGGACTTTGTAATGACCAAGTCTTATCTAACATGAAGTAGTCTAGTCTCTTATGATCTTCATGATTCCTTATAGTCTACACGACTTTTATACTCCGCATAGGCCTTCCAGCCTAACTATTGGGTTCTTAAACTAATCACTCCAACCTGAGCACTAGTTTTATTTACTTAAACTAATCACTCTAGTTTGAGCATTGGTTTTGTACACTTGAACTAATCAATCTAGCTTGAGCATTAATTTTTACATTTGAACTAATCACTTTAGCCTAAGCATTGGTTTTGTTCTAATTAGTCCAGCCCAATCACCAGTTTTAACACCTAAAATAATCATTTTAACCTAAACATTGGCTTCTAATCACTTCTACCTGATCATTAGTTTTAACACTTGAACTAATCACTTTAACCTGTACACTAGTTTTTTTCTAATCACTTCAGCTTATTCATTGGTTTAACACATAAACTAATCACCTTAACCTAAACACAAGTTTTGTCCTAATAATTCCAACCTGATCACTAATATTATTCACTTAAACTAATTATTTTACCATGAACATTGGTTTTGTGCACTTAAACTTATCATTTTAGCTTAAGCATTAGTTTCATTCTAATCAGTCCTACCTGAACATTGGCTTTAACATCTAAACTAATCATTACAACTTAAGCATTGGTTTTGTCCTAATTACTCTAGCTTAATCATTGGTCTTATTCACTTAAATTAATCGTTCTAGTATGAACATTGGTTTGATACACTTAAGCTATACATTCCAATCCAAGCATTGGTTTTATTCTAATCACTCTAGCCTAATCACTAGTTTTATTCATTTAAACTAATCATTCTAGCCTAAACACTAGTTAAAACCTTAACATAATTCATCAGAATTTCTAGTCTAAATAGTGATGCACAACCCTCAGATTTCTAAAATAAACGCCATCAACCCTGATGTAGAAACATGTTTCTAATAAGTGTATGTCCTAATTTTCCTTCTGTGGACAAGCTTAGAAACCTAATTTTAGGGTGAACTAAGCTCACTAGACATAAGTTGCCCCTTATTGACTAAACTAGCGACCTATTGCCTCTTATAAGGTAGTCTAGAAACTTTATTGCCTTCTGTGAGGGAATCTAAAGATATAGGTTGCCCCTTATGGGGCAAGCTAACAATCTATTAAGGTAAGCTAAACATGAGTGGTCTTCTGTAGGATGAACTAAGTAATGAATTACCCCTTAGGGCAAACTAACAATGAATTTTCCCTTAAGGAGAACTAGACTTGAATTGCCCTCTTTGGGTGAACTTGACAACAAATTACCCCTTAGAATACCCTAAAAATGAATTCACCCTTTAGGGTGAACTACACCTGAATTACCCCTTTTAAGGCAAGCTAACAACCTATTACCCCTTATGGGTAAGCTAACATAGATTGTCTCTTGTATAAGGCAAGCTAAAAACTCTGTTACCTCTTGTAGGGCAAGCCAATCATAAATGTATGTAAGTTTATATTTCGTACACAATGCTTGGATGTCATTTCTAATTCTTTTTCTACATGGTGCATGATCACTTTTCACATATGTAAGATTGATAAGTATGCCATGATGTATGAATACAAAATGTTGTTAACCCATGCACTTTCACAAAAACCCCTAAGTCAAGCTTACAATGGAAATGAACCCTTAAGTGACCCAAACTTATAATGTCATTCATACAACTAATGCATGTATCTTAAAGAACAGTTCACAGTTTTAGGGATTTAAAGTAGTGGAAAATAAAAAGCCCAGGCCAAGACAAATAAAATTTTTCTTTCTTTTTTTCAAATTTTTTTCTCTCTCTTTGTAAAACCCCAAATGGCTAAGTAATCTTAGAGGAGGGTGAAAAATATAATTTTAAAAAAAACTTAAAAATCAATTTGACAAATAAAATAACTTCGATGCAAATGTGATTAAATATTAATTATGCAAACAATGATTAAAAAAAAACAATATAATTAACGCAATTATAAAACTAGTAAAACAAGATAGGTGATATAAAAGAGATACAGAAAAGGATTGCTCATATAATTTTAGAGTGGTTTGGGGCTTTAACCATAAGTCTTTTACGACCACTTCTTCAAGCAAACTTACTTGGAGTTTTCACTAGTTAATGTAGGATTGTACCTAATCGCTTACACTAGTTATCTAAGATTACACCCTTATATTATTGACTTCAAATTTCACCTTTTACACTAATTATATGAGATTGTGCCCAAGGTTTCTAAATATCAAATACAATGTATAATGCCTTTCTAAGAAAGATAAACAAATGAGTATAAAATGGTTTCTCTCAAAGATATACAATAAAAATTTAAAGAGGAAAGGGTAAGAAAATGAGAGTAATAGAGTATTAATTCATTTGCACAAAGTCTCTAACCTTTTTCACTTTAAATAAGCTCCAATCTATAGCCACAATCTTGCTAGAAAATGAATATGTCCGTTATAAAAGAAATAGATCCATTATAGCTAGTAAAACTAAAGTTTTACTTTTGTGTACAAATGTGCATCATGTGTCACAAGCATGACCATGTCTTTTAATACCTCGAGTTACTCTTCCAATAGTCAAATTTTTCTTAATGCCAGTAGAGTGTACAAGTATGATAAAGCCATGTATGACACCTTGTACAAGGATATGTACACTTTAATTTTAGCTTAGCCACAAGCATAGAAGAAATCCTCATAAGCGTACATGAAAATTTGACTTTTATTCTTTGATTCTTCACAGGCAAACTATTTATGACTGAAAAGGCGTGACTCTTTATTGTGTTGTCATAGGTATGAATCTCTTAAGCTCACAAGTGTGCATCTTGTTAACTTCATCTTTTGACTATGTATAAGAGCAAGTGATTGTGAATCCCTCATCATGACTTTCTTAAACATCATCACGAGGATGAATTATCAATTGTTACGGGCATACATGGGTGTTGATTATTGAATTTTTTATTAACACCTCTTGACTCATGTATAAGGTTGTTTTATTGGATTGTTTTTCTCGTGATTGACTTGTAATTGGTTAGTCAAGGTCATACATATAACATGTATAACCACATATGGTAATATATTAAAATATAGTGTTGAGTACAAGTAGCTTCATGAGGCCGTGAAAAGTTGTGTATGAGCCCAAATTGAATTATATATAAGTGTACATGTTCAAGTGATGATCGTACATTTACCCTACAAACCATAAAATAAATTGTCTTATTTTGGTTATAATTTCAATCACGCCAAGGACATGTTAAGTATTTTAATATAGTTTTTATTATCAGAACACCTAAGAGTCCAACAATCTATCCATATTCAATAGAAGAAAAAAACATGTTAAAATACCTTAATGCATAATCTTAAAAATATGATTAACACATTTAACAAATTGTTCAAAAGCTTCCTTTTTCAAATTGACTTAAACTCCCCTTTACTTATATATTCTTTACACTTTTTATACTCCTCCTTTCAGTAAATTCATTTAAACAATTTAACCAATTTAAAAGAAATTTATTTGTCCCTCTATTTATTATGAAATCTTAATTTAACCAATTTAAATCTCCATTTCTTTATAAAATCTTGCATTTTAACACATATACTTCTCCCCCTTTTTTGACATAAATAAAAAAAAATTGTTAGAGCTTTATCTATTTTAATAGCAAGTCTTTTAATCAATATCTTAATAAAAAACAAAGAAAATCACTTTACAACCAACTTCATCAAGTTAATCTTAACTTCTCAATCAACATTAATCGATATACTTCATCAGATACCAATATATCAATAAAAATGCTTCAATCTCAATCTCACTATCATTAATTAAAATTAAATAACATTGTCAAAATTAACTAATCTTATAAACATCATCAAAACATAAATAAGTCAAGAATTATTAGAGTTAAATGTGCCATAAATGCGATGACAAGTTTATTTAAAAAAAAAACATAATGCATAAAAAAAAATTATTTATGAATCATACTGAGGATCCGCTATGGCATTACTAGGAGCATTATCTCAGACACATAAACTAGGAAACTAGGAACATAGCTCTTCCACTTGAGTTTCAATTCTTTTTTCTTTTCGCTACATAGTTCCTATTTTACTTTTAATTTCCAAAACATGACCATTTATATTATGCATTTACCCTTAGATGGATTAGAGATAGGCAAAGGACACATTGTATTTTTTATGGTGATTGCTCTTCATTCCTTACTTCCACTATTTCTTTTTTACTTCTTCTTATGCTATACTCATGAACATTTGACGAACCTACTAATCGAGCAATGTATGGATTATTCTCTTCAACTGTTTCAATAACCTTCATCTCGTCCTACCATATTTCTTTATTAATCTTATCCTAATTAATGCCTGTACATTCATCCAACAAATTTCAACAAATTTATGAATATATTTTGATTGGTTAACATCGGGCTCAAATCCAAGATGGACGATAGTAAAAGTGATCAACTGGCTAAAGTTTATTTTACCATTTTCCCTCTTAAATCTTGTTGATTTTCCTAATCAGCCACCTAAATGTGTCAACCTGGGTTCTATTAATTATTGCCTCCAACAAAATAATATCTTTGATGCTCACATGCTTGTTGGTGTGCTATCGAGCATTCAATGTATACATAATCATCCTATGTACAACTCTAAGTGCAAGATCATGGAATTGGCTACTCTTTAATGTATAAGCATTGAAGTTGTTGCTTCCTCCTAAGTTTGTTCAAGCATCATTCAAATTATAACGCATCTAAAATCTTATTGTAATCTCACTTAAGACATTAAGCTAATTATTCACGTGATATAGTGAATTCAGTGTCCTGCAGTCTAAACCTCATAACAAAATCTTTTATATTTCCCTTTACATCTTTTACAATTTTTAACAAGTTATAGAATTCTTTCATTAAATTTTCATACACTTCAAATTGCATCACAAACAATTTATTCCATTTTGCATTTTTACTAAGTCTATCTACTTCGGTATCTAGTCTAATTTCTATCAAAATTGCAACCGATGTAAATACCTTGGTTCGTAGTCACTTTAAAAGCTTTCTTCTAATTATTTTCACACACTGAGATACCAAATGCAAGTGTTTTCATCTTTCCCACAATCAACTTGATTCTTAGCATGGTGCACCTAGGATTAGCTTAAAACATGATAAAAAAGTTGATTTTTCAAAAAGATAGTGTACGAAAACCATTAAAGAAGTGAAATATGTTTGTTAAACAAAAATCATGAGTTTTTGGTAAGATTTGAGCAAAAATCAAAGATGGTTATGGAAATAAATCGCAAAATAAAGTCAGGGTTTGTGGAAAATGAATGAAAATTTTGTGTTCTAATTTATATTATCACATGTACAAGTGTACATTTTTGTATGTACAACCATGATTTTTTAAAATTCGTGTTAAAGATCACAATTGTGACACCCTATCAAGATCGTGAAATCTCAATTTCAAATCAGGCAATATAAACATGCATGATCATACTCCATACTATGCAAGCCACGACTATGACATTTTTACAAAGATTCAACTGACATGTGGTACATTCTGATTAGCCAAATATGATATATGGTTTTGACCATATAATTTACGACCATACATCGCTCAAAACCTTTGAAAACAATGCAAATTCTTTTGAAAATCATTTCAAAACATAAACCAAAATACTCCAAGATCCAAATGTTGAATATTTTGATCCTTTAAGGCAAATCAGTATATGAACTCATATGTTAAGAGATTTTAAATGTAAATTTGGATTGTTTTAATTTGAATTCAAATTAGGCAAATGTTGTAACAAAAATTTAGTATGGTTGCATTTATGCTAAATCAATCAACTATTCAAACACAGGAAGTAATCATTTAAACAGGTAGATTGTCACAATATGGCAACTCAATCAAACATGTTTGTCAACCAAAAAACATGTAACAAACAATTAAACATGTAAAAATACTTATTTGGAATGATGAGCACACCATTTCCATTCAATGCCTCGCAAAGTCATTTTCTCTTCATCTTCGCCTTTTGGCTTCAAGGCACTCTTTACATCAAAAATATTTAACCCTTCTTTGATACCCAAATTGTTTTGGGTCCAATATTGTTAGCTTGAGTGATATACTTAAGAACCCAAACCTTTTTTATCTTCAAAGGTTTACCATTCCTAATCTAGATATATACCCAATAAACTTGTAATGATTACATTTGAAATGTAAAACATTAGGATTTTTCAATTGCCTTTAATTGTTAGTGAAAGAATTATATTCATTGTATCCAAGGCCTTCTTTGTTTAAACCATTTCTTTGAGAAGCAAGCATTTCACCTAATCTTTTAGTGTCAACTTTGAACTTCTCAAGAATTTCATTTTAGCTAGCTACTTTAGATATTAAATCATCATTTTCTTTTCTTATGCATTCTAACTCTTTGTTCAAGACATCTATTTCATGAAGAATGGACTGTAATTCCTTTTTAGATTTTTCATGCTCATTAATTATCGCATCTAGTTCTAGTTGCATGCATGAAATATTTTTCTTTAACTCTTCTTTTCTAGAACTCAGGTTTTTATAAGTTTGGAAACCTCTTGTACATCACCTTGATATTTTTATTCTTTTAATCTCAAAAAGCTCATACTCATGGAAACTAAGATTAATCCTAGACTCCTTTACTTGATTGGGTCCCTCGTGTGTAGTTTGAATGATAGTCCAAACTTCGTTCGTTGTTACACATAACAAAACACGGTTAAATTTGGGGGAATATAAAGCACAAAGTAATAAATTTAATGCTCTAGCATTTAGGCTCATCATCTTCATTAAAATCAATTTCATCTTTAGAGGCATTTGTCTTAGGGTCTAATTGAATTAAATCTCCCTACTCTATTATTCTCCATAACATATAATCAACAGATTCAATACAAAACTTCATTTGTATTTTGACTATAATGCAATCCACAAAATAATAGTAGTCTAAAAAGGCCAAAAATATTCTCATCTGGTATTTACTGAAATGACAATCTCACTTGTTAAGTTTGAAAAATCAAAATTTCCACCCGCCTATTAAATTTTCTGCTAAATTTTTTTTTTATAAAATTGTTAAAAAATACCCTCAAAATAATATTTTATTCTTAAATTTTTATTAAATATTTTTTTACATTGATTCATATTAATTAAAATTAAAAATAATAAAAAATTTTAATACTATAAATATAAATATAGATAATAAATAATTATATATTTAGGTTAAACTGTAATTTTGAAAATTTTTTAAAGGGTTTTGAAATTTAAAAAATGTTCGAGGCACTTGTAAATTTAAAAAAATTAGGGTGTTTTTAAATTTGAAAAAAAATTGTAGTGTTTTTAAAATTTTTAAAATTTCATTATTCCCTTCAATAGTTCAAAAGTGACAATTACACCTTATAGCATTCCAGGATCAGAAATGTCCTTTAAGGTAGAATTTTGGGGTTAGATGTGAGAAATAGAATAGATTGAGAGTTATAAGAGTTTCGGGGTGAGATAGAAAGTTTCTAGAGCCTGTGTGGCCTGCACATGATTCTCCTTGGGAGGTTTCTTTCATGCGTAGCATAGGAAATGAAGAGTTTTCATTTTCCCTTGTACACTCCCCTGCACCTTTGCTTGCATGCCCGTGCAGGTGTGTTGGAGGAGAGAGATGAGAGTTTTTAGGCTTTTCTCACCCGGTTTATCCCATTTTTTAGCTAAGTTCCCTTTTCTTTTCAGAGAATCCTAATCCTAGGGTTGAGATTCAGCATCCAGCAGCTCTCAATCTAGCTAAAGAAGAAAGAAGTTAGATAGAAAGAGTTTCCGACAGCCATGGCAAGAGGTAAGTGCTTCCTTACTTCTTCCTTGAGTTTCCCAGCTTGTGTTTGATGCTTGAGAATGTTTGATTGCGTTTCTAGCATGCTTATGAGTTATATGAAATGACTATGTGTTGATATGATGAAAAGAAATTGCTTGAAATGATGATTTCCACCCAAGAATCATGCATGCTTATGTATGTGTGTAAATATGTGAGAGAATGAACATTTTAATGGTGGATTATGATGTAGTGTGTTATGTATGAAATTGGAGCTTGTTGTATGTTTATTGAAGTACTAAAAATGCATGTTTTTGATTAATTTTTGTTTGGTTGAGGATTGGTGTGAAATCTTGCAAGTTTTGGGTAAGTGTTATCGATGTAGAGCAGGACACACGCTTGTGTGCTCGTAGGTGCACGCCCGTGTGCCTTTGCTTTTGTAGGATACATGCCCATGTGCACGACTTGATTTATAGGAGACGCGCCTGTGTGCCTGAAGGACACGACCATATGCTTGCTTTCTTAGTGATGATACGCTGAAATTTTAGAAGCTTGCACAGTCGGTTGCACGACCAACACAGAGTCCTATGTGTCTCCATACACGCTCGTGTGCCTTTGCCTTGCACGCCCGTATGCCTTAACCACATGCCCGTGCTCAAGCTAATTTTTCAGAAAATGATATAAAATGAAGAATAAAGCATGGGAAACCATTTCAAAGGCTATAAAGCAATATATAAGCATTAAATGAGATAAAATAATGTTGCATAAGCATTTCATAACATGACATGCCAAGGCATCAGTATGAAAAAGGGATCAAGGGATCCGAAACCATTAGCCATTCAACATTCAGAATTCGATATCTAGGTTAGAGTTTTGGGTGAACTTGAGGACGCATCTGTGGGATTCCAGCTTTTTGACTGTGGTCAGATCATCCAATTTCAGCTTAGTAGTCTGAGGACTACTATGTATATTTAGCTTTCTAGCATTTCGCTAGACTGTTTAGCCCATATGGCCAAGATGTCGAATCTCTATGTTCGTCAGTCTGATCAGCACAACAGGTATCTTCGAATACATAGAGATTTAAATGCATGCATATTTAGATGTATTCAACATGACATGATGTCATGACATTCATTTCATTCCATTAATCATTAATGCAATCAAGATAACAGATTAAGCAATATTCAATAGAATGAGCAAGCGAATGTATAAGTAATTGGGCGAAGGCTAGGTATGGATTCTTTTTATTGTGTATGCTTACTTGGGTTGAGGGAAGTAAGGATTACTTACTAGGTGATTTTCATCACTTATTTTTTTCCTTTCTTCCTTTCTTTTCAGGTATGTATGGTGCTAGTGAGGAGCGGGTGGACCGTGGCTGATGGGAGAGGGCTCCATGCTAGACTTCAGTTGGCCTAGTGGGATTTGTTGTAAATTTTGTATGTATTCAGTGTATTGTACAGAAACGTAAATATATGTATAGTTTGTTTTGGCCTATCATGATGTATGTATTCAATTTTAGCTTTTGCATGCTTTTGTATTCAGATTGTAGCAGCTTTTCTTTTGTAAGATTCCTGTTGTGTATACCGAGATTTTCAGTAAATTAATAAAAGAAAAGAAATATTCAGCAGCAGTAGTATACGTGGCAGCGAGTCCTACACACCTAAAAAAATTGATTGAAATTATAATATATTTTCAAAATATATGGGTAAATATAATAATTTCTAAAATAAGATATAAAAGTTATCTATTTACTTTTGCAAGTTCAAAAAAATAACGTTTGTACCTCAAATCATTTTTATTATAATATTTGGATTAAATAATATGTATTTAAGATAAAATGTATGTTTTAAAAATTTTATGGGTTTTTTAGAATTAAACAAATTGGGGTGTTTTCTAAAAATTTAAGAGGGCCTTTTTGAAATTTAGAAAAAGTTTAAAATGCAAATATCATATTACAAACTATTGAGATTTTAAAACATTATTAAAATATATGAATGAATATAATAATTTTTAAAACAAGAAATAATATTACAGACTTATTCTTGCTAAATTTCAAAAAATGATGATTATACCTTAAACATATTTATATCATAATATTTGGATAAAATGATATGAATACCTTTTGCTCGTTAAAATTAATAGTTGACCAAACATCAGATGGAAATAGTCTTTTGAACTTTCTAAATTAGCAAAGTTTTATCTATTAGGTTTAAAAATGTCAAATTTTCACTTATTTATTTAATTTTTTGTTTTTTTTATAAAGTTGTTAAAACAAACAAAAATACACTCAAATTAAATAATATTTTATCCCTAAAATTTTAGTAAATATTTTTTCTTTCATTTATATTAATTAGAATTACAAATAATAAAAAAAATATATAAATACAGGTATTATATATTTGGATTAAATTGAAAATTTTTAAAAATTTCAAGGGTTTTAAGATTTCTAAAAAAGTTTGGTGTGGTTTTTTAAATTTTTGTAGCACCCATTGCCATATATACTGCTATTACTATATCGTTTATGTTTATTATCAAAATAATAATATATTATTATATTGTTCTAAGAAAAAGGACTATATGCAGCATGAGTCCTACATAAGTTACTTTATTGAAAATATTTGTTGTACGAAAGCTTCAAATGAAAGGTGATGAAATGCTAAAACTCACTGTACAATATTCCAAATAAAATTAATAATCTATTACTATTATCTAATATCTAAAAATATATATGATATTGTACATCTCATATGCATGAGCAATCTAAGCATGTGAGTCAATATGCTATCTGTTGAAAACTTAATACATATAGACATACATATATATAACTAAAAACATTAGGTGAAAACCCACTCAAGTTATATTCCATGCTCCAGCCATCTCGTGCTCTAAATTTAGCTTGTTCCCCAAGACACTGAAATACTAGAAAGGAAAACTAAAAGGGATAAGTGACAAGTCACTCAGTATGCATCTCATATCTCTACCCTTGGATAGACTCTATGCTTTCTAATTCAACTAGCTAGCTGTTATATTAATAAACTTAACAAAGTTCTTGATAGCCTAATAGTTTCTTTTGCCTTAGCTCTAGGTATCCTTATATTATGGCTTATTATCTTTCTTACAAGCCATATGGTTGCTTCTTATCTGATATTTTATTTTTGATTGACTATATTATCTTAGTTGTTTAACTGTGCTTCGTTTCTCCAAATACTCTATAGACTTCATTCTTTTAGAGGCTTTAACTCATACCCTACCATAATTACATGTATGGATATACATATATAACAAAGTATGAAACATTAAATCCTCGAGTCTAACATCCTATCACTTCTCTTCTTACTACATTATCTTCCTTCTCTAAGTTAGATAATAGCTAATATATTTATTCTATTGTAATACTCATGATTGGTCATGAGGATCCATCTAATATATGTTCTTACTATGATATTGATTATGGTTCTTATTGAAACTGTATCTGATAATAGAATGTGATTGCTTATGAATCTTAACTAGTCTCTTTTCCATCTTTGGAGTGGACGGATGGATACACAAAAGTAGCATGCATTCACTTTGCAACGGTGTAGATGACATTACAACACTTGGACACACTATTTTGGATAAAAGTTAGGTAATGCTACGATAGTGTTTAGCCAAAATCTTAGTTTCTTCTCTTGGCCTTTCCCAAGCATGGCTAGAACAAAACCCATAGGCTTAGATGTGCTTAATATTTAATGATATCATGATGGTTCAAATGGCTATAGATTAGCTTAAACTTATTGAAGACTCTTTGAGCAATTTTGGGTAAGCAATTTGAGGAAAATAGCATTGCTTACAGAGGTTAGTCCCATTTTACTTATCTTTGCCATGTCAACCTAATACTCAAGTGTTTTATGACCTACCATTCCACCTTTCCATCACTAGAGTGAACTACATCCTAGGTTACAAGTGAGGAGGGACTTGAAAACATACCATTGTTTTCAAGTTGGTAAGGATTTATCCTCAAATTTAAATCATTCAAATTTCCTACCAAGCATGCATCAAAACTTCTCTTTGAGATACTACCACTTTTTCTTGTCAACTAATTATCCTTTTTCTTGGCCATAAACAAAACAAGGCTAGGTTTATATTTAGGGGTTGCTTTTTTAAGTAGGTTTATGCTAAGGAAGAGATTGTTTTGAGAGTTTTTTGGTATGTAAGATGGTGTTTAGGATAGTATGTGGCTTAATAACATAGGGGTGAGGGTAATGGTTTTATGGTTTTACTTAAAAGTGTAGGTGTTGGCTCTTCCATTGTATAAAAGTTCTCTATCATATAACCATAGTCTTCCATGCAACAAATGACATGTATCCATTGGCAACACATCAAACAATCTTATCAATATACTTTTTGCCTATAGAGAATGGAATCATAACTTGTTTACTTAAATGGTATCTCCATTAATTACCTATTGTATGTAAGGCTTGGTGTGATTGAGAGTTGGTAAACTCAATTTTCCCACAAGACTAGTGGAAGCCATATCGGTGCAACTCCTACTATTAATGATGGTTAAACATAACTTTTCTTTGATAGTGCACCTAGTATGGAACAATTTCTCTTTTGGCTCCTCTTGTGCAATCACTTGGTGCTACATCATCTTTTTTATTATAAAAAGCTTTCCTTGTTCTAACACAACAACAACTTCTTCATCACTGTTATTCTCATTCTCTCTTCCAACATTAACTTTTTACCAAGCCTTTTCAATGGTCTCAATCTCTTTAAGGTTCATGATTCTTTTGTTAGGGCAATCAATTTGGAAATGCCCATACCTATGAAATTTAAAACATTTCTATTCTTTGGAGTCACTTGGGTAGTATCTACTAACATCTTTGGTGTTTCTTTGCTTAACTCAACTATTTTAGATTTTCCAAAGTCATTGGGAGGGACATTAGGTTTGATATAAAAGGATCTTCCTTCTTAGTAAGTATTTTTCTTGAATAACATATTATGAGTGGTATTTTCAATGTCATAAGCTCCTTGGAGGCTATCTACTTATTCAATTCTCCTACAAATCTTGCTATATTATGTTTTTTCTCTTTATGTATATCACTTGTCATTTTCAAATTCTCAAACTCTCTAATATAATCTTCAACCTTCTTCTTTCCTTATTTCAAGTTATGGAACTTGAAATATAAATCCAATTTGTAGTTTTCAAGTAAAAATCTCTTTTTTGAACATTCTTTCAAGCTTCCCCTATGATCTCATTTTGAATTTAATTTGGTAATTCTACACCTCTTCTCATCATCATAATTTTATATTCAAACACTTTCTCTATAACATACAACCAATCCATAAATTCATCCAAATTTAAATTACCATTAAACTAGAGAATTTCCACTTTTAATCTTTTACCTTCGTCATCTTCCCTTCCTCTCCTTCTTTTAGGCTTATCGTCTCCATTACTTTAATTTCTTGAAATAGAATTCCTCTAACCAGGTAAAGGTGTTTGCATTATGGCTTGTGTAGTACTCAAGTGTTCTTTCTTGAGTGGTTCTGGTGTGATGTGTTTGGTGAGGAAGTATAGATGTTTCTTCATGGTGAGGTGGGGTTCTAGCTTGATTTTGGTTGGTAGATTTTTAGCTTTGTATGACTTTATCCAAATTATTGGGAATACCATGCATGAGTCTTGTAAGGGTGTCGAACTTTCCTTTCATTTCCAATTTTAAATCATGAATTTGTTCTCTAACATCATGTCTGTAATCTTCCATGGTTATGGTAGTGAATGTGTACTCTTTCTACTTGCCATCTTGTTGATTGG
Organism: Anacardium occidentale; assembly: GCA_026122585.1. Lineage (NCBI taxonomy): Eukaryota > Viridiplantae > Streptophyta > Magnoliopsida > Sapindales > Anacardiaceae > Anacardium > Anacardium occidentale. The sequence goes on from JAJEJH010000082.1 coordinate 208,518, forward strand.
TTCAAGTTAGATTGGCTTGGGAAAGTGTTTAGCATTGAAATTAGGTTGATATAGTATTGAAAAGTAATTTCAAGTCATAAGCTGTAAATTCGAGAATGAAATAGTATTTTCAATGGTTGAGAATGATATGGTAAAGTGTTTGGGCCAAGTGAGCTAAAGTTGATACAGGTTGGGTAGGTAAATAGGCTTGGGTTTTATGTTTAGGTTTGAGTTGGATAATAAGGGTAATAAGGTAATTAAGGTTAGGGTTAATTTGTGAAATATGTTAGGGGTAAGTTGGAAACATAATAGGAAAGTTGATTAGGAAGCTAAATATGGATTAGGGCTAAGTGAGATGAATTTAGGTGATTAGAAAGCGTTTAGGTAAAAGGTGATGATATGGCAAAGATTAGAAGAAATAATGATTGAGATTTGTAAGGTAGGTGTACTTCGTGTGAAAAAAAAAAAAAAATGAAGCAATTATTTGGTATAATAATGGAAGGTCATTTGGACAAGTAAACATGCAAGCTAAGTTAACTAATTTCTCTAAAATTACAAGTAGTCCGACTACTCACACAAAAGAAATAAAGTTTCAGTTGTTAGGGTGAAGTGTAAGGCTAAAACAAAGGACACAGAAATGATGACTAAATCTTCTTCACCCTTTCATGTGAATTTCTTCTCTCCTAAATTCACTTAACATCCAGTAATTCAAGGAATTTTTTAGGCTAAATGTTCAAAATTTTCAAGCTGAATGCTCAAAATTTTTAAGCCATGATCTGTAATAGCCTAGGGGTAGAACTGTCATTTTAGGCTTTGAGATTAAGAGTAAAAGAAAGATTTCCAGTTAAGAAATGGTTCCGAGAGGATTCAAGGGCAAAAGAGTCTTTTAGAAGCCTTTCATGGCTTATACATGGACATTCTGGGAATCATATTCCATGTATGGCGCGAGGAGAGAGAGATTTCAGATTTTTGAGGAGTGAGAGCGCAATAAATGTTTTAGTTTTCCAGCATTTCGCTCAGTTTCTTCTCTTCTCTTTTTCCAACGAACCCTAGACCAGAATCTGTCCAACCAGCAGCCATTATTTCGGTTAGAGATCCAAGAGCAGCTAGAGAGAGAGATTCGAACGCCATGGCTAGAGGTAAGTATTTCTTTACCTCTTTCACTTAGGTTTCAAGCATGCTTTTCTGATTTTCAGCTCCTTGGATGATTACTGCATATTGTGGATGTTTTACAGCATGATTTGATAATGATGAGATACTTTGAATGATGATTCATGAGCTTATTATGCAATGTATGCTATGTATGTTGCTTGGGTATGAAACCATGAGAAATGCATGAGTTTTGGCATGTTTTATGATGATTGAATGAGATGAGAATGGTTATTGGCATGTATATATGTTGTGTTTATGTTTGATTGAAGAATGGATGAGATTTGGATATGTTTCAGTGGGATTTTCTGGGTTTCCAAATGTATCTGCAGATTATGGGTTTAGCACACGCCTGTTTACCCGAGGGAACGTGCCCGTATGGCCTCAAATCTGCATGAGACACGGTCTTGCATGTTGCCCATGTGCGTATGAAAATCCAGACACATACCCGTGTACCCAAGTGCACACGCCCGTGTGTCTAATCCCAAATCTACACGCCCGTGGAGGCAAGACACGAGATGGTGTTGTGGCAGCTACACGCCAGTGCAGTGCAATACATGCCCGTGTGCCCAGTCATGCACGCCCGTGTACTTGCATCACACACTCGTGTGGTCAGCCAATTTTCATGAATGTTTGATAAATTTTCCAGAAGCCACCCAAGAACACGAGAAGCACACGGTCCCGTGTGCCTTGACACACGCCCGTGCACCTATACATACACGCGCGTGTGGCTTAAGAAAGATTGAAAAGAGAATATTAAAGTAAAGATAAGCTACCCTAAGCAAATTCTAAGCTTGAGAAACATAAGAATAATATGAGATAATAACATATCATGCATGATTATCAAGCATTAAGCACGACATGCCACATGCGATGTTTTTAGAAAAAATGGCTCTAAGGATCTAAGAGATGTTTTAAAAGTATATATATACGATGTTCCGAACATCAATTAGGGGTGGATACGAGGGGGCACCAGTGAGTTCGCACGCCCGCTAGAGAGGAAAACCATGGTCTGCTAAAGAGGACATGGTCGTGCACGAGTAGTTTTCTTATAGGTTTGAGCTCACACGACCAAGGTACCGAATCCCTGTGTTCATCAGTCTGACCAGCATAGCAGAGATATTTTTCAGATACAGTACTTTTGATACTATTTTCAGTTATACTATATGTATATATATGAGGATCTTCGGATTAGAGCTTTTACCAGAAAGAATTTTCAGAAAAGAATAAGTTTTTAGAAAATCAACCTGAGAGGTAAGTTTTATGATAAATGACCATTTACATAACATCAGAGCATACATATCACGTCATGTACAACATTAATGAGAAACATATGAGATAAAAGCAAAGTACAAAGTATAAAACAAATAAAAACTCTCAGAACTCAATGATTAAAGAAAGTGAAGAAATAAGACATAAGAAAAGAATTATATAAGCTACTGTAAAGCAAGTATAACAAGATGATAAGAAAACAGTAAGCAGAGAACTCGAGGTCTGATCTAGGATCAGCTTTTACTCGATGACCTGTCTGTATAAGAGATAGGAAATACTTACTGAGTGATTTTGTCACTCGTCCCTTTTTCCTTCCTTTCTCTTTTGCAGGTCAGTGAGTTGGGGATTGAAATGTGGCGATGCAGCTGTAAGGTTTTGGGGACATGGCTCAGTAGCTAGTTTTGTTTCAGCTCGCATGCTTGATAACTCGTATCTCATGTATTTATGTATGTGTATTATATTATAGTATGCACTGTATGGATAACATGACTTTATACATGAGTAGCCTGGGATTTTCAGAAAAGCCATTATGACTTATTTTATGACAATATTTGTATTTCACGCCTCCGTATTCAGAGTTTTAAAGTATTTTGAGTAGTAGTTAAGTGTTCTTTTTCCTTGTGGGGATCTTCGTCATGGGCACATTTTTATTATTATTACATATATATTTATATATATATATATATTTTAACAGCTGTGCACAGTAGGCCTGGGGCGGAGGTGTCACAAGGTCAATTTCGTGCCACAAATTTTTTTCGAAATAGGGTCCTGTGATGGCGCTGAGTCCACCAAAACCTAGCCAACCAAGTCCGAAATCCAGCAACAGTGGAAAATAACAACAATCGAACCAAACACAGCAAGTTACGGGAGAATCGTCCCAACCTTTTTATTATTATCGAAAAAGGAATACACGGGTCTGCATGAAGAGCTCACACAACCTGCTTTCTCACTCACTGTTTTTCGCTCAACTTTTCCCAACCCACAGAGCAAGAATACATAACCTGCCCTGTTTACAAAATTCTCTCAAACCCTTCTCTTACAACCTGAGAACAATTGTTAATTCACACTCTCTAATCTGCTAACTAGACAAGTCAACAGCTTATACAACATTGGATACAATTAAGCCTTGGGTAGAGTCAAGTTATCGCCACTTGGTGCATTAGTCCAGCCCTCACAGACTTAGGTGGACTTCATGGAAAGCAGCTGCATAGCCTTCCAACATGCAAGCAGCCACATAATCTATCCAACCTGCACATAATTCAGCCCAAGCTTTAGCCTTCAATTGGGTCAAGTCTACCTCTAAGTAATCCACCCCGCAAATGGAGGTTTCCAGCACAATATTCAACCCATAACAAAGAAGCCTTCCCACACACTTAAGCCTGTTTATGAGTTAGATTAGGCAAGGAGCCCATATCCATGCCTTCACTGAATCTGCACCATGAGGCCTATCCACCCACTAGCATGCTTGATCCACTTGCTCAGATTGCCTTTGTTGATGCCCAACCCATCAACATATTAGTGCTAGCCCATAGCACAATAGAGTTTGATGAATGTATTTAGCCAACAGAATTCTGCCTATGCCTCTCGACTCGACATAACACTTTCAAAGGCTCATGTTTTCGAAAACCCATACATGAGCACCTGTTCGAATATTTTTCGTCTAACAGACCCCCCCCAGATGGGAGGATTTCGACGCCCTCGTCGGAAGATTTTGTAGATAGTCACTGATTTCCTTCTCAAATTGCCATAAATTCACATCTCTTTCCCATACAGCCTGCTCATCCCCTTCCCAAAGGATAAGATAATCTGTATGCCGATTCTGTTTCGACTCACCAAGCACTCGATGATTAAGGATTTGTTTCAATTTTTGGCTATATTGTACCCGAACTGTAGAAGGAGCCCTTCGAATCTGTTGCTGCGACTCATCAGAATAGTAGGGTTTTAAGAAGCTTACATGAAATGTGGGATGTATCTTCATCCTTTCTGGCAGCTCAAGTTGGTATGCGACATTCCCGACTCGTTTCAACACCCGAAAAGGCTCATCGTATTTCTGAATTAGGCCCTTATGGTATCTTTTATTAGTGACTTTCTTTCAAATTTGAGGAGTCAATTTCAAGTGTACCAAATCACGTTCCTGAAATTCCAGAGGTCTTTGTTTTTCATCGGCATATTTCTTCATTCGACGCTGTGCTTTGGCCAAACTGTCTCCCGCCAATTCGATAAGTTCTTGCTTATCTCGTGCAAACCGATATGCTGCAGGACTCAACCCTTGCGACTTCTATTTCACCACCTCCAATGGTGTCAAGGGATAAAATTTGAAAGCAAATTCACTCGGACTTAATGTTGTAGCCGAAGATTTATGAAGATTATAAGAGAATTGGGCAACATCCAGCAAACTAACCCAATTCCTTTGGCTGGCAGATACGTAATGCCTCAAATACTCCTCAAGCAATGCATTAATCTACTCTGTTTGCCCGTCCCTCTACGGATGATTCGCTGTCGAGAATTTCAGATCCGAACCCAAGAGCTTGAACAAGAGAGTCTAGAAGTTTCCTGTAAAGCGAGCATCTCGATCACACACAATGTCTCCCGGAAGCCCAAAGATTTTCACAACAATTTTGAAAAATAATTCAGCTGCGATTGATGTCGTACAAGCTAGGGGAGCAGCAACAAAAACAGTATATTTCGAAAACCTGTCTACCACAACCAGAATGGAACCCATGCCATCCACCATCGGTAAGTCGCTAATAAAATCCATCGAAACAGACACCCAAGGCTTTTCTGGAATCGGGAGAGGTTGAAGAAGTCCAACCTGTTTTTTTTTTTCGTCTTGTCCTGCTGACAAACCAAACAAGTCTTTACGAACAATTCAACATCCTCATTCATTTTAGGCTAATAGAAATTTCGAGACAGCAACGCCAATATTCGTTCGGTTCCAAGATGTCCTGCCTATTGAGGATCATGTGTTTCTTGCAGCAATTCAACATCCTCATTCATTTTAGCCTGGACGATGCACCTACACGAAGTCGAATTCGGCCAGAAATTCCTGCCATCTAGCCTGCTTCGGAGACAGCTTCTTTTGTGACTTAAAATACGTATTAGCCACATTATCCGTAATCACTGCAAAATGAGCACCAAGCAAGTAATGTTTCCAAACAGTTAGACAGTGAATTATTGAAACCATCTCTTTTTCGTGTACAGAATATCGCTGCTCGACATCCTTCATTTTCTTGCTTTCGTAAGCCACGGGATGTCCTTCCTATACCAACAGCCCACCGATGGCTCTGTCTGAAGCATCCGTATACACCTCAAATGATTTTGTGAAATCTGGCAGTCTCAAAATAGGTTCCGAAGTAACAGCTTCCTTCAAACTGTCGAAGGCCGTCTGACACCTATCATCCCAAACCCACATCGAAATCTTCTTCAATAGATCCGTAAGCGGGGCAGCCTTCTTCGAATAGTCTCGAATGAACTGTCGATAATAGTTTGCCAACCCAAGAAATGACCTTAATTCGGTCATAGAAGTAGGAATAGGCCATTCGAAAATAGCTCGGACCTTGCGATCATCCATCTGAATCTTCCCCCTACTGATTCTATGTCCGAGAAACAACATTTTGTCAACACGAAACACTTATTTTTCAGGCTTTACATACAGAGAACAGTCCCTCAAACGTTTCATTACTTTGTCCAAATGGATTACATGATCAGCAAGTGTTTCACTGTAAATTACAATATCATCCAAATAGACAACACAAAAGCAGTCCTGAAATTTATAAAGTACATCATTCATAAGATTACAAAATGTTGTAGGAGCATTCGTAAGACCAAAAGGCATCACCTTGAATTCGAATGAACCATATCGAGTCACCATAGCCGTCTTTAGTTCATTCCCTTCAGCAATCCGAACTTGCTAGTCACCAAAACGTAAATCCAGCTTCGTAAAATAGGAAGCCTTAGCTAACCAATCAAACAAATCAGCAACATTAGGGACAGGGTATTTATTTTTTATTGTAATCTTGTTAAGTGCCCGATAATCCATGCAAAATCGAAGACTACCATTCTGCTTCTTCTGGAACAAAACAAGGGCACCATATAGAGCCTTCGAAGGCTGCAGGAACCCAACATCCAGCAGCTCATCCAACTGTTTTCACAACTCGGCCAATTCCAAAGGAGACATACGATAAGGAGTAAACGCAGGGGGTTTCGTCCCTGGAATTAACTCAATTTTGTGATCAATAGGTCTGCGTGGAGGCAGTGTCTTAGGTAATTCTGAAGGCATCACATCCGTATATTTTTCCAACATTGCAGCGATTTCATCGGGAACCCTGATCACCGAATCTGCCTCAATTTCTACCAAGGTAGCAAGCAAAGTCACCTCACCCCGTTTGAGCCTTGTCTTGACCTGCTTAGCCGATTGTAACATCGGCTTATCCCGAATCTGCCTTCCCATTTCTGCCTTTACAAAATACGTATCATTCTCATCGGTCACAAACATCCCCCTCATGTATGGAATAACCATAGCTTTCACAGCAACAAAGAATTCAATTCCCAATATCAATTCGAAATCATCCAAAGGAACAACCATGAAATTACAATCCTGCTCCCACTCACCGATTTTAAGTTTGGTCACGGTAGTACCTTGCATCGATTGAGCACTCGAATTCACAGCCTTGATTCGACTCATACTTTTGTTAACCGACAACCCGAGAGCAGCCACAACCCTTTCAAACATAAAATTATTAGTAGCACCAGAATCTAGCATAGCACATAACTGATGCCCGTTTATTCCCACCGTAACATACATCAATCCCTTGTAAGCTTTCGACCCCTCACTTGTCAAAGCATTCAGTAGTTGGATGGGGTTCAGTTTAGGATTGGCAGCAACTTCGGTTCCCTCATGTGATTCCTCCTGTGAGATTAAGGCAGCCAATTTCTCACGTTTCGGACAGTTCCGTGCAGCATGCGGACCTTTGCACAGAAAACATCTAGAAGTGAAATTGTTTTGGGGTGGATCCTGTCCCCTGTTTGAGCTCTCTCCTTCAGCCTTTCTGTTGTCCTTTGGCCCCTTTGGTTTATAGCTTTTCGAATTCTTTTTCCACTCCTTGTTGCCCTTCTTCTTGTTTGTATTGGTAGAAGAACGAGCCAATTAATAGTCCACCAAACTATCCGCTGCAGCTATAGCCATAGGTAAGTCCTTGATGTTCTACCTTTGAAGCTCTGCCTGAGCCCAAGGCTGTAATCCAGCAAAGAAATTAAACAGCTTGTCTTCCTCTGCCATCGTTTTGATATCCAGCATCAAGGATGAGAATTCCTTGACATAATCCTGCACTGAGCCTATGTGTCAGCTTTCGGAGGGCTTCCCGGGACACCCACACGGTATTGAGTGGCAAGAATTGATCCTTCAATTCTTTTTTCAGAGCATCCCATGTTTCAATTTGAGGCCTCCCAGCACTTGCATCATCATCAATCTGGGTTTGCCACCATAACTTCGCATTACCCGTAAGGTACATGCTTGTGATCGTAACCTAGTCCTCTTTCGCCACCCTAGCAGCATAGAAATATTGTTCCATATCCCACAAAAAATTTTCCAATTCTTTCACATTTCGAGCACCCACGAATTGTGTTTGGAAGAACTAGAGGAGGTTTCACCAACAAAACCCGCACCGATCGACACCCATTTAAGCAAAGTCATGTCACCTTCGAGTTTGGAAAATCGATCCTCAATATTAGAAAATCGATCTTCCATTCGATCTGCCAAGTCAAGAATTTGCTTCACCATCTCATTGTACAGTTCCAGCAAATCCTTCTCTATATTCGAAATACTCTATTTCAGCTCTGAAATCTGTTGAGCATGAAGGGAAGTCTGCTCTGCCAGTGAAGCAGCTTCAGGGGATTGAATGCCCACCAATTCCTCAAGAACGCCAACTCTTTCCGACAATGTCACCATCTTTCGGGCTCTGATACCACACTGTCACAGGGTCAATTTCGTGCCATAAATTTTTTTCGAAATAGGGTCTTGTGATGGCGCTAAGTCCACAAAACCTAGCTAGCCAAGTTCGAAATCCAGCAACAGGGGAAAACAACAACAATCGAATCAAACACAGCAAGTTACCGGAGAATCGTCACAACCTTTTTATTATTATCGAAAAAGGAATACACGGGTCTGCATAAAGAGCTCACACAACCTGCTTTCGCACTCACTGTTTTTCGCTCAACTTTTCGCAACCCACAGAGCAAGAATACACAACCTACCCTGTTTACAGAATTCTCTCAAACCCCTCTCTTACAACCTGAGAACAATTGTTAATTCACACTCTCTAATCTGCTAACTAGACAAGTCAGTAGCTTATATAGCATTGGATACAATTAAGCCTTGGGTAGAGTCAAGTTATCGCCACTTGGTACATTAGTCCAACCCTCACAGACTTAGGTGGACTTCATGCAAAACAGCTACATAGCCTTCCAACATGCAAGCAGCCACATAATCTGTCCAACCTGCACATAATTCAGCCCAAGCTTTAGCCTTCAATTGGGTCAAGTCTACCTCCAAGTAATCTAGCCCGCAAATGGAGGTTTCCAGCACAATATTCAGCCACATCAAAGAAGCCTTCCGACACACTTGAGTCTGTTTATGAGTTGGATTAGGCAAGGAGCCCATATCCATGCCTTTACTGAATCTCTACCATAAGGCCTGTCCACCCACTAGCATGCTTGATCCACTTGCTTAGATTACCTTTGTTGATGCCCAGCCCATCAACATATTAGTGCTAGCCCACAGCACAATAGAGTTTGATGAATGTATTTAGCCAACAGAATTTTGCCTATGCCTCCCAACTCGACATAGCACTTTCGAAGGCTCGTGTTTTCGAAAACCCACACACGAGCACCTGTTCGAATATTTTTTGTCTAACAGGGGGTCACTACATGATCTTAGTCACACTTTAATACAAATCTCACACTAATGACACCTTTTCTTCAACCTACAAATCTGATACCAAATGATCTAAATTCATTGCCTTAGTCCTCTCAAAATGGTCATAATTTGGTTCTTAATTGTTGCCATAAAATCTAACAAAAAATTTAAGCACAAATCTCATGCAAAATCATATGGTTACCAAGCAAACTTCAACACAAATTTTGTAGGACTCGTTGCCACGAGTACCCCTGCAACTGAATAATATGGTGCTTTTATTAATTATACTGAAAATCTAGGTACACACGATGGGAATCTTACAAAAGAAAAACTACTGCTACTGGTTACATTGATACACAAGCGGAAGCTGTAAACATAACTGAAATATGCAATAAGCCCATAATGGCTTTTTCATATATACATAATGTTTCTATACACTGTTCTTTACATCAGAGAACATACATTATCAATACAAGACCCATCAGGTCCAAAACTAAAAATACAACTGATTACTGGTGTGTGAGGTCCTCTCCCGTTAGCCTCGGTCCACCCGCTCCTCGCCAATAGCACACTGACCTGAAAATGAAGGAAGAAGGAAGGGGATGAGTGATAAAGATCATCCAGTAAGCATTCCTTACTTCCCTCAACCTAAGCAATCAACACATAAATCAAACATACCTGCCCTCGGCCCTATTCATACATCTAGTCGCTTGCTAGCACTGAAACTGATTATTATGTTATCTGTCCATATTATTAATCATATCATGAAATGTATGTCATGGCATGATATCTGAAATAGCTGATGATGCATGTATCTGTATAATCTATATGTACTCGAAGGTACCTACTGTGCTGATCAGGTTGATGAACACAGGGATTCGGCATCTTGGCCATGTGGGCTAGACAGTCTAGCTACTGGTTAGAAAGCTGAATAATACGTGCTAAACAATCTGACTAGTGTCAGAAAGCTGAATCCCACAGATGCCATTTCGAGTTTACCCAAAACTATAACCCGTATATCAGGTTTTGAATGCTGCAACCTACTAAATTCGGATCCCTTGATCCTCTCTCAAGCTACATGACATGCTATGGTATGCTTATGCAGCATTTCTTATTTGAATTCTGGCTTATTTGAGGGTCATTAACCTTTGGAAGGGTTACCAAACCTTTATACTTCATTTTACTACTTAATTTCTGGAAAATGGCTGACGCACGGGCGTGTGAGCAAGCACATAGTCATGCATGACACACACACGGGCGTGCATGTCAAAGGCACATGAGCGTGTGCCCAGACGCACGTGGTCGTGCACTGGCCATGCAGCCGGTCGTGCTCACCTCTATAATTTTTGGCCATTTCATGTAATAAGCTGACACACGGTCGTGTCCTCTGCATCCAGGCCGTGTGCACTTCATGCACACGATCGTGTCCTTGCAGAAACAAGGGCACACGGGCATGTGTCCTATCCTGCACAGACATGGCTCACTTGGAACTGCAGGAAACCCATCCATTTCTCAACCAAACACAAATTAACTGGAAACATACATTTTTGGCACTTCTATATACACATCTCAAGCATCAATTTCATCATTCATCCACCAACACTCATTCTACCATGGAAATCAAGCATTTCTCTCACATAAACACATACAAGCAAAGCAAGCATGTATCCCGGGTGGAAATCATCATCTAAACCATCAAATCATCAATATTTAAACATGCAAACATGCACAACATGCTGGAAACAGAAACATACATTTCCAACATCATCAAACAAGCTGGGAACGCAAGGAAGAAGTAAGAAACACTTACCTCTTGCCATTGATACTGATAAATCTTTCTCTCAAGCTAATCTCTGGTCTTTCTAACTGGATTGGGAGCTACTGGAAGCTGAATCTCGCATCTAGGGCTGGGAGCTGCTAAAACAAGAAGAACTTCAGTTGAAAATGGGAAAAATGCTGGGTGAGAATTACTTAACCTCTCGTCTCTCTCTCATTAATCCCACCTGCAGGGGCATGCAGGGCGCAATGCACGAGAGTGCACATGGGAAAATGAATATAATTTATTTCTCACGTTTCACATGATTAAAACCTCCCTAAAGGAATCATACGAAGGCCACACAGCTCTGGAAACTTACTAACTCACCCCTGAACTCTTCTAGACTCCTAACCTACTCCTGAATCTCAATTCTAACCCTAAAACTCTACCCCTAAGGGCTTTTCTAAGTCTAGGATGCTACAAATTTTAGTTGTCCTTTAGCACTTCAATAATCAACATCAAATATCTACAACCAACATCAAAGAAAGGTAAAGTAATAAGGATCAATCCATAACACAAAGAATGCCTACTTCGGATTAAAACTTGCATGAATAGCACTCAAGCATAAAGGATTTATGTCCAACAACTTAAGTGTTGAAATCAGTCTAAAGGATGTCCACCAACTTGGATATAAGCTCCACCAACTTATTTCTCCACCATCAATTCCCTCTTACAAAGAAAACTGGATAAAAGATAGATTTAGAGACAAGAACCTTGAAGTTTTAAGTTTAAAGAAAAGAAAAATAATGCCTTTTCAAGTTTTTAATTTACCAAAGTGTAAGGGTTTTACAATAAAAATATAGGCAATAGTATAAGATATGAAATGACAAAAAAGGGCTTAATTTAGATTACAATAAACACATTAAATTTACAAGATCATAACCAAGCCATTAGCTAGCCTTGTCAACTTGCATGGTTATAACTTTAATTAAGTCAACTAGATTTTTATTTTAACTACGGTTGCACTTGAAGATGTATCTTGAAAACCTTTATATTTTGCCTTGAATTTAAACGTATAATCTTGATGGAATTGAGCTACATGAAATGCCTTGCAAGGTAGAATGGATAAATGGGTGCACAAAAGGTAGCATACATGAAATAATGCATGCAACAAGAGTGATCGACATTATGGTAGTGCAAATGGCAATATAATGCTTGGACGTACCTTTTTGGAAAGAACCTGGCCATTGTAATGCCAGACAGGAGCAAAATCTTGGTTTCTTCTCTTCCCCTTTCTTAAGTAAAGCTGGATTGAATTTTGTGGGTATGGATGTGCTTGAAATCTAGTAATATCATAATGGTCTGGATGGCTCTTAAGTAAGCTTAAACTTATTGAAAACTCCTTGAGAAAATTCAGATAAACAATTGGAGGAGATATAACATTACTTAAACAAGTTAGTCCCGTTTTGCTTATCTTTGTCCAATACTCAAGTGTTTTATAACCTGGCATTTCGTTCTTTCCATCACTAAAGTGGCCTCTATCCTTGGTTAAAAGTAAGGAGGGGCTCGAAACATATCACATGGACATCAGTGTTAACAAAAAATCATTAAATTATCACTGACACTTTTATGAGGGCAATTGCAATCAAGCAAGCTTTACTAATGCCTAAAGTCTATCATAACTTCTTGACCATCAACTACCTTAAGAGATAAATTTGCAAAATCACACCACTACAACAAAAATAGGTTTAGAATTCTACTTAGAAAAAGAAAAAAAGATCTAATACACCTTAGATTAATAAGAGGTTCTCCAAGCACTTCAAATCACAAAGAGATTTTAAAAAGGGAGATGCCATATCAAAAGTGTTCTACAATAGTTATAGAGAAAGTGCTAATTATAACAGATACATATGTCTAAATTTTGACAAATTAAGGAAATCAATGGAAAGTTCCAGACGAATACTTCTATGATATCTCAATTACTTAAATTCTCAATCACATATCTGTGTATAAGCAAGTCAAGTATAGTCCTTATTCTAGCCTAGAAGCTTTCCTTGAAAGTTATTACTTTATAACAAAAAATGCCAATGAAATTGAACTTATGTTTCCTCTCTAATAGGCAGCTTATAATTCTAGTGTAAGATTCCCTTTTTAATCATGTATATAAATAAACCTTCATTAACATTCTCTAAGGTAAAGACTACCTTTATAGCAATCACAAAGCCAATTTCTTGGTCCTTGACTTGCATTTCTCCAACGGAAACATGTTAATTCATTTCTCTCAAGAAACACAAGACAAACATAAATCCTGGCTTTTCCCTCCAACAATCTTTACTTTCAGTTACTATTGGACTTTATTAGCATTAGGGTGTCATTTAAAGACATAGACTTAACCATGCATGAGGGTCCATAAAAAATTTCCAATATTGAAATAATTTAGGATTCTATATTCTAATGGACTTATCTCTTCTCATCCATACTGATTGATGGGATTACCAATCTTCGTTGCATATGAAAATTAACATGCCTAAGTACTTCATCAAAATTCTCTTTTTATCTACAGATAAAAAACCTGATGTAACCAATTAAAACTCTATTGTACTTAGCCACTTCTATCTTGTGATAACAATTTAAGAGAAAAAGGGATAGACTTTAAATTATTTTAAAGTAAAACTAAGACAATGACACAAAAGCATGCTTATTTTCTTTGCCTTTGTTAGACCCTTGTGGATTTTGAATTGATGCAAAACATATGTTAAAATATCTAACCGATCCATGCATATATCGAATATGACAAAAGGGATCAAAGAGTTTATTTTCTGTAGAAATTATCTAATACATGATCGTGCGTAATCAGACCACACAATCGTGTTATCTTTTATTGCACTTCAGACTTGCTTAAAGAAGGCACATGACCATGTGCATGAGGCACACTACCATGTGTATGAGGCACATGACCATGCGCATAAGGCACATGGCCATGTGCATAAGGCACACACCCGTGTGTTTTGAGGTACACACCCGTGTGTATGGGGCACATGACCATGAGCATGAGGCACACTCCCATGTGCCATGAAGAAAATTTCTACATGCCCGTGTCTTGCTGTCGTGCCAAATAAAGACAAATTAAAAGCATTAATAACACACGACCGTGTATTAGAAACACACGCCTGTGTGCAAGGCAAAAATTCAACCGTGTGTTTCCCTTGTATTGATCGTGCGTGCATCCTGTGCGTGCTTCTAAAACTAAAAGCAGATTGAAGAAAATTAGACGCACGCCTATGCAAGCATAAAAATGACCATTGGAAAGTGTAGATAAAAGGAAGCACGACCGTGCAAGATAAGGACACACCCGTGCAACTTTCCAGAAAGGCTCTAATGGCTTTCAAATCATCCCAACGGCTCTATTATTCCAATTCCTATAAATTGGAGATGGTTTGAAGATTGAAGGGTAAGAGAGAATCAAGCAAAACACTCCCAATCTGTTATTCTCTAATTCTTCTCCAAATTTTTTTCACAAACTTAATTTGTAAACCTTTAGAGAGAGACCTTGAGAGCACATTATAAATCAGCCTTGTGAGGTAAATTTCTTGTAATTTTTCACAAACCCTTGGGTGCAATCTTGTGAAACTAGTGTAAGGCGTAATCCCTGTTAAAACTAAGTTAAAGGCGCAATCCCTTGTATCAAAACTAGTATTAAGGGTGAAATCCCTTGGATTAAAACTATTGTAACTTCGGGGTTGAAGTTAGTGGAAGAAAAATCTTCAAGCGGGGTTGCTTGGAGTAGTGGACGTAGGAGGCGTGGAGAAGCTCCGAACCACTCTAAAAATCGGTTGAGCATTTCTTTTCCCTTACTCTCTTTAATTTGTGTTTATATTATTTATTTGCTTAGTTGTGTTTAATTGGAATTATATATGTTTAAGTTGGTAGAATAGGAAAACGTTTTTAAACTTGACAAAATTTTTAAAGAACCTATTCACTCCCCCTCTAGGTTATTTGCCATATTGTATTTGGGGTTCTACAACCTTTCATTCATCCACAAAAGGCTTTCTAGATGCTAACTAGCTCCATATCTTACCATAGTTTCAATATCCCAATATCAATGACGTTATTCCTAGAAAATGCATTTTTAAAACATGCGAAACCAAAATAAGGCTCTATCAAGTTGAAAAACCTAAAAGCATTAAAAGATAGATTTATTTCCACAAATACATTATTCAAAAAAACAATCAAATTCATAAGCTATCAGGTTAATCTTTAATGCTTAACTAAATCATCATAGAAATTACATTATAGTATATAGGCAAAGTTAATAAAATGGGATTTAATTCGACAAAATAACACATAAAGTGAATCTAGCTCTTGCCTTCTTGTTATCAATGACTTTTAGAACTAATTTACCATCGCAATGTCAATACTCCATGCAATACGTTATCTACATCCATATTTTCATCCAAAAAATCATAACAAATAAAATAAAAAATGACTATTACTGTCATTATTAATCAAGCAACACCCAAAATTCATCATGCAATTGCACTGATTTGCCCGAAATGAAAGCAAAATCCTAGTATAAAATGATGGTGTTTTATCATTTTGCAAAAAGATAAAGCATTAAACGAAAATATATCAAATTTCTCTGTTAAGTTTCCATAGATTTGTAAGATTATGGGCTAATATTAATTATTATTTATTTTGGTTTTTGAAAAACATGGGTAAATTGTGATCTAGTAAATTTTTTTATTGGGCTTGTTGTGATCAATGTGGTGTATAACTCAATACACTTCATATTGTAATAATTTGATTGGTATAATTGGTGTGGGCTTATAATTAGGTTATTAGTCTTTAATTGGAAGGACCCAATAAACCTATTATAAATATAGAGCTAGATCATTTGTTTCAGTACAATTTGGCAATATACTTTTTCCATTAAAACCTTATTGCTCTATGGGTACTCAGAAACAGGAAGATTCAACCCTCTAAAGATTGATAATCAATCTACAGTAAAGTGGTTCTGAAAATCAATAAATATCATGATGCAAATAGGTGTATCTAAATTCCTTAAAAACCCTTTATAGTATTCTATATTTGGTTATGAATTGAATATTTGTTGGATTTGAATTTGTATATCGATGATTGGTTTTATTCCCCCATTTGGCATCAGAGCAATCACATACCAATATAGAATATGTGTTTTTGACTTGAAAATTGAAGAAAAAAAATAATGTGAAGTAAATAAGTATTATTTATGTTTCTTGAAAATTTAAAGCATGTTAAATTGGTTGATTATTCATCTTGTATCCTGTTCTTGCGTGTTGTTCATGCTTAGGAATGGTTAAAATTTATTTTTTTGTGAAATTATGAAAAATTTTCTTGTTGCGGCATGCTCTGTTTGCCCATAGTTGTGTTGAAATGCAAGAGATGCATTTGAATGTTGAAAAGACGCAGCTATTTAAAAAATATATATAATATCATACTAAAAATGTGCCTGTGACGGAAATCCCCACAAGGAAAAAAGAAAACTTAACTACTACTTAAAATAATTTAAAACTCTGAATACGAAAGCAAAAAATACCAATACTGTAATAAAATAAGCCATAATGGCTTTTCTGAAAATCTCAGGCTACCCATGTATAAAATCATGCTATCCATACAGTATATACTACGGTATAATACACACACATAAATACATGAGATAAAATGTCATCAAAGCATGCGAGCTGAAACATGCTACTAGTTGTCAAGCCATGTCCTTTAAAATCTCACAGCTGCATCACTACATCTTGGTCCCCAACTCATTGACCTACAAAAGAGAAAGGAAGGAAAATGAGTGAGTAACAAAATCACTCAGTAAGAATTTCTTATCTCTCACACAAACAAGTCATCGAGTAAAAGCTGATCTCAGATCAGACCTCGATGTTCTCAACTTACTGTTTTCATATCATCTTGTTATTCTTGCTTTACAATAGCTTATTGCATTAGTTCTTACCTCTTACTTCTTTATTTTCTTTATTCATAATGCTTTCGTGAATGTTCTTGTCTTTCTATGTCTCCTTTCTCATGAATGTTGTACATGACATGATATCCATGTTCTGATGTCATGTAAATCTCATTAGTTATAAAACTTTGCCCTTTGGGCTTGATTTTCTAAAAACTCTTTCTTTTTCTGAAATCTCTTTCTGATATAAAACTCTGATCCGAAGATCATATATATACATATAGTATAACTGAAAAACTGTATCAGAAATTACTGTATCTGAAAAATATCTCTACTTTGCTACCCAGACTGATGAACACAGGGATTCGACACATTGGTCATGTGAGCTCAAACCAATGATAAAACTACTCATGCACGACCATGTCCTCTCTAGCAGACGATGGTTTCTCTCTCTAACAGGCGTGCGAACTCACATGTTCGCTCTCGTATCCACCTCTAACTGATATCTTGAACATCATATATCTATACTTTTAAAATATACTCTTGGATCCTTAGATCCTTTTTTGAAAATATCTCATGTGGCATATGCTCAATGCTTGATAATCATGCACAATATATTGTTATCTCGTGTTATTCTTAAGTTTTCCATGTTTAGAATTTGCTTACGATCGCTTAGGGTAGCTTATCTTTGCTTAATACATGCTTTAAAAACTGTTTCTCAACTTTTCTTAAGACACATGAGTGTGCTATGCTTGGCACACGGGCGTGTGTGAAAGCACACGGGGCTGTGCTTAAGCCGTGCCCTTGGTATAAGCACAGAAGCATGTGTATCACTCACACGAGCATGTGTCTAGTTTTCTAGATGCACACAGGTTCTATGCAAAGTCATGCTCATATAGAAATGAGACCACATGGGTTTGTGACCACGGATATATGGTCATGTGCTCAACTCGATTTTTGTAAATAGCGTTTGGAAACCTAGAAATCCAATCCAAAACTCACCCAAACTTCTCCAATTTTCATTCAAGCATTAATACACACTTAAAGCTTCTGCTAGCATATATATATTCATCCAAATCCCATCTCAATCATGCCACATCTCATAAATAAAGCATAAAATACATTTATACAAAAAGATACACACATAATCATGGAATCATCCACTCAATCATCCATTAAATCATCATATCAAAACTCAAGCATGCTGATAAAGCTTCAAACAAGCAATAATAGTTCTCAAGAACTCAAAACAGCAAAGACATGCTATGAAACAAAGTGAAAGAGGTAAGGAAACACTTACCTCTAGCCATGGAAGCTTGCTCTCTCTATCTCTAGGAGCTTCTGGATCTCTAATCTGAAGCTGAGCTACTGGTTGATCTTTCTCAATTCTAGGTTTCACTGGGAAAATAAGCTTCTTGATTTTGAAATCTTGTTTTTGCACTATTAATGAACTTTGTTAGCATCTCTTCCAAATTTGATTTCTTCGCTTAAGGTTGAAACCCTGGTGGTTGTTGCTTGACTGGATTTTGATTTCTCTATGAAAGATTTGGAATATTTTGCCACCTATGATTGTATGTGCTTGAATATAGGTTATTTTGTGGAGGCCTACACAAATTTCCCACATAATTAGCACTTTCAGAAAAGTACATGAATGGGTTACCTACTTGACAATTAATGGTTGCATGACCCCTTCCATATAAGTCACGCACTACATTCTTTAGTCGTATGAAAACCATTGTATCAATTTTCTTATTTAATGCTTATATTTAGGTGGCCAAGGCATTGAAAGAATCTACTTCATGTACTCCTATAGCTCTTTTTGGTACTCTATCATTTTGTCATTGGTAACTATTGGTAGTCATTTCATCTGACAACTCGAATGCTTCCTCTAGTGTCTTCCTCATAAAGTTACCTCCTACAACTACATTAACCAAAATACGATTAGCAAACATTAAACTATTATAGAAAGTTTATACCTGAAACCATATAGGTAATCCATGGTGTGGGCATTTCCAGAGTAATTCTTTGTATCTCTCCCAAGCTTCATGTAATGACTTCATGTCATACTGTATGAAAGTTGTAATGTTATTAAGTAATTTTACAATCTTTGATGGAGGGAAAAAATTTGCTAAAAATTGTTGTGTCATCTCATCCCATGTAATGATTAATCTAATCGACAATGAGTTCAACCAACTTTTTGTTTTATCCTTTAGTGGAAAAGGTAATAGTCTTAGCCTGATGGCATTCTTTGTAACCTAATTCTATCTAAAAGTATTATAGATCTTTAGAAAATTGGCAATATGTTGATTTGGATCATCACTAGGCAAACCATTGAATTGGATTAATGTCTAAATCATTTGGATTATGCCTAGTTTGATCTCAAAATTATTGACCAATATCGAGGGTTTCCTTATGCTTAAGGTTGCTCCTTCAACTATAAGAATCACATAATCGATCAAAGATCACTAATTTAAGGCTCGATTAGCTTGCTCTAAGGCTAGCAGTGTTATGTGTTGATCATTTACCATTACTCTTCTTTGTCTCGTCAACTGATGTAGGGTTCTTTCTATCTCAGATCGAAAGACTCAGTTGTCTGATTTCTAATGCGTGTCATGCACTAGATAAGAACCTATAAGGCAAACAAGATCAAGTAGCACTGTAAAATAATAAAAAAAAACTAAACAAAAACTAAAAGAACAAAGAAACAAAATATTTAGAGTAAAATTAGAAGCAATATATCTCGATATTGTCTAAGACGCTTTCCTTAACAAAGGTGCCAAAAACTTGATGCGTTAAAGTTTAAACCCTAACTTCCTAACAAGTGTACTAGTTCAAAGTTATAAGGGAAGTATTTAGGGTTGTCATATCCACAGGATTACATAAGCAAGTACCAAGACGACACCACTCCTAACTTTATCGAAACTATTGAATATGATTGAAAATAAATTTAAAACTAAAATCAAACAATTAATAAGCATAACTAGGTAAATTGAATAACAATAAGTAAGATGATGGTAAGACTTTAAGTTCACTAATTCATTACAATGTAGGTTTTTCATACAACTGGATATCTCATGTTATTCATGTAACAACGAAATTCCCTAAATTGATTAATATTCTTTCTCAAGCAATACTAATCCTATTTAACAATATAATAAGCTAAATATCTCTATCTATGTTTAATTAGATGAAAATGCATTAAGTTCTATAGAATTCACTAGCTTTCAACATAAGCTAATTGTGCCTTTGACTATCACATGTATTTTCAAATATATCTTTATATTCGACTAATCCACGATTCGTATTCTAGCTGCTTTTATGGGATATCATCTCTCAGTCTGAATCACACAATAGAGATCGTATTAAAAATTGGTCAAGTTTTTAACAGATATTAGTTCAGAATGCAAACTCACATGAAATAACATGCTTGTAAATTATAATTAAAAAAAACTACACATTCATGAATTAGCTAGCCCTAATCTTAGCAAAAATTATTTAGTTCACCATCAAACATAAATAAATAATCAGATTCAAATAAAGCATAATGAAATTAAAAATAAAACCTGATAACTTGCTAAATCCTTTATTGGAATCTGATGAAAATCTATCTCACAATTGTAATCTGAATAGCTTTCAATTGATTTAAAACAAAATTTAAAATCTCTAAAAAGTGCTTGAAAAATCTTTCAAAAACTCCCTAAGACGACTCTCTCATTTTTCTAAAGCTGTAATTTAATATATATACTTAGGGTTAGGAAAGAATTTCAAACAAACTAAAATTCTACAAAAAGTCTCCATGTTGCAGCTTGATGTTGTAGCATGGAGTTTCTGCCCTATTTCTGCTAAGCATGTTGTAGCATGCAACATCTAGAATTTTCATGTGCCTCTTGCATTCTCCTATGTTGCAGCATGATGCTGTGACATGTAACTTTTAAAATCTAAAATTTTGGTCTTTATCAAAGTTATAACCCTAGATGTCTAGTTTCATTTGGCTTTTGAATCACCTCATTCGAAATTTGAATTTACGACCATTTTAGTGCTCAGTGGTTAGACATAGAATTTCACCCAAAAGACTTGAATTTGTGGCAATGGTTTAAGGCCCAAACAAACTCAGATTTTCCCCATAATAACTTTTTGTAAAACTTGAGATGTTCAATACAACTTTGATAAGGAATAATTTTTCATTTTACTACTCAAACTTATTGAAAATCCTTGGTTTCCCGTTATGGTGCACAATGCTCTCTTTCCCTTTTTACGCTTTAGTTGCTCATTCTTTCTTGGACTAAATTCAAACTACTAGCTAGTCCTTTATAAGTGTCTTTTGGCTTCATTTCCATTGAATTCACATCAAAACCAACTTTTCCTACAAAACCAAACATGAAAACTCATGATCCCAAATTGTGCACATAATAAGGGTAAAATAGTCAAATCACCCCTAAAACTCTATAAATTGACCATGGAATTATACATGCAATTAACACTTATGACTTTTAGGTTAAATCTAGTCTCTCTCAACCCAATTAAGCCTGATACATGGATAGTCATTTTGATTAATGAGTGAACATGATTAGTATATGTTCATCTACATATATTAATCAATAAGTGATAGTTAATAGCACATATAGTGTAATATCCCGAGGTTAAAATGATCTTTCTAGGTCTTGGATCAAGGCTATAAGAGAGATTTTATAGCCAGAGATTAGCCTAAGTAAGTTTTAGGGGTAGAATAGTCTTTTTTTAAAAAATTTGTATAAGTTATGCTTGACACATGATCGTATGTCTTGGACAGAAGCCCGTATGCCCTTTGTATGAAGAACATGTCCGTGTGCCTCAGAGGCACGCGATTATATGTCTTCCTTAGGTAGCATAGGCATATAAAGTAGAGGTTTCATATTTCAGCTAGCTTACATATTTCTCTTCATATTCTTCCCCAACTAACCTAGCCAATTTTTAGAGAGATTTAGCTATCTTCTAGTAACTAATCCTACCAGAATTTAGATAGAGCTAGAGAGATAGAGATTCTTAACAATTCTAGGTAAGTATTTGCTTACCTTTTCCTTATTTCCATAGCATGTAAATCTATGGATAAGATTAGTTAGAGATTTAGCATGATTTTGAGATGATAAAGGTTGTCATATAAGCTTATTGTGTGCTAGAGTAAATTTATTTGTAGAGATTTTGAGGTTGGGAGAGTTTTTGCTAGGTTTCCATTTTCTAGGTGTATTATAGTCAAAGCATGGTTGACACACAACTTTGTGCTCATAGGCGTATGACATGTAGTCCTATTTCAATGGTAACAGGCCCATGCATGGTTGTCATGCACACCTGGCAAGTTAGAAACACGTCTATGTTAGTGGACAATACACACGTGTGTCCATTCCCAATTCCACATGACTGTGTATATATAACATAGAAGTAGTGTGAATATTGTTACATGTCTGTATATGTAAGGACACGACCGTGTGTCTAGCATACAGTCTATGTGTCATGAAACACATGCCCATGTAATAAGCCAGAATTTAGCAGAATTGCTCTGAAAGCTAGCATGCCTTGACACACGACCACAGGACACCTGTGCACTAAGAAAAATTAGCAAAAATAGTAAAATAAAAGCAAAAAATGGAGAAGATAGAGAAAGATAAAATATTTTTCCAGGATTGTAACTTCAATCTCACACAAGTATAAGAAACTCATCAAAAGCTTAGAACATCGTAATTTAATAAAAGATTGTGATAAGAAAATAAAGATAAAGGTAGAAAACAGAATGGAAATAAGAAAATAGTAATAGAAAGTTGGTAAAAACATTTAGAATACAGAACAATTTATACAAAACTTATTAACAAGTTTCATAAGTCATAGAAGTAGAAGTGTCGATAAAGCATTAATAGCATGCCAAAGTGGTGTTTTAAGAAACAGATCAAGTGATCTGTGTGTATCAGTCTTCAACATTAAAGTTTGACATACAGGTTAGATATTAAGGGTGAATACAAGAGGGCATCTGTGGGATTTCAACTTTTTTACTGTGGTCAGATTAGTTAGATTTTAGCTTACTAGTGTAAGGACTGGTATGGTAGGATAGTTCAACATATTGGCACTTCACTGGTATGGTTCAACCCAAATGGCCAAGATACTAAATTCTTGTCTTTATCAGCCTGATCAATATATTAGGTATCTTTAGATACACAGATTTTAGAAACAACTTTTACTCAGTTTTTTAGTATTTTGGATCTTCGGATCCTAGCAACGTTTTTAGTGCATATTTTTAGTAAACAAGCCTAAAGGCAAATAACATGATTTTAGCATACCATAATACATATTACATAGCATGAATCATTACTCAAGCAATAAGAATAAATACATATAAGAAAAGAAATAAAAGAAAAACAAAACTGCATGATATACATCGTAAGTAGAAAGATAAAAGAATTGAGCTAAGGCCAAAGAGAACTTGAGAGTACTCTAAGTTTTAGAAACTAATAAAGAAAGAAAACAAAATAATAAACATAAAAAAAGAACCTAGTGAGGCTTAGCAGTGAGATAAGCTAAAGTTGAAGAAGCTAGTAGACTATCAAGAACTTAGTTAAATTCTTTAGCTTAGCAACTAGTTAGTGGTAGATCAAATTAGTGCCTACCTAAGGGTAGAAAAGGAAGATGCTTACTAAGTGACTTATCACTCATCCTCCTTAGTTTTCTTTCTTGCAAGTCAGTATCTTAAAAAGCTGAGCTTAGAGTGTGAGATGGCTAAAGAGTGAGATATGGCTCAAGCGAGTCTTTACTTAAGTTGTTAGTTTATATATGTATTTAGTTTTTAGCAGATAGCATGTTAGTGGCTTGCATGCTTTGTATTTCTCATGTATAAGGGAGGTACGGTATCAAGTATGTTTCAGATATTATTATTATTATTATTATTATTATAATATATTAAAGAATAAGTTTTATTTCAGGATACTGTATAATGGGTTTTAGTTCCCATCACATGTTTTATTCCAGCTTCTACATATGTGTTTTTAGTGAATAGTTAGAATGGGACCTACTAATATATATTAGAAATATATTTCAGTTGCCAAAAAAAAAAAAAAATAGTCAACAATAATATATAGCAGCGGGTTGCCATATATAGGCAAATCTATGTTGGTCCACATATGTCTACTCACTAATAAATATGAAAGACTATTATAATTTTCTTCTTGTATAAAAGAAAGGCTGACTAAAAGAGACAAAATAGGCATGTAAAAAGAGAAAAAGAGAAACAAGAGTGGAAAGAAATGAGACTTAGTCTTCTTGCTGATCGTTTGCATACAACAATATGCTACCTATGTTCAATTGATTAATAAGTAGGATTGTTTTTCCTCATATTTGTTTAGAATGCTATATGTGTGAAGAACTTACATTGATATTTATGATTCTCATTTGTTGGCTCTATTAATTATCAACTCATATGCAATTTCTTTAGATCACTTATACATATATGAATGCTAGATCTACAAATAGAACACATTAAAAAGCATAGTTGATATATTTATGTTATTATTTATTAGAGGAAATGAAAGAAATAAGGATGAGATCTAAACTTAGTTATGGTACGAATACTGTTGACACCTTATTTTGACATAGCTAAGTTTTCCCTGATAAAGATAACCTATAATGGTTTCCATAAGAAACTTTGAATCGATAACTTGCAATATGTAAACTAAGAATTGATAAGTAGACTTAGTATGTGTACCCAAACCTAGGATTTAAGATCATTAGAACACCTATTATGTTAGCTTCCTTTATAATTGGCCTTAGGATCAAATTTAAGCCTCTAAAGCCTACTTAAGACTATAGTGGAAAGGGAGGCTTAATTAAGTGCAAAAGGAAAATACCCATGTGTTTGCTTGCAATACTTTGTAATAATCAGAATAGTCTGGCTTTCTCTCCTTTGTAGAAAGTTGTCAAACTTTTACGTATGCATATCTACAAAATCTACAATTTACGTAAATTAGACTTATTTTTAGGTATTTTTTAATTAGGATAATTGGATTTAATTTAATTCTTAATTAGGATAATTTTAATTTTAATTAGATATTCCCTTTAGGGAATTGTGGTCTAATTAGGAAAACTTTATATTAGGAATTAAATTTCAACTAAGAAACTAAACCTTAAGAAAACTATATAAAGGGCTAGAAATTTTAGTTTGGGGGGAACTTTTATAGACACCTTAAAGGAGGCACTTCAAGGAATTAAATTTTCTTTACGACTTTTCCCAAACACTTTCTTTAAGATCATTTTTACAATTTTTCCTAAACATTTTCTTTAGGTTCCTTTAAACTTTTCCAAATACTTTCTTAGGATTTTCTTAGAATTCTAGAAGATATAAACCTATCGAGAGATTGCAAGAAGTGAGTTTACAAATTTTGTTTAAAAAACAAAGTTTTAATGTATCAAAGAAAAGTGTCATAGGAGCTTATGTCTAGGTACATATATTGAAGGAAATTAAGGTAATTGACAACTTTATTCTTATTATTATTTTTGCATATTTTATTCACCCAATGCTAATCATGAAAGACTAGAGATAACTTATGAAAGCTCCTTCATAGAGGCTCCTATGATAATTAGCATATATTATATTGGTAATGTTCATAAGCCTAAACAAAACAATCCATACTCCAACACATATAACCTTGGGCGGCAAAATGATCCCAAAATTTCTTGGGATAATCATAATGGATTAAGACCACCACACTTAAAATTTTAACTTAAGGAGAAGAAGTCAAACTTGGAAAATATGTTGATAAAATTCATAGTTAGTGTTGAAATGAGATTCTAAAATAAAGAGCCTTCTATTAGAAAACTAGAGGTACAAATAGGACAATTAGCATTTATTGTTTCTAGAAGAGCTCAAAAGACGTTACCAAGTGACACTTAAAAAAATCCTAAGGAGTAGGTTATGGGCATTACCTCAAGAAGAGAAACCATCACATAAAAACCTTAACTAAATATAATAGAGTCATAACAACAAGAAAAGATTAAAGAGAAGACACAACCTATCTAACATGAAAAGATAGTTATAGACGTATGGGTGCCAAAATGGAAAAGGTATAGAGAACAAGGAAAGGCCATATCATTAAGAAGTAGGAAGGAAGTCAATGGTAAAAAAGAATACATAGCACTAGAATAACAACAAGATGAACTAGGTGCGAAGAAAGTTGAGTTAAAGCCTATTAAAATCCAACCTTATTTTTCTTTTATAATTAAAAAAGTAGTTAGACAAATAATTTGCTAAATTTTCTTATATTATTAAAAATTTGTAAATTAGCATACTTTTTGTAGATGTCTTACTCAAGATGCTAAGTTATGTTAATTTTTTACAAGAAATTTTGGCAAATAAGCGAAGGCTAAAAGAGCATGAAATAATTGAGCTTATAGAGGAATGTTTAGCCATCTTGCCAAAAAAATTACCTCTAAAGTTTAAATACTTAGGGAGTTTTTTGATTTTTTGCACAATTGGTTTTATTTCATTTTGGAAAGTTTTATGTGATTTAAGAGCCGACATTAGCTTAATGCCTTTGTCTATTTAGAAAATTGGGACTTGGAAAATTATAACCTACTGTAATATGTCTTATTTAACGGATAGATCAATTAAGTACCCAAGAGGTATTATAAAAGATGTATTAGTGAAGGTTGATGAATTTATACTTCCTATGGACTTCCTCATGTTGAACATAGAAAAAGATATTGAAATGCTTTTAATTTTTGGAAGATAGTTCTTGGACACTAGAAGAGCGTTAATTGATATATGAGAAAGGATAGTGAAATTAAGAGTTGACGACATGATAATGACCTTCAAGGTGTATAAAGCTATAAATCCCTATAGTGAAAAAAAGACATGACATAGAATGGAAGTGATCGAGGGAATAATAGATCTTAAGAATGACAAAACTCAAATTGACAAGGATAAGACAAAAAATAGCAAGACCGATAACCAACAAAGAACAAACTTGATGTTAGCTAAAAGAATTCCTTTCCAATGCCTGACATCAACCTTTCCCTTGGAAGCTAAGAACTTAAAGGACTAGTCATTTCATAGCCACCAAAGCTGATCCTAAAAGATCTATAAAGGTAAATAATGAGGACAAAGACATGTATACTGTCAAAGGTCAGTGATTGAAATATTATAAACATAGTGGATGGAGAAAAGGCAAAGCTTTCATCCCATTGAATGATTCATCCTAAAAGGACTAATACTAAATCAAGTTATAGACTATAAACAAGTGTTTATTGGGAGGCAACCAAATTTTTATCCTTTAAATTTCTTTGTTTTTAATTTTTTTTTTTTTTGTTGTTTTTAATTTTTTTGTCAAACTAATATAATCTAACAATATTGTTTGAGGCTTTTTTGTTATTAATATTAGATGTGGAGAATTTTATAATTTTAAATCCTGATACATGAGTAAGCAAAGATACCTTTCACAAAATAAAGGAAGGAAAAATTAGAACTAAGATTGCATGAATACCAATATTAATGACAAATTTTTAAAATTTTTTAAAATTTTTTTGTTCTTTTTTTTTTGGTATGTGTGTTTTTAATTACCTTGTATGTCTATGATTATACTTAACTATGATGAATAATTGATGTATAATGATCTGGCTTTCTCTGATTTAGAAGTAAGAAGAAACATACACTATAAAATTGAAGCTTTCCGGTTTGAAGTATATATGGTTATTAACTTAACTTAAAGAGTTGTTTGTGTGTTGTATTTATGTATGTAAGTGACAAATTTAAAAAACCTCAAGATACAGGGGTCATCCAAAGTAGTGGCAAGGATTCAAGTTGTAATGAAGTCAATAATCATTGATTTAACTATTCTATGGCTAGGGTTTAGGTGGTCACAAACCTTTAGATTTAACTTGCCCGAGTAGTTGAGATTGACCGACTAGTATGAGTAGGGGTTTCTAAGTCATAAAAAAAAAAAAAAACCTAAGATAGACTTGACAATTTTTTAAACTACAGTTGAAAATATATATTACTTAGGCTTTTAGATAGAATGAATATATAGATGAAGAAAATATAGAAAGAAGGGCATGAACTAAAATTTCACCTACTATAATATCTTAGTTACTAAGTAGGTTGAGGTTGGCATGCCTATCATGAATAACCTTCAAGTGAAAAGTGACTAGAGATAAGAGTATACAAAACACCATAGGCTTGTGACTAGTTGAGTAATTGGATAGTGGTATTACAAGTATCGATTATTCATGTAAAAGACAAGTTTAAGACCTAAGAAAACCAAATAAAGGCCTAAAAGAGTTTATGTAAAAGAAAAGAGTAACAAAGAAAAATATTCTTAAACATGATACATATTGAGCATAAAAGTCATTACATCTAGAGTTAAGGCATTGTCACTAATATTTATCAAGGTAAGATAATTGAATGGTTTGTTTGAAGGAACTTGTTTATAAAAGTTTTTTCAGTCACTTATACATGTAGACACATTCATGGATATATTTTGAAAGTTTGTTAACAGTTTGTGAACATTTATATGAGTTAACTATTGTGATACTGTAACATTATACATATATGTTATTTTTTATGGATTAGGTAAATGATATTTGTGGGTAGCATCAATACTATAACTCGTCCATTAAGGCTGTCTAAGAGTTCAAAGGTTTGTTACATATGTTAAATACAATTGCGGCAACCTAGAGAAGTGGTTAGATAATTAATAAGTGTGTTAGTTTAATTTTATTTTTGTTTAGTTTTTGTTCATTCTTTTTTTTAATAGATTACTTATTTTGCTAGGGACTACGATAAGAATTCAAGTTTGTACTTATATATAAGATCGAAAGTGACTTCATCAATCAAATTTTTGATGTCTTCAACTTGTATTTCAAGCTCTTAAAATTGCATTCCAACCTTCCATGCTTAATAAAGAAGACCAAATACGTCTTTGAAAGTTATGATTCTAACAATGCACAACAATGCTAATGCTACCAAGACTAGCTTTTATTACCTCTCGTAATACATTTGGATCATGCTAGAGCCTCACAATTATAAAAAAAGGCATACTAAAGAGTCAAATTTCATCATGTAACTTTATACGAAGCCAAATAAAAAATCAATTTGGGTGAGAAACAGGTTAAAAACAAACAAGACAAAAAAACTACCTTACATGGCATTGTAGCATAGCACCTCAACATATTGCTACTATTTACACATACACCCATATGTGTGTACTTATATGCTATGACTTGGTGCCACAGTGCCTTTCTTTTGCTTTGTTGAACATATTTGTGTGCACCCGCACAGTGGCCCAGTGTTGCAACACCTAAGTTCTATCTCAAACATGGATTTCATGCCTTTTTAAGGCATTCTTACATGTTTCGGCCTCTAAAGCTTCTACAAGGCACCACCTTTGAGACCTTTGAGTTTTTAATGATTTTTAACAATGTTAAAGTGCATTAAATTTCAAATTCAAGATGAAGCAATCAAGTTAAAGATCATGTTTAAAACAATTCAAGATTATGAAGGACTTAAGCAAAGACAAAGTATGCATATAAGAAAATTCCATTTGCGTACTTGTTTATATTTTATTTTGTAATATGATTAGTAATGGGTGAATTATTTAATTTGTCTTGTAAGTTTTTCTTTTATTCGCACATATACATGTAAGTTAATTAGGTAAACTAAGGTTTAGCTTAATTGTAACTATGGTTTGTATTATACCTATAAAAGGCAACTTTATTACTGTAAAGAGATCTTTTATTAAAATGAAATCTTGAAAGTTTTGTGCTTTGTTTATTCCAGATGCTTTGGTAGCTCATATGAATTTATTCATTCCCTTATCTAATCATTTAGTAAGAAAAAATTAATGGTAAAGAATCAAAATGGTGGAAGTAAGATTCAAGTGGGTGGACAAGTTCCTTTAAATTTGATTCAAGCATCCTTTATCTTTGTTTCACCCTTAAGATGGTGGATAATCACCCTTTAAGCTTTAGGATTTCTATCTTGCTATTCATTAACAAGTAATTTGAATTGTATTCAAATTAGTGGTTAGTCCTTTAGGTTTGAATTAATTACTTACAAATTATTTCAATTTTGTGCTATTGAAACTTCATCTTCCTACTTTCTCTTAGAGGGTTATTGAATATTGGAATGGATTTGGAGAATGTTTGCTTAGGAATGATTTTTAGCATGAAAACTTTCATGAATTTGAATGGTTTTGATGCTTGTTAAAGGCTAGACTTTTAAATTTGAAGTTGTGAGACCTTAGCATCAATTTTGAGAGCCTTTCAAGCCTCTCATTATTAATCAAATTAGCAAAAAGTTTATTAGGGTTGTGATAAATGTCAATCACATGTATAATTTCATGGTTATTTTATAAAGCTTTCAAATGTAATTTGACTATTTTACTCTCATTATGTGGATGTTTTGGGATCACAGATTTTCATGCTTATTTTTGCTGGAAAGAAGGAATTAAATATGAATTAAATAGAAATCAAATAAAAAAGATACTTATGAAAGACTAGTAGGTGATTCAAATTTAGCCCAAGGAAGAAAGAACAACTAAAGCACTTAAGGAAAAGGAAAGTATTACATGTCACAATAGGAAAACAATGATTGTTACTAATTTTAAGCTTTATAATAGAAAGGTAGTCTTTAGTAAAGTTGCAGTGAACATCTCAACCTTTCCAGAAAGCTATTATGGAAAAAAAAAAATCAAAGTTTGTTCAAGCCTTCAACCATTACTACAAATTCAGGTTATCTCAGTGAAATTTTGTGTCTAACCACTAAGGACTAAAATAATCATAACATAATATTCAAAAGTTCAAATTAGGTTATTCAAAAGGAAAATTAAACTAGACATCTAGGGTTACAACATTTATTAATACTGAATTCAAATTTTGGAAGCTATAGGTTGTGATGTAATACAACAACACCCAAACATGCAAAAATCTAGCAAATTATAAATCCATGTTAGGCCATTGCCTAATGTTGTTTAGAAGCAAACCACATTTTTAGCACCTAACCCTACACACTTGCTTGGGAAAAAGGGAGCCATCTTAGGACTATCTTAGAGAGCTTTTTTGCATTCTTTTAAGAGATTTCCCATATTCTTTTGGATTCAGTTTAATTTAACACTGAGTATTATAACATTTGAACAATTCAAGAATATTGCAATACATAAGATTTTCATACCTGGTTTTATCTTTTATCTTTCTTATGTGCCTCTTAAATTTATGTGTTAATTTTTTTGATATGATAAACTAATTCTTCTTGGCCAAGACTAGGGCTAGCTAATTCATGAATTAGTAATATTCTTGATTTGTGATTGTTAAACATGATATTTCATGATGAGTATCTATTAAAAACTTAATGTTTGTTATGAATCTATCTAACTTTTAATAGGATCTATATTGTGTGATTGATAATGACAGGTGACTTGTAAAAAGCCTAAATAATACATGTCATGGATTGATTGGATATAGAGATTTATTAATTGATACAAGTAATAGTCGCAGGCACGAATAATTTGTATTGAAAGCTAATGGATTTCATAAAACAGTAATGCATTTTCATTTAATTAAATTTACATAGAGATATAATTCGTTATTAGGTTGTGAAGTATAATTAATAGTGCTTGAGAAATAGTATTGATTGGATTAGGGAATTCTGTTGTCACATAAATAGCACGATTTCTTCAGTCATATAAAGGATTTACTTTGAAGTGGATTTGTGAATCCAAAGTCTTAGCATAGTCTTGTATATTATTCTTTTGCATTGAATTGATTGTGTTAGTTACCATTTGCTTTGCATTTAATTTTTACCTTAGTTTAATTTACCTTTGTTTCAACTAAAATCTGATTATTTAGATAAAGTTAGGACCAGTATTGTGTTGGCATTTGCTTACTCAATCCTAAGGATATGATCACCTAGAATATTTCCCTTTATTACTTGGATCTAGTACAATTGCTAAGAAGTTAGTTTCAAATCTCACATCATATGTAGAAGAACTTACCCTTCTTTTTGACAACCTAAAATATGAATCCAAGTACCAATCATATGTAGGCATCCTTAGTAAGACTGCCTAGTAGATTTAGAGAAGAATTGAAGGGTAGTCTATCTCCTACTTAAGGAATCTCAGTGATATAAGTAAAGTTCATAAGGTCGATAGTAAACTCTTTAATCGATAGATGAAAGGTATAGGTCAAGTCTCACCTTTTTCTATATAAAGCATGGTAAAGGCAGATATCAATGTTAACCTTGATTGAGGGAATGACTAAGATTACAAGACCAAAACCAATGTCACCTACCATGTCTCACACGATAGAAAGAAGAAGATCATGCCATTTATGAGTCTCATGGAATAAACCATAGCCTTTCCATTTCAAAGCATCGAGATAAAATAATAATAAAAGAATAATTCATGCCCAAACATTTCAAACATTAGGAAAAATAATAAAGGAAGGGTATTTTGAGGATTACATGACTTTTAAGGGAAAAAAAAAAAAAGATAAAGAAGGAAAACAAGAAAAAAGCAGAAAAAAATAAAATAAAGGTCATTTATGGAAACCAAAAATAGAGTCTTTCTACTCATAATGTTATAAATAGAATGCAACATACTTAGAAGTCCACCCATATGGTACTAGTGTTTATGGACAACAAGCAAAATCAACAGAAGATTTATGGAAAAACCAAAAAGTCTATCAAAGGCATGTGAAGTGATCATAAAATTCTGGATAAATATAGGTCCATTAATAAAGGGTTAAGTTTTAAGGATAGGCTTAACATCCAAATGGTCTATGAAGTATACGAATAGTGTATAAAGGACTATTTAGAATAATAATGTGTCTACAACTCAGGATGTTCTATGAGTGGTTTCTAAAAACTTGAAGACTTTTTTAATCCAAAAAATTGCCAAAAATCACACACAAAGCCACCTAAACAATTAAATCAATCAAACCAAATCACTAATTAAGTTCAAGTGCAACATAAAGTAAGGATGCCTAAGATATGTCTTCTTAGGATAAGACACTTACTATTTAATGTTAAAGGTCAAAATGACTTCAGTGATAGGGCAAAGAAGTATCATTGTGAGAAATCATAGAAGAAATGACTTTAGTAAGAAAGGCACCCACTTTCTAGAATTTTCTCACATGTTTACTTCCTCTTATGCTATAGCATGGTATCCTAGTGCCTAGCTTATAGTTTACACATTGTCTTCCAGCTTTTGGTTTGCATGTTGTCTTCTTGCTGTAGCATGGCATCGCGATTTCAAGCTTGCTCAGCTCTTTTTACATCTGGTTCTTAGTTTTTTGCCTTAATTGTAATTCTTAGTCTTTGGCACACCCATTTATCATTGTTTCAACTCAAAATCATGTAAATTCTTACAAAACAACAACAAAAACCAGGTGATCCTAAATTTGCATAAATCAAGGGTGAAATTGTAAAGTCTCACTTGAAATTGTCCGAATTTAATCCTAAATAATGCATATGCCTAATACTTGCTAATGATTTGGTTGATACATACTTTAGCTTATGATGTTCATTATCTTTTTCTCAAGTACACACCTTCTAATGATTTGGTCGACATACATTTTTAGCAGATATGGTTTTTCCCACAGATAATGTTTAGCATCAAGTAAGAACCTTTTTTCGTTTGAATTAAGATCTAAAGGAAGATTACTTATTACTGAGTAGTTTGCAATGTCTACATACCTTAAAAGTGGCCTACTAAGCATAGAATAAAGTTATTGTAGTGACCCCCGCCACAAGTTATTATTTACTGTTGGAAATAATATAAATTATAAATAAAATGTACCCACAACGAGGATTTTTACAGTAAAAATGGCTACTGTTGCTAAATTTAAAATTTATGCAGAAGCTGTACATATAATTTACCATAATAATAAACAGAAAATACTAAACATTTTTTGAAAATTCCAAGTTCTCTTTATTTATAAAACATATCATTCATACAGTATGTATTTATAGTGTAATACACACATATGCATGAGTAAAAACCAAACAAAAGAATGGGAGCCATAACATGTTATCTACTGCCAAGTCATATCCTTAAAATTTAATAGTTGTCTCGCTTCTGCTCAACCCTCTAATCATTGACCTGTAAGAAGGAAACAAGAAAGGAAGGGTGAGTGATAAAATCACCCAACAAGTGTTTCTTACTTTAACACTAGTAGGTTTTGAGTCTTAGCTAGTTTCATGACTCGTCACGTTATTCCCTACTTTACTGTTTTCTTATTTCTTTATTTCTAGAAATGCATTTGTTTTCTATAGTATTCCTTATATTTATCTGTTCTATTCCTCATGAAATGTTATACATAACATGAAATGTGTATGCTGATATCATGTATATACTGAAAAGTCATAAACTTGCCCTTAGACATGGTTTTCTAAAAACTTTGTCACAAATAAAAATTATAATCTGAAGATCTTGACTATATACATATAGTATATATTGAAAACTGAATCAAAAAATTTTGTATCTAAAAATATTCACTGTACTGGCCAAACTGATGAATACAAAGATTCAACACTTTGGTCATATGAGTTTACTCCTACTGAAATTTACTAATACATAACTAGTACTCTCTCTAACAAGCTTAGTCAATGACCATGTCCTCCCTAGTGGACTCTAGTTTCCCTCTCTAGCAAGTGTCCGAACTCACAAGTGCCCTTTCGTATTCACCCCTAATTGATGTCATGAACATTGTTTATCTATACTTTACAAAATGTGCTATTGGATCTTTGGATATATTTCTAAAAAACTCTGATATGATATGTCATGTTATATGTTAATGATCAATCATGATATATTGTTATATCTTGTTATAATTAAGTTTTGTATGCTTAGAAATAGTTTAAAGTGGCGTATGTCTGCTTTAAAAGTGTTTCTGTATTTTTCACATAGGTGTGCGGGAAGACGTACGGGACCTAATCCACTTTTACTGAGATATCCTTCACAATCCTTCTTAGGTACTGTAAAGAGACTATGGTGGGTTATGGCTTACCTAATCCCAATCTTCTAAAAATTGGTAAAGGCATTAGATTAATGCTAACCCCTAGATCACACAATAATTTGAGAAATAAATTGAACCTATAGCACAAGGGATAGAAAAACTTCTTGGACCCTTAAGCTTTGGTGGTAATTTATTATATAGAATAGTAGAGTACTCCTCTGTGAGCTTGACTATCTCATGTTTTTCTAATTTCCTCTTGTTAGACAAGATTTCTTTCTGAAATTTCACATAGTTTGGCATTTGGAGTAAGGTATCTATAAAAGGAATGTTGATATGAAGTTTTTTAAATATCTTTAGAAATTTTACAAATTGCTTGTCTAGTTGCCTCTTCTTGCTTGCAAGAGAAAAATGAGGCTTGATTTTTATTAGTTTTTACTCTACCTCCCTTGTCATCGGCTCCTTTAGCTTTTTTAGGCTTCTTCTCCTTATGCCCCTTCAATTCTTTTTCATTCCTAAGTAATATAGCTTTTGCATGTTCCTTAGGCTTCATCTTTGTATCACTCGATAGTATGCCTTATGCTCTCTCAATGACTATGTTTTTCAAGTTGCATCTCAAGATTTCTTATGGATGTTTCTTGATTCTGAAATCTCATTTCAACACTATTAATGAATTTTATCATAAGCTCCTCCATATTAAATTTCTTTTCTTGAGGTTAAAACCTCGGTGGCAGTCGCTTATTAGATTCTGATTGCTCAATGAAAGATTAAGATGATTATGCCACCTAGGATTGTATGTGTTTGAATACAAGTTGTTCTATCAAGGCCTACAAAAATTTCTTATAATATTAGCACTTTCAAAAGAGTCCATGAATGGGTTACTTACTTGGAAATCAATGCTCGCATGATCCCCTCCACATATATCATAACTTACACTCTTCACTTGCATGACTATCATTGTATCAATTTTCTTATTTAATTATTTTATTTAGGTGACCAATGCATTGAACGAATCCACTTTATGTACTCACACAACTCTCCTTGGTGCTCTATAATTTTGTCATTAGTAATTATTTGAGGTCATCTCATCAAGTAACTTGAATGCTTTCTTTGGTATCTTTCTTATAAAATTACTCCCTACAACTATATCAACGAAGGTAAGTTTAGCAAGTATTAAGCCATTATAAAAAGTTTGTACTTGAAACTATATAGGCAGGCCATAATATAGGCATTTTTAGAGTAGTTCTTTATGTTGCTTTTATGTTTCATATAATGACTCCATATCATACTACATGAATATTGTAATGTCATTACATATTTTTGCAGTCTTTGATGAAGGGAAGAATTTTACTAGGAATCATTGTGCCATCTCATCTCATGTAGTGATTGATCCAATAGGCAATGAGTTTAACCAACTTTTTGTTTTGTCCCTTAGCCAAAAAAAGAATGATCTTAACATGATGGAATTTTCTGTAACTTCATTCTGTTCAAAAGTATCACAGATCTCTAAAAAGTTGGCAATACGCTAATTCAGATGATCGCTAAGCAATCTATTGAACTGAATTAAAGTCTGAATCATCTAAATTATGCTTAATTTGATCTCAAAGTTGTTGGCTTTCATCGTCGGTCTTTTTATGCTTAAAGTTGTTCCTTCGACTGTAGGAGTCCATAGTTGATTAGGGATCATTAGTTTATGGCTCGGGTTGCTTGCTCCAAGGCTAGCAGTGCTATGCATTGATCATTTGCCATTACTTTTCTCTATCTCATCAACCGATGTAATGTTCTTTTTATTTTATGATCAAAAAACTCAATCATTGGATTAGTAGTACGTATTATGCATTAGGTGAAAATCTACAAGGTAAATAACATCAAGTAGCATCATAAGAAATATGAAAATAAAACTAAACAAAAACTAAAATAATAAGGAAATAAAATGTTTAGAGTAAAATTAGAAGTAATAAATCTCGATATTATCTAAGACGCAATCCCTAGAAACAGCGCTAAAAACTTGATATGTTAAGTTTAAAACCTTAACTTCCTAGCAAATGTACTAGATCAAAGTAATAAACAAAGTATTCAAGGTTGTCGTATCCATGAGATTACATAAGCAAGTACCAAGGTAGTATACCTTTAACTCTATCTCAACTATTGAATGTGAATCAAATATAAAACTAACTCTAAAATAGAAATGAAAACAAGCAATGAATAACGAAGCCTTGATACCTTAACCAAGTAACAATATGCAAGAAAATGCTAAGACTTTGAGTTCACTAATTCACTTCAGGATAGGTTTTCTATACAATTAAAGATGTTATGTTATTTATGTGACAACATAAATCCTTAAATTAATTAACATTCTTTTTCAAGAAATATGAATCATATTTCCTAATCTAATAACCTATATATCTCTATGTAGATTTAATTAGATGAAAACACATTAAGTTCTATGGATTCCACTAGTTTTTAGCACAAGCCTATTATACCTATGACTATTGCATGTATCAACTCATATATCTCTATATTCAGTTGATCCATGGTTTGTATTCTCACAACTTTTAGACGATATCACCTCTGGGTTTCAATCACATAACATAAATCCTATTAAAATTGGTCAGATTCCTAATAGGCATTAAATCCATAACATAAACTCACAATGAAATCATACACACTTTAATCACAATAAAAAAATGCTACTATTCCATGCATTATTAGCCTTATTTTTAGCGAAGAAGATTTAGTTCATAATTAAACAAAAATAAGCATACAAACTCAAGAAATACATTGTTAAGATAGAGAATGAAACCAAATGAAATCTTGAATTTTTTATTGAAATCTTCTGAAAAATCATCTTACGATTATAATTCATATCATTTTTTTTAAAATCTCTAAACAAAAATTGAAATCTCTCCAAATTGCATGAAAATTCTCTCTCAAGTTATCCTGTGATGACTTTATCCCTTCCAAAAACAAATACAATAATATATATAACTAGGGTTAGGAAGAAGTTTCGAAAAATTGAAATTATTCTATATGCCAGCAGTGATACAATATTGAGCTTTTGCCTCAAACATGCAAGTACGTATACTGGGCATATTGCGATGAAGGTCTTATTGTGTGCACTCATGCATTGGCACCATGTCACTTACTCTCTAGAATTTTTTCCAAGTATCTACTTCCACTTAGACTGTGGCATGGCACCACAACACCTAACTTCTACTTTGTATACTATCTTCTTACCGCAACGCTAGGCTTACTCAGCTTCTTTTGCATCCACTTCTTAATTTTTCATCTTGATTGTGATTCTTGGTCTTGGGCATACCTACTTAGTATTGTTTTGACTCCAAATCATACAAAGTCATGCAAAACAACAACAAACATCGCCAGATCCCGAATTTACACAAATCAATGGTGAACTTGTAAAATCTCACCTAAATTATCCAAAATTAATCCTAAATTGAGCATATACCAAATACTCATTAGTGGGGTAGGCTGCGATTCTTTTGTACATAGGTTGGGCATTATTTTATATGACATTTTCTTTATTCTAGTTTAGGTTTTAGAGCCTTGGTTTCTGGTAGTGGGCTTGTTTTGTATAACCTTTGAGGCAAGTTTGTGACTTTTTTGCTTAGGTCTTTCTTGAGCTCTCTTTTGGTTTTTATTGAATAGACTCTCAAGAGCGATTTGCTTTAGTTTTGTTGGCTTATCTCCTCTTTCCAAGTACTTTGTTGTCATAGGTAAGTTGTTTAGGCATTATCTGTGTTTTTTTCGTCTTTATACATATTTTTCAATTACCAAAAAAAATCTATAAATTTTTCTTTGTTCTAATACCCAAATGATTGGTGACTCATTGGTTGGTAACAAAAAAACAGATGCATGATAGTAGAAAGTGCACGTCATTAACCTTTTCTTATGATTGGCTATAAAAAGGTTATGAACGTTATGTATATAACACTTTACCCCCTCATTCCTTCTTTCACCTTTTTATTCCTTCAAAAACAATAAGTCAAAAAGCCATATAAACTACCCTAAGTAAGGTTGATAAACCATTAAGAGGCCTAGTAGTTTACGTCATAGTTATTGCCTTTTCATAACTATTAAGTAGTATGTCAAGTCACACTTGTAATAGTTTAAAAGTGTTATTTCAAACTTGTTTCCCTTGAAATGGACTACTCAAAGAAATATCATTGAAATTATGGTAGCCTGGATCTAGGACATACGTCATAATAGGTATGAAGGGAGAAATATTTAAAATATAGAAACTCGACTCAATCATCCACATATAAGAGGGTCTTAAGTAAAACTTACTAAAACTAGATAAGTTAGATTCAGTAAAGGCGTACGCTACTAAAGATGAGGACTATTGGTCTTTTTTGTACTTAAAAGTACATGTCTAAGGTTTATGGATAAGAAAAATATATTTCCAATCAAGTTGGTTTATAACCAATGACTAACTTACCATCAAGGTAATAAGAGACAAGAAAGTGCTCAGCAAGTGTGTAAGTGTAGTGAATGTAAAAAGTGGAATTAACTTAAACTAGGTACTTTGCTAACAAACAAACCATAATGAAATCAAGTCTTCATATTTTCCAAGTGGAGCCACTAGAGTTGTGATGTGTTTTTGGCATGCCAAGCTAGGTAAGACTTGTCATATTTGTTTGACCATTCTAAACATGGTCATAAGGAGTATGTGATTGGTTTTTTAGCCAATCATAGAGTTTGTTCAAGTCACCACCTAATGATTGACTTAGAAAATAATATGTCGATAAAGACAGACGATAAGTTAGATCCCATACAAAGGACCTAAACCATCCTTACCTATCTAATAGAAAGGTTAAAGAGTTAGGTATAATGTGAAAATTTATTAGACACCTATACCACCTAGTCTTAAGTTTGGTTTCCACTGATATGGTATTTGAAAGCATGTTACCAACTTATAACTTAATTCCCATTAATCATACAAATTGACATATGTTAAACCCTTGGTGTTTTGATGATTCTAAAAATATGTTAAAATTCATAAAATGACAAAAGTACCCCTGACATTGTAGTGCCTACTACTATATATTCCTGTAGACCAAATTTTTTTTTACCGAAATATATTTTCAATATATAGTAGTAGGTCCTACGCTGACTATTTACTAAGAATATGTGGAAGCTGGATTAGAAATATGTAATGGGAAAACTAAAACCCACTGTATAGTATCCTAAAATAAAACTCATGCTTACTATATAATAATAATATCTGAAAATGTAGAAGATATTGTACATTCTGAATGCATGAGCAATATAAAGCATGCGAGCCACAAACATACTGTTTGTTGAAAACTAAACATATATATATATATACACATACATATATAACTGAAAACTTAGGTGAAAACCCGCTCAAGTCATATCCCACACTCCAGCCATCTCGTGCTCCAAGCTCAGCTCCCCAAAACACCAACCTACAAGAAAGGAAACTAAGGGGAATGAGTGACAAGTCACTTAGTAAGCATCTCCTACCTCTACCCTCAGGTAGGCTCTAGACTAAGCTGTTGCAGACTGGCTAACTGCTATCTAGACGAACTTAACTAAGTTCCTGATAGTTTAATAAATTTTTCTGATTCTCTTTTAGCATTTATTAATCTTCTTGCTTTTCTTATTAATTCTGAGACCTAGAGTACTCTTAAGATTAGTTGCACTCTCTTATTTCTTTACTTCTGTCGTATATCGTGTAGCTTAACCTTTCTTTTATTTCTTATCTTACATGTTTCTAGTCTTATGTCTGTATACTTTTCCATGTCATATAATATGTATCATGGTATGCTGAAATCATGTTATTTGCCCTTGGGCCTATTTACTGAAAATATCTTTCTGAAAACTGTTATTAGGATCTAAAGATCTAAAACACTGAAAAACTGAATAAATCTATTTCTAAAATCTTTGTATCCGAAGATACCTATTATGCTGATCAGACTAATGAATTTAAGCATTCGACATCCTGGCCATATAGGCTAAACCATACAAGCAAAGTACTAGTAAGCTTAAATATCCTACCATACCAGTCCTCAGACTAGTAAGTTGAAATCTAACCAATCTGACCGAAGTCAGAAAGCTAAAATCCCACAGATGCCCCCTCGAATTCACCCTTACTAGCTAACCTAGATATCAGGCCTTAATGTTGAAAATTGATACAAATGAATCACTTGATCCCTTTTCTGAAAATACTATTTAACATGCTATGCTGAATGATGTTATTCATGCATGTTATCTTATCAATTCTCTTCTTTTTCTTATTACAATTTATCTTACTATTGTATTGTTTCTGTAACTTATTAAGCTTATAAATAAGTTCTGTGTTCTATTATGTTTCTATCAGCTTTGTCTCTGTTTTTCCGATTTTTGTTCTCTTTCTATTTCTGTCTTTATTTCTGTTTTGTAATTGTAACCTATCACTAGATTATGCTGTTTAAGTCTGTTGATGAGTGTTCTTGTACTGTTGTGAGATTAAAGTGTGATTCTGGAAAATATCTTATCTTTTTCTCTTTTCTTTTCTTCTTCTTTTCCTTTTTCTTTCTTTTTTTGTTTTCTAATATTACTTACTGTTTTGATTAAGTGCATAGGCGTGTGTAAGAAGACACACAGGCGTGTAGGGGAATACACGGGACCGTGCATAGGGCATGTGCTAAGGCATGCTAGCTTATGGAAAACAAGTCTACTAAAAATGTCTATTGCATGGGCGTATGTTTCAGGACACATGGGCGTGTAGAAGGAAACACACGATCGTGTCCCTACATATATAGGCATGTAACAGCACACGTAACACTCTCGTGTTACGTATACACGGGCGTGTAGAATTACGATCGTACACACAAGCATATGCACCAACTGCACGAGTGTGTGTCTGGATTTTCATATGTACACGGGTGCCATGCAAGACCGTGCTCATGCAGAATAGAGGCCACAAGGGCATGTATCCTTAGGTACACAGTTGTGTGCTCAACCCAAAATCTGTAAATACGTCTGGAAACTTAAAAAATCCCACCCAAACTCATCCAAATCCTAACCATTCCTCAATCAAAAATACACACATTTCAATCACAACAACAATAACTCAAAAATCATGCTAAAATCACCAAATGCACACATTCAGAGATTTACATGCTAAGAAACAAAAAAGAGGTAAGGAAACACTTACTTGAAGCTGCTAAGAATCTTCTATCTCTCTATCTCTAACTAAATCCTAGTTGGATTAGCTACTAAAGCTAGCTTCTTCCTTTGAAAATGGTGAAAGCTCATTGGGAAGAAAGAAGAAGAGAAATAGGTAAGTTGGTTGAAATGGAAAAATCTCTCTTTATATAGTTATGCGACCCAAGGAAGACATACGGTCGTATACCCCTAAGGCACACGGTTATGCTCTTCACACAAGGCATACACACGGGCATGTGTCTAAGACACATGGGCATGTAACAAGCACAACCCATATAAAGCCTCTCTGAAAAGCCTAAAAGACTATTCTAACCTCGGGCTATTACAAATCTCCCCCTCTAATCAAAATTTCGTCCCCAGAATTCCTCTTCTAAATTATCCTCTAAGGGGAAACTCTCTCTTTAGCTCAACTCTACTTTCCCAAGCTCATATATGACAACTCTTCAAATGGCAATCTTGGACTAGGCTGCTCTTAGCTCTTTTTACTCTTTGGAAGCAAGCTAACATCTTTAGAAATTTTTAGTACTAGGCTTCATTCTTTGCTTCCGCTACGTACTCTGATTCACTTACTTGAACCTTATCCTGATCCTCTGGTGTAGTGATCATGGCTTAATTGAAGCCTAACCTTAATATCTCTTTCTAAAGACTCCTTTGACAATAAGTTGAATTGATATTTTAACTAAAATAAAGCATCTGAAAAGAAATACTAGCCAAACTCACTAAACTAGATGGTCTCAGCCTCTCTCTACTGCTTCTGCACCCCCTCTGACAATCTGCTCTACTTCTCCTCAGTCTGACTCTATCTCTGGATAGACCTACATCCCCTCTAGTTGGGCACTTTGAACTATTATATCCTGATTAGTGACATCTGAAACACATGTCATGACTAGTTAAACACTCTCCCAAATGTCTCCTTTTACACCTGGCACACTCTGGCAATTGAAACTGAGACTGATCTCTTTGTCTCTCCTCTTCTCTGACTAGCTACTTCTTCTTCTTATCCTTTTTCCTTTCGTGATCTAGCTCTTTTCCTCAATCTTCAACTCTATCTTTCTCTGACAATTTCTCAAATCTTTTCATCATTTAGAGGTATATCTCTGATCTCAAGGCTCTACCCAAAGCATTACTAAACTTCTAGGGAGGAGAAGATCCTGTCATCATATCTCTTGCTATAACAAGATGTAGACCTTGAACAAATTTTTGCACTCTACCCAACTCTAGTCCTACAAAACTAGAAACAAATCTGGTCAAAGTATTAAATCGGGTTGCATACTCTTTTACTATAC
This sequence comes from Anacardium occidentale, assembly GCA_026122585.1. Classification (NCBI taxonomy): domain Eukaryota; kingdom Viridiplantae; phylum Streptophyta; class Magnoliopsida; order Sapindales; family Anacardiaceae; genus Anacardium; species Anacardium occidentale. The sequence continues at coordinate 251,960 of JAJEJH010000082.1, forward strand.
TTGACCCTGAGTCAACTCAATGAATTCTTGAGCTTTGGCATGTACCATGTTTATGCTCCTAAACTCCTCATCGAACATCTGTCTGAACTTTGCCTAAGTCAAACTGTCTTTATTGACCGTTGTCTTCACGAGATTTCACCAAATCCTTGCTTCTCCTCTAAGCATAAACACTGCATATCTGACTCTCTCTGTCTAACATACTGAATAAACCCATGACACTCTATTGCCTCTATCCAATCCTCTGCGGTGGCTGGATCTATAAAACTACTGAACTTAGGAGGCTAATGAGCTCCTGGCAAACTGAAAATGAGGTGTAATCCTTGCTTCACCTTGGCATTTGAAAACTACGTCTGGCTGGCTCTAAGTAACCACCCCGAGTTGATTCTTGATGATCCCTTGTCTCAGGCTACTATAATTCTTCTCTTATCACAACTCTGATCATCTCTCTAACATCTTCAATGCTAACAGATCTTTAAGAGCCTTGGGAACCTCTTCTAGACCTCTCCGAACTACTACCCTCGTCTATTAAAAATCTAAGAAAATAGGGTCTCATATCTAAAATCACACAAAAATATGGTTAGAATCTACTATCTATACTAAATCTACTATTGAGATACTTACACTGAGCGAGACACGAGCTTCAGCTATTAGGATATGTTGGCTCTATGCTCATACACTTTAGAAAACAATGCATGCTTGAAAACACTTTTCTGAAAACATCGACTCAGAACTTGCTTTAATGGCTCAAAACATGCTCTGATACCAACTTGTTACTTATTGCATATTTCTAGATCACACGATTGTGTATCAAGTACACACACTCGTGCTTGACCTTTGGTCAGCACATGTTCATGCTATGATAACACGATCGTGTAATCTTTAGTTTAAAATTGAAACACGCTTTGTGTGTGAAAACCACACTACTATGTATATTTGGGCGTTTTTGAAGCAAACACATACCCGTGTGTGTGAAGACACAAGCCCATATGTATTTGGGGATTTCGACACACGCCCATGTGTACGAAAAGCACATGCTTATGTGTCTGCATCTATTTAAGTAAATCTATCCTTTCTTCTTCATTTTCACGAAAAACAAACCCTAGCCGCCCATTTTTACCAAAAATCTCTCAAATTTCTCTCATTTTTACTCAAATCTTTCACATACATTTTGTTTCTAATACTATTTCATTAAGTTCTCTTCCATTTCACATAATTTCACATTGTTTTTCATATCAAATCCTTTAAATATCATTTGCATTTCAAGTTCATCTAAAAAATGCCTCCAAGAATGAAGAATGCAAGCTCAAGATCAAATGAAGGGTCTTATAGTGTTATATTTCAAAACAAATAGCAAAAGGTACGCTTTAATCGACTTTTAGGAAAACTTATTTATGTTGGAAGGTGCTTAGATGTTAAAATTTTAAAGGAAATAGGAATTTTGGAGGATGCGATGATTTAGTTAGGGTACTGAAATTGGAGAAATTGTTTTTGATGAAATACAATGCATATGAAAGATTGATTTATGAGTTCTACAATTCATTATAGTTAACAAAAGATCCTAAAGGAATAATTACTGATTATACTATAAGATACAGATTAGATAATTTAAATTAGGCTGTAAAACCAGAGGAACTAACTAGTTAAATTAAATATGATCATGAAAGAATGTTTGATACGCCAGGAGGGTGTAATTCACGAGCATCTTGGATATATTATACTAGAACCAATTACTATCATGCTCATAAGGCAAAGGCATTGTCTATGCGGAAGCTTGAAAATTTTTCATAGAATGATCACTTACACTTTAAATGCTAGAACGAATACAAATGGATATGTAAGTGTAAGAGATCTAACATTAATGGAAGCCACTCTAGAACATGTGCAAGTGGATGTGGCTCGATAGTTAATTGGTAAATTAAATAATATTCAGGAAAATGTTGATAAACCCCAGGTTCCTATAGATTTTGGGATGTTTATATTATTCTTCGTTGAGAAGTTGGGCTTAGATTTGTCTGATTATGAATATCATGTAATTCCTTTTTCTGACATCCATTACCTTAGTGTTGATGCTTTGTATAGAATAAAATTAATTGAAAAAAATGGTTTAGAGGGATGGAGATTGGTAGATGCAATTGGAAAGAGTAAGCCTTCCATAGCTATTTCAGGTGCCCAATCACATGTAGTCGAATCTAGTGGAAGAAGAGGGAAGAAAGCTTGAATCGAACAAGGAATAGAATCTCAATCACCCTCGAAAATACAAAGGCTTATGGAATTGTTTGAAACTTTTTAAGGACAGGGCTTGGAACATTTTAATTTCATGAGTCAAGAGAAAATCGACATTAAAAACAAAATGGGACATCTCGAGGACCGTGTGAGTGGAATGAAATATCAATTATAGTCTCTCAATTCTTAATTTCGCTCTATGTCAGTTCAAGATGATCACGATGCTCCTCTACCAGCTCAGGACTGAACGACATCATTTTTCATATGCATTACCTCATACATCATCTGCATTTTAATTGTTAAGGAATATTAATCTTTTAATTATTTTTATCGTAACGTTACTTGGATATTGGTTAATGTTTGGTTGATGATTACTTTGTCACTCTAATATATTTCGGTTACCATATTATTACTTTGGCTACTATAGTTTTTACTTTTGATTGATGTTTGGTAGATGAATATATTGTAATTACATTTGATATTGATTATTGTGGATATATATATGGATATTGAAGCAGTTGGTTGATAAATATATATATTAGAATGTTTTTCTTGTTTTTGAAATTGGAAAATGTTCAAAATATAGAGGAAACTCTATTAAAATTTTTTTTTTTATTTATGACAAAATAGGGGGAGAATTAGTGTTAAAATCAAAATCAAATAAAAACTTTAAAATCAAATGAAAACTTCAATTTTTATATGCATACAAAAAATGGGAGTTGTTTTTAAAATACATAAAGAAAGTGGGAGTTTCTTTATATTTTTGATAAGCATTAAGAAAGGGGGAGCGTTGAAAGTATTAGAAAATTTTTATTTGAATATGTTTTATTGAGAATTTTAACATATTTTGTCATTAATCAGAAAAAGGGAGATTGTTGAACCCTTGGTGTTTTGATGATTCCAAAAATATGTTAAAATTTATAAAATGACAAAATTACCTCTGACATGAACTTGGTTGATGACCAAAATTGGGCTAAAAGCTTGTTTTGTAAGAATACATGTACACACACCCCTGGTGCTAGAAGGAAAAGGCATTATGTAGACTTTAATGTTACACATGATCGGTTATGCTAACACATGCTCGTGTATTGAAGATATGAAGCCACACACGATCGTATGCTTAATACATATGATCAGGTTATGATAACACATGCTCGTGTATTAAGGATATGAAGCCACACACGACCTTATGCTTAATACACATGAGCGTGTTATGCATAAAATTGCCACACATGACCTGTGCTTAATACACATGAGCGTATTATACACAAAATGGGCACACACAACCATGTGTAGGAAGAACACATAACTGTGTGTCAATATAAAATGATACACACGCCCATGGCATGCTCTCGTGCCAAGCCTAGACAAATCAAAGGGGTAAGAGAAATGACCGTGTAGTAGAAACACACCCATGTGCAAGGCTAAAATCCAATCGCGTGTTTCTTGTGTGATGATCATGTATGCATCCCGTGCTAGCTTCTAAAATCCAAAAGGGTATGCATAGAAAAGTGGCACACGACCATCTGAGGAAAACACACACCTGTGTTAGCAGAAATATGACTGTTGGAAAGTATAGATTAAAGGAAGTATAACCGTGCAAGAGAAAGACATGCCCGTGCAGTTTTCCAAAAAGACTATAATGGCTCTCAAATCATTCCAACAACTTTTTCTTTTCAATTACTATAAATTGGATATGATTTGAGGACTCTTGAGTTAAAAAATCAGGTTAAAAACTCTCATTCATTCATTCTGTAATTCTTCTCCATATTTTCTCTCACTAGAAGCTAATTTGTAAATCATTTGAGAGAAACCTTGTGAGTTGAGTGTATATCTGCCTTGTGAGGTATTTCTTCTAAAAAATTTCCACAAACCCTTGGGCGTAATCCCATGAAACTAGTGTAAGGTGTAATCCCTATTAAAACTAAGTTAAGGGTGTAATTCCTTGTATAAAAACTATTGTAACTTTAGGGTTGAAATTAGTGGAAGGAAATCTTTAAGCAGGGTTGCTAGAAGTAATAGATGTAGAAGGTGTGGAGAAGCTTCAAACCACTTTTAATCGGCTCAGTAATTTCTTTCCTTTACTCTCTTTAATTTGTGTTAATATTGTTTATTTGCTTAGCTATGTTTAATTGTAATTTTATGTATGTTTGAGTTGGTAGAATAGGAAAAAGTTTTAAAATTGAGAAATTTGCTAAATAACCTATTCACCCCCCCTCTAGGTTATTTGCCATTTAATATTTGGGGTTCAACAACATATATTATCATCCAATATCAAAATTATAAAAAAAAAAAAAAAAGGGAACATCTGAAATAAGATGAGAGCTGTATGAAACTAGAAAATAAAACATATTTATGGCTAAAAGGCAAGACACACAGTCGTGTGTGCAGTGGAAAAATCTCAATTTCCACCCACCTTCGCACATACATGAAATATTCTCCTAGAATACCCATGTACAAGCCACAAAAGGCTTCTAAAAGACTCTTCTGCCCCTAAACCCTCTCAAAACTCTTTCCTATCAAGGAAATCTCTCTTTTATCCTTAGATTAAAAACCTAAAAAGACAGTTTTACCCTTGGGCTATTACAGACACCTTGGCCATGTGAGCTCAATCTTATGATAAAAATACTCGTGCATGACTAATACTTTCTCTAACGAGCTTGGTGAGAGACCATGTTTTTTCTAACGGACATTGGTTTTCTTCTTTAGCAGGCGTGCAAACTCATAGGTGCCCTCTCGTATTCACCCCTAACTGATGTCAAAAACATCGTATACTTATACTGTAAAATCATGTTATTGGATCCTTGGATCTATTTTTTGAAAACTCTGATATAGCATGTCTTGTTCAATATTGATATTCATACATGATATATTGTTTATATTTTCTTATTATCGAGTTTTGTATGCTTAAAATTTGCTTAGAGTGGCTTAACTTTGCTTTAAAATTCTTTTCTTACATTTTTTAAAGTGCACAAGCATATGTCTCTAAGTTCATGGGTGTGTGTGAAGGTATACAGGACCATGTGCTAAGCATGTTCTTGGTTGTGCTAGCTTCTAGAATCATTTTATAAACTTTTAGTTGACTGCATGGGCATATGATGCGAACACACGAGCAAGTAACTAAAGCACAAGGTTGTGTCCCATACTGCACGGGCATGTAACTGCCTCTCAACACTTCTGTGTCTTGATTACATAGACATGTAGAATTCGGAATGAGCATACAGGTGTATGCATCGACCACACAGGTGTGTTCATGCAAAGTCATGTTCATGTAGAAATAAGGCCACATGGGTGTGTATCCTCAGGTACATGGGCGTATGCTCAATTCAATTTCTACAGATTACGTCTAAAAACCCTGAAATCCCAATCCAAACACTTATAAATCTTATCCAAGCAACAATACATACTCAAAGCTTTTGCTAGCATGCATACATTCATCCAAATCTTAACTCAATCACGCCACATCTAATAAATAAAACATACAATACATGTATACAAAGAGATACACATATAAACATGGAATCAACCACTCAATCATCCATCAAAACATCATCTCAAAAGTCAAGCATGTTGATAAAGCTTCAAACAAGCACACAATGGTTCACAAGAACTCAAAACAGCAAGATATGCTTGAAATAAAGTGAAAGAGGTAAGGAAACACTTACCTCTAGCCATAGAAGTTGAATCTCTCTCTCTAAGAACCTCTGAATCTCTCATTTGGAGCTGAGTTGCTAGTTAATCTCTCTCAAGAGCTCTAGGGTTCACTGGAATTAGGAAAAGAAGAAGAAGAAGAAAATAAAAGCTAGAAAATGCACGACTAGAAAAATAAAACATATTTATGGCTAAATGGTATAACATACGGTCGTGTGTCCTAGACACACAGTCGTTTATGCATTGGAAATCTTGATTTCCACTCTCTTTGCACCTTACACGGAATATTCTCCCTAAAATATCCATGTACAAGCCATAAAATGTTTCTAAATGACTCTTTTACCCTTGAACCCTCTCAAATCTATTTTCTATCAAAAAATCTCTCTTTTACCCTTGATTTCAAAGCCTAAAGGACAATTCTACCCTCGAGCTATTACAATGAGAATGCTTATTGGTTGATATATTTGTTATATAAGGTATGATTGAGTTATGGTTATGATTTAAATAAGTTTTACTAGGATTTTCTAGGTTTCCAAAGTCATTTGCTAGAAAAGAGTTGAGCACATGACCATGTACCTGAGTATACATGCCCGTGTGGCTTCTTTTCTACATGAGTATAGTCTTGCATGGTACCCGTATGTATATAAAAATCTAGACACACGTTCATGCAGTCGATGCACATGCCTGTGTGCTTAATCCCAAATTTACACATCCGTGTAAGTAAGACACGGGAGTATTGTTATAGTATTACATACCCGTGCCAGTGTGGCACACGACTTTGTGTCTTGTATGCACGCCTGTGTGTTCACACCACATGCCTATATAGTCAAGTAAAATTTTACAAACTGATTTTAGAAGCTTTCAAGATTGAGAACATGATAAGCATAAGGTCTCGGTGCCCTTACACATGCCCGTGCACTTAGAGACACACGCCAGTGCACCTTCAAGAAAGTAGAAAAAGAATTTTAAATCAAAGCTAAGCCACTCTAAGTCATTCCTAAGTATAAGAAACCTCTGAATAACAAGAGATAACAACATATCATACATGATTATCAGCATAGAGCATGACATGCCACATAAGATGTTTTCATAAATGAATCTAAAGATCCAATAGCATGATTTTTAAAAGTATAGATATACGATGTTCTGAATATCAGTTAGAGGTAGATATAAGGGAGCACCTATAAGTTTGCACACCTACTAGAAGGAAAAACCAGTGTTCGTTAAAGAGGACATGGTTTTTGATCAAGCTCGTTAGAGAGAGTGTTGACCATACACGAATAGTTTTATTATAGGTTTGACCTCACACGGTCAGGGTGTCAAATTTCTGTATTTATCAATCTGACCAGTATAGTAGATATTTTCAAATACAATATCTTTTTGATTTAGTTTTTCAGAGTATTCTATATGTATCTATATAGGATATTCGAATCAGAGTTTTTATATCAGAAAGAGTTTTCAAAAATTAAGCCCAAGGGCAAGTTTTATAATTAATCATCATTTACATGGCATCAGAGCATGCATAGCATGTCACATATAACATTCATAAGACAACAGAACCAGATAAAGATAAAAGTAAATAGTATTATAGAAAACAAATGAAATATTAGAAAAAAAGGAATAAATAAACAGTAAAGCAGAAAAGATGTGAAAAGATATATAACCAGCTAGAGTTGAAACCTGCTAGTGTTAAAGATAGAAAATGTTTGCTAAGTGATTTTATCACTCACCCCTTTCCCTTCCTTTTTCTTTTGTAGGCCAGTGATCCCTAGATTGAATATGAGCGATACAGCTGTCAGATTTTGGGGACATAGCTTGGTAGTAGTTAGCATGTTTTGGCTCGTATGTTTTATATACATTATTTTGGCTTATTGCAAATTTGTATGCATGATACTAATATGAGAATGTTGTATAAATAACATGTTTAAAAATGCTTAGCCTGGGATTTGCAAGGAAGAAATTATCATATCTCATTTTATTTACAGTATTTCCCATTTCAACTTTCGGATTGAAATTTCATATTTCAGTAACATACTTCACTGTAGAGATTCTCGTCATAGGCAGTACCTGACTTCAAACCATCATAATGCCTTTATCACTATACCATAAAAACCAAAAGGTGGACAAGGTTAAAGGATCCATTTTTTTCAATCATTTTTCAATCTCTTGGAATATCTTTGAATACTCTCCCAGATTCTTTGGACAATCTTTTGGACTCACTTAAGTAAGGAAGAATGTGAAAAAAAAAAAACTCCCTATAGTTGTTCCCTAAGAACACACTACAAAATAATAATAACATTCTGGTTGATATAGGTTTCATTCTCCTAACATAACCACTTTGAAAGTCTTCCTACATTATTGTTGTATTGCACTGTGTGGTATTTTCTGCACACATTAATTTTCACCACTTTTTTTTTTGAATTATTACGTCATTATATTAATGCAAGTTTTTGCATCAACACTTTGGGATTTGCACTTCTCACGATTTAATAATAATTCCTTAACTAATCTTTATTACAAAATAAAAGATATGCACCAATCGAATTTGGTAGTTAGGCTGACCCTGTTGTTTAGGGTTGTAGATACAATTAAGTAATTATGTACTGTGGATTCATGGTAATTATATATTTAAGTTGTTTATGGAAGCATGAACTAGGGTTTCATGGGAAGATTTTTCCTCTTCGATATTATAAAGTGAAGAGAAGCCACGATAAGTTGAATCAGGAAGCTTAGTGGAACATAATTCGAGATCACCCAATTTCAAAAGGTTCACTGTTGAATCTATCAATTCAAAGTATTGATGTGTAAGGGTCATCCATCCGCCGATACGTTTCGTTTTATAAACCTTCCAAGAAAAAACATATGAATTAACTCCAATCATTCCCAGCCGCTTAATCATCAATAATGCAGGACTACAATTATCGGTAAACTGATTATTATTGCCCGGAAGAAAGTTTCTTTTTTAATTTTATTTTTTCTTTTTCTTTGGTTACATAATTGATGTTTGAAAATGGGACAGAGTACGAAACATTACGGGCCTGATGTCACCAAAATTCCAGGCTCAAATAAATAAACAAATTCCCAGCCCATTAACAAAGAAAAGGTTTATTTTTTTAGTACTCTTTGGTCACATCTAATAGAAACCTATCAATTGGAAACCTAGCTTAGAGACAAGTCGTATATATAGTGTGCTACTTTTGAAAACGCTGACGTTCATACACACGCACACACACACACACACACACATATATATATATATGTAATATTCCAAACTGCTCAATTCCTCAAAGTTGAAAATTATGGTTAATTTAGTTTCCTCCGGTTGATTAAAAACACGCTGTGTGGCACTAGAGTGCATTGCCAATTTGTTCTGCAAATCTCACTGTCTTACCATAGTCATCATTTTATTATCAACTATCTTGTATTATAGTTGGTAGAATACATTAAAGTTGACTTAGGTTTTTATTTGTTTTGATACTTTGACCTACCTTAATTAATCTAATCAAGTTTAGTATTGGTTTTGTTTACAATCTCAGTATCAAAAGAAAACCATTTCCAATCATAATTATGAATGAAGAATATATGAATATGATTTTGCAACAACCATGTGTATTCGTCAATATTAAAAGCGCTACACACATAGGGTACTGAGAAATATGACCTGTATATATTAATATATAGCTCTTGTAAGATATATATATATATATATATATTGACAAAAGAAAAGGGAATTAATTAATAAAAGATGCATTGCGTTAATGTGATTAATATGTAATCAGTTTGCTTTATCAATAGTCTGGATATGGAATATATGGTGTCTCAGTGCATGAAAAAAAAAATATTTCGAAGAATTGAGAAATAGGAGATATCCCCACACCCCTGATTTCATTATTAGATGCAATGTCATAGTCATTCTTTAGTGCACCTCCCATTTATTACCTTTGTTTTTTGGCTTCATTGCTTCGCCATCCACTAAATGCTCTTTGCCTTCCCTTCTCTCCTGCATCTTTAGTTACTGAATTTTTGCAGCTCTCTTTCTCTCTCTCTCCGTTTCTTCAGTTAGGGTTTTCTTTGAGGCCTCCCTCCTGTAATTGTTAAACCTGCAGCTTCCAGTTTGACAGCCAGAGTATAATTAGCTAACTCTATCTTGGAAGAAACAAACAACAGCTGTAGAAAGAGCTACTTCAAGGGAAAAGTTACTTCCCGTTTATATTCATCTCATCATCAAAGAAACCTAAATCACCAACAGGTAAACTTACACATCTAGCTTCTTTCTTACCTTTATGTGTTAATTGTTATTATGATCTCTTGTGTTTTCTTGCTAAACAAAATACTAAAGTTATACTAGATTCCTGAGTGTTACAGGCTCTAATTTAGGGCTTTTCCGTATTCATTATCTTAATACTCTTGTGATGAGTTGCACCAGTCAGATCCCATGTTCACTCATTTAACAGGAGTACTACGAATTCATAGTCATTCATAAAACTAGATTCTTTAAAATTTAGAAGCCGGGAATTTTCAGCTAAATAGGGAGAGAGAGAGTTGATGAGATAAAGAAGTACACAGCCAAATTGAAAATCAAAATTAAGATAAGAGACATTCAAGAGTCCCTGCAGATTAGTTGAGTGTGGAGTATATATATGCAAGAAATAATTGATTTAGAAAATCACTTTAATCATAACAGTGAATAAAAGAGAGTATGATGTAAAGATACAAACAAAAGGTATATGTGTGCGTGTGAGTATGCTTTTGAGTGTCTGTCTCTGTGCTTATGTAATTGTGAAAGAGAGAGAAAGTACTAAAAGTTAGGGCTGGGTGTTGGGATGATGTTCTTCTCAAACTTTAAAGAATTTTAGACATTTAGGATGTGGTTCTTCTTGATTTTATTTTATTACCTAGCAAAATCATACAGAATAACAATATTAAAAACATTTTTGAACCTAAAATTTAAACCAATTAAAATATGGGGAGGAAACAAATTAACACATCTAAAAGGTAAATAAAAATTTTGTTATATATTAAAATTTTACCTTGTCTATAAATGTGAATATACATATTATTATTCCTTCCATAATTTTTTTTTGAAGAAAAACAAATCTAAAATAAATTTGACATCAGTTTTTTTGATGGTTTTTCATGCAGTGAAAATGGCTTCATCTAGCTCTTATAGTTCTCCTTGTGCTGCCTGCAAGTTCTTAAGGAGAAAATGTATGCCTGGTTGTATCTTCGCACCTTACTTCCCACCTGAGGAGCCGCAGAAATTTGCCAATGTTCACAAGATCTTTGGTGCTAGCAATGTGACTAAGCTCCTTAATGAGCTCCTTCCTCACCAAAGAGAGGATGCAGTGAATTCCCTTGCTTACGAAGCTGAAGCAAGAGTAAGGGATCCAGTTTATGGGTGCGTTGGTTCCATCTCATTCCTCCAGAGACAGGTGCAAAGGCTGCAGAAGGAACTTGATGTGGCTAATGCCGATTTGATCCATTTTGCCTTTAATGAAATACCAACAGCCCTGACTGTACCTGCCGGCGTGAGTTTGATTCAACCTATGCTTCCTCGCCGGAGGCCACTTGAATTCAGTAGAAGAATTAATGAAGGAGAAGGCTTTTATCAGCCTCCTGCTTACTCACATCCTTATATTAGTCCTTGGAGTGATATTCCTTCAGGGGATATCAACGATGAAGGAGAAGGCAAAAATATGTGAACTTATAAGACTTTCAAAGGTAAAAACCCATCTAGGGTTTTCTCTTTGGACAAGACATCAGGATCAGGATCTTATTAGTATGGTACTATATATTTGGTTGAGGTTTCTAGCTAGATAGAGAGCACATGGATTCTTCTAGCTAGATCACTTTGAGTTTATGCTAGCAATATATTTGGCAGATTCAGTATTGATCATCCTTAAAACATGCATTTTAAGCATCGTGTCAGTGTTTTTAATGTGGGATTTGAAAACCTAAGCCAAATAAGGCTTTAGAACACAGTGTGTTGCTATTATTAGTATTATAGCTTTTTCTTTGTGCCAACCGGGCAGCTCCAACCATGTGCATGCGGAGTTGGTGTCCTCTGTGTCATCGTTAATTAATGCTTAAGAATAAAGTTTTCAGTATATTAAGTAAAGAGGATTCTCCAGACTAAGTCTACGGCTAAGTCTTCCTTTACATATTTATTATATATTCTTCTTCTTACCCTTCTTTTTTACTTTGTTCTAGAGGACCACGGCCTTGCTTTCTCACCAAATTTTTTTCCATACCTTTGCTGCAGAGTTGAAAAAGATATACAAGTTAACATCCTCAAATTCAAATCCAGCTTGCACACGTCCATCTGTAGAATTCTTATTGAAGCCTTTACCTTTTACCTATAAGATGGCTAGTTACTGATAAACTATGAAACAATGCATCAAAATTCACATGTTAAGACTTTGAATGAAAGAAACGGAAAATAAGCAGGGTGAATTTCTTTTGCATCAATTCAAAGTCTTTCGATATGTAGTTTTCTTCTTTTTCTGAAATAGGGTATACTGTAAAGTAAAATGTGTTTGCTTCGGATTTTCTCTCTTTATTATTAGCATGAGAAAACAACCTCACCTCGCGTTAGTTTCTATGGATGATGGATTTTATATATATATATATATATATATATATATATATATATATGAGGTAGTTTCTTCTTTCTTCCAAGGTCTTCAGCCATTTTTTTTTTTTTCAAATCCCCAGCCTTTCCTATTTTCATCCCCAACAATTCCCAGACAAAACAGTTTAACCTTAGACAAAAGTCCTCATACAGTAAACTTCCCGCGACCCCCCCCCCCCCCCCTACCCCATCCATTTACTCCTTTTTCTCTCTCTCATACTTTAGATCTATACTAATTCCTTTAAGTCTTAAGTCAGACTGAATTAGATTTACCTTTCTGCATGCATTTATGATAACATGAGACATATTAGGATAAAAGTTAAACTAAGAAAACAAATTAGTATATCTAGGTTAAACCAGAAAGAAAATTAGGGTTAGGGTTTTATTTCACCTAAAAAAACTGCTTCATTTTCTGCAAAATAAGCCGTCATTTTGTAATAGATGTTTATGTTTAACAGTGATAAGACTTTTCTTTCATTACCATTTCCCTATTTTCTTCGACTGACTAATTCTTTTCAATGTTTTTGATCATTCTACAAACGCATTCTCTCGCTCTCTCGCTCTCTCTCGCTCTCTCTCTCTCTCTTTTGTTCATACTCACACGCTTCCCATTCATTCATGCGTCGCTGTTATGTATCAGTATAAAGCTTTGATCATGGCAGAAGCCGACCATCTCTTCTGTTTCTTCTTCACTTTTTGTCAGTCTCTCTCTCTCTTTCTTTTAAACAGACACACGTATATTTACTGTATCCCTCCTGTAGAATTTGTCCTCTCCCTCCCAACCGTCTCTGGATTTGGGTCTGGTAGTTCCAGTGAGAGTCACGTCTATTGTCCTCCAATTCATCGCCTCCTTTATTTCTCGAGATTGCCAAACACTTACCTTTTCTTGGAATTTTTTGTGAACCAAACCTCACTATTCTGATCTCATTTCACCACCATATCTTCCTCAACATAACTCGTGAACATATATTAAAAAACGTAAAAATGTTTTTGTTTGTCGCTGTGTGTGCAGGTGCGTACATTGAGAGTTTAGTTTGATAGTTGTACTGTTGAGGACAGAGAGTTCTCAGAGTAGGCAAGCGTGGGATGAATATGATCTCAAGTTAAAGTTGGGATAGGGGATTTTCTCTGAAGAGATAGACTTGTAAACTAATTGAGAATCCTTCAACAACCAATAACCCTGTCAATTTCTCTGCAAAAACGTAAAAAAGAAGCAAAAGTGCAGGTTGAATGCAATATTATTTTAGTTATATACATATATATGAAATATTCATTATATGTAATAATTATTAACATGGGCAAGACAAACATAACAATGAACGTGCAGGTCCTCTTACGCTATGCTATGAAGTATGCCCACTCACATGTACAAGAATTTCTCATGCTCTTCGCTTTAATGACGGCAGGGGACCTCATTATTTGTATCTTTTAGCTAGTTTTGAAATTTCACATGCACACACAATCACTCTTTCTCTCAAAATAACAGAAATTATAAGTTTTGATTTGTGTGTTTTGTTAATTTATCCATCTGTACTGCTCAATTCATATAAAATATTTTAGTGGTATGAGCAGAAATTATTTTTGTTTCCTGCGGCAGAAGTTTGCCTTTTTTTTTTTTTCATCTATAATCTTTTTAACTTGTGGTCCTACTGCTTGCTCCTTCATCTTAACAAATACTCCAAGAGAAATGTTACTTCTCATTGTTCTGTATGCCATATAGATCTAATAAACTACAATTTTTGTGTCGTGGTCTTCCGTGCATTTTCTCCGTTGATGACAGTGCCTCCGGCAATTTCTTTCTTTCCTTTCTTTTTTAAGAACGGCTGAATATTTGTCCCACCCAAACTTTAATGAACGACAATTTACCACCCTTTAATTTGAAAAGTTCATTTTCTCTCTTGCTTTTCTCTTTGAAAATTTAAAGGCATTCAAAGTCGATCTCAAGCATCTTCAATATCTAGAGATTGCGAGTTTCGAAACTTTGGAGGACTTTAAAATTGAAAATGTCTTACGGTTTCCACATTCTTCCCTCTCTTGGAAAAACTTTATGCTCCAAAGTCATGACTTGACATATCTTGTTTTGTTCAGACCTCAAGCAACTTTATGCTTCCTATAGTGATGAGATGGACGAAATCATCAATGTTACTAAAGTGGCTGAAGTTCCAAGGATGAAAGTGTTAGAATAGACACTCTCTAAAATTAATCATCACATCTATGTATTTGCATTGTAATTATATTTCCATCAATAAAAGGTGATCTTCTTCATCATGTTGTCTTTTACTCTAAGTGAAATAAATAAATGTCCATAGGATGGTGGAATTATGACAAGAAGATTAGTATAGTTATAACTAACTGTGACAAACTTATGTTCCAATACAATGATTATTTTAGAAGTATTTGTAATCTTCATATTATCATGATCAATGACATAAATAATATGGTTAGAATAATCATAGTATTAACAATCATATCTAAAGGTAGTATCAGATCTCTTGTGTCACGACTGTTAGTTGATAATCTAATGCAATACATGCACACATGTTGAGTAAACATGTCGACTAGATTGATCTGTTATAAGAATTTCATATGAATTATTACCTTAATATCTATGAAATACATCCTTTAACAAATAGTGGTATATAAGATCTGAATACTTGAGGTTATCATATTATCTTGTGTAAGAATCAATATTGTTTGCCATCAGCCTAATATAGTCCTTGAGAAAGGATTATCAAAATAATAATAATTGGTTATATTGAGAGACGTATAGAAGTTATGATGAATAAATAAAAGATTCATCATTGTTAGGAGGTATAGGAGTATTTTACTTAGGCTTACCAACAAATGTCAATAACCACTCAAATATATTATCACAGTAGGATGAGTTATTACTTAGTCAAATATCATCTAGTTATTGATATAGACGTTTGTGTATGCAAATTGAAGTTTTTCTAAAGTAGACATTAATTTTATGTGTCAGTCTTAAATAGACATTGACTGATGAAAGAATCAAATTATATGGTAACTGTATTGTTGATAAGTAAATATCTATTATTGACATTTTATCATTTAGGTAACCATAATATATTATTAGAGGTCAATTTTGGTCTATGAATGGATGACCAATGAATTATAGACCTGTCACAAATTTGTTTATTACTAACATGACTTGTAGCCTATAGGTTATAGACAAAAAGGATAGAACTCCACATTCAAGGGCCTAGAGTTATGTGAAGTGAATTGTGTTTGGAATTTGGTATGAGATTTTGAGTTTCCCATGATAGTGGGACTTAAGTATGACTTTGTCTACTTAAAGGGCCAAAATAAAATAAACCAAAAATGGATAGGCTAGAACATAATATTGACAAGTTGACTTTTTAGATAATGTTAGGTCATGTAAACGATTGTGCATCATGCATGAATAGTCATTTACTATCTTGAGTTGATCTAATTTGATAACTTATCACATATCATGAGGATTCAGCTAATCACAAATTTAGGAAGATATTAGAATATGATACGATTCTTATGAATGATCGTATATGCCTAATGATTGGTCGTTCATCATTTTCTATATAAACAAATTGAATTTCAACCATTTAAGAGTTTTGGTCAATTTTAAAACGCTTTATATATATATATATATATATTTCATTCTAAAAGAAGTTTTAGTAGATTCTATAGTCCTTCCATCATTCTTAATGCCTTGAATGCTTTTTGTGGATACCTCATATCCATCTTACTTTAGATCAAAACTGATACACACATAGTTACATGATTCAAAGACAAAGGAGCCACTCACAAGAGTGAGTATTCTAATGTTGTATGGTTGCTTTGAAGACTATAATCATATCATGTATGATATACCTATAAACTCTTGTAGTCTTATGGTTGAACAATGTATATTTAAACTAAATTTTAATTTGATTTTGTTAGGTTGTTATTGTTTTCATGCCATAAGAATCTTATAGAAAGGGTATATAAACCCTTTTGAAAACTTTGATACTATTAGTTTTTCTCTAACCTGGTAGTAGACAATGAAGAACTATTGTCGTTTATTGAACATAAATCTTCACCCCTTTGATCCACACAAATTAAAATCTGGTGATGTTTTGCTCACTCCATTTATGAACCTCCCAACTTGCTTCCTCACTTTCACTAGCCTTTGTTTGCTATAACGTGACCATGTTCCATAATCAATATCGATGTCAACACCAAAACCAAAAGTTTTTGTTGAAGAAAAACTAGAGTTAGTGAAGTTAGGTCAATTTTGCAAACGATTATCTGATGGAGAATATGGATCAAAATTAGGGTTATTAATAAGGCTACAGATAAAGGAGGATGAAGATAATTTGATGGTGAAGGGAGATTGGAATTAAACCACTACATGGTCAATAACATATCAACAAGATTGGGATGAATGTGATTAGAGTTTATGGTTTCCTTTAGAATAAAAATTTAGAATAAATTTTGGTCTGTAGAATTTTGGAAATGGTTTGATTAGTTTTGATCAACAAAATGCTGAGCAAATTTGTCAAGAAGAATGTGTTGGTGGTTGTGAAGGCCACAGAAATTGGTGGGCAAGAAGAAGAAACAAGAAAATAGTGAAAAATTTAATAAATCAATTAGCTTATAATTAATATTTAAAATTAGTTTAAGGTATGTTGGTAAATTAAAAAAGGAAGGGCTTATTCATAGTTGACATTTGCATTACTATTAAAGGTAGTTTAATAATTTCGCTAGAAAACAATAAGTTAATAATTTATAATGAAGCCAAATTGTTTACACTAATAAAATAAACAAATGAGAAAATAGATTTTTTAAATTTAAAGGGTATAAAATGATAATTTTATTAAAGTTTGGGTGGGAAATAACCATTTGGCCTTATAGACTAGGCTAAGATGTGCCTGTATCATCAGGGATTATATGAAATACTAGCGACATAATCTATCAATTTGAAACCGAAAGTATCAGTCTGGATGAAAAGGCCTTAATAATACAATCTGTAGGCACACAAGTCCTGCTAATGTATATCATATTGCTTTTGGCAGCCGTAGTGTTCGTGGCGTTGTTTAATTCAATCAATTGCATATATTTACATTTCGCAGCCTGATATAAACCATTGCTCCTATATGTCTATATAAGCAAACACATTCTCAAAGCATTGCAGTTTGCTGATAGGGATGAACTAAACTTTCTTTTATACACTTCATTCTCTCTCTCTCTCTCTCTCTCTCTCTCTCTCTATATATATATATATATATGTATGTATAGTAATTGAAAAATATAGTAGTTGTCCTATTATATATCTGTCAGGAATAGACGAAATCCTACATTATCTAATTTCACATATAGGATAGGTGAACCAGTCATTATGAACGCAAAATTAACAGAAAAAGTTGAATCTTTTTTACCTTCCTTTTCCTCATTATTGATGCCATATTTAAAGCATAGATTGCAATAATAGAATAAATAGCAGGTTACTATTAATAAAAATACTTTGATCCTCAATTAAATGAACTTGTAGAGGGCAACTAAATCTGCTAAGTTTTGCATCAATTATTGAACGGCCAAAGGACATGTTCCCACCCATAGTTTGGTCCCAAGACAAGTTTCCACCCGTTAAGTTTATAAAACCTAAAATTTCACTCGATGACTGTTAAATCTAACGATTAACAGTAAAATTTTAATATTCAATAGACAAATTTGTCATTTTACGCTACAACAAATTTGATATATTGTGACATTAAAATTTGTCACATAAAGTGTCATTTTTGTCACTAAATTTTTTTTGTGACGAAATTTAATTGTCATAAGGATTGTCACTCAACCCCATCTCAAAAAGTATGTATGACATAATTTGTATTTGTCACCAAATAGTCAAGTTTTAGTGGTGAAAAATTTTATTGTCATTATATATTATTACTTTTTGTGACGATAATAATGTCACAATTAATGTTAAGAATTTGTCATCTAGTATTATATTTCGTCACAAAATTATTACACTTTAAATGACAAAATTATAGCTCGTCACTAAATAATGTGGTTATGGTGATGAAAATCACTATAGATATGAAAATAATGAATTATAGTGACAAAAATATTATTTAAATTTTTGTCATCTAAATTCGTTTTTCATCACAATAAATATAATGATAAATGACAACAAAAGAAATCGTCACCAAATAATATACATTTTTATGATGAAAATACATTTGTCATTAAATTAATAAATTTTAATAATGTAATGAACGTCTGCCATTATATAAATATATTTGTGAATAATATAATTTATCACAATAAGATATAACATTTTATTACTTAAAACTTAATATTTGAAAATTACAATAAATAAAAAATATTATAAATTATTGATAAATGTACTTCAAAAAAATATATGAAAAATAAAATTCTTAACATTCTCACAGTAAAAGTTTTCTAGTTCAAATATGATGTTTTGTTCTATTTGTCATTGGTACAAGTATGAAACGTTCATGACGAAGGTTGTTATAATAGGCAGTTTTTGTCAAAGGACAAAAAACAACCCTTAAAACATATCATGTTGTGGTGACCTCTGCCCCAGGCCTACTATGCGCAGCTGTTTAAAATATATATATATATATATATATACATATATAATAATAATATTACAAATGCGTCTGTGATGGAAATACCCACAAGGAAAAGAAAACTTACTGTTGTTCAAAATAATTTAAAAATCTAAATACGGAAGCGGTAAATACCAATATTATAATAAAATAAGTCATAATGGCTTTTTCTGAAAATCTCGGGCTATTTATGTATAAAATCATGCTAACCATACAGTGCATACTATAGTATAATACACACACATAAATACATGAGAAAATATCATCAAAGCATGTGAGCCAAAACATGCTGCTAGCCGCCGAGCCATGTCCCCCAAAACCTCCTAGCTGCATTGCCACATCTCAGTCCCCAACTCACTGACCTGCAAAAGAGAAAGGAAGAGAAAGGGATGAGTGACAAAATCACTCAGTAAGCATTTCCTATCTCTCACACAGACAGGTCATCGAGCAAAAGCTGATCTTCAATCAGACCTCGAGTTCTCTACTTACTGTTTTCATATCATCTTGTTATACTGGCTTTACAGTAGCTTATTTATTCTTTTCTTATTCTCTTATTTCTTTACTTTCTTTATTCATAATGCTTTCGTGAATGTTTTTGTCTTTCTTTGTCTCATTTCTCATGAATGTTGTACATGACATGATATGCATACTCTGATGTCATGTAAATCTCATTAATAATAAAACTTGCCCCTTGGGCTTGATTTTTTGAAAACTCATTCTTTTCTGAAATCTCTTTCTGATAAAAACTCTGATCCAAAGATCCTGTATATATACATATAGTATAACTAAAAACAATATTAGAAAGTACTGTATCTGAAAAATATCTCTGTTATGCTGGCTAAACTGATGAACACAGGGATTCAGCACCTTGGTCTTGTGAGCTCAAACCTATGATAAAACTACTCGTGTATGACCATGTCCTCTCTAGCAGACCATGGTTTCCCTCTCTAGCGGGCGTGCGAACTCATAGGTGCCCCCTCGTATTCACCCCTAACTGATGTTCGGAACATTGTATATATATACTTTTAAAATATACTCTTGGATCCTTAGATCCCTTTCTAAAAATATTTCATGTGGCATGTCATGCTCAATGCTTGATAATTATGCATGATATATTGTTATATCTTGTTATTCTTAAGTTTCTAATGTTTAGAATGCGCTTAGGATTGCTTAGGGCATCTTATCTTTGCTTAAATATTCTTTTTTCTGTCTTTCTTAAGCCAAACGGGTGTGTGTTTCTGTGTACACGGGCGTGTGTCACGGCACATGGGACCGTGTGCTTCTCATGTCCTTGGACGTGCTAGCTTCTAGAATATAATTCACAAAACAAATGGCTAGCCACACGGGCATGCATAACTGAGCACACGGGCGTGTATCGCATTGCACGGGCGTGTAGCTTGTAACAGCTTGAGGTTAGAATGGTTCTGTTTAGGCCTTGAATCGGGGTTAGAAGAGAGATTTCTCAGTTAGAAATTCGTTTCAGTGAGATAGGAGGGTAGAATAGTTTTTTTATTGGCTTTATATACAACTTGTGGAAGGAGCATTATCGTGCGTCTTTGGACACACACCCGTGCATCCTTTTCTCGCCATGCATGCCCGTGCATGCCTGCTGGTATATAAACCAATGTTTTTCCTCCGCCCGTTTCAGTCAGCTTTTCCCTTTTCTTCTCTCTCCAAGAAACCCTAGCTTTTTGAGGGAGAGATTAGTTAGCTTTAGCAGTCATTCTAGCCAAGATTCAGTCGAGGACAGAGAGATAAAAGATCTTAGTAGCTCCAGGTAAGTATTCCCTTATCTTTTCCCATTTTCCTTGGATTTGTGTTTCCTTGGTTGGGTGTTTTCAGTGTTTGATGCATGTTTTTAGCTTATTAGCAGTGTATGTTGTATGCTAGTATGTTTATTTAGAAATGTGATGAGTTTTGGGTTGAATTTTGGTGTGATCTTGCAGATTTCGACCGTGGGTGTCGAAATAGGGCTGGATACACCCCCGTGTATTCGTTCATGCATGCCCATGCATTCTGGTTTTGGGCAAGGTCACGGTCATGTATGTGAGGCATGCATGACCAGCTTTTGAGAGGGGGTCACCTCCATGCACTTGAGGGTCACGGGCGTGTGTGAGCCAAGTGTGAGATTTTAGCCAGAATTTCCAAAACCTTATACGGTTGGGCTGCACGATCGACACATGGACCGTGCACTTGCATGTATGCCCGTGCGTCTGATCCTGTACACCCGTGCGCTTTATAGAAATAAGAAAAAGAAAAGAAATAAGCAGAATTTCAATAACAAGAAAAAAAAAAAGGAAAAGAAAAGAGAGGAAAAGAAGAAAAGAAGAAAAGAAAGAAAAGAAGAAAAAGAATAAGATATTTTCCAAAATCACTCTTTCATCTCACAATAGATCAAGAAACTCATCAACAGACTTAAGCAGCGTAATTTAGTGATAGATTACGATTAGAAAACAGAAATAAAGACAGAAAGTAAAAAGAGAACAGAAAACAGGAAAACGGTAACAAATATAGAACAGAAACAGTACAACAGTAAGATAAGTTGTAATCAGAAAGAAAAGAGAATTGATAAGATAACATGTATGAATAGCATCATTCAGCATAGCATGTTAAAAAAAAAAGGATCAAGTGATCCATTTGCATCAGTTTTTAGCATTCAGGGCTCGATATCCGAGTCAATTATTTAGGGTGAATTCGAGGGGGCATCTATGGGATTTTCAGCTTTCTGACTTAGGTCAGATTGGTTAGATTTTAGCTTACTAGTCCAAGGACTGGTATGGTAGGATATTTCAGCTTATTGGCACTTCGCTGGTATGGTTTAGCCCACTTGGCCAGGATGTCGAATCCTTGTTTTCATCAATCTGATCAGCATATCTGGTATCTTCAGATACAAAGATTTCAAAAACAGTTTTACTCAGCTTTTCAGTGTTTTGGATCTTCAGATCTTAACAATAGTTTTCAGAAATATGTTTTCAGTAAACAGATCCAAGGGCAAATAACATGATTTCAACATACCATGATACATAGTACATGGCATGGTAGAGCATACAAACAGTAAGACCAGAATCATGTAAGATAAGAAATAAAAGAAAGATTAAGTTGCACGATATAAGTCAAAAATAAAGAAATAAAAGAATTCAGCTAATCCTAACAGAACGCAAGAAATAATAAGAAAAAGCAGAGGATTAGAAGAAGCTATTAGGCTATCAGGAACTTAGTTAAGTTCGCATATATAGCAGTTTTTCAGTAGCAACAACCTAGTCTAGAGCCTACCCGAGGGTAAAGATAGGAGGTGCTTACTAAGTGACTTGTCACTCATTCCCTGTGGTTTCCCTTTTTGTAGGTTTATGTTTCGGGAAGCTGAGTTTGGAGCACGCGATGACTGGTGTGTGGGATATGGTTTGAGTGGGTTTTCACCCGAGTTTTCAGTTATATATGTATGTATATGTTTAGTTTCAGCAGATAACATGTTTGTGGCTCGCATGCTTTGGATTGCTCATGTATTAAGATTGTGCAGTATCTTTTATGTTTTTAGATATTATTATTATTTTATAAACATGAGTTTTTATTCAGGATATTGTATAGTGGGTTTTAGTGTCCCATCACAGATGTTCAAACCAGCTTCCGCATATTTTCAGTTAGCAGTCAGAGTAGTAGCTACTGCTATATATTAGGGATATATATTTATATATATATATATATATAAATAGTATACTATAATATATAGCAGGCAGGGTATTACATAGCTGCCTCAACACCATCCTGTGTCTTGCCAACACGAGAGTGTAAAATTGGGATTAGACACACGGGCAACATGCAAGGTCGTGTTTCATGTAGAATTAAGGTCATACGGGCGTGTCCTCTCGGGTACACAGGCATGTACTCCTCAAAAATCTGAAATCTCTCTCTTCTCACACTATACATGAAATATTCTTCCCAAAATATCCATGTATAAGCCATGAAAAGCTTCTAAAAGACTCTTTTATCCTTGAATCCTCTCAGAATTATTTTCTAACTGGAAATCTCTCTTTTACCCTTAGTCTCAGATCCTAGAATGATAATTCCACCTCTGAGCTATTACAATCTCTCCCTGTAAAAAAATTCTGCCCCCGAAATTACCTAAACAACTCTAGGAACCTATCTCTTATCTCGGACTCAATCTCTCAAGTGGCTTTCTCAACTTTCTGACTCTTCCACAACACCTTAACTAACAGGATCTCTCTGTTCTTGAGGGTCTTCACTTTGTAATCCAATATCTACATAGGTGTCTCCTGATAACTCAAATCATCTACCAGCAATAAATCCTCAATCTGAAGCACATGTGAAGAATCTCCTACATACTTCTTCAGTTGAGACACATGAAACACATTATAAACTTTGTCCATATTAGTTGATAAGGCCAATCTGTAGGTAACTCTGCCAACTCTCTCTAGAATCTGATATGGACCAATAAATCTCGGAGCTAACTTTCTGTTCTTACCAAATCTCAAAACTCGTATGTAGGGAGCAACTCTTAAAAAAATGTGATCTCCAATCTCAAACTCTATCTCCCTACGTCTCAGATCTGCATAACTCTTATGACGATCCTAGGCCTGTTTAATCCTCTACCTAATTACTCTGATCTGCTCAATCATCATCTGAGTCATCTCTAGCCCACTGTTGTCTCTAGTGAATCTATCTCATCCATCTCATCCCAATACAGTGGCAATCTACATCTCCTACCATAAAGAGCTTCAAATGGTACTATATGAATAGTAAACTAATGACTGTTGTTGTAGACAAACTCCATCAATGGCAATATCTTAGCCCAACTAGTCTGAAAATCTCTGCAACAGGCTCTCAACATATCCTCTAGGATTTGATTAACTCTCTCAATCTGACCATTTGTCCGTAGCTGATAAGCTAAACTGAAGTGAAGCCTAATGTAATACCCCGCCTGCTATATATTACTATAAACCATTTTTTTTCTTTATAAATATATATATATCTCTAATATATAGCAGTAGGTACTACTTTGACTGCTTACTGAATATAATGCGGAAATTGGTTTAAACATCTGTGATGGGACACTAAAACCCACTGTACAGTATCCTGAAATAAAACTCATGTTTATAAAATAATAATAACATCTGAAAACATAAATGACACTGTACAATCCGAATGCATGAGCAATACAAAGCATGCGAGCCATAAACATGCTATTTGCTGAAACTAAACATATATACATACATATGTAACTGAAAACTCGGGTGAGAACCCGTTCAAGCCATATCCCACACACTAGCTATCTCGTGCACCAAGCTCAGCTCCACGAAACACCAACCTGCAAAAAGAGAAACCACGGGGACTGAGTGACAAGTCACTCAGTAAGCATCTCCTCCCTTTACCCTCGGGTAGGCTCTAGACTAAGTTGTCGCTGCTGACAACTGTTATCTAGGCGAACTTAACTAAGTTCTTGATAGCCTAAACGTTTCTTCTAATCCCCTTGCTTTTCTTAATAATTCTTGTGTTTTGTTAAGATTAGTTGAATTCTTTCATTTCTTTATTTTTGACATATACCATGCAACTAAATCTTTCTTTTATTTCTTATCTTACATGATTCTGATCTTACTGTCTGTATGCTCTGCCATGTCATGTACTATGTATCATGGTATGCTGAAATCATGCTATTTGCCCTTGGGCCTGTTTACTGAAAACATGCTTCTGAAAACTGTTGTTAGGATCTGAAGATCCAAAACACTGAAAAGCTGAGTAAAACTGTTTCTGAAATCTTTGTATCCGAAGATACCTGTTATGCTAATTAGACTGATAAAAACAAGGATTCGACATCTTGGCCAAGTGGGTTAAACCATACCAGCGAAGTGCCAAGAAGCTGAAATGTCCTACCATACCAGTCCTTGGACCAGTCACTTGAAATCTGACCGATATAACCAAAGTCAGAAAGCTGAAAACCCACAGATGCCCCCTCGAATTCACCCTTAAATAATTATCTCAGATATCGAGCCTTGAATGCTGAAAACTGATGCAGGTGGATCGTTTGACCCTTTTTTTGAAAATATTGTTTAACATGCTATGTTGAATGATGCTATTCATGCATGTTATCTTATCAATTCTCTTTTCTTTCTTATTACAGCTTATCATACTGTTGTACTATCCGATTCTGTCTTTATTACTATTTTCTTGTTTCTGTTTCTGTTTTCTGTTTTCTGTTTCTGTTCTTGTCTTTATTTCTGTTTTCTTAATCGTAACCTATCACTAGATTACGCTGCTTAAGTCTGGTGATAAGTTTCTTGTTCTGTTGTGAGATTAAAGCGTGATTCTGGAAAATATCTTATTCTTTTTCTCTTTTCTTTCTTTTCTTCTTTTCTTTTCTTTTTTTTTTTCTTTTCTTTTCTTGTTATTGAAATTCTACTTATTTCTTTTCTTTTTCTTATTTTACTAAGGTACACGGGTGTGCACTATCGGACACACCGGCGTGCATGCAAGTGCACGGGCCATGTGCCGGTCATGCAGCCCAACCGTATAAGGCTCTAGAAAATTATGGCTAAAATCTCACACTTGACTCACGCACAGCCATGACCCTCAAGCGCACGGGTGTGACTCCCTCTCAAAAACTGGTCATGCATGCCTCACATACACGACTATGACCTTGCCCTAAAACCAGAATGCACGGGCGTGCATGCACGAGCGCACAGGCGTGCACCCAGCCCTCTTTCGACGCCCATGGTCGAAATCTACAAGATCACACCAAAACTCAACCCAAAACTCATCACATTTCTAATCAAACATATTAGCATGCAACATACACTGTTAATGAGCTAAAAACATGCATCAATCATTTAAAAATCCCAACCAAGGCAGCACAAACCCAAGGAAAACGGGAAAAGGTAAGGGAATACTTACCTGGAGCTGCTAAGATCTTCTATCTCTCTATCCTCAACTGAAACATGGCTGGAATGGTTGCTAAAGCTGACTAATCTCTCCTTCAAAAAGCTAGGGTTTCTTGGAGAGAAAAGAAAAAGGAAAAGTTGACTGAAGCGGGCGAGGGAAAAACATTGGTTTATATACCAGCAAGCATGCACGGGCATGATACAAACATGCATGAGCGTGCATGGCGAGAAAAGGATGCATGGGCATGCACACAAGAATGCACGGTCGTGCTCCTTCCACAGATTGTATATAAAGCCAATAAAAGACCGTTCTACCCTCCTATCTCATTGAAACAAATTTTTAACTAAGAAATCTCTCTTCTAACCCCGACTCAAGGCCTAAAAAGACCATTCTAACCTCGGGCTGTTACATCTAGGCCCCAAAGCTCTCTATAAACTTCCTCAAAGCTCTCTGTAAACTACCCTAAAAGGTTGATAAAAACCTCGAATCTTTATCTGATACTATATCTCTAGAACTCCATAAAGCTTGACTATCTCTCTGACATATAGATGACCCAACTGATCAATATTCATACCATCTCTGATCAGTAAGAAATGTGCAGACTTACTCAATCGATCAACTATAACCCAGATACTATTATAACCTCTCTATACTTTAAGGAGTCCTGATATGAAATCCATCGAAATACTTTCCCATTTCTATTGAAGAATCCTCAAAGGCTATAACAAACTAGACTGTCTCTGATACTCTGCTTTGACTTACTGATAAGTCAAACACTTGGATACATACTCTGATATATCTCTCCTCATACCAGACCACCAAAATAATCTCTTAAGATCTTGATACATTTTTGTACTGCCTGGATGAGCTGAATATACCATACCATGAGCCTCTGTCTTAACTCTATGTCCTTTGGCACATAAACTCTGTCTCTGAATCTCAAAATAACATCTCTGACTTCAAAATCTGAAACTGTACCCTCTAAAGTCTTTTAAACCATACTTTGAACTCATAATCGGTCCTTTAAAAAACTCTGATATCATTATACAAAGTAGAAGCTACCTAAAGTATGGAAAAACTGACTGTTACTATCTCAATCTCATCTTTGACAATCTCATGCTGTAACTCTCTCTGAGCTATAATCATAAACAAGGCTACCCTCCTACTCAAAGCATCAACTACCACATTAGCTCTCCTTGGGTGATATCTGATATCGTAATCATAATCTTTCACCAGCTCCAGTCATCTCCTCTATCTTATATTTAACTCTCGCTGGGTAAAGAAATACTACAAACTCTTGTGATCAGAATAAATACAACATCTGACACCATATAAGTAATGTCTTCAGAGTTTCAAAGCAAACACTACAACAGCTAACTCCAAGTCATGTGTAGGGTACCTTAACTCATGATCCTTTAATTACCTAGAAGCATAAGCAATCACTCTACCTGATTGTATCAATACTATACCAATCCCCTGATGGGAAGCATCTGTATAAACGTCATAATTAATACCCTCTTGAGGCAATGCTAACACTGGAGCACTCGTCAATTTGTGCTTTAACTTCTGAAACCGAGTCTCACACTCCTCAGTCCAAACAAAAGACTTCTTACTCCGAGTCAAAGCAGTCAACGACTTGGCTATACTAGAAAAGCCTTAATAAGCCTCTTATAGTAACTAGATAGTCCAAGAAAACTTCTCACTTCTCTAACAGTCTTCGGCCTCAGCCAACTTAAAATCACCTCGATTTTACTCAAGTCCACGGAAATACCTGCCGCTGAAACCATGTGTCCAAGGAAGGATACATTACTCAACCAAAACTCATACTTGTCAAACTTGGCATAAAGTTATCTGTCTCTCAATCTCTGAAGAATGAATCTTAAATGCTTTACATGCTCCTCTACGCTCCTCGAGTAGACCAAAATGTTGTCGATAAATACAACAACAAATCTATCTAGACAGTCCTAGAAAACTCAGTTCATCTAATCCATAAACACTACAGGAGCAATGGTTAAACCAAGAGGCATCACCACAAACTCAAAGTGGTCATACCTCGTCCTAAAAGTAGTCTTAGACACATCTCTCTCGGTAACTCTGACCTGATGATACCCAGACCTCAAATCAATCTTAGAGAACACTGCAGCTCCACTCAACTGGTCAAACAAATCATCTATCTGAGGCAACAAATACTTATTCTTAACTGTCACTTTGTTCAACTCTTTGTAGTCTATACACATCCTTAGTGACCCATCTTTCTTCTTGGCAAATAGAATCGGAGAACCCTATGGTGAACAACTCAGTCTAATAAACCTCTTATCAATTAACTCTTAAAGTTGCTTCTTTAACTCTTGAAGCTCTGTTGGGACCATTCAATAAATAGCCTTCGAAATAGAAGTCGTATCAAGAAACAACTCAATTGAAAACTCTAACTCTTACTTTGGAGGTAATCTTGGCAACTCCTCTGAAAAAACATGTAAAAACTTTCTAACTACAGGCACCTTATCGATACTTGACTTAACTGCATCTCTACATACCATATTAGCCAAGTATTCTACACATCCTTTACTCAACAATTTTTTTGCTTGCAAACAAGAAATCAACACTGTTTCCACTCTACCTTCACCAAAAGTGAATTGATTAAAGCCAAGCTGTAATCTAACCTTTTTTCTCTTACAGTTTATCTTTGCTCCATAACAGCTCAAGAAATCCATACTTAGGATCATGTCAAAATCAGTCAACTCTAACATGATTAAATTTATCCTCAAAGTCTTACCCATAATGATTACCTTCTGATATACCAATATCTGATCACTTACTATCACACCACTATCAGGCATCTTAATACAAATACTCCTCTTTGCCACACTAGGGATCAACCCTAATCTCTCTATCACTCCTTAAGACACAAAACTATGTGTGACATCATAATCAATCAACACATATAAAGGAGTATCCAAGAAAGTCAACTGACCTATAGCTGCGTGGGAAATCATCTCAGTTTGCTCTCTCCTCACTGTAAAGACTCTAGCTCTACCTCTGCCTCTTGGTGTACTAACACCTCCTCTCTGAGCTCCACTACCTCTACTAACTGGACCTTCAAAACCTCGGCTAGAACCTACTCCACCAACTAACGACATTTGAAGCATACATCCTAACCTACAAGGTACTCTCTTGGGTGACTGCCACACGTCTTGCAAACTGACAACTCTACTCTGTCTCTGTCTCTGTCTCTGTCTTTTTCCCTTAAATTGTTTCCTTGACTGCATAGGTTTCTTACCTCTATCCCTGTCTCTCTCAAGCGCTCTCTCTAATGACCTCGAAAAGAAACCCATCCTTTGTAAATACACCTCAAATCTTAAAGCTCTTCCTAAAGCATTATTGAATCTCTGAGAAGGTAAAGAACCAGTCATCACATCTCTGGCAATCGTAGGGTGTAAACCGTGAACGAACTTTTGAACTCTGATAGGCTTGGAACCTACTACTCTTAGAACAAATCTGGCTAATACATTAAACCAGGTGATATAATCCTTAACTGAACTGTTCCTTTGAGTCAACTCGATAAACTTCTGGGCTCTAGCATGTACCATATTCGTACTATGATACTCTTCCTCAAACATCCTTCTGAACTCAATCCAAGACAAACTCTCAATATCTACTGATGTCCTCAAAAGGTTTTACCAAACCCTCGTATCACCTCTCAACATGAATGTAGAATACATAATTCTCTCTCTGTCGATAATTATGAACGGCACACTCTCTACCGACTTTATCCACTCCTTAGTCACAACTGGATCTCTAGAACCACTGAACTTAGACGATTAATGAGCAATAAGTAAACTGTAGATCGGATACAATCTATCTAAATCACTTATACCCTTTTTATCTGTCCCTAAACTCATATCTGTTTGACGATCGAACTTTAGCATCTAATAAGCCTCTCTGATAGTCTTTGACATACCCTGATCTCTATGACCATACTGACCTCTGATCTGCCCCTGATGGGCTCCCTGTCTCTTTGGCTCAAAACCCTCAGCTCTAGCTACCAGCTGAAAACCCTCTCTGATCATCTCTCTGAAAATGCCTCTTACATCCTCAAGTCTAAGAGATACTTTAGAGTGTCGGGACCTCATAGAATCGCTAGTACTCATAGGCCTAACTGAAGCACTACTCAGGGTAATGGGGCTTGGGCTCTTCTATCTAAAATAACACAACACAAGGATAAACATTCAAAACATACAACATTCATATTACTATATTCCACTGAGAAGAAGCGAGCAACAATTGTTGGGACATGCTGGCCTTGGCTCATGCAATCTCTTAGAAAACAATGCATTCAAAACTCATTTTCTTTAAAAAAATATCTTTAACTTTATCAAATGGCTCAAAGCATCACTCTGACAATTCAAAACATTGCTCTGATACCAAAACCTGTAGTAACTGTAAGACCCGTCGCCACGAATACCCCTGCTACTAAATATTATGGTTCTTTTATTAATAATCTGAAAATCTGGGTACCCGCGACGGGAATCTTACGAAAATAAACTACTGCTACTGTACATTACATGCAAAAGATAAAAATAAAACTGAATACAAATATACAATGAGCCCATAATGGCTTTTCATATATTCAACTGTATCTGTACATCATTCTTTACATTTGGAAACATTTACATTAAAGTATAAGACCCATCAGGTCCAAAAACTGAAATAAAATACAACTGAAACTAGTGTGTGGGGTCCTCTCTCTCGTAAGCCTCTATCCACCTGCTTCTCACCAGCACCAAACTGACCTGAAAAGGAAGGAAAAAGGAAGGGTATGAGTGATAAAGATCACCCAGTAAGCATTCCATACTTCCCTCAACCCAAGCAAGCAACAAACAAACAATAACGTACCTGGTCTCGGCCCTAATCATGCATCTAGTCGCTTGCTGGTGCTGAAATTTGCTTTACTGATTTTCTGTTTATTAATTCATGGCATGATGCAGATGTCATGTCATGCTGGCTGTAAAAACCTGATGATGCATGTATCTGAATAATCTATATGTACCTGAAAGTACCTGCTGTACTGATCAGACTGATGAACATAGGGATTCGACATCCTGGCCAAGTAGGCTGGACATTCTAGCTACTAGCTAGAAAGCTGAATGAAATGTTGGACAATCTGACTGGTGTCAGAAAGTTAGATCCCACAAATGCCCTATCGAGTTCACCCAAATCTATAACCCGTATATCGGGTTTTGAATACTGAAACTACTGAATTCGGATCCCTAGATCCTCTTTTAGGCTACATGCTATGCTATGCTATGCTCATGCAACATTACTCGTTTGAATTATGGGTTATCTAGTGATTATTAGCCTTTAAGAGAGTTACCAAGCCTTTTTAATAAACTTTTGCTTCCTTTTCTGGAAAATAGCTAACGCACAGACGTGTGGGCAAAGCACACAATCGTGCAACACACATACACGGGCATGCATGGCAAAGGCACACGAGCGTGTACCCAGACGCACAGGGTCTTGTGCTGGCTATGCAGCCGGTTGTGCGTGCTTCTGGAAATTTCTATGCATTTCTTCTACAAATCAAACACACAGTCGTGCTCCTCAGGACACACGGGCGTGTCCTCTGTATCCAGGCCGTGTACACTTCGTGTATACAGTCGTGTCCTTGTAGAAACAAGGGCACACGGGCGTGTGTCTTGTTCTGCACAGACATGGCTCGCCTGGAACTATAGGAATCCAAGCCAAATCACAACCAAACACAAATTAAACTCAAACATGCATCAAATGCACTTCCATATACATGTATCCACCCTCAATTTCATCATTCATCGACTACTGTTGAAATCACCATAGGAATCAAGCATTTCTCTCACTAACACACACACACAAGCAAAGCAAGTATGTTTAGGGTGGAAAATAAACATCTCAAACATCACATATCATCTCATATAATCAACCAAACATATCATAAGCATGCCGGAAAAGTAAACACACATTTCCAATCATCATCAAGCATCAACGTAAGCTGGGAACGCACGGAAGAAGTAAGAAACACTTACCTCTTGACATGGCGGCTAGAAATCTATCTCAAGCTATTTTCTCCACTCTCTTACTGGATTGGGAGCCGCTGGAAGTTGGATTTCACATCTAGGGCTGGGAGCTACTAAAACAAGGAAGAACTTAAGCTGAAAATGGGAAATACTGGGTGAGAAATCTATTAATCTCCCGTCTCTCTCTCTTGCTCCCACCTGTACGGGCGTGCAGGGCGCAGTGCACGGGAGTGCACTAAGGGAAATGAATATAATTCACTTCCCGTGCTTCGCATGATTGAAACCTCCCTAAAGGAATCATACGAAGGCCACACAGCTTTGGAAACTTACTAACTCACCCCTAAACTCATCTAGACTCTCAACCTATTCCTGAATCTCATTTCTAACCCTAAAACTCTACCCTTAAGGGCTTTTCTAACCTGGGATGCTACAGTAACCCCCCGCCACAGGCCTACTATACGTAGCTATTTAAAAAATATATATATAAATATATATTATATTACACAAAAAATACGTCTGTGTCTGTGTTGAAAATCCCTACAAGGAAAAGAAAACTTACTACTACTCAAAATAATTTGAAAATCTAAATACGGAAGCGAGAAATATAAAATTGTAGTCAATTAAGAAAATAATAACTCTTTCTGAAATTCCCAGGCTACTCATGTATAAAATATGTCATACAATAGTGCATACTATAGTATAATACACATACATAAATACATGAGAAAATATCATCAAAGCATGCGAGCCAAAACATGCTTCTAGTTGTCGAGCCATGTCCCTAAAACCTCACAGCTGTATAGCTACATCTCAGTCCCTAACTCACTGACCTACAAAAGAGAAAGGAAGGGAAAAGGGTGAGTGACAAAATCACTTAGTAAGCATTTCCTATCTCTCACATAGACAGATCATCGAGCAAAAGTTGATCTTAGATCAGACCTCGAGTTCTTAGCTTATTGTTTCTATATCATCTTGTTATACTTGCTTTACAGTAGCTTATTGCATTAATTCTTATCTCTTACTTCTTTACTTTCTTTATTCATTGTGTTTTTTTGTGAATATTCTTGTCTTTGTTTGTCTCATTTCTCATGAATGTTGTACATAACATGATATGCATGCTTTGATGTTATGTAAATACTCTTTAATAATAAAACTTGACCTTCGGGCTTGATTTTCTGAAAACTCATTCTTTTCTGAAAACTCTTTCTAATATAAAACTTTTATTCGAAGATCCCTATATATATACATATAGTATAACTGAAAACTGTATCAGAAGTACTATATCTAAAAATATCTCTACTATACTGGCCAGATTGATGAACATAGGGATTCGACACCTTGGTTGTGTAAGGCAAACCTATAATAAAACTACTCGTGCACGACCATATCCTCTCTAGCGGACCATGGTTTCCTTCTCTAATGGTTATGCAAACTCATAGGTGCCCTCTCGTATCCACCCCTAACTGATGTCTGGAACATCGTATTATATACTTTTAAAATATACTCTTGGATCCTTAGATCTCTTTTCTGAAAATATCTCATGTGACATGTCGTGCTGAATGCTTATCAATCATGCATGATATGCTGTTATATCTGGTTATTCTTATGTTTCTCAAGCTTAGGATTCGCTTAGGATTACTTAAGGTAGCTTATCTTTGCTTAATACATGCTTTAGAATATTCTTCTTTATTTTTCTCAAGGCATACGGGCGTGTTATGCTTGGCATATCGGTGTGTGTGAAGGCACGCGGGGTCGTGCTCAAGTCGTGCCCTTGGTCATGCAAGCTTTTGGAAAATTTCTCACAAAACTTGGCCAACCATATAGGCATGTGGTGCAAGTATACGGGCGTGCATAACCTGGCATACGGGCGTGTATCACACTGCATAGGCATGTAACTACCTTAACACCATCCCATGTCTTGCCTACACGATAGGATTAGACGCACGAGCATGTGTACTCAAATACACGAACGTGTGCCTAGATTTTCATACATATATGGGTAATATATAAAGTCATATTCTATACAGAATTGAGGCCACACGGGCGTGTACCCTCGGGTGTACGGGCGTGTGCTCTACCCAGATTCTACAGATGTGTTTGGAAACCTAGAAAATCTCATTCAAACACATCCAAATCTCAACCATTTCTCAATTAAACTTGCATAAAACATAGTCTCATGCTCATAAACATTCTCAGCTCATTCATTCATTCATCATAAAAGCATGCGAAATCTTAAGCATTTCTCATAAACTCATACCCAAGCAACATAACCATCAAACATGCCTCAATAATCACATAAATCATCATCCAAGCATCACATTATCGTTAAATCATACTAGAAAACATGCTCATTACATAGCAACCATCCAAGCAGTTAAAAAATCAGAAAAACATACTGGAAACCTTAGTGAAAGAGGTAAAGAAATACTTACCTCTACCATGGCATCGGATCTCTTTCTCTAGCTGCTCTTGGATCTCTAACTGGAATAATAGCTTCTTGTTGGACGGATTCTTGCCTAGGGTTTACTGGAAACGAAGGAGAGGAAAAGCTGAAGGAAAAACTAAGTGAAATATGGAAAAAAAAAAACTTATATTACGTATCTCACTTGGCACACAGGCATGTGTCTCGGAAACATGTACATGTGCCCCTAAAAAAGCTAAAATCTCTCTCTCCTCGTGCCATACATGGAATATTCTTCCTAGAATATCTATGTATAAGTTACAAAAGGCTTCTAAAAGACTCTTCTATCCTTGAATCCTCTCGAAACTATTTTCTAATTGGAAATCTCTCTTTTACTCTTAGTTTCAAAGCCTAAAATGACAATTCTACCCCTGGGCTATTACAGAAATTGCTATTATAACAACATTCATCATGAACATTTCATACATGTACCAATGACAAATAGAACAAAAGAACTAGAAAAATACGCTGATACCTTCATATAAGTACATACTTTGAGACTGTTAAGAAAATAAAGATTCCAAAGCTTCCTTAAATTGAGGTTACAAAAAAGCTACAAATGAGAATTAAACATAAAAATGGAACATCTCCAGAGAACTACCAAAAACCAATGAACTCATGCACAACTAGGCACATTTAAGTAGAGGCACCATCTAAAAATGCTTTGAAGTTACTCCATGCAATAAATAACAAGGGATATAAAAATAACTAAGCCATCCACATCAACTAATATACAATGAAATATATTCATCAAGGAATTTGCATTTGATTGCCTCAACCATGTATAACTACAAAAAGGTAGCATAAAAAAAAACCCATATATAAATATTGTTTCACACTCTACTTTAGATTCAAACACTCATAAAATGCTGAGTACATGCATTCAAAACATTATATGCACAAAAGTATAAAAATGCTATCTAGCAAAAGTATCCTACAAAACACTGCATTTGTTACGGGAATGGGTGCTTACCTCAAGAGGATAAGTAAATAAGATTGTGTTCTTTTCCTTTGTGTGGATTAATAGCTGCAATATCACATTGAAAACTATATAATTGACAGAGTCAAGGATAAAAAACAACCGAAATCTACCTCTTTACAAAAATAATTAGAGAAGTATCAAATTCCAAAACAAATAGTCAATGTTTCAATTTAAGATAACAACCAGGCCAAAAAGTTAATCAAAATCAAATCCAAATGGGACAAATTAAAGAAAACAAGAGAAGGATATAACGTGATACATCCGATCAAACAATCGCGATTCTCTGGAAACTTTTTTTTGTAAAATTGAGCAACCAACGCAATAACAATGATAATTGATCCCATCAACAACCTAATATTGCTCATTCTCACGTCTTCCGCATAACCACAACTGCCAACAATCTATTTCAGAAAGAATAAATTAAAGCAGAACCTCAATTTTTTAAGGAGCTTAAAAAAATTATATCGATATAACAAATGGATCTAGGTTTTTGGATTACCTCAGGAACGGTCTCATCGAGGAGATGTTTGATGGAGTGGTGATCTAAAAGATTTGCCTTCTTAGGGTTTTTATTAGCCGTTTGGTCCTTGTTTGATTTCTCTAGCAAGCTCTTTGAGGTGTTTGTCTGTAAATTGTTCAGTGAAATTGAGGTTATACTTCAAGTCGTAGATTATAAGGCGCTTTGTTTTGAGTTTCAAAGGATTTAATAATTTTTAATAAAACATAAATATGAATTATTATTAATGACATTCGATAATTTGTCGTTAAATTTCATATTAGTGATGTCAATTATCGTCATTAAAAAAATTATTATTCGAATAATTTTTCTTTCACATTTTAATTATGATATATTTTCCTTTTCTATTTGAATATATGTATATTGGTGACTAGGTAGGGTTCGATTCGAATTAAATATATATAGATTTGTTTTTAAGTTTAGTTCGAATAAGTCTGAAACGAACAATTAGAACCTAAATACGAATACGAACTCGAACCCTAACTATGATTTTGAAAATTGACGAACACGAACCCAGACACGAACTGTACTAACAAAAAACGAACATGAACTTGAACTTAAATTAAAAATTTTTAATTATATTTTATTAATTATAATTTTTAATAAAATATAAATATGAACTATACGAACAAAATATGAATATAAATACAATTATGAACCGAATCTGAATATAAACCGAATCATACTGAACAAATCTAAACATGAACATATATATATGTTTGCATTTGATTCAACTTGAATCTAGCATTATGACTAAGACTAGATTCAAATTGAATATGTTCGGGTTCATTTTTTGAGTTTAGTTTGAAAAAGCCCAAAACAAACTACTTAAACCTAAATTCAAATACAAGTTGAACTCACAACAAAAGAACTAAACACGAACATTTATCTGTTTATTTTGGTTTGACTCGAATCTAGCTCTATTGGTGATAATAATAATTCGTCAATGATATATGTGCATCAGTGATGACAATTATATTGTCACTAAATATTAATATTAAGTGACACAGATAATTGTCATCAAATGTGTTCCCTCCAAAAATTTTGGTGGGAAATTTTACCATTAGTGACAACAAATTAAATTGTCACCAAATATTAATATTATATGATAAAAATAGTTACCATCAAACTTATTTTCTCCAAAAATTTTGCCATGAAATTTTACCTCCAGATCAATTATGACGAATATTATATTTTATCACAAAAAATAATCAACTGTGGCAATTAAAAAGGTCACAAAAATAATATTTATAATTATTTTATCTTATATATTAATTAATGACAAACTTGTATTGTGTTATCAAAAGATATAATATTGTGACGATACATTTGTCATAAATGTATATTATATCGTCATAAAATTATTTTAAATTATATTACCAAATGAAAGAGTGACAAAATTTAATCATTTGTCACTAAATATGAACATCGGTAATGAACAACTCGAATTTTGTTGATAATATATTAATCATCATAATAACATATGATTTAATGACAATTATTAAAAAAGTCACCAAAGACTGTCAGATGGTAACAAAATTACATGTGTCACAAATATATTTGTCACAAAATATACAATTTCTTATTGTGTTAGAATTAAAATTTATAAAATAATATTTAAATATATATAAATATATTAAAAATTTTATAAAATTTTTTAAAAAAAATATTTAAATTTAAAAAAATAAAAAGCCAGCCACTGCTGTGATGCCGATGGCGGTGGCCGCCGCTAATAGTACCAGATGGTCGTTCCAACCACCTAAT
Source organism: Anacardium occidentale (assembly GCA_026122585.1). Classification (NCBI taxonomy): domain Eukaryota; kingdom Viridiplantae; phylum Streptophyta; class Magnoliopsida; order Sapindales; family Anacardiaceae; genus Anacardium; species Anacardium occidentale. Next base: position 289,735 of record JAJEJH010000082.1, read on the forward strand.
TCTAGATTTGGCCTCTCGATTTGATAGAGACGGTCAAATCTGGTTGCCTCTTGTTTTGGCGGAGGCGGTCAGATCTGGCTACCTTCGTAAGAAGAATGTGTAGAAAACGGTTGGAACTAGCCAACATTGGCCTTAACAGCCATTTCCGATTATGGTTTTAGGCGGAGGTGGCTAGATCTAACCGCCTCTATTAATACAGGAGGCGGCCAGATCTACCCATCTTCGTTGAATTGGGAGGCCAAACCAGATAGCCGAAACGACCACCTAGTGTTATTGGCAACGATGGTTGGCTTTTTATTATTAAATTTAAATATTTTTTTAAATTTTATAAAATTGTTTAAATATTTTTAAAATTTTTAATATATTTATATATATTTAAATATTATTTTATAATTTTATTATATATATATATATATTTTAGTAAGAGTATTTTTGTCATTTCATAAAATGAGTTAATGAAATTAGATGAAAATTTGATGAAGGATAGGTGTTTGGGTTTTTAAATGTTAGAGGGTGAGAATTTATCTTGGGACCAAACTATGGCTAGGAACAAGCCCTTTGGCCTTATTGAACTCCTAAGTTTTCTCTTATAAATTAGTTGTTGATGATTATCATGCAAAAGACTTTAACCAGAAAAAGGTTTGAAGTCGATGTTCTTATAGTATCACATTTATCCTTCCTCTCTGGACCTATTAATATCATACAATTTCAACACTTTGATGAGTATGGAAGTAGTACAAGAGGTGAGAGTTAGAGATGTTGATAGCAAAACACTTCTGTAGAAGCCGTTGGGTCAAAACATCTCTATCTCTCTCCCTCTCTCTTTTTCCTTTTCCTTTTAAGCAAATAGCCTGAGGTCATTTCATTTATATAAATATATATACATGGCCTCCCCATCTAATATGCAAATATTTAATATGGAATATCTCTATTTAATTAATTGAATGATTGGTTTTTTTTAAGTTGTCCTTTATTGAACAAAACGTAGAGGGCTCAGATGAGGCAAGACTTCTTTTTGCTCCTGATAAAGGCTGCATTCATAAATTAATTGGAAATGAATAAAGTTTGAAGAATGAGATGTTCAAACAGTTGACTAGTAATGGTCCATTAATTATGCTAACCTTATCAGTGTACAATATTATTCCTCAGGCCAAAGGACATAATCCCACCCATAGTTTGAGGGGGGGACAGAATCCCACCCGCCAAGTTTAGAAAGCCCGGATTCCCACCCGTTGACTGTTAAATCTAACAGTCAACAGTAAGTTCAGGGGTAATTTTGTCATTTTAAAATTAAAATTAAAAATATTATAAAATAATATTAAAAATTTTAAAAATTTAAAAATTTTTATAAAATTATAAAAAATTTTATAAAATTATAAAAATTAAAAAACCAGCCAATTGATCGCTACGCCAAGCGCAAGGGTTCTAAAGACATCTCAGTGGCCGTGTTCGACCACCTCGATTTCAAGGGGAGGCCGTGATCTCGTCTTCTCGATCGATGAAGGCCAGATCTGTCACGTAAAATATTGGCTGAGGTGGCCGCTTTGGCCCCAATGGCCGCTTTCGCCAAGGTTCTCGCTGGAGGTGGCTAGATTCCGTCATTCACAGAGAGGCGCCAGATCTCAAGCCGCCAGCTTAACGTGAGGCCGTGACTGCCTTTGAACCCGCCACAGGCCGAACGCTACCCGGTGTCAAGTAGGCGCTTACATTGCCACGGGCGGCGGTGGCTGGTTTTTTAATTTTTTAAATTTAAATATTTTTTTATAATTTTATAAAAATTTTTAAATTTTTTTATAATTTTAATATATTTTAATATTATTTTATATTTTTATTATAAAATTTTATTAATAAGGGTATTTTTGTCATTTCATAAAACATGTTAATGAAATTGGATGGAAATTGGATGAAGGGTGGGAATCCGGGCTTTCTAAACTTGGCGGGTGGGACTTTGTCCCCGCCTCAAACTATGGGTGGGATTATGTCCTTTGGCCTATTCCTCGAATATTGTGTAACAAATGCATCATAACCAAAATCTAGTGTGTATGTTTGCGTAAATAAAAGAAACTTGAAAGAGTCATGAAGTTCATAACTAGTAGATGAACATACAAGCTCTCCGATATGAAGAAAAGAAGCAATAACCCAAATTATATAAATACTGTGACAGTGACATGCGCCTACCTGTATGAACTTTACAATTGAAGCATAGCACATGTACAAAGTTCAGAAAAAGTTAATGAGGGTAATTAGGAAATAAATTCCTATTATGAACGATGTTGATACCAATTAAACATGAAGAATTTCACCAGTGAGATTACCAATTATGATGGTATGATGGTGATCATAGATATGATATATAAAAAAACATGAAGAATATGAATAAAATAGTTGCGCTTTGTTGATAAATATTCTGTCTTTAAGCAATGATTTATAAAGAAGATATATAGGATTATGTTAATATGAAAAATAGAAGAGTACAAATCTAGGTAGGTATGGGAGAGAATAAAAGCATATGTTATGCGGGAGAATAATTCTGAGTATATAGTGTTGGCCCCTCCAATCTTTGAAGATAGAGGAGAAGGAATACCATCTCCTATCATGTTTTCATTAAGTGTTGTTTTTGTTCTCCGAAATGGCCTGGTTTTGACTTGATTAAAGCGATTCTCGTCAATAAAGTTGCAGCATTATTATTCTTAATAATGCTAAACAAAAATACGAGTACCTGAAGTGTTTGCCTATATATTATATTAGATATATATGAGAATTCCATCGACTTCCTTTTTTATTTATAAATAATGTACTGACAGTGCTATTTCTTTCTGCTTTAGTTCGTAAAGGATTCAATGATCTCTGAAATCTGCATCGATGTGGCGTCTGCACTTTACTTACAATGGACAGTGAGGAAGCCGAAAGTAAATCTTTTGATTTTTTCCACCATTAATTTAGTTAGATGCTCATCTCATTCTCGATCGACAATGGGCCTTTTGCGATTGTTAAGGCCCATGTAATTTGATCAAACTTTCTTTTATTGCTTTCTTGATGTGCAATAATGTAAGGAAATTATACTGTTGCATAGTTTACACCAGCGTGAGGAAATTGATGTTTATTTCAATTAAAACTTCTTAGGTACGACATGTTCTAATATATTTAAATTTTAAATATTGATTTCTTATGAAAAGGGGTTGACAACGAAAATATTGTTTAAGACTAAGAATGCAAATATCTTTGGATATATTTTAATATATTTCTGCCGTGGTAATGGACTTAAGGATGACTTTGATTTACAGCTGGATTCAATACCACGTATCCGAACGTAAGCCGCTGATTTGGTATATAGCAAGAAGACTGTAACTCAGATCTGTGGGTTGGAGTGGATGGGATGATTTTATTCCGACTTCCAGCCCAATAATATGGATGGATTCATAGTCAATTACTTGATACCTTAATTTTCTGATTAAAAAATTGAATTTTTATTAAACATTGAAAAACAGCGTATAAAGATTAGAAAAGAAAAATAAAAGCAAAGAAAATTATTAACAGGAAATCATGGACAGAGAAACTATTGAATGGAGACAGAGGAACTTTTTAGATAATTAGGATTGGGTTATAGAAAGTTAACATTCAGTAATTCTTCTTGTTTTGATTCGAATTTCAAGTTTTCTACTTTAAAGTAAGTCTAATCAGTCTATTAGGATGTGCTTGGTCAATCAAAAAATCCATTTGATCAGTCATCATAGATGGTCCTGATGAAGGTCCCGTACCAGATATTAATAGGTGGTCACTTAGTCTTGGAGTTGAAAATTTAAAAATTAAAACTAAAATCATTAGATTGAGAAACTAAGATGTCTTCAATTAGAAGACTTTCTAATTGGCAAACGTCCCATGAAACTTTAAAAATTAACAAATCAAAAATCTTAATAATAATGAAAACAATAATTTAGAAATAATAAGATTTATTAATACTCAAAAAATTAATATGACAAAAAAAGATCAATATTTTCATAATTGGAATATATCTGCAGTAAACAAAAAAAAAAAAAAAACAATATATCAAATAGGAACATTTAAACTTTTATCAGACCATGCTATTAAACATATGAAGAAATCATAACGATATCAGATAAAAGCGTAAAAGAAATAAAACTTTTCTCCAAATTATCATTACAACAACACAAACAAAATATATATAAATTTTTGCATATAGGATTAGTACAAGTAGTAATAAAACCTCTATTCAGATTAGGACAAAATATATCTACATTAGCTTTATTAATAGACATAAGAAATTTGAATTTTAATAGCTTCTTATTAGCTGTCATGAATACCAATCTGGAAAGTGGTTTAATCTATTTAAATTGTTATCCAAATTTCATAGTTGGACTTCAAGACTCAACAATAATGTCAACCTTAACTATTAAGCCTCAAACTTAGCCTATCAAGATAAAGGTAATGTCGGTTTTAACTATTAAGCCTCAAACTTAACCTATCAAGATAAAGGTCAGTCAATAGCATTAATCTATCGAATTTATGATAACCACAATAGGCCTAAAAGCACTCATAATGACTTCATCTAGAGAAGCATTAATTATGAAACCTAATAAAACAACACATATACCTTTACTCCTAAGCGTTTGGCCTCAAATGAAATAAATTAACAAACTGAAGGAAAATTAGAAAAAACTATGTCCTTTGAAACCTACCACTCAAAATGAATCTGAAATCTAACACATAAGCCAAGATTCAAAAGGAACCATAACCATTAGGTTGTACAACCTAATATCTAGAGAACCTTATATAGCATCTTCAAGATCACAACCATAAATAAATGAAATAACGTTAAGACCATCAACAAGTAACCCAAGACTTTTTGGGTGAATTATTCTTCATCAGCATCACGACCATTATATGAGCAATCCAGATCTCCAACACAAATCGAAGCGTTAGGATCACACCTTCAAATATTTATGTTAACCAAAATATATGATGAATCAGTATTAAAACCTTTAGTATTTAAAATCAAAAAAAAAAATTACTTAGAATAGAATTTGAATGCTCTCATAATGAAATTAAATGAAGATAATATTTAATGAATGATCAAGAAGTGAAAAAAGACAAGAATGGCATAATTGTATGAATACATTAGAACAAAATATATACTTTTTTGAATGGCTTTTTAATAAAAAACATTATAGACAATTAGTTACTCAAAATTTAGAAATACATTAAACTAATATCAATACTTTAACATCTACTCTGATAACAACGTCATGGCAACCTATTAACAACAATCAACCAACAATTTCAATATACCCTTCTTTAGAAGAAATCAAAATTCAACATCAAAATAATGAAGTCATAGCCTCTCTTTTCAAAATGATTAATACAGTAGATAATGACTTAAAATCTCTTACTTTGCGTGATATTAAAAATGTACAATATCAAAACAATTATTCTAATTGAATTCTCTATCCAATTAGTACACAATTAACTTATATAGAACAAACTTTTGTAGTCCTCTAGGAGAAAGAGCTAGCACCATGTGATGACATTGCTCTATATATTTTACTATTATTATTTTATTATATTATATTTTTTTTTTACATTTTAAAATCAAAATTATTAAATTAAGCTTCTTAATATATAGCAATATCACACACATACTTAAATATATACATGCGGAAACTTCAAAGTATAAATGTAATACAATGTATTGTATACCGAAAAAAACATCATATATTATTAATTTATAATAAATATTTGAAACATAAGTGAGTCTATACAAAATATACACGTAGACTGTACATAATATGTGAGCTAAAATTTTAATGCAGAGTCATGACATTTATACACGGGTGGAAACTAGATCTAAAACTATATCCCATCCATAACTGCCTTGTATTCAATCTCAACTGCTAATCACCTGACTTGCAAGGAAAGGAAAAGTATTCCTTAACTTTATCCATAAGCATGTTTCCTATCCTTTAGCTCTAATGACTTGTCACACTTTTTATTTTCTTTCTTGTCTTATTATCTTATTTATCTCATTTCTAGTCTTATAATCTTTGCTTTTCCTTTACTTATCATGATGCTTTTACGCAGGTTCATATCATGCTATGTAGGTTATGGTATGAAGCATGATAAAACTTATGTATTGGCTCTTATGCCTATTTTTTGAAAATATTTTTTTGAAAAATTTCTATTGTGATCCAAAAATCCTATAATAAATCATATATGGAAATCTCTCTTTTATATAAATCATATATAAAAGTTCGATCTCAAAATTATTTTACCAATCATATTAATGAATATAAAGATTTGACACTCTGATCGTGTGAGTTCAACCATACTGATGTACGATTAATAAACTGTAATATGATGCATGACTAACACTTTCTCTAATAAGCTTGGTTAAAGACCATGTCTTTTCTAAAAAACGCTAGCTCTTTCTCTAACAAGCATGCAAACTCATAGGTACCCTCTCATATCTACTCTTAAAATGATGTCTGAAACATCAACTTTATATTTAAAAAAACATATACATATGGATCATTTGATCCCTTTTAAAAACTTTATTTTGGCATGCCCTGTCATGTCATATATATCATTGTTTCTTCTCATTAAGTTCTTATAATATCTTGATATTAGAGTTGTTTTTTAGGCTAGAAACTAAGGTTAAAAATGAGATTTTATAATAGAAAATTAGAGTTGATATATGTGGCATGTACATGGATATTCTTAGGAGAATATTCCATGTATAGTATGAAAAGAAGAAGACAATCTGAGATTTCCTTAACACACGATTGTGTGCCTTAGGCACATGATTGTGAGTCATGTGTGCACCACTATATATACTTTTATTTTTCATTTTATCACATTTTTCTCCCTCCCTAATGAATCTTAGAGTAGCCATTAGTGATCAACTAGAAGTTTAACACTAAAATTGAAAGTCAAAACCAACTAAAAAGAGAGATTCGATGGCCATGGCTAGAGGTAAGTATTTTCTTAGCTCTTTCACCTTGTTTCATAGCATGTTCCCTTTGTTATCTAAGCTTTGATGATATTGACTATTTGTATGATGCTTGCTTAACTTGTTTGAGTATTAAGATGATGATTAAGAAGCAGAATGAGTGGATGATTTCCTAAGAATATGTATATATGTCTATGTGTATGGGTTTTGGTGCTATATTCTAAGAAGTATGGTGTATATGATATGATTTTGGTGAGTTTGATAAAATGTGTATGTAAACAGTTGATGAATTGATCTTATAAAACCATTGGATGGAGATTGAATATGTTATAATAGAGACTAGTTGAGCTTTCTAGGTTTTTAGATGTGTTATTATAGAATTTGAGTTGAGAGCACAACTATGTACCTATATGTGCACGATCATATAGCGTTATTTTTGTAATACTACAACCTTGTACATAACCATGCATGCCTAGAAAACTTGAAGACATGATCGTGCTAATAGTAAGCGTATTGTGTGCTCATTCCCAATTCTATATACCCATGTAAGTAGGACACGAGAGTGTTAATTAAGTTGCTACTTGCTTATGCAAGTATAAGACACACCCATGCAACTTTATGCATGATCGTGTGCCTTACACCACATACCTTGCCCAAGATTTATAAGAAATTCATAGATGCTAGCATAACTAGATGCATGACTTCACGTATAATCTCTTGCACCCTTAAGCATGACCATGTGTCATGAAGTACACAACTATACGACTAGGCTAAAAGCACAAAATATACTATAAAGTATTCTTAAGCTATTTTATGTATACAAAACTTAATATTATCAAGAGATAACAAGATATCATGCATAATTAGCACCTTAAGACGTGGCATACCATTCCAATGTTTTTAGAAAGGGATACAAGGATCTAATAGTGTGTTTTAAAGTATATAATATACGATGTTCTAGATATCAATTAGGGATGAATATAGGGGGACACTTGTGAGTTCACATACCTATTAGAGAGGGAAACAATCATCCTTTAGAGAGAACTTATTCATTGACCAAGCTTATTAGAGAGAGTACTACTTATGCATTAGTAGATTTCAGTAGGATTGGACCCATATAGTCAGAATGTTAAATTCTTGTATTCATTAGTCTGGTCAATATAGTAGTTATTTTCAGATATATTACTTTCAAATGCAACTTTCATGTATATACTATACATATATATTCAGGACCTTTGGATCATAGTGTGACACCTATTACTACATATTATTGTTAATATATAATAGTAGATCTCATTCTGAGTGCTTAATTGAAAACACTGCATGCGGAAGCTATAAATAATAATATGATGGGAAACTATAATCCACTGTACAATATCTTGAATAAAACTCATATATTATTATTATTATTATTTAATATCTGAAAACATATATGATATTGTACATCCTCTATGCATAAGCAATACAAAGCATACAAGCCACCAACATGTTATTTGCTAAAAATTAAGTACATATATACATATATATGTAAACTAAAAACTTAGGTAGGAACTTGCTTAAGTTGTATCCCACTCTTCAACGATCTTGTACTCCAAGCTTAGCGCCCAAAAGCACTGATCTGCAAGGAAGAAAACTGAGGGGCATGAGTGACAAGTCACTTAGTAAGCATCTCATACCTTTACTCTTGGGTAAGCTTTATCTAATTTATCATTGGCTAACTGCTAAGCTGAAGATCTTATTTAAGTTCTTGATAGCCTAACAGTTCTTCTAATCTAGCTCTAGGCTTTCTTTCTATTTTAGTTTCTTATCTTTCTTACATGTCTAGTCGAAAGACTTTGCTTAGCCTATGACTAGTCTCATTACTAAACTAATAGACTTAATTTAGTCTTTAACTAGTTAAGTAAGCTTCCTGTTCTAATTTAGTTCACCTTACTGATATTTATTATCCTGTTCTCTTCCTTATCTGATTTCTGAGATCTAGAGCACTCTCGAGTTCTGTTAAAATCTTATCTAAATTCTTTTATGTTCCTGCTTATGACGTATATTATGTAGCTATTTTCTATCACTTACTATTTATCATTCATGATTTACTTTCTCTTATCTCATTTTCTGTATTCTGATACATGTCATGCTATATGTATCATGGTATGAAGTATGTGAAACCACCTTTTAGTTAAATTATTTTAAAAAAAAAATCTAATAGAGTTTTCTTTAAAAATAATTAGCCTAGGAATAATTCCTCTTTTAGAAAACCTAAAGAAAAAAATCACTCCAAATTTTCCAACTAACCAAATACCAATCCTACCAAATGACTGGATTTTTTTTTTTTTTGTTATGTTTTCATAATTTCAATGATAAATGAAATCAGACATATATACAACAGAAAATAAAAATATGTTTTTTGGCTAACAATTCATTACTCTTATATACATATACATATCTCCAAGATTAGCTAACATATATATATATATATATCTCCAAAATTAACTAACCTATATATATATATCTGAAAGGAAAACCTATTAATCCTATAACAAGTATGCCTTCAGCTCATACATGCATGTGACCTTTCCCAACAATTGCACCACTCGTACCTAAAGAGAAAACATTATAAACTCATAGGATGAGTATAAAAAGATACCCAATAAGTAAATTAAGCTAACATAATCTAGAAAGCTTAGTACTAATTTCTTCACGTTTTACTATAGTTTTAAGATTCTTGCTTATATTAATAGTTCTCTAAGTACTTTGAAATCTCTAAAAACTCTAAATATGTATAGTATGACTGAATATGTGTGCAAATATGTAATACAGTAAAATGTGCTATACATGCTATTCATATTTTAAGTTTCTTAAAAAGTTTGGAAATTATTTAAAATTCTTTCTAAAAATTTTATTCTTTCTATGTTGACCAATCTAGGCTAAAAGATGAGGAACCATGGCCATAAAATTTAATTTTGTCTGTAGTTTTCAACCTACACACACTTGATTGAATTATAGTAAACTTTACTCTAGGGTTGCCCACTAAGAACAGCAAACGTGTAGGGCTACTCTATAGGTTCTCCATCATATTAGTCATAAGAAAATTCTATAACTGGTTTACTTTATAAAATAAAACATATAGATACCTTTTCTGAAAACCATGTGTAAAATGCAATATTTGAACACATGAATATAAACTTTGTTTCCAGAAGTCATGTGACTCATGTTTGCATGTTCACATGAAATGTAATATATAGGTAAATTAGCTTTGATGCTATGCATAAAATGCCAATTCCTTTCTACTCTCTATTTCTATTATGCTTCTTTTTTTAAATTCTCATTTCTATTTATGATTTCAAACTCTTTATCTCTTTCAACACTAAGTTTTCTTACTCTACATGGTTTGGCTTTTAACTCAAAACCATACTCAAGTACTTCATACATCCCTTTATGTAACCAACTTTATATCATGCCAATTATATATACCATCTGTACCAAAAATGTATATGTGTGTGTGTATATATATATATATATCTATATAAAATAAAGTAGCATTAAGTTTCAAACAACTCAATAACATGTTTAAGGTCAAACTACCACTTTCTATCAACTCAAGATTTCTTCAATTTAACACTATCTATCATCTTTAAACATGTATTAATACATAATTCTATATAGGGATTTAACCAATAATCAAAGCATGGTAAATTTCCAAACATGGCATAATCTACATCATATATACGTGTCATCATTCACAACCTTCCAACATTATTTCAACTTAATTACACTTTTAGATATAAAAGTTGCAATATATACATATCAATTACATAAAATCCTAATTAATATCAAATCCAAATTTTATCATTTTTTACGATAAATGTTCTACAAGCTTAATTTTCTTACCTTAAGCTTTGATTATTCTTGTTCTCTTTCTTTCACCACATTCCTTACTTTCTCTCACCTAAATCACCATTAAAGAATATGAGTTCATGAACCCATGTACAATTCTATTAAATTTCCTTGAAATACTTACCTTGGTTAAGAAGATTAACTAATTTCTTCCATTTTTCTCTAAAAAATCTCTTGAAAACTTCTTGGATTGCCTTGAATTGAGCCCAAAATGAAGCAACAATGGTAAGAATAAAAGAGTGGGAATTTGGCTATGGGAGGAAGAAGATAGACCAAATTATGCATCTTTATCCCTTATATTTAATGTCTAACTTTTAAATGACCAAAATGCCCTTGCCTTTATTTCTTAATTTCAACATAACCAAGCCATTCTTATAATTTTAATTTGCTATAAAAGGCTAAAAGAGGAAAGTTTTTGTTGGTGTGCTTTTAAAATATAAAAAAATAACTTTTTTTAATTAAAGTTACTATTTTACCCTTCATCGTTTGCCAAAAATGACATTAACCTCCTCTTTACAATTTACCAAAATAATCTTGCTAAACATATAAACTATTTTATGTCTTTTTATTTTAATCCCCATTCTAACCTCAAATTTTTTGTAAAAAGACCATTTTACCCCTATTTAAAAATGTTGCTCAATTAAGCTCACTTAAGGTTTAATGCTCTTTCTATTCGTCTTTCTTTTATGTTTTCAACAATAACTAACTACTAAAAGGCATAAATAATATTGTTAAACATACCTGATTTTAGGTATTATAGTATGCTAAAACATTCTATTTACCCTTGAGCCTGCTTATTAAAAATATTAATGATGGGATCCAAAGATCCTAAAATACTGAAAAACTAAATGAAAATAGTTTCTAAAATCTTTGTGTATCTAAAGATATCTACTGTGCTGATTAAGCTGATGAATATAAGGATTCAACATCTTAGTCATATGGGCTGAATTATACCAAGTAAGCTTTGATATCCTACCATGCTAGTCATTGGACCAGTAAACTAAAATCTAACTAATTTGATTGTCGTTAGAAAGTTGAAATCTCACAGATGCTCCTTCGTATTCACTCTTAATATCTAACCCAAATATCAGGCTCTATACTGAAAAATTGATGCATATGGATGACTTAATCCCTTTCTAAAAATATTGTTTTAGCATGCCATGTTGAGTGATTCTATTCATGCATGAAATCTTATTATTTCTCTTTTCTTTCTAATTATAGTTTATCTTATTAAATCAATTATTATAGTTCGATTCTGAGTATTTCTTACTATTATTCTATTTCTGTAACTTATTAAGCTTATTAATAAGTTTTGTGTAAACTATTCTATGTTCTTATGTATATCTACTAGTTTTTTGTCAATGTTCTTTACTTGTTCTATTGTTTCTATTATTTATTTTCTACTTAGAAATACTTATTCTGTTATCTTATTAGTAATATTTGCTAAATTTAAGGAAATTCTAACTTTTCATTGAGATGCATGGATGTGCACCCTTAGACACATGATCATGCATGGTATGCATAATTGAGTACTAGGCCTTGCATCTAAACGTGCTAACTTCTAAAATTTCTAGGTAAAATTTGATTTTCTGCTAATGCACGACCGTGACCTTAACCTGCATGGTTGTGACCTTGCTAAACTCTATTTGTGCATGGTTCGCATACATAACTGTGACCTTACTGAAGCATGATGGCACAAACATGTGTCCAACAAGCGTATGATTGTGCATCATAATTTATTTTGGTAATCTCCATCGAAAGATGTAGAATCCACACCTAACTCAACTCAAATCTCTATCAATCTCAAACTAATCTTATTCTAGTATAATTACATTTAAAATATTTCACTATAGTCACATTTTCCCCATCAATAACAGCCAATTTTGACTTAACATGCTTCTAAACCCTTGAAACACGCTCTCATGCATCAAGGAAGCTAATCATACTTCTATTTCTAAAGTTTCTCTTCTATCTCATACTACCAAGACATAAACATGCTCATTAAACTGAAAACATGCTAAATTGCTAACTAGACTTGTCCAGGAAGTTACATACTAAGAAAATAAGAAAGAGGTAAAGAAATACTTACCTAGAACTACTAATGACTTCTATCTCTCTGTCTTTGATTGAATCGTGGCTGGATTGGCTGCTAAAGGCTAGCTCTTCTATCTAAAAATTAGCTAGGTTTAGTTTTTTTTTTTTTTTGGTATGTAAAGAATTTTATAAACAAAACAGTGGGTAACACTCGAAATGATTTAAGCATAGCAGTAAACCTGCCCACAAGTGAAAGCCAAGGCTAGCAGCACACCTAGAATTATAAGCCTCTTGAGAGCTTATCTGAGCTCTTAGAAAGCTAGAACTTAAGAGGTCAAGCAGGGAAGCAAGCCAAAAAAAAAAAAAAAAAACCCAAGCTTTCACAATTTATATACAAGCCAAAAAATCAAACAATGTTTAATCCAAGATAGTTACAATAGAGAAAAGCTCTTGAAAAGTAGATCCTGTCAATAAGGAGTACAATAACAGAGTCTTGATCTTGCACATATGTTGATGGACTTGGTTTAAGCCTCCCCGAATACCTTTGAAGATCACCAAAGTTGTGAACCAACTCTTATAATTATAACCTGCCCTTAACCAGATTTGCCTTTGAATAGCATTCCCCCTAGCATATTTTTTGCCCCTCAAATACCTATGTGGAGTAGTGATATGCATCATGTTTTCATTGGTTTCCATATGGTTGTAATCATACAACATGTAGCCATTTGGTTCCAAATATATTTGTTGTAGGTTCATGCCATAATCAACCCCAAAACACTTTAAAAAATCAGCTAAAAACCGGGAATTTTCTCAAAAGTTACTGTGTACAGTATAGTAGCCGTGAATAGTTAAGTAGTTTCCTCCACATGAAATTTGATTTTCTGCCTATTTTCACACTTTCAATTCATGGTGAACTAGTCACTCACTACACATGCAAAATAAAGCCCATGAAAAAGAAGAATGAGTAATTCTATAGTAAATCCCAGTATCTTTCTTTCCCTTAGTCATAACTTCCTGTTTTATGCACTTGGTTTCAGTTATAAAGATTTTCAAAATTTCCAGTTTTGCAGCTCCTTTCCTTTGGTGAAGACCTTCAAATATGGGGTTGCTATTATAGGAATAATATAGACCTATTTTCCAACCAAGAAACTTGCTGAATACCTTGTGCTGTGTACTCTAAGGTTGAAGAGAATAGTCTGTTGTAGTAAGTATAAATACAGCAACCTGTAATAATCAGATCTATTCCTTGCTTGGTAAAGGGATTTCCTCCACTTCTTTAGTGACCTTTTGTAAGTATAATCCTTATGCAAAAAAATAAAGGATTCTCTGATATTAATCCTTGATTTGAAAGTATGGAAAATGGTAGCCAAAAGTGGGAAAAAGATAGCCAAATCAGTAGCATATTTCTAGAATTTACTATTTATAATACAAAACCTATGAACAATCAAATCTAGGAAATTTATCAAAATCTCTAGATTTAGTAGCCCTCTCTTAGTCCAACTTGAGGCAGTTAAGCTTTATCATATGTATTTTATTGTAATCTAGTTGTAAGGCCACTTCACACCCTTGACATTCAAAAAAATCAAAATAAGTACCATGTGGAGAAATTGCATGCTTAACCACTGCCATGCATTTATATCACAACCCTCATATGGTTTTTCCCGACCTAGGATTATTAAGCTGGTCTTTTTATATTTGCACAACCTTCTACTCGTAAACATAGAATTGATTCAAAGCCAATCAGAACTAATTAACTGCAAATGGAATAGAAGAATCTAATTTTTAGCCTTTAGTTGAAAAGATTCAGTTTTCAATTAAAACTTTACAGAATTTTTTATACCTATTTTACTCCAACTTAGGTAGATTACTAACATATAAGTTCAAACCAAGATGAACCTTTGGTAGTGCTTAGTAATAGTGCAAACCATCAAGCAAGCATATATGTGGCATGATAGAAGACTCAACCAAGCAATGTCCATTATAATAGCTAAAGTCAGGTTTTTAGCTTTAAAATAATCCATTTCAAGCCTTCACCCACAAGCAAAGTTAACAACTCTCTGAATTTTGTCATGCTTCATTAGATGCCTTGCTTGCCTCATTGTTCATAGGTATTAAAACTACCTTTTAAAGGTAAAATCCAATTCCATAAGCTAAATAAGGAAATGTTGTAGCTTCTAAGGGTAATAATTCGACCATCTCCTTATCATTCTCTTTCTCTCAAATTCCTTGGGGAAAGTAGGCTTTCAAGGCAGGTCCCAATATAACATGAGTGTGCTTACCACCAAATAAGTGAAGTTGGCGAGAAAAGTAGAGAGACTCTAACTAATCTCCCCATTCATGGTAATACCCTGCAAAATAGAAAATTTGTTAGTGTAAACCTTCACCCTGTTCACCTTATCCCATCTTTTTCGGTAAAAGTAAGCTCTTATTAATCCAAAGTATTTCCCTCCCCTCTTCTAGCTATCGATAAGTAGAAAAAGACACTAAACCTTATCTTTTACTCTAAGGAATAAGAACATAGCTATTTAAGGGTAATACTCGAGAGGCCCCAACCATTGGCCAAGGTTCTAATTTGGCTAGAGTTTGTGAAGTTGCCTAACTCTGCACCTTTGTCCCTAATAGTTCTTTTGGTAACTTATAGACTTTTTCTGTAAGAATGACTTCTCTTGCAAATACTCTACTATTATGCTTTCTCCAAATATTGTAAACAAATGCTCCTAGACTCATCTTGGTAATTGTAGCCTTAAGTGAGTTTCTTTTCTAATATCTTGAAATCTCCTCTATATACTCATCATACCCATTGTGTTTGTAAATAAGGTTGCTCAGGTTAAGAATGTTACTCTAGATAAAAAAACTATAATCACATTGAAAGAAAATGTGATCAATGTTTTTATCATGCAAGTCAAACAACACACAAGTAGCATTGGGACATAAGCCATACCTTTCCAATTTATCTCACATAGTCAGCCTCTTCCTTACCGCAAGCCAAAGAATAATAGAATTTCTAGAATGTCCTTCTTATGCCAAATAAGGTAAGCCCATCCAACAAGATCTTTTCTTTCATGAAATTCAAAGCAAGCAAAGTGTATAGAAAAGATACCACTAGAGCTAGGTTTCTAAACAAATTTGTCTCTACCTTTTATTGGCTTACCCATGGTAAGATTTTTAACTTCCATCATCTCAGGAGAATTGGCCACAGGCTATTTGCACTCACCATTCTTAATTATCTTACTGATTTTGGCATGCTTGCTAGTTCTAGAGTTATAGATAATTCTTACTCCAAACTTCCTGGCCAAAGGACTGAGTGGGTACTAATTATCCTACCAAAGATAAGCATCTTCTCTACTACTGATAATATAACCAACTTTGTATTGCATTTTATCCTTAAGTGAGAGGATTTTCTTCCACCACAAAAGGTTATCATTAACACATTGGATGCTCTAAATACTCTTATTCTTAAGTCTATACTTATTCACTCACTTAACCCAAATGGACAAGTGATCTTTTTGGATAATTTTCCACAAATAATAACTCATGCCAGCCTTGTTCCACTCTTTACTCATTCTAAGACCCAACCCTTCCTCTCTCTTAGGTTCATAGATATCTTCCTTTGCCACCTTAGATTGATTCGATCCAACCTCTCCCTTAATCCAAAAAAAGTTCTTGAGCTGAGAATGAATTTTCTTATATAACTTATTTGGGAAAAAAAAAGTGTGAAGCTCAAAAGATCTGGATGCTAAAGAAGATAGCTTTTATAAGAACAAGCCTACCGCTATAGGAAAAATGTCTGCTCTTCCAAGAGTTAATGTGACTAAGAATTTTTCCCATTAAAGGCTTACAATTAGTCATCGTTAGCTTAGAAGACACCATCAACACCCCAAGGTACCTAGAAAGAAACAAGCCTTCCTTAAAGCCAAAGATACCAATGAGCTTATTCTTTTCTTCCTTTTGCACCCCAGCAAGAAAAATATTGCTTTTATCTTTGTTCACTTTCAACTCTGACCAAAGATGGAAGATATCAAGAGTGTTCCTAAAAACCTGAATAAACTCCTCTTTTACTTTGCAAAAAAGGATAAGATCATCCACGAAACAAAGATGGGTGAGTTTAGTCTCTTTGCATTTCCAATGGTATTCAAACTTCCCCTTGTTAATTTCCTCTTCAAAAATTTTAGAGAAGGCTTGCATAACAATAACAAACAAATAGGGAGAGATCAGATCTCCTTGTCTAAGACCTCTCGAGCTCTTGAAAAAACCTTCTAACTCTTTATTAATGCTAATAGAGAATTTAGGAGTGGAAATGCATTCTTTAACCCACCCGATGAAAATAGCATAAAAGTTGAGTCTCTTTAACCAAGTAAGGAAAAACTCTTAATTGACCATGTCATAAGCCTTCATTAAGTCCACCTTCATAGCACATCTCTTCCTATTGGCAAAGCTCCTGTGGTACTTGTTGAGAAGTTTATTACATATTAAGATGTTGTCTCCAATCTTCCTACCCTTGATGAATGTTGTATGAGCTTGCTTATACACTCAGAGAGCAAACCTTTGACTCTATTAGTAAGGATTTTGGTGATACATTTATAAATGGTGTTATAGTAAGTAATCAACCTAAAATCCTTAGCATCAGTAGGATTGTCACACTTGGGTACAAGGGCAAGGATAATACAATTGATCTCTCTCAAAAGAGACCAACTTTGGAATAAGTATTTAATCACATCTATGAAGTCTTCCTTGATAATCTCTCATGTATTATTGAAGAAAAGAGCACCAAACCTATCAAACCCTGGAGCTTTATTGTTGTCTATTGTAAAAATGGTCTTTTTGATCTCTTCTTTAGTGATCTTTAACCATGTCAACAACCCTTTCATTGGAGATTATGTAGTCAAACTAGTTAGACATGTCTTCAAAATTGATGTCTTTATCACTCCTAGATAGAATGTTCTTGAAATGGTCAATTAGAAAGTCCTTAATTTACTCCTTCTCATACACCAAAGTACCATTCCTATTTCTTATGGCAGTAATAATATTCTTATTCTTATGACCCTTAAGGCATTTGAAGACATAGTTAGAGTTTTTGTCCCTTTCCTTAAGCCAGTTAATCCTTGATTTTTGTTTTGGTAAGGATTCTTCCATCTAACTAATTCTCTGATAATCTCTAGAGAGCCCTTTTTCAATTTTCATAAGCTCCTCATCCTATAGGTTATGAAAAAGTCTTCTTTGAGCGTTATCCAGCCTATCTGTTGCAAGTTTAACTCTTTTCGAGATGTACCATAACTCTTTTTTGTTAAGCTCTCTCAACTTGTTCTTTACAATTTTTAATTTATTGACTAATCTGAACATAGGATTCCCCTCAATTTCTATTTCCTAATAATCCTTGACCAGTGGCAAGAATCAACTATTACTCACCCAAAAATTGAAGAACTTGAACAGACATTTCCTCCCTTCCATAGAATTATCGCACTAAACAATTAAAAGGCAATGATCCAAAATCCCATTGAGAAGAACCACACTAATAGAATTAAGGAACTTATCAAGCCAGTTGCCATCCACCAAAACTTTATCCAGTTTACACGTAATCTTACGAGGACCTTTACTCATATTACTTCATGTCATATACAGGCCAACTTGTTAAAGATTATTAAGCCTAGCATTATTGCAGCTGACGTTGAACTTCTCATCCTAGTCACCCCAGTGGTATGAGCCACCAATCTTATCATATTTTTTCTTTAGTGCATTGAAACCTCCTATAATCACCTAAGGGCATCTACCTACAATACCTCTAATTCTAATGATATCTTCTCATAGCTCTTTTCTTTCAATGTAGCCATTGGTACCATAGACAAAGGTAGCCATAATCTTACCACCCACGAGGATGGTCTCAATCTTGTAATGCATCAATTGGTCCTTTTGATCTAGGAGCTGGATTCTTATGTTCCTATTATTTCATAAAACCCAGATTCGCCCACCTTGATTGGAATCATAATTATTAGTCCACTGCCACTCCTCATAAATATTATTTTTCATATCTTCACTATTATTTACTCTAACTTTAGATTCAAAAATGACCATAATGTCAACAGAGTTGTTCCTAATAATTCTCTTAATTTCCTTATACTTTAAAAGGGCATTTAAACCCTTTATGTTCCAAGAAGCAATTTTAACCATTTATCTTGATCAAAGGTGATCTACTCCTTCTCTTTTTCCCGCCCTTCTTTTTACTTCCCTTTTGTTCTTTCTTTGCTTCAAAATTCCTGCTCTTCATTTCATTAACAATAATGGCTTTACCAAATGCTCTCACTTAAGGTGACTCGTCTATCCTTTCATCTTCCTTATTAAGTTTAATCTTAGTATTGATTTCATCCATTCTTTTCCTTTATTCACCCTTGGACCAGTACAAGGTGGATGGTTGCTCCTTTGAAGTTTCTATTACTTTGTTTGGCCCTACTTCCTTACTCGTGCTAGTTAGAGGGTAAGTTTCTTCAAGGTGGTCAAATGTCCTGCCTTTATCAACGATCACTTTATCTTCAATATGGATATCATTTCCATTCGTAATTCCCTCTTTCCCCAAAATTCCAAATCTATTTCCTTGGTTTTTTCTGGGTATGTCACCTATTCTTTTCTCTATATTGCTTATTTTTCTTCCTTTGCATTAATTTTCTTTCTCCTCCCCATGACTCTTCAGTATCCTATGAATTTGATTCTTGTTTGCCATAGACAAAATATGAGCTTTAAAATTAACCCTATTCTGATACTTCCCATTTTGTATTCTTCCCTCGAGTGGCCATGTAACATGTAGAAAAGACACTAAACGGGTCTCCAAGCATAGTCAAACCTTTACTTCAATAATTTTGCCATTCAAAAGTTTGATATCCAAAGAGTCTAAAAATTCTTTATCCAACTCCACCTTTATGTTAATCCTCATAAAATCAAGTATAAATCCCTCTTTTGTAATAGCATCAAATTTTATTGGTTGCCCAATACTACTTGCAATATAACTGAAGCCTGTAAGATTCCAAAATTCCAATAGGACTCTGAATAGTCTTACCTAAACCGCTATCGTTTTAATTTATTTAACCAACATGGTTAAGTTCCTTATCCATTTTCTTATGAAAAATGGTTGGTTGCCTATGTACCATGGATCCTCATCCAATATCTTATTTAGGTCCTCCACCTTTTTGAATTTTAAAACAACCATCCCCTGACCATTAGAAGTAACATTAGTAAGCCAATGGTTTCCCCATTTCTTTTTCGTAAATCTTTTCACAATGGGGAATAGAAGCCTTTTACTAAGAAAAAACCCTATAACATAGGATTCCCATCTCTTAGCTCTTTCCAAAGTAATATCTTTAGGAAGCTCGACAACACATTTTCCTCCCTTAGTAGCACTTGAAGGAAGGATCAACTCAAGTTTAGAGGGGATATTTTGACTACCAAATAACTTGTTTCAAGGGTGAGAATGGACCATCTCATTTATACCATAAACAACATGCCTAGAAACATTCCCATTTTCTTACTGTGAGACTTGCTTAGTGATAGGATTATTGATCAAAGAAGAGGCCATGGCAGCCTGAAAAATCAATAAGAAAAAACCACCACACAAGTACTTTCCACACATTGCCACTCAAATGCACTCACCACACATAAAACTAACAAATAAAAACCTAACCAAGCAAGAATAGCATCCCACACACATAAAAAATGACTAAAAGAGCTATAAGAAACAATAAAAGTAAACAATACACAAGACGAGCAAACATACACAAACAGTACACAATTAACAGTTAGAGAAAAATAACCTGCGTAACCCAACCACGACACAAAAGGCAGAAGGAGAAGAGAGAAAAGAAGAAACACACTTGAAACCACCAAACCGTTAGAAATAGTCTAAGAAACACGGACACTAAACCATACCATAATAACCGAGACCAAGGTAGATAGACGAAAAGTACACACTCATAAAAAAGAGAAGATAGAGACCAGACACAACTAAAGCTAGCTGATTAGAAGGAAGAAAGATGTCAACACTGGGAGAATCAAAGGAAATTAGCAAGATGTTAGAAAGTAGCAGGGGAAGGAGGGAAATAAAGAAGGGAGAAAAGTTACTATAGCTCTCTTTTTTTTCAACAATGGCTAGGGTTAGTTGGGAAAGGAAAAGAGAAAAAGGAATAAGAAAATATAATCTAAAAAAGGAAAAGAAAACTACTTAATAGATTTATAGGCATGTAGTAAGAGACACAAGCATATATGATGTCAAGGATGCATGAGTGTGTGTCCAAAGATGCACGATTGTGCTCTTACCTCAAGCTATATATAAAACCCTTTAAAAAGACTATTCTACCATTATAACTCATTGGAGCTATAAAATTTGACCTCAGTATATTATACATAGTTATTATTTGAAAAAGTATTTCATAAAAGCAATCCCAAGGGCAAATCTATATGATTTTTAGCATTGACATGACATAGTATAGTTATATCATATTATTCCAAACATTTTGTAAGATTTAACACCAGATAAAGGCAAAGATATAATAGATATTAAAAGTATTATAGGAAAAGAAAATAAAAAGAATACTAAACTGGATATAACATAACAAGTCACATAACAAGACTAATGACTAGTAAGCGTGAGTTAGATATGAAAAGGCTAGAAGTTTTAGGATACTGCTTAGCAGTAAATAGTATCTTAATGGCTTGACACTTTTATATATTTTTTAATCATGCATATGTGTGTACTATAATACTGTTTATAAGTACTAGATGCATATTATGTTTTATAATAATAAAATACTAGTGGTTTTTAACATTTGTATAGTATTTTTACATAATATTGCCATTATTGTGTGTTTGAGGCTTTTGTATGCATGTTTTAAAATCTAGCAGTAGTTTTTACTGTAAGGATTCATGCTATAAGTTGATGTTGATTAATACAATAGTAATAATAAATAGTAGTATATAGTGACCTATAGTGTGGACTTCTATAGTTACTGGTATTAAAGTAGATTTAAGCCACATTTTGAGAAAGTGTGTTTTCACTTGTATTATTATCTAAAATTGCATGAATTAGAGCTAACGTATCCTAATAGCTATTGCTCATGTCCTCTTAGCGTAAGTATAATAGTGTAAAATTTAGCATTATTTAGATGATAACCCCTTATATTTATGATTCTCTAGATAAAAGATCCCACCTACCCAAATTTATATGAGAGGAGAGTAGTACCTCAATGAGGCCCATGAGTACAAATGAGAATATGTGATCTCAGTACTCCCAGGTATCTCTTAGACTAGAGAATATGAGGGAGGTAGTCAAAGAGGTGTTAAGAGAGAGACTTCAATATGCAGATAAGGTAGAGACTCATGAGCCAATTAAAGGTGAGACCCTTGTTAAGCCAGATAAAAGACACCATGACTAGATGAGAGAGAGTTACCGAATGTCAAGGTTCGAGTTCAGGTAAGATACAACCAGTACTAGTGGTGTGAGAGGTTATATTTGATCTATAATCTATCTAGAGCACATCAATCACCTAAGTTCAATGGTTTCAAGGCTTCAATAATAGCTAAAGATTGGATAGATTTAGTTGAAAGTGAAATAGTTATTCTTTATGTCTGATAAAGAGAAGGTTAAATATGTTATCTATATGCTCAAAGGTAATGTAAGGGTATGGTTAAACCTCACAAGGATGATAGTTGATGAAAAAGTTTGTCTTAGGTTGAGTTTCATAGATTATTTGATAAAGAGTACCACAACATTAACATTATTAATGCTAGAGCCTAGGATTTCATAAAGTTGATTCAAGAGACGAGTTTAGTTAAATATTATGCCACCAAATTCAATGTATTGGTGAGGTTTGCTCTTAGTGTGGTAAGTTTAAAGTTAACCAAAGTATAGAAATTTATCTATAGATTACACCCTATTATCGCTTAAAATGTGATGATGGGAACATCTCCCCCATAAAGGTTTAGTGATACTTTGAGGGAAGTCTTGAGTTTTGAAGTGTATTTATAGAGGATTGGTATAGTCTCTAGACCAATAGAGAAAGGTTCTAATAGAGGTTCAAATAGAGGTAGAGATAGAAACAAGGAACTTGCTTAGTTAAATAAGTCACTCAAAGGGAAGAAACAAAGAGTAGAGCTACTAATGTGTAGGACATGTAATAGAAAGCATTTAGGATAGTGCCTCGTAGGGCAGAGTGTGTGCTTCCACTATTAATAACCAAGACATAGATTATTTAAGTACTCATCATAAAGAGAGCTTGATTATCTAGAGGAGGAGTAAGATTAAGTAGAAGTGTAACTATTTCAGCTGATAGAGGTAGTGAGGCAGGCAAAGCTAGTGCCAATGTACTTGGAGGAGGTACTGATACATTCGGAAGTATAGGTAGAGCTAAAGTGTTTATAGTTGACTCAATCAGGAAGAGGCTTCTCCACATATAACTATTAGTCAGTTACTCCTTTTTTATTCTCCTTTTTATATATTGATTAATTGTAGTGTTATACATATCTTCATATCTAAAGAAGTGGTAGAAAGACTATAGTTAATCCCTAGTGAGGTAGATAAGAGCATTAGTATTAAGATACCGTATAAAGGTGTAGTGTTAGTGATCAAGTAGTGATTATAAGCAAGAGATAAAAGATAGATTTAATTATGTTAGAGTTAGCTAATTTCGATATAATCTTAGACATGAATTTCTTGAGCAGCTAAGGGGCAAATATAGACTTTAGGATGAAAAAGGTTAGATTATAGCTTGACCCTAATCAGTTTGTATTTGAATAGGTTAAAATAGAGACTATGTTTATTTCCTACATTTAGGCAAAGAGACTACTAAGTAAAGGTTATGTAAGATACTTAGTTAATATGGTGTGTAAGAGTGTAGCTGGGCTAAGTATCAAAGAGGTTTCCTATAATGAGCTAATTCTTGGTATAACTTTTATTTCTAAGGTTCTTTCTTAATACAACTCTTATTTCCAAGGATCCATATCAGATGGCTCTGTTAAAACTTTAGGAGTTATAAAGGTAGTTGCAAGAGTTAATAAACAAGAGATTTATTCGACCAAGTTGTTCTCCTTATGGTGCTTTATATTATTTGTAAATAAGAAAGATGAATCTTTAAGGATGTGTATAGATTATATGGAGTTAAATAGAGTGATAATGAAGAATAAATATCCATTGTAAGATTGATGACTTGTTTGATTAGTTGAGTAGAGTTATAGTATTTTTCAAAATAGATTTGAGATCGGGTATCATCTTATAAGAGTAGTAGGCAAAAATATACCCAAGACTACTTTCAAAACGAGGTATAACCACTATGAGTTTATGGTGATGCCTTTTGGGTGACTAATGCTCCTATAGTATTCATGGACATGATAAACCAAGTATAATAAGATTGTATAGATAGATTTTTTGTAGTGTTTATTGACAACATTTTGGTCAATTAGAAGAGTGTAAAGGAGCATGGGAAACATTTCCTTCATAGATTGAGAAATAGGTAGCTTTATACCAAGTTTTTTAGGTGCGAGTTTTGATTGGACAAAGTATCCATTTTTGGGCATATTGTTTTACTAACTAGTATTTTTATAGACCCATGCAAGGTGAAGGTTATCTTAAGTTAGTCAAAGCTGATGACAACTAAGGAGTTAATAGTTTCCTTTAGTTAACAGGATATTATAGAAGGTTTATTGAAGGGTTCTTGAGTATAGTAAGGCTTTTAAATACTTTGACTTAAAAAGAGATGCCATTTGTTTGAACTGATAAGTGTGAGGCTTAGTTCCAAGAGTTAAAATAGAGATTAAATAGTGCTCTAATTTTAGTGTTTCCTTAGAAAAGAGTTGATTTTGACATTTATACAAATACTTTCCATCAGGACAATATAGCTATGTTGATGTAATATGGTAGAGTAATTGCCTACGCCTCTATGCAATTAAAGGATTATAAGTTGAGACACCCTCTTTATGATTTGGAATTGGTTGCTCTGATATTTGCTTTAAAGATTTGAAGACATTATTTGTATATAAGGTGTTACATATATTTTAATCATAAGAGTGTGAAGTGTTTCTTTATCCGGAGGAGTTAAATATGAGATAGAAGAGATGACTAGAGTTAGTAAAGGATTACAATTATAAAATCAGATATCTTCTGAGTAAAGCTAATGTAGTCATTGATGCTTTGAGCCAAAAAGTGGCTCTATCTATGGTTATAGCATAAGGGGAGTTACAACATGAGATTGTTAGAGATAAGATTAAGGTCATGATAGTTGGCTTCTTTAGACTTTAGATAGTATCCATACTGCTTGATGACATTAGAGCTTGTTAGATGACTTATGTATATGTTTAGAAGATGATTCATAGGGTCCTTAAAGGTGCAACATTAGATTTTGTGATCAGAGATAAGATTTTAAGGTTTAAGGAATGAGTATATCTGCTAGAGGATATAGAGTTAAGGCAGAAGATATTGACAAAGGCTTCTAATACAGCTTATTCAACATATCTAGGCAATACAAAAATATATCAAAATCTCAATAAGGTTTTCTAGTGGTTTAGTATGAAGAGAAATATTGTAGACTTTATGACTAGATGTTTGACTTGTTAGTAAGTCAAAATAAAGCATCAAAGACATTCTTGTTTACTATAACCTTTAAGGATTTCTGAGTGCAAGTAAGAGAACATTTCCATGGACATTATACTAGATCTTTCTAAAGCTCAGCGTGGGTTGTAATAACTTGAGGGTAGAATTATCCTTTTAGGCTAAAAACTAGGTTAAAAGGATTTTACAAAAAAAAAAAAAAAAAGAGAGTTAAGAGGATAAGGGTGTAATAACCCAAGGGTAGAACCGTCCTTTTAGGCTTGAAATTAGGGGTAAAGGTACGGTTTTCTAATATAAAATAGAGTTGAGAGGGTTCAGGGATAAAATAATCATTTAGAACATATATATGGCTTGTCCATGGTATTCTTAGGAGAATATTTCATGTATGACATGAAAAGCAATGGAAATTTTGATTTCCATGAGATAAATGACCATATGCCTCAGGTAAACGACTGTGTGTTGTGCTATTTAGCCATATATATGTTTTATTTTTCAATTTTTGCATAGTTCCTAACTTTTATCATCTTCTTCTTTTTCTCCTTTGTTTCCCAGTAAACCCTAGAGTAGTAGAGAAAGATCAACTAGTAGCCTAGTAGTAGATTAAAGATCCAAAAAATTTTAAAGAAAGAGAGAAAGCAAACTTCCATGGCTAGAGGTAAGTGTTCCCTTACCTCTTTCACCTTGTTTCATATCATGTTCCTTTTGTTTTTTGAGTTTTAAAATGCTAGTTATCTTGTTGAGGCTTGTCTAGCTTGTTTGAGTGATTAGATAATGATTTCTTTGCTATTTGAATGGTTGATTTAATAAGATATGCTAATGTGTTTGAGTGTATATGTGCTTTATGCTTTATTTGTGTAACATGGCACGGTTGAGATAAGATTTTGATATATATGTTCATGCTTAAAGAGACCTAGAATTTATGTTTATGCTTGATTAGAGTTTGGAAGTGATTTGGTTGAGATTTCTGGGTATCTGAATAGGAGAATATAAGAATCGAGTTAAGCACATGACCGTATACGTATAGGTACACACTTATATGACCTTATTTTTGTATAATCATGGCTTTACATAGCACCCATGTATGCCTAAAAAACCCAGACACACACCCATGTGTCCGAGGGGCACGTCTGTGTGCTCATTCCCAAATTTGCATGCCTATGTAAGTAAAACATGAGAGTGTCATATGACAGCTACATGTGCAAGTGTAGGGCATGACCTTGTGCCTTATACACACTCATGTATCTTACACCACATGCCTGTGTAGCTAGCCAAAGTTTTTCAATAAAAGTCTAGAAGCTAGCATGATAGAGAGCATGGTTGACATACAGTCCTGTTTGTTGCCCTACACACCCATGTGTTGAGTAATCATGCTCGTATGCCTTAGAAAAGTAACCTTAAGCCACTTTAAACCATTTTTAAGCATATAAAACTTATTTATAACAAGTTAAAACATCATATGATACATGATTAGCAGTATAGAGAACAACATGCCATACCAGAGTTTTTAGAAACAAATCCAAGAATCCAATAGCATGTTTTTAAGAGTATATACATACGGGGTGAATATAAAGGGGCGTTTGTGAGTTTACATACCTATTAGAAAGGGAAACCAATGTGTGTTAAAAAGGAAATAGTTAATGGCCAAACTCGCTAGAAAGAGTATTGGCTATGCATCAACAGCTTTCAGTAGGATTAAACTCACATGACCACAGTGTCAAATCCTGTATTTATCAGTCTAGCCAACACAATAGCTATTTTTAGATACAGTATTTTCTAATTTAGTTTTTAGCATATACTGATTTAGTTTTCGACATAGGTTAAGTTTAGGAGATTATTTGATGATGAGTATTACAGTGTAGATATGGTTCATGCCAAAGGTCAAGAATTCATAAAGTTGACTCAAGGTACAAGTTTAGTGAAGGCTTATACTACTAGGTTTAATCAGTTTGTAAGGTTTGTCCTTAGCATTGTAACTTTAGAGATAACCAAAGTATAGAAATTTATGTATAGACTACATTCTATCATTGCTAGAGATGTGATGATAAGATCTTCTTCTCTTCAAGATTCAATGATGCTTTAAGGAGAGTCTTATGATCAAAAGTTTATCTGTAGAGAATAGGTGTGTTCATTAGACAAGTAGAGAGAGGTTTAGACAAAGGTTTTGATAGAGGTAATGACAGAGGTATGAGACCCATACAATCCAAGAAACCCACCAGAGGGAGAAAACAGAGAGTAAAGTACCTACTTATTAGTATAATAGTAGAAGACATCCAGAGGAGTATCTTGTAGGATAAAGTGTATGTTTCATATATTGATAGCCTAAACTAGGTTGTTAGAGTATCCAATCAGTAGTGAAACAGGTCAGAGTAACGACCCTTTTGATTCAATAGGCAAAGGTAGTGCCATTGGTAGAGGTGGTACCCCTGCACCTAAAAAATGTGCTGATCCATCTGATAGAGGTAGAGTCGGAGTGTTTATGTCAAATGAGACTAGGTGAAGGCGATGTTGTATACAGTCATCAGTTAGTTACTTTTTCTTAATACACTTATTTACGTATTGAATGATTATGGTACCATACATAACCTTATATCTAGAGAGATAATAGAAAGTTTAAGGTTGATCCCTAGTATAGTAGATAGAAGTATATGTATATAGATACCAGGTGGAGGTGTCGTTTTGAGTGACTGGGTATTATTAGATAAGAAAATAGAGATTATAGGTAGATGATTAAAGATATACTTGATCATATTGGAGTTAGCTGATTTTGACATGATCCTAGACATGGATTTCTAGAGTAATTGTAGGGCAAAGATTAACTGTAGGAGGAAAAATGTTAGACTATAGTAAAGCCTTGATCAATTTATGTTTGGAGAGGGGAGAGTGGAGACCATGCTTATTTCTTGTTTATAAGCGAGAAAACTATTAAGTAAAGATTGTAGCATCCCAAGATTAGAAAAGCCCTTAGGGGTAGAATTTTGGGGTTAGATATGAGATTTAGAAATAGATTAAGAGTTTAGAAGAGTTCAGGGGTGAGATAGTAAGTTTTCAAAGCCTGTGTGGCTTTCGATGATTCCTTTTGGGAGGTTTCAATCATGCGTAGCACAAGAAATGAATTTCATTCATTTTCCCATGTGCACTCCCGTGCACTATGCCTTGCACGCCCGTACAGGTGTGTTAGTTGAGAGAGAGATGGGAGATTTATTAGTTTCTCACCCAGCTTTTCCTATTTCAGCTTAAGTTCTTCTCTTATTTCAGTGGTTTCTAACCCTAAAATCGATTTGTAGCTTCCAACAGCTCCCAATCCAGCTAGGAAAAGAAGAGATTAGCTTGAGATAGAGATTCCAGCAGCCATGGCAAGAGGTAAGTGTTCCCTTACTTCTTCCTTGCATTTCCCAGCTTGCATTTGATGATTGTTGATGCTTGGAAATGTTTGTTTATGTTTCCAGCATGTTATGAGGTGTTTGTATGTTGATATGTGATGAAATGATGCATGAAATGATGATTTCCACCCTTGAACCATGCTTGCTTTGCTTTTGTCTGTTTGTGTGAGGGAAATGAGATATTTCCATGGTGGAATGAGTTGTGATTGATGAATGTTGAAATTGATGCTTGATATATGCATTTTGAAGTGCCTAGAATGTGTGTTATAAATTAATTTCAATTTGGATGAGAAATGGTATGGATTCCTGCATTTCCAGGTGAGTGTTGTCGATGCAGAACAAGACACACGCCCGTGTGCCCGTATGAGCATGCCTGTGTGCCTTTGTTTCTGCAAGGACACGCTCGTGTGCACGACTTGGTTTGTAGATGCACGCTTGTGTGTCCTAAGGGACACGACCGTGTGCCAGTTATTTTAGAGAAATACGTAGATTTTTCCATAAACGAGCACGATCGGTTGTACAGCCAGCGCATGACCCCAGGCATGACCCCGGGCATGTGGGCACACGCCCTTGTGTCTTTACCATGCACGCCCGTGTGTGTCTCTAGCATGCCTGTGTGCCTTGCTCACACGCCCGTGTACCATCAGTTTTTCACAGAAAAGGTTTAAAATGAATACTAAAGCATAGGAAACCAAACGGAAAGGGTAATCAGTATTAGATAAGAGTAAAATCAGTTAATTAATACTGCATGAGCATTTCATAGTATGACATGTAGCATGAGAGAGGATCAAAAGATCCAAATTCAGTAGTATTCAGCATTCAGAATCCGATATCTAGGTTAGAGTTTTGGTGAACTCGAAGGGGCATCTGTGGGATTTTAGCCTTCTGACACCAGTCAGATCGTCCAGCATATTATATTCTGCTTTCTAGCCCTTAGCTAGACTGTTCAGCCCACATGGCCAAGATGTCGAATCCCTGTATTCATTAGTCTGATCAGCATAGGAGGTACCTTAGGGTACATATAGATTCAGATGCATGCATATATAGTTTCCAATTAGCATGGCATGACATATATTTCATAACATGATTAATAATGAGATCAGATAACAGAATAAATAGTTTTCAGATTCCAGCAAGCGACTAAATGAATGTTAGGGCCGAGGCCAAGTATGTATTGTTGTGTGTTGCTTGCTTGGGTTGAGGGAAGTAAGGATCGCTTACTGGGTGATCTTTATCACTCATCCTTTTCCTTCTTCCTTCCTTTTCAAGTCAGTGTACTACTGGCGAGGAGCGGGTGGACTGAGGCTGACAGGAGAGGGCCCCACACCAGTTTTCAGTATGTATTTTTAGTTTTGGACCTGATGGTTTGTATATTGTAAATCTTTGTATTTACTTAGATGTAAGAACAGTGTACAGAAACAACATGTATAAATAAAAAGGCCATTTTGGGCCTATTGTATATTTCAGTTACAGTTTCAGCTTCCGCATTGCGTATGTATTTAGTAGTAGGATTTTTTTTTCGTAGGATTCCCGTCGCGTGTACCCAATTTCTAGATTATTAATAAAAAAAATGATATTATTCGGCAGCAGGAGTACGTGTGGTGGTAGGTCCTATATTATTGGTATCAGAGCAGTTCTCTGTGCCATTTTAATAGAATTTGAGATTGTAAATGTGGAGCTTGTTTTCTCTCCCTCGCAGCAATCGTCCAGACCCTCGTCACAGCACAAGTCAGGTATTATTTTCAGTTACAATGTGTTATATATTCCTCACCCCTTATTTGCTTATGATGCTATAGATAGAGAAGAATATGTCCCTAGATACATAGATGAAGCTGATAGTAGTTCTCTTGCCCGTCCTATGAGTGTTAGTGATAGGCAGCGATCTCAGAGTTCTTCCCATGTGTCTATGAGGCCAGCAGAGTTGAGAGAAATGATTGGAGAAGTAGTCAGAGAGAGTCTTTAGTAGGTTGGAGTGGGTAATATTCAAGAACCAGCTAGAGTAACTCCTCCCCAGTATGAGACTTATCAGATTCCAAGAAGAAGACAGTCTCAGCCTCAGCCACAGCCATAGCCACAGCCACGGCCACAGCCACAGCCACAGCCACAGTTTCAATCATAGCCTCAATCAGTTAGAGAGAGATATCAATTTCCAGCTAGGTATATAGAGTACAGTCAGGGTATGAGTATAGGGACAGTTGGCACTAGTTCTTCAGAGAGACTGCATCCGATCTACCATCTGCCAAGGTCATTTCAGCCTTCAAAATTCAGTGAATCCAAAGATCCAGCAATGGCAGAAGAATGTGTAGAGTCAATAGAGAGTGTGATGAGCCTTTTCACTTTACCAGAGAAAGAAAAGGTCAGATATGTAGTGTTCCTTCTGAGAGGTGACGCCAAAGTTTGGTGGGGTCTAGCCAAGGCCTCTATTAATGAGGAACAGTTGACATAGGCAGAATTCAGACAGCTTTTTGATGCAGAGTACAGAAGCACAGAGATGCTTTATGCCAAGGCCCAGGAGTTTATTGATTTGACTCAGGGGTCGAGTTCAGTTAAAGAATATGCCACCAAGTTTAATGTTTTAACACGATTTGTCCCAAGTTTGGCAAGGACTGAGATGGGCCGAGTTCAGAACTTCATCCATGGCTTGCACCCTATAACAGCCAAGGATATGATGACAGGAGTGGATCCTCCCCAGAGATTCAGTAATGCATTAGGGTGAGTGCTTAGATCAGAGGCCAGTTTATAGAGAATGAGTGCTATGAGCAGATCTGTATAGAGAACAAAAGATAGAGGCAAGAGACTGATGTTAGGAAAGAGATCAGCTAGAAGGTTTTAGAGACAGAGGACTATACCACAATTGCCTCAGTGTGTTAGATGTCGCAGGCACCATTCAAGAAAGTGCCTAGTCGGTCAGATTGTGTGCTACAGGTGCTGTCAGCCAAGGCACAGGATTATAGAGTGTCCAGTCAGAGGTAGACTAGGTGTTGGGCCGAGTAGAGGTGGAGTTAGCCAGTCAAGAGGCAGAGGAGGTTTACCCAGAGGCGGAGTTGGTATGGAAAGAAGTGGAGCAGATGTTCCCAAACCTAGTGGTGGAGCACCTGGGGGAGGTACTGGTCCTTCAGGTGTAGGCGGAGGTAGAGCCAGAGTGTATGTTGTTCGCCAGGAGCAAGCAGAGGCCATTCCCCATGCAGTAACTGGTCAGTTACTTTATTTTGATACTCCTCTTTTTGTATTGGTTGATTGTGAAGCCACATAGCTTTATAGCCAAAAGTGTAGCAGAGAGATTAGGGGTTGACCCTAGTGTGGCCAGTAGGAGTATCCAGGAAGAGATGTCAGATAGGGGATTTACGGTGTGTGATAGAGTTCTAGTAGATCAGGAGATAGAGATTATCGGTAGACAAATGAGCATAGATTTGATTTTACTGAAGTTAGCAGATTTCGACATGATCTTGGGGATGGATTTCTTGGGGAAATATAGTACAGAGATAGATTGTGGAAGAAAGAAAGTGAGATTCCATATAGGCCCTGATCAGTTTGTTTTTGGTGAGGGCAGAGTTGACAGTATGATGATCTCTTGTATTCAGGGGAGTAAGCTACTAAGCAAAGGTTGTGTAGGATACTTGGCCAATGTAGTATGCAGTAATGTAATGGGACCAAGTATCGAGGAGGTACTAGTAGTCAGAGATTTTTTTGACATCTTTTAGACAAGTTGCTAGGGCTACCTCCAAATAGAGAGTTGGAGTATAATGTCGAGCTTCTTTTTGGTACGGCTCTAATCTCTAAGGCTCCATACCGGATGGCTCTAGCTGAACTCCAAGAGTTAAAGAAGCAAGTGCAAGAGTTGGCAGACAAGAGATTCATCAGGTTGAGCTGTTCACCTTGGGGAGCTCCAATTATATTTGTTAAGAAGAAAGATGGGTCAATGAGGATCTATATTGACTACAAGGAGCTGAACAGGGTTATAGTGAAGAATAAGTATCCCTTGCCAAGGATAGACGACCTCTTTGATCAGTTGAGAGGCACAGCTGTATTTTCCAAGATTGACTTGAGATCGGGATACTATCAAGATAGAGTGACAGATAGGGATGCCCCCAAGACTGCATTTAAGACCAGATATGGGCATTATGAGTTCGTGGTGATGCCCTTCAGGTTGACAAATGCCCCAGCGATCTTTATAGATCTGATGAACCAGGTGTTTCATGATTGCTTGGACCGGTTCGTAGTGGTTTTCATTGATGACATCCTGGCGTATTCCATAAGTGTAGCAGAGCATAAGGAGCACCTCAAATTTGTGCTTCAGAGGCTGAGAGATAGATAACTTTTTGCTAAGTTCTCCAAGTATACGTTCTAGTTTAATAAAGTGGCATTTTTGGGCCACATAGTCTCAACAAATAGCATTTCAGTGGACCCCAGTAAAGTGGAAGCCATATTGAGTTGGTCGCTAAGTTCTTCTTCTTTGATGAGATCAGAGACAGTCAGATGTCAGATGAGTGGACTCAGAGCATGCTTCAAAAGATGTCAGAGAGATCAGTGCTAGATTTTGAAGTCAAAGATAGGATCTTGAGGTTCAGAGACAAAGTTTGTATGCCCTAGAGTTCAGAGTTAAGACAGAAGATTTTGTCAGAGGTACACAGTACGGTGTATTTAGCACATTCCGGCAGTACAAAGTTGTACCAAGATCTCAAGAAGAATTTTTGGTGGTCAGGAATGAAGAAGGACATAGCATACTTCATCTCCAGATGTCTGATATGTCAGCAATTTAAGGTAAAGTACCAGAGACCCTCAGGTTTACTTTATCCATTAAGTATTCCTGAGTGGAAGTGGGAAGACATTTCCATGGACTTTATTTCTAGTCTTCCCAAAGTCCAGAGAGGATTTGATGGCATATGGGTGATAGTAGACAGACTCAGCAAGTTAGCTCACTTCCTCCCTGTCAGATAGGGAATGTTTACAGATCAGTTGAGACGGATTTATGTCAGAGAAGTGGTTAGACTTCATGGTGTTCCCGGGATGATAATGTCAGACAGAGACTCCAGATTCTTATCAGCTTTCTAGAGAGCCTTACAGAGAGCATTAGGAACTAGGCTGTAGTTCAGTTCAGTTCAGCATATCACCCTCAGATAGATGACCAGACTGAGAGGGTAAATAAGATCTTGTAG
Organism: Anacardium occidentale; assembly: GCA_026122585.1. Classification (NCBI taxonomy): domain Eukaryota; kingdom Viridiplantae; phylum Streptophyta; class Magnoliopsida; order Sapindales; family Anacardiaceae; genus Anacardium; species Anacardium occidentale. The sequence continues at coordinate 323,740 of JAJEJH010000082.1, forward strand.
GATATGCTAAGAGCATATTGTATGGACTTCCAAACCGATTGGGTAGAGTTGCTTCCTCTAATAGAGTTTGCCTACAACAATAATTATCAGGTAATTATTCAGATGGCTCCATTTGAGGCATTATATGGTCAGAAGTGTAGATCTCCTCTTCATTGGGATGAGATTGGGAAACGAGATTCTTTGGAGTCAGCAGTTGGTCCAAAGACTACACAGAGAATGATTGAGTTGATCAAGATCATCAAGTAGAGAATGAGACAGGTCTAGGATCGATAGAAAAGCTATGCTGATTTAAGGTACAGAGAGATTAAGTTCTTAGTATGCGATAGAGTTTTACTGAAAGTTACTCCCTATAGGCAACTTCTCAGATTTGGCAAGAGGGGGAAGTTGGCCCCTAAATTCATTGGTCACTACGAGATACTTGAGAGAGTAGGGATGGTTGCCTACAGATTAGCATTGGTAGCCAGCATAGACAGGATCCATAATGTCTTCCATGTGTCTTAGTTGAGGAAGTATGTGGGAGATCCGTCTTATGTGCTACAGTTTTCAGATGTGGACTTGACAGAAGACCTGAGTTACCAAGAACAACCAATGCAAATTCTTGATTACAAGGTCAAAGTCCTTAGAAATAAAGAGAGTCCCCTCGTAAAGGTCTTGTGACGTAGCCAGAAAGTGGAGGAAGCCACTTGAGAGGTAGAGATTAAGATCAGGGATAAGTTCCCAGAGTTGTTCAAGTAATTCTGAGGTCAGAATTTTTATAAGAGAGGAGGAATTGTAGCATCCTAGGATTAGAAAAGCCTTTAGGGGTAGAATTTTGAGGTTAGATATGAGATTTAGAAATAGATTGGGAGTTTCTAAGAGTTTAGGGGTGAGATAGTAAGTTTCTAGAGCTTGTGTGGCTTTCGCATGATTCCTTTTAGAAGGTTTCAATCATGCGTAGCGCGGGAAATGAATTTCATTCATTTTCCCATGCGCACTCCTGTGCACTGTGCCCTGCACACCTATGTAAGTGTGTTAGTTGAGAGAGAGACGGGAGATTTATTAGTTTCTCACCCAACTTTTTCCATTTCAGCTTAAGTTCTTCTCTTATTTTAGTGGTTCCTAGCCCTAGAACTGATTTGTAACTTTCAGCAGCTCCTAATCCAACTAAAGAAGGAAAAGATTAGCTTGAGATATAGATTCCAATAGTCATGGCAAGAGGTAAGTGTTCCCTTACTTCTTCCTCGTGTTTCCCAGCTTGTATTTGATGATCGTTAATGCTTGGAAATGTTTGTTTATGTTTCCAGCATGTTATGAGATGTTTGTATGTTGATATGTGATGAAATGATGCATGAGATGATGATTTCCACCCTTGAACCATGCTTGTTTTGCTTGTGTGTGTTTATGTGAGAGAAATGAGATATTTCCATGGTGGAATGAGTTGTGATTGATGAATGTTGAAATTGATGCTTAATATATGCATTTTGAAGTGCCTAGAATGTGTGTTTTAAATTAATTTCAGTTTGGATGAGAAATGGTATGGATTCCTGCATTTCCAGGTGAGTGTTGTCGATGCAGAACAAGACACACGCCTATGTGCCCGTATGAGCACGCCCATGTGCCTTTGTTTCTATAAGGACACGCCCGTGTGCATGAAGTGTGCATGGTTTGGTTTACAGATGCACGCCCATGTATCTTGAGGGACACGACTATGTGCCAATTATTTCAGAGAAATGCGTAGATTTTTCCAGAAGCAAGCACGATCGGCTACACAGCCAGTAGATGACCCTGTGCGTCTGGGCACATGCCCGTGTGCCTTTACCATACACACCCGTGTGTGTCTCTAGCACACCCATGTGCCTTGCTCACACGCCCGTGCACTAGTACTTTTTCACAAAAAAGGTTTAAAATGAATACTAAAGCATGGGAAACCAAACAGAAAGGGTAATCAACATCAGATAAGAGTAAAATCAGTTAATTATTGTTGCATGAGCATTTCATAGCATGACATGTAGCATGAGAGAGGATCAAGGGATCCAAATTCAGTAGTATTCAGCATTCAGAACCATATATCTAGGTTAGAGTTTTGGGTGAACTCGAGAGGGCATTTGTGGGATTTCAACGTTCTGACACCCGTTAGATCGTCCAACATATTATATTCAGCTTTCTAGCCCTTAGCTAGACTGTTTAGCCCACATGGCTAAGATGTCGAATCCCTGTGTTCATCAGTCTGATCAGTATAGTAGGTACTTTAGGGTACATATAGATTCAGATGCATACATATATAGTTTCCAGTTAGCATGGCATGACATGACATATATTTCATGGCATGATTAATAATGAGATCAGATAACAGAATAAACAGTTTCTAGATTCCAACAAGCGACTAGATGAATGTTAAGGCCGATACCAGGTACGTATTGTTATGTGTTGCTTGCTTGGGTTGAGGGAAGTAAGGATCGCTTACTAGGTGATCCTTATCACTCATCCATTTCCTTCTTCCTTCCTTTTCAGGTCAGTATGCTGCTGACGAGGAGCAGGTGGACTGAGGTGATAAGAGAGGGCCCCACACCAGTTTCAGTATGTATTTTTAGTTTTGGACCTGATGGGTCGTATATTGTAAATCTTTGTATTTACTTAGATGTAAGAACAGTATACAGAAACAACATGTGTAAATAAAAAGGCTATTTTGGGCTCATTGTATATTTCAGTTACAGTTTCAGCTTTCGTATTACGTATGTATTTAGTAGTAAGATTTTCTTTTCATAGGATTCCCATCGCGTGTACCTAATTTTCAAATTATTAATAAAAAGAAATGATATTATTTGACAATAGGGGTACGCGTGACGGTGGGTTCTACAAAAATCATGTAGGATACTTAGTTAATGTACAGTGTGGTTAGGCTAAGTATCGAATAGGTGTATGTAGTAAGGAAGTTCCCAAATATGTTTCCAAAGGATTTGCCTAGGTTGCCTCTTAAGAAGGAGCTAGAGTTTTACATAGAGTTGTTTCTTGGTATAGCTCTTATCTTTAAGGCTCTGTATCAGATGACTCTAGTAGAACTTTAAGAGTTAAAAAAATAGCTTCAGGAGCTTATTAATAAGTGATTTATTAAGCTGAGTTGTTCGCTTTAGGGTGCCATAATCCTGTTTGTAAAAATGAAAGATAGAAGCTTGAGGATGTGCATAGACTATAGAAAGTTGAATAAGGTAACAGTTAAGAACAAGTACTAGTTACCCAAGATTGATGACTTCTTTGATCAGATAAGTGAAGTTGTTGTGTTCTCTAAGATTGATTTGAGGTCTGGGTACCGTCAGGTGAGAGTAACAAAAAGAGATACACTTTAGATGACTTTCAAGACAAGGTATAGCCACTACGAGTTTGTAGTGATGCCTTTTGGGTTAACGAATACTCTTATAGTGTTTATGGACTTAATGAATTGATTTTTTTGAGACTATCTACGTAGATTTATTACTTTATTTATCAATGATATCTTGTTTTACTTGAAAGTGTAAAAGAGTATGAGGAGCATTTAAGGTTTGTTCTTCAAAAGATGAAAGATTGTTAGTTTTATGCCAAGTTTAACAAATGTAAGTTTTGGTTGAGTAGTGTATCATTTCTTGGGCATATAGTTTTAGTAGTTGGCATTTCTTTGGACCTGTGTAAGGTAGAGGCCAAGGACACGTAAAAAGGCGAGAAATTTCCTTGGGTTAATTGGTTACTACAAGAGGTTTATTGAGCGATTTTTTTAGTGTAATGAGACCATTGACTGCTTTGACTTGGACAAAGACACCTTTTATGTGGACCGAGGTATGTGAGGAGTGGTTTCATAAGTTAAAGTAGAGGTTGACCAGTGCTTAAATATTAGTTTTGCTTTAGAAGAGTGTTAACTTTGACATTTATATAGATGTTTCTTATCAGCGGATTGGAGTAGTATTGATACAACAAGGTAAGGTAATTGCCTATGCTTCCAAGCAATTATAAGACTATAAGTTGAGGTACCCTACTCATGATCTAGAGTTAGTTGTAGTAGTGTTTGCTTTAAAGATTTGGAAACATTACTTATATGGTGTCAAATGTTACATATATTCAGATCCTCTCATTGCTTATTCTTGAGGAAAGTTATTTGAGTAAAATTTTTTATCAGCCTTAGAGAGGCAATATCATTTCTATATCTTGTTTACAAATTTGTTAGGCACAATCCCGTATAACTAGTGTTAAGGATGAAATTCCCTTGAATCAAAACTACATTATGGGCGCAATCTTGAATCAACTAGTGTAAGCTATTGGACACAATCCCGATTCAACTAGTGAAAACTTTAAGTGGTTTTGCTTAAAGAAATAGACATAGAAGGCTTGTGGTCAAAGCTCCGAACCACTCTAAAACAGCTGAGCATTTCTCTCTTCCTTATCTCTTTTATTTTATGTTCATATTTGATCATATTGTGTTAATTATATTAATCATATTGCTTGTATTTATTGTTGCCTGAACAAGTTTAAAAAAGTATATAAGTTTTTCAAATAAACTATTCACCCCCCTCTTTAGGTTATTTGCCATTCAATATTTGGGGTTTAACAATCAGGAATTGTTTTCAAGTGTTAGCATTAATTGATGACAAGAGGCTGGCAGCATGATATCATACCCTAAGCTATCAAATAAGGATCACTCAAACATTTAACAAGAAAGTGAACCTTGGAATTTGAAGAAGGGGGATCTAGTGCTTAAAGAAATAAAGGAAAACCAACAAGACCCAAGAGGCAAATTTAGGCCAAATTGGGAAGGACCCTATATGATCAAGCAAATATTATCTGGAGGTACAACGCAATTATCAAACCCTGATGGAAAAGAGTTTGTCGAACCAGTAAAATTAGATCGACTCAAAAAGTATTTTGTGTGAGAGATATAGCTCGCTAGAGGGAAAACCCCGTTCAATGCTCTCCAGGCAATAGTTAGAGCATAAAAAAAAAAAATAAAGTGATCTTAAAGGTGAGAAAACCAAAAAGGCTGTCCTTAAGGATAGAAAGTTATGAAAAATGGTAAGTTCAATTAAAAAATGGCGAAGTAATTGTATCAATGTTAAAGATAGTCATGTCTACATTTGTTTTAGTCAAGTTTGTATGCATTGACCTGATAATGTTGTGTCTTTGTGATCATAGGGTTATAGTAAGCTAAACTTAAATAAATCATCAATATTTCTATTAAACCTCTAGGTCAAATGATTCATTTGGAATTCTCTTTCTCCCGAAAAAAACAAAAAAAAAAAAACAAAAAAAGAAAGAAGAAAAAAAAGGCAGAAAAAAAAAGAAGAAAAATAAAAAAAGAGGAAAAAAAAAAGAAAAAAATTTCCACTAGGTCGAAAACCTAAAAAAGAAACTTAAGCAAAAGCTAAAGGAATTGGTTAAAATGGGTTGATCCCCTCGAGTGACTAAATTGCCAAATTTTAAAATTGCACAAAAAAAGGAAAGCTTGGAGGAAGGATCCCTGAGTATACATGCATACATTAGCTTGAAAAAAAAATCTACAAGGAATAACATTATTACTCCCTAGGTTCATTTTTTTCATAAAGGCAAATGCAATTTCGTCAAACTCGAATACCGAAGGCAATTCATTTTGTTGAAGACACCTAGAAGAGGTTAATCTACTATAGATTCGTCTAGAAGAGACATCATATTTCAAGAGATTTGCCCAGAAGATGCAATTTACTTTCAAGTTCTATCTAGAAGAGGCAGTTTATCTTATTATAGATGCCTAGAAGAGGCAAATCCATCATAAGTTTGTCTAGAACAGATATCCTATTTCAATAGTTTCATCTGGAAAGGGTAGTTTACTTTCAAATTCTATTCAAAAAGGGTAGTTTATCTTATTGGAGACACCTAGAAGATGCTAATCCATTATCGGTTTTTCTAGAAGGGACATCCTATTTTGGTAAATTTGTCTAAAAGGGGTAATTTACTTTCAAGTTTTATCTTGAAGAAATAGTTCTTTTCATTGGAGATACCTAGAAGAGGTTAATCCATTAGAGAATTGTCTAGAAGGGACATCCTATTTTGGTAAATTTGCCTAGAATGAGCAATTTACTTTTAATTTCTGTCTAGAAGGACAATTCATTTTGTTAAAGATGCCTAGAATAGGTTAATCAATCTTAACCATTTTTGCTACAAGCATAGGGAACTAGAAGGGTGTGCCATTGTCATGTTGTGTTTTATCTTTGTTGGTCCAAAACTATGTGTCTTTTCTTTGTACTTTATTATATTTTATGTGTTTTCATTGCATTCATAGCATACACAAAATTCACAAAGTAAGGGGCATCTGTAAACACCCTATTTTAGACCCAATAGTATCATCTTCGATAAAGAAAAACCTAGATGTTAACTTGAAATTTTTGAGATGTTAAGTTAAGAATGGACAAGTAAAAATAAAATTCATAAGCCAAAATTTAGCCTATAAAATCCAAGCCAACACAAAATAAAATAAAATTTATAAACCAAAATTTAGCCCATAAGTCCAAGCCCAAGCCCAAGCCTACACAAAATAAAAATTTTTGTAAACCTAAATCCAAGTCTATACAACTCAGCCTAACCAAAGAAGTCATTGCCTATGAAGAGAAAAGAGCATACAGGTAACCCATCAGGACAAGTCTAGCGCACATGGTATCTCGATGCTTATCACTTTATCATATTGCATTCCTCTTATCTCATTTTTATTTTTTTGAATTTTTGGGGATCAGCCTCTTATCTCATATATGAGCTTTATCATGAATCTCTTGGTGACAAAAAACCGTGGAAAGGGAGTTATAAATAAAGAATAGAAAAAACCGTTAAAGAGGGAAAAGAAAAGAAATTGAAAAAAAAAAAAAAAGCAATTTTCCAAAGTACCGTCCCAACAAAAATCAGCAACCAACACACATCCTATCAGCTCATTCTAAGTATCGACGTCAACAAAGCACGAACTCATCAATTTTAGATGTCCTGAGGGAATTCAATCAATAATTAATTCATGTAGTTTTTTATTTATCATTATTATCATTATTATTTTTATTATCATTATTTTTTTTTTCTTTTTCTTTCTTTCTTCTTTTTATGTTTTGTTCTATCTTTGTATTTGAATATGTATCAATATATTACATACGTCTCTGTGTATTTAACACATATTATATTATGTTGTGTGTATGTGTTTTGTATGTATAAATATGATATATTGATTATGTGTGCATTTGTACATTTTAATGATTATATATATATGTTACTCTACATGTATTTTATTTATATTCTATAAATTATATTATATTAGTATAATGTATATTCATGTAAATACTATATTAGTACACTGTATATTTTGTATAAATAATATATATTATTTTAGGGAAACTGTGTGCATATATGAATATATTATTTAAATTTATATATATATATAATATTTTGTATGCTATTATGAATACTTAACGTACATGGAATTCTGTATATATATTTAATACAATATTTTGTTAGTATTTTGTGTGCTTATAAGTATATTTTTTTTTATGTAATATTCAGTATAATATTTTGTATATCTGTAGGTATAGCTCTGTATATGTAAAATATTTATATATATATATATATATATATATATATATATATATATATATAAATTTCATTTTCTGTGCATATGTATATATTATGTATATATATGCCAGTATACTATATGAACATAATAAAAATTCTGTATATATTTGGGTATATATATAATATGTATTCTATAAATTTTATGTATGAGTGTATTTGGTGTATGTATATAGTAATTGTTCTAAAAATCAAATCCCACATTATAAATATATATTAGCACACTGCATATATTATATGCTATGTACGCTATGTATGATATATCTATGTAATCTATATATTATTCTAATGTTATTAGTGTATATTGTATGTTTTAATATATTAATATTTTTTGTGTATTTTTTTCGTTTGCTTGCACATATCCTTATCATGTATTTGAATGCATATTTATTACATTGCGTGTGCATGTGTGTATATATATATATCATATTATAGGTTTCTTATATGTATGTATGTATGTATGGATATATATGTATATTATTTTTATTATTGGATTAATTAATCATGTTATTTTACAGGATTTATTTATTTATTATTATTATTTTTTGTTTAGGATTATATCCAATGTATAAAGGTATTTAGGAAAAAAGAACGTAATTTTTTTAATTATTTTCTTTTATTTTATGGATGGTTTAACTTTATTTTTATATATATTTGGATGTTTAATAATACATACATCGTGTGATTGAAAATAAAACTTAATTAAATTCGGTAACACATTTAACGAACACACCATAATAGTAGAGGTTAACCTTCAGACCAGTCGGCATGAGTGTCTAACACCTTCCTATTGTTTTACCTAACTTTTCGAACCCAACCCATTGGGCAGGTGAGAAAGGTTGGATCCTTTGCAAAGGATTCATAAATCGCCCATCCTCACCGACGTATATTTTCCTGAGGTAACCCTTCGGTGATGACTCTATAACGGGCCATAAACTTATTGTATGTTTTTCTTGACCACATTTAGGGTGGTTAAACAAAAGTGACAAGTCTATCTTGGCTCGAGACGACAAAAACCGGTGTTGTAGTAAGCTACTTTTCTTAAGTCTTTCAAGGAAAAGCACTTAGATAAATAAGTTTTGACATTGTACAAGTGAGGTACATCATTTCTAATAATGAAGATGTCATTAACATAATATACTAGAAATGAAACCGCACCCCCACTAATCTTCTTGTACACACATGATTTATCTTCATTTTTTATAAACCCAAACTCTCAAACAACTTTATCAAAACAATTGTTCTAACTCTTAGGCTTTAGCCCAAAAATAGACATCTGTAACTTACACACCTTATCTACCTATCTATCAAGAATAAAATCATCAGGTTGTGTTATTTAAGAATCTTCTACATCTATTTACCAAATTTCATAATTATGGTATGTGTTAGTTTCTTGCATTTTTCACTTGTCTTATGTGAAGAATCAAGCATGGATGATGGCGGAAACACTTAAGAACAAACCAGAAAATTAATTCAAAAAAATAGTTCAAAAACATGTTAAATGTTAGGATATTACCTATCTCTTTGCACAAGAACCTAGAGAGGCCTTTAATAGGATTTATAATCTTAAAAAATATGAAGATCTCTAAGAGTGATCAATTCAAGCTTGGAGAAAAGAGCGCACTAAAATTTATAAGGCTAGTGAGAGAGAGTGTTCTGAGTGAAAATGCATTTGCCAGTTCAAAATTGAGTTATCATGTTGTATTTATGGTAACAGATACTTTACAAATTCCAAATTTGCATAGAAACCCAACCGCTTATAAAATAAACTTTAAACATAACATTTATGTTTAATATATAGTATAACCCCTTAGAATTTAATTTAATTTATTTTAGCCCATTATTAAATCTAATTTAATAATTATCTAATCTTACTTTATTAACCTCATAAGTGTTAGCTTATTCAGATAATCATTTCTCACCGATATATATTTTTCCTATGTAATTTTTTACATATGAATATTTTTAATCTTATTAACAATATGTATACCTTTTTCTAAACCATATAAGACTTTACATGTGACCTCTTAGAATGATCATGACCTAGTTGTGGTCCTAATATCAACTCTTGATATGTTTTGTCATAAACCTTTATTAACGAAACTATCACTAATCATGGATATCACCTAACTATTAAATAAGCTGCTCTTAGCTAAAAGAGTTATGTATATTAAGGTTCTTCTTTACAAGTTATGAAAAGTGAATATACCTATGTCCTCTTGGCTTAAGAAGCATGATGGCAATTGGGTGGAAAAGTCCTTATTGTATATTGTAAATTTTTGGTTTATTAGTTATGTTAAAGGCTATAAAGTTATTAGTAATAGTCCTTCAACTGGGAATAACTTTGTTTATCATTTTTATATGTACATAGTTGGTGAAACTTAGATGCTTTTGTTTAGGGTTGCGGCTCTCTCTCTCTCTCTCCTGTTGAGATCTATCTTGGTAGGAGTTGAGATTGGCTTTTAAGAGGTTTTGATAGAGTTGTTCTCTTTGGCTTTTTGGCTTTTTCTTTTGTTTACAGGCAAGTTCTTTGTTACACTTAGGTTATTCCAACCTTGCCCATTGTCTTTTTCTTATTTTATAAACTCTTTAATTATGAAACAATATAAGAAAAGTAAAGGAGAAAAAACGAAATGTAAACAAGTACTCATCTATGATGACCAACACTAACAAGTATGTTAGTTTTTTAATGTTGGTTAATTATCATGCATAGAGTGTTAACATGGCTTGGAAGGAAGAGCTTAGTAGAGTTAGCATGCAAAGTCATAGATCTTGACTTAATTTTAATAGTGTTGTATACACTATTTACGTGCACTATACACTCAACAAATGTTTAGCTTAAGGTGGCTAGCTTAGTGTGAAGGGTTTTGCTTGTTCTTTTGTTAATTATATGTTATGGCTAATAACCACTTGCTGACTTTAATTAGATAGGGAGATGATGGTAATAGGCAAGATTTAATGCTTGGTGGGTGGCCTAACTTATTTAATTTCAAGTAATTTATGCTAAAGAAGGTGTATGTGCTAGTGGTTCAAGTGCATAGAAGTTGTTGGAATGTGTTAATAAGCTTGATTTGCAACAATGCTAGCTTCAAAAATTGTAACCCAACTAAAATTAAAGTGATTAGGAAAAAAACTAGTTTATATGCTAGATGTTGGGGAAGAGGCCATTACTTGAATTGGGAAGTGCATAGTTTATGGAACTATAAAGCTACCAGTGATGTAGGCTGGTTGATTAGAAATATCCTTTTTCTTATGGTAACAGGCTCTTTAAAGTTGGTTGAATGATGGTTCTTAATTTGGAGACAGAAAGTAGGGCATTGCTTTTTTTGTTTTTGTGCTTAGGCTTAATGAGCAAGCATACAGGTGTAGGCTTTAATATTGGCTTATGGGTTAGAGTTTTGTTTAAATTAGATAAGTTGAATTAATATTAGATGGCATGAAAGCAGGTGGACTCAAGAAAGCAAGAAAAGATAGGCTGGCTATATACAATGAGTTAGTGTGGGATATTGTTACATCAATATTGTTTTAAACAAGTTTTTTTGGTGATCTAAGCTGGCTGATACATGCTAGTGAGTTGAGAATTAATTATACAGGTATGGCTTGCTTGTTTAAGGCATGGGCTTCTCCTTCTATCCTTGTTGAAGACGGTTATGTAGCATCCCAGATTAGACAAGCCCTTAGGGGTAGAGTTTTGGGGTTAGAAATGAGATTCAGAAATATATTGGGAGTCTAGGAGAGTTTAGGGGTGAGTTGGTAAGTTTCTAGAGCTGTGTGGCTTTCGCATGATTCCTTTAGGGAGGTATCAATCATGCGAAACGTGGGAAATGAATTATATTCATTTTCCCTGGTGCACTTCCGTGCACTTTGCCCTGCATGCCTGTGCATGTGGGATTAATGAGAGAGAGACGGGAGATTAAGTTATTTCTCACCCGATTTTCCCATTTCAGCTAGCATTTTCTCTTTGTTTCAGCAGCTTCCAGCCCTAGACCAGATTTTCAGCCACCAGTAGCTTCCAATCCAGTAAGAGAAGCTAGAGATTAGCTTGAGAGATAGATTCCAACAGCCATGTCAAGAGGTAAGTTTTTCTTACTTCTTTCTTCGTTTCCCAGCTTGCTTTGATGATTGGTGATGTTTGGAAATGCTTGTTTTCGTTTCCAGCATGATATGAGATATGTGTATAATGATATGTGATGTTTGAGATGCTTATTTCCACCCACGAACCATGCTTGCTTTGCTTGTGTGTGGGTTAGTGAGATAAATGATGGATTTCCATGGTGGAATGAGTGTAGATTGATGAATGCTGAAATTGATAGTTGATATATGTATATTGAAGTGCATGGAATGTATGTTGAGATTTAATTTGAATTTGGCTGAGAAATGCCATGGATTCCTGCAATTCCAGATGAGTGTTGTCAATGCAGAACTAGACACACGCCCGTGTGCCCGTATAAGCACACCCGTATGTCTTCGATTCTGTAAGGACATGCCCGTGTGCACGAAGTGCGTACGACTAGAATGCAAAGGACACGACTGTGTGTCATGAGGGACACGGTCGTGTGTCAGCTATTTCAGTGAAATTGTCCAAAAATTCCAGAAGCACGCACAATCGACTGCACGGCCAGTACACGACCCCGTGCGTCTGGGCACACACCCGTGTGCCTTTGCCATGCACGCCTATGTGTGTCTCATGCACGACCGTATGCCTTGCCCACACACCCATGTAGCAGCAGAAACTTTCCAGAATTCAGTAAAAATGAAATGTAAAGGATGGGTAACCTTTTCAATGGCTAATACATATCAGATAAACATGAAATCAGTTAATTAATGCTGCATGAGCATACCATGACTTGGCATGTAGCATGAGAGAGGATCAAGGGATCCAAATTTCGTAGGTTTCAGCATTTAGAACCCGACATACGGGTTAGAGTTTAGGTGAACTCGAGGGGGCATCTATGGGATCCAGCTTTCTGACACCAGTCAGATTATCCAGCATTTATTCAGCTTTCTAGCTACTAGCTAGGCTGTTCAGCCCACTTGGTCAGGATGTCGAATCCCTATATTCATCAACCTGATCAGCACAGCAGGTACCTTCGGTACATATAGATTATTCAGATGCATGCATCATCAGCTATTTCAGATATCAGGTCATGACATATATTTCATGATATGATTAATAATGAGAACAGATAACAGAATAATCAATTTCAGTGCCAGCAAGCGACTAGATGTATGATTAGGGTCGATGCCAGGTATGTATGTTATTTTATATTGCTTGCTTGGGTTGAGGGAAGTAAGGAACGCTTACTGGGTGATCTTTATCACTCATCCCCCTTCCTTCTTCCTTCTTTTACAAGTCAGAGTACTGCTAGCGAGGAGCAAGTGGATCGAGGCTAACGAGAGAGGACCCCATACATACAGTTTCCAGTTTGTATTTTCAGTTTTGGACCGTTGGGTCTTGTAATGTAAATGTATATACTCAGATGTAAAGAACAGTGTACAGAACAGTTGTAAATATATGAAAAAGCCATTATGGGCTCATTGTATATTTAGATTCAGTTTTCAGTTTTCAGCTTCCGTTTATGCAATGTAATTAACAACAGATTTCTTCTCGTAGGATTCCCATCGTGTGTATCTGGATTTTCAAATTATTAATAAAAGAACCATATTATTCAGCAGTTGGGGTACGCGTGGCGATGGGTCATACATTGTTGGTATCAGAGCCATTCTCTGAACCACTTTAGTAGAGATTTGAGTTGTATGTGTGTAGAGCCTGTTTTCTCTCCTTCGCAGCCATTGTTTAGACCCTCCTCATAGCACGAGTCAGGTATTTATTTCCAGCTTTGATGTATTATGTGTGTCTAACCCCTGTGTGTTGTGATGTTATAGATAGAGAAGAGTATGTCCCTAGATATATAGATGAGGCCAGTAGTAGTCCTCCCGTCCATCCTATGAGTGTTAGTGATAGGCGGCGATCTCAGAGCACCTCCCATGTGTCTATGAGGCCAGAGCAGTTAAAGGAAATGATTAGAGAGGTAGTCAGAGAAAGTCTTTAGTAGGCTGGTGTGGGAAATATTCAAAAACCAACTAGAGTGACTCCTCCCCAGTATGAAGCTTATCAGACTTTAAGAAGAAGACAAGTACAGTCTTAGTCTCAGCCACAGCCACAGCCACAGTATCAGTCTCAACCTCAATCAGTCAAAGAGGGATATTGGTTTCCAACTGGGTATATAGAGTACATTCAGGGTATGAGTACAGAGACAGCTGTTACTAGTTCATCAGACAGACTTCATCCTATCTACCATCTACCAAGGTCCTTTCAGCCTTCTAAATTCAGTGGATCCAGAGATCCAACAGTGGCAAAAGAGTGGGTGGAGTCAGTGGAGAGTGTAATGGGTCTCTTCACTCTATTAGAGTAGGAAAAAGTTAGATATACGGTATTTCTCCTGAGGGGTGACACCAAAGTTTGGTGGGGGCTAGCTAAGGCTTCCATCAATAAGGAACAACTAACATGGGCAGAGTTTAGGCAGCTGTTTGATGCAGAGTATAGGAGCACGAAGATACTGTATGTCAAGGCCCAGGAGTTTATTGATTTGACTCAGGGGTCTAACTTAGTTAAGGAGTACGCCATAAGGTTTAATGCTTTGGCAAGGTTCGTCCCGAGTTGGTAGGGACCGAGATGGGCAGAGTACATAAGTTCATCTATGGCTTGCATCCTGCAATAACCAAGGATGTGATAACTGAAGCAGATCCTCCCCAGAGATTCAGTGATACACTAGGGAGAGTGCTCAGATCAGAGGCAGGTTTACAGAGGATGGGTGCCATGAGTAGAGCATCTGAGAGGACAGAGGATAGAGACAGAGGCAAGAGGCCAATGTCAGCCAAGAGATCATCTCGAGGTTTTCAGAGGCAGAGGACTACACCACAGTTTTCATTGCCATAGTGTGTCGGTGTGGCAGGCGCCATTCAGGAGAGTGCTTGGCCGGTCATATAGTATGTTATGTGTGTTGTCAGCTAGGGCACAGGATTGCAGAGTGCCCAGCCAGAGGTGGAGCTAATGTTGGGCCTATCAGAGGTGGTGTTAGCCAGTCCAGAGGCAGAGGAGGTCTACCTAGAAGAGGAGTTGGTGTAGAGAGGGGTGGAGCTGACGTTCCCAGACCCAATGTTGGAGCACCTGGAGGAGGTACCGGTCCTTCAAAAGTAGGCGGAGGCGGAGGCAGAGCCAGAGTGTATGCTGTCCGCCAGGAGCAAGCAGAGGCCATACCCTATGCAGTCACTGGTCAGATTCTTTATTTTGGTACTCTTTTATTTGTACTAATGGATTGTGGAGCCACACATAACTTTGTAGCCCAGAGTGTAGTGGAGAGATTAGGGGTTGACCCTAGTGTGGCCAGTAGAAGTATCCTTATAGAGATGCCAAATGGGGGTTCTGTGGTGAGTGACAGAGTCCTCATAGATCAGGAGATAGAGATTATGGGTAGACAGATGAGGATAGATCTGATTCTACTGGAGTTAGCAGATTTTGATATGATCTTGAGGATGGATTTCTTGGGGAGATACAGTACAAAGATAGATTGTGGAAGAAAGAAGGTGAGATTCCACATAAGCCCTGATCAGTTCATATTTGGTGAGGGCAAAGTTGACAGCATGATGATCTTTTGTGTCCAGGCGAGCAAATTGATGAGACAGGATTGTGTAGGATACTTGGCTAATGTAATATGCAGCAGTGAAGAGGGTCCAAGTATCGAAAAGGTGCCAGTAGTCAGAGAATTCAGAGATGTCTTTCCAGACGAGTTACCAGGGTTACCTCCAGATAGAGAGTTGGAGTTTAGTGTTGAGCTTCTTCTTGGTACGACTTTAATTTCTAAGGCTCCGTACCGGATGGCTCCAACTGAACTCTAGGAGTTAAAGAAGCAACTTCAGGAGTTGACAGACAAGAGATTTATCAGGCCGAGCTGTTCACCTTGGGAAGCTCCAATTCTATTTGTGAAAAAGAAAAATGGGTCAATGAGGATGTGCATTGACTACAGGGAGCTGAACAGAGTGACAGTGAAGAACAAATGTCCCCTGCCAAGGATAAATGACCTCTTCAATCAGTTGAGAGGTGTAGTAGTGTTTTTGAAGATTGACTTGAGATTAGGCTACTATCAAGTCAGAGTGGTAGACAGGGATGTCCCCAAGACTACATTCAGGACCAAATACGGGTATTATGAATTTGTGGTGATGCCCTTTGGGTTGACTAATGCCCTAGTGATCTTCATGGATCTAATGAATCGGGTATTTCATGACTGCTTGGACCGGCTCATAGTGGTGTTCATAGATGACATTCTAGTGTATTTCAGAAATGTGGCAGAGCATGAAGAGTACCTCAGATTTGTGCTTCAGAGGTTGAGGGATAGACAGTTTTTTGCCAAGTTCTCCAAGTACGAGTTTTGGCTCGACCGAGTGGCTTTTTTAGGTCATGTAGTTTCAGTAGAGGGGATTTCAATGGACCCCGGCAAGGTAAAAGCAATATTAAGTTGGCCAAGGTCGAAGACAGTAAAAGAGGTGCGAAGCTTCCTTGGGTTGGCAGGCTACTACAGGAGGTTTATTGAGGGGTTCTCGAGCCTAGTGAGGTCTCTTACTGCCTTGACTAGAAAAGAGACTCCATTTGTGTGGACAGAGGAGTGCGAGACGCGTTTTCAAGAGCTTAAGCAGAGATTGACGAGTACTTCAGTGTTAGCATTACCTCAGGAGGGGGTAGAGTTTGACATCTACACAGATGCATCCCATCAGGGGATCGGGGTAGTTCTGATGCAGAATGGTAGGGTCATTGCTTATGCCTCTAGGCAATTGAGGGATCATGAGTTGAGGTACCCTACCCACGACTTGGAGTTAGCAGTAGTCATATTCACCTTGAAGATTTGGAGACACTACCTATATGGAGTCAAGTGCAGTATCTATTCAGACCATAAGACTCTGAAATATTTATTCACCCAGAAGGAGCTTAACATGAGGCAGAGGAGATGGTTAGAGCTGGTGAAGGACTATGACTGTGACATCAGATATCACCCAGGACGAGCCAATGTAGTGGCTGATGCCTTGAGTAGGTGAGTGGCCTTATCAAGTCTTTTTGTTCAGAGAGAGCTACAGTATGAGATTGCCAGAGAGCAAATTGAGATAGTGACTGTAGGATTCTCCAGCCTGCAGATCAGATCCTTACTGTATGATGAGATCAGAGCCAACCAGATGTCAAATGAATGGATTCAGAGTATGCTTCAGAAGATGACAGAGAGATCAGTGCCAGATTTTGAAGTCAGAGATGAGATCTTGAGATTCAGAGACAGAGTGTGTGTACCCCAGAGTTCAGAGTTGAGACAGAAAATTTTGTCAGAGACACACAGTGCGGTGTATTCAGCACACCCATGTAGCACTAAGATGTACCAAGATCTCAAGGATAATTTCTGGTGGTCAGGAATGAAGAAGGACATAGCAGACTTCATCTCCAAATGTCTGATATGTTAGTAAGTTAAGACAGAACACTAGAGACCCTCAGGATTACTTCATCCCTTGAGTATTCCTGAGTAGAAGTGGGAAGACATCTCGATGGATTTCATTTCTGGTTTTCCCAGAGTCTAGAGAGGATTTGACGGTATTTGGGTGATAGTGGATCGACTCAGCAAGTCAGCTCACTTTCTGCCAGTTAGACAGGGCATGTCTACAGACCAGTTGGCACGGCTCTACATCAGAGAAGTGGTGAAACTCCACGGTGTTCCCAGGACGATGGTGTCAGATAGAGACTCCATATTCCTGTCAACTTTCTGGAGATCATTGCAGAGATCATTGGGAATCAGGCTATAGTTCAGCTCAGCATATCACCCTCAGACAGATAGCTAGACTGAGAGGGTGAATAAGATCTTGGAAGATATGCTGAGAGCCTGTTGTATGGACTTCCAGACCGATTGGGTAGAGTTACTTCCTCTAATGGAATTTGTCTACAATATTAGTTATCAGGCAACCATTCAGATGGCTCCATTTGAGGCATTGTATGGTCGGAAGTGCAGATCTCCTCTTCATTGGGATGAGATTGGAAAGAGAGATTCTCTGGAGACAGTTGTGGGACTAGAGACTACTCAGAGGATGATTGAGTAGGTCAGAATCATCAGGCAAATAATGAGACAGGCCTAGGATTGACAGAAAAGTTATGTTGATCTAAGGCGTAGGGAGATTGAGTTTTCAGTGGGTGATAAGATATTTCTGAGAATTGCTCCCTACAGACAAGTTCTCAGATTTGGAAAGAAGAGGAAGTAAGCCCCTAGATTTATTAGTCCCTACGAGGTACTTGAGAGAGTAGGGACAGTCGCCTACAGACTTGCATTGCCAACCAGCATGGACAGGATTCATAACATCTTCCATGTGTCTCAGTTGAGGAAGTATGTGGGAGATCTATCTCATGTACTTCAATTTTCAGAGGTGGATTTGGCAGAAGACCTGAGCTATCAAGAGCAGCCAGTTCAGATCTTAGACTTCAAAGTCAAAGTCCTCCAGAATAAAGACATCCTACTTGTGAGGGTCTTGTGGCGCAGCTAGAGAGTGGAGGAAGCCACTTGGGAGATAAAAACTGAGATCAGGGATAGGTTCCCAGAGTTATTCAGGTAAATTTCGGGGTCATAATTTTTATAAGGGGGGAGAAAATATAGCATCCCAAATTAGAAAAGCCCTTAGAGGTAGAGTTTTGGGGTTAGAAATAGGATTCAGAAATAGATTAGGAGTCTAAGAGAGTTTAGGGGTGAGTTGGTAAGTTTCCAGAGCTGTGTGGCCTTTGTATGTTCCTTTAGGGAGGTTTCAATCATGCAAAGCACAGGAAATGAATTATATTCATTTTCCCTGGTGCACTCCCGTGCACTTTGCCCTACACGCCCGTACAGATGGGATTAATGAGAGAGAGACAGAAGATTAAGTTATTTCTCACCCGATTTTCCCATTTCAGCCAGTATTTTCTCTTTGTTTCAATAACTTCCAGCAGTAGACTAGATTTCCAGCCACCAACAGCTCCCAATCCAGCAAGAGAAACTAAAGATTAGCTTAAGAGATAGATTCCAGTAGCCATGTCAAGAGGTAAGTGTTTCTTACTTCTTTCTTGCGTTGAGATTTAATTTGAATTTGGTTGAGAAATGTCATGGATTCCTGCAATTCCAGGTGAGCCCTGTCAATGCAGAATCAGACACACGCCCGTGTGCCTGTATGAGCACGCCTGTGTGTCTTCGATTCTGCAAGGACATGCCCGTGTGCATGAAGTGCGCATAACCAGAATGTAGAGGACACGACCGTTTGTCTTGAGGGACATGGCTATATGTCAGCTATTTCAGTGAAATTGTCCAGAAATTCCAGAAGCGCGCACGACCGGCTTCATGGCCAGTGCACGACCCCGTGCGTTTGGGTACACGCCCGTGTGCCTTTGCCATGCACACCCGTATGTGTCTCATGTATGACCGTGTGCCTTGCCTACACACCCGTGCAGTAGCAGAAACTTTCCAGAATTCAGTAAAAATGAAATATAAAGGATGGGTAACCTTTTCAATGGCTAATACACATCAGATAAACATGAAATCAGTTAATTAATGCTGCATGAGCATACAATGACATGGCATGTAGCATGAGAGAGGATCAAGGGATCCAAATTCCATAGGTTTCAACATTCAGAGCTCGACATACGGGTTAGAATTTGGGTGAACTCGAGGGGGCATTGTGGGATCTAGCTTTCTAACACTAGTCAGATTGTCCAACATTTATTCAGCTTTCTAGCCAGTGGCTAGACTGTTCAACCTACTTGGCCAGGATGCCGAATCCCTGTGTTCATCAGCCTGATCAGCACAGCAGGTACCTTCATGTACATATAAATTATTCAGATACATGCATCATCAGCTATTTCAGATATCAAACCATGACATACATTTCATGATATGATTAATAATGAGAACAGATAACAGAATAATCAGTTTCAACGCCAGCAAGCGACTAGATGTATGATTAGGGTCGAGGCTAGGTATGTATATTATTGTGTGTTGCTTGCTTGGGTTGAGGGAAGTAAGGAACACATACTGGGTGATCTTTATCACTCATCCTCTTTCCTCATTCCTTCTTCCTACCTTTGCAGGTCAGAGTGCTGCTGGCGAGGAGCGGGTGGACCCAGGCTATCGAGAGAGGACCCTACATATACAGTTTGCAGTTTGTATTTTCAGTTTTGGACCTGTTGGGTCTTGTAATGTAAATATATATACTCAGATGTAAAGAACAATGTACAGAACAGTTGTAAATATATGAAAAAGCCATTATGGGCTCATTGTATATTTATATTTCAGTTTCAGATTTTCAGCTTTTGCTAATGTATAAATGTAATCAGTAGCAGTAGATTTCCTTTTCATAGGATTCTCGTCGCGGTGCCAAATTCCAGATTATCAATAAAAAGAGATATATTATTCAGCAGCAAGGGTACTCGTGGCGACGGGTCCTACAGGTTAGGATCGAATGTTCAGAGACTAAGCTACATATATTTAATATTTTGTTTTAATTTTCCTGGGTTATTATTCTTTTTGGCCTCTTTTATTCTTGGCTTACTTGGTTGTATAGACATTGAGACAAGTCCTTTGGCTTTTGCGATAATCCTTCTTGAGCTTTTATATCAAGCTCTTTCAAAGATAGTCTCTTAAGAGAAACTTGCGTCAATTTTGCCAGCTTGTCTCCTCTCATGGCATGTGGGCATCAAGGTTAGGTTGTTTGAGCTCAGCTTTTGATTTGTCTATAAATTTTTTACTTATTAACAAAAAAACATTAACAAATAGACAATCATAAGGATAACCATTTACGTGCTTGATCACATGTGTTGTTAAGTTAAATGCAATCAATATGTATGTAATAAATAAATAGAGATAAAGTAGGGTGGGATGAACAAAATAAACACTTAGAGGAATGAGGAGCTAAGAGGCTAAACCCCTCAGGATGTACCTATATAGATTTTCACATTTCTTCTTCAACGACTAGTTCGAACAAGCTTCCTCTAAAAGGCTTTAGACAAGTTTTAAGAAATATAGGTAAATGTGTTGTAAGGAATGGAATCTAAGAGTTTATGTTTTCTTTTGATTAAAAAGTGCAACTGAGAAATTACACAATAGAATGACCAACCTTTTATAATAAACAACAGGCTTACTTTTACAGACTATCTATAATTGTTACCTATGAGTCTATATTGATAGATAAAGATGAACTAACATGTCTATGGGTCATGTAAAAAGTTTCATCTATGGATGATCAACCATATGTAGACACAATTATAACCAGCCTATCCATAGGCCTAGCGAAAACTGAGTTAGATAGATTATGCTTATAAACATGAACTTTGATATTACATAGGTTAAATGGATAATAGGTTATGAAAGCCTACCCTTTTGATCCCTATCCCAAATCACAACCTAGCCAATTGATAAGTGTCAATTGCATGTATAAATCCATGGTCAATTTATAGAGTTTTAAGGGGCGATTTGACTATTTTACCCCTATTATGTATATATTTTGGGATCATAGGTTTTTATATTTAGTTTTGTAGGAAATGTTGATTTTGATGTGAATTCAATAGAAATCAAGCCAAAAAGACACTTATAAAATACTAGTTGGTGGTTCAAATTTAGTTTAAGGAAGAATAAGTGATCGAAGCAAAAGAAGAGGAAGGAGAGTATTGTACGCCTTACTATAGTGTAATGCCATAACACAAGATGTTGCAAAAATCTAGAAGCTTAGTGTCACAATATGACACCCTAATACCAAAGCATTCAAAAAGGGCAAAAACCCGATACCGCATATGGCACTGTGGCACCAACAGCCTGTACAAAAGTTTTGGTTTTTCAAAACTCCTTTCTAACCCTAGTTATATATATTAATTGTATTTATTTTTGGAAAAGAGAGACCCACCATAGGACAATTTTAAAGAGAATTTTCAAGCACTTTTGAGAGATTTTTTATTTTTGTTTGGAGATTCGATCAAGTGCAACACAGATTGTAATCGAAAGATAAATTTTTAAGAGATTGTAATAAAAATTCAAGATTTCATCAAGTTTCACTCTTTATCTCCATTATGTATTTCTTGAATTTGTGTGACTATTTTCATTTAATTATGAACTAAATCTTTTTTGTTATGACTAGAGCTAGCTAATTTATGGAATTATATTTTTTTTTTTATTACAATTAAAGTGTGTATTAATTCATTGGGAGTTCGTATTCTGAACTTAATTGCTATTAAGAATCTGGCCAATTGTTAAAATTAAGATCGAGAGGTGATGTTGCATAAAAACTATGAGAATACAAACCATAGATTAATTCAATATAGAAATATGTAAATCAATCCATGCAATAGTTATAGGTATAATAGGTTTGTGTTGAAAGCTAGTGGATTCCATAGCACATTAATGCATTTCCATATAATTTAGCTTACATAGAGATATCTGGGTTATTAAAATGTGAAATAGAATTAATATTGCATGAGAAATAATATTGATCAACTTAGAGAGTTCCGTTCTCACATGAACAACGCAACAACTTCAATGGTATAGAAAGCCTACCATAAAGTCAATTAGTGAACCCGAAATCTTAACATCATCTTGCATATTGTAATTAGTTAATTTACGTAGGCTCTATTCTTAATTGTTTTTTTTTTTTGTTTCTACTTTAGTTTAAGTTTTATTTTTGATTCACTTTCGATAGTTTAGATAAAGTTAGGGGTAGTGTCATCTTGGTACTTGCTTACACAATCCTATGAATACGACAACCTTCAACACTTCTCATATTATTTTTGTCTAGTTCACTTGCTAGGAAGTTAAGTTTTAAAACTTAATACGTCAAGTTTTTAGTGCCATTGTCAAGGATTGCATTTTTGACAATACTGAGGTTTACTGCTTCTTATTTTACTTTAGAAATTTTATTTTTTTGTTCTTTTTTTTTTTTTTTTTTTTTACGATGCTACCTAATCTTGTTTTCCTTGCATATTCTCACCTAATGCATAACATGCATTAGTAATCTAATAATTAAGCCTTTCTATCCTGATACACTCTCTATCCGATAATGTGGGATGCTCCCCCAAGTGACTAATATAAGTTGTATTATTGTCTTCCATAGAGTGACCTAAGCAAAAGCTAAAAAATTTAAAGCATTAGCCAATCAGTTTTCTCCTCTGGCAACATGTCTAAACTATATACTCTTGAAGTTGGTGAGCATTTTTTAAAGTTGCTCATAATAGGGTCATACTTGGCAACCATTGATATCAGGGTGATTCTAATAGTGTTGCCTACCAACAAGTCTATGTGTGGTAATAGAAAATCCTTAGGACAAACCTTATTCAAATCTTAGTAATCCACATGTACGCTAACATGCACATCCTTCTTTGGTACTAGTACTATATTAGCAAGCTAGTTTGTATACCTAACTAACTTCAAGAATTTTATGATGATTTACTTTTCTACTTCTTTTTTTATCTTTTGGCGTCCCCTTATTCTTCTAAGTTTCTACATAACTAGTTTGGCATCCTAATGTTTTGAGACGTAGTATTGGGCAATGTCTTTATTAATCCCTAGTATGTCCTTGTAAGTCAAAGCAAACACCTTACCATATTTTTTCATTATTCTTATCAATCTTTCCTTGTTCTCAAGAGTTATGCTTGTGGCAAATTCTATAATTTTAGTTTGTCATTTGTGCCAATATTAATGGAAGCAGTTTTTACATAACTGATCATGAATGTATGTGTGTTATTATCAATGTTATGTATGCATTTATGGCAACTTAAGAAAGAAAAAGATAATTTATTGAATTCATCAAGAAGATTATTCATGTCATTACAAATAAAAATGTTACTATAAGTGTCAAATAGGTCTTCAATTAGCAGGGTGTCCTTAAGGATCATGTGTATCCCAGACTTGTTATCAATTTCCTCGGCTTGGAATGGCACCTTGTTATCCTTTTCTCCTACTTATCCTCTTGGCTAGAAACTCAACTCTGCTTGTAAGGTAATCACCTCTTTTAGCCTCTTCTTCAGTTGATTTTTCTGCTCATCATATTTTTATTATGTCCATATGAACAGGTTTATGGCTTTTTCTCCTATGATAGTAGAGTGAACACTTCCACTAGTGTTTGAATTCATCATCTGAAAAAAATTCTATGAAGCCCTTTCTTTTATATATCTTTTCTTCCTATGACATCCTTCTCTTTCTCATTCCTTAGGACTTTTCAATCCTTTTAAGATTTAAAATAGGATAGAGTGGTGATGCCTTTTCCACGACATCATAACCTTGTTTTAGGTACATACTGTTGCCTACATTTTATATTCATAACAATGAAACAATATTCTTCAGAGTTGATATCACTAACTTGGAATCCTTCTAACACTAGTGGCTTACTCCGAAATGCCACTACCTTATAATCTTTATTGGCATGAATTGTAACAATCCCATTATCATGTAAGAATTTGATCTTTTGATTAAAGGTCATCAAGACTTCATTAAGTAGATGAAACCAACTTCTCTCTAATAGCAATGAAAAAAATGATAAGATGTCTATCATTACAAACTTTATATCTATAGATATGGGCCTTATAGTCTTTATCTTCATAAAAGTACTAACAACTTTCATTTTGCTTGAGTAATATACACAGATCACTACGTTAGATGGCTACAAATCAACCAAAGTCTTCATCAATTTGCTAAAAAATTTTTAGTGGCCAGACACTTAATTACTAACCTATCATCTACCATCATGAAAGGATACTTGTTACTCTCGATTATAGCTTGAATATATAGTGTTTTTGCATGGTTATTCCTTTTAACTAACACTCATAAAAAAAAAAAAAAAAACTCATAGGCCCCTTCTTGTTAAAGGTCATCATCCCTATCAACTTTTCTAGGTTAGAATGACTGACATTGTCACAGCCTCTAATATAGTCTCCATCACTTATTGATGTTTTTCTAGATACATAAGCACCTTCCATATAATAATACTAGGTTGAGTTCTTTTCAGTTGCTTAACTACCATCATCTTCCAACTTAGCGATCATTTACCCTTTATCTCTCACTCTCTCTCTAATTCCCTTTCTTTTTCTCATTTCTTCTCTTTCTCTAATTCTTTTCTTTTTTCTTTTTTCTTCTCTTTCTCTTGTTCTCTATCCTTACCATACATCAGACTATTTCTAGTCATGTGAAAGACCTTTTGCTTATTTTCCTCTTCTTCCTTAGTCATACTCTAGATATTAATTAGGCCTTCATTGCTTGAATTAGTCTAGATCTCGCTCATCTTTACTCTCTCTGTAACATCCCTTGACTCAGCCATATACAACCTTAATGGTGGTAGAACCTACATTTAGTTAAAGGATTATGCCCTATGTTTGCGTATCTCTCCAAGTCATTTATCTTTCCATTATCTATGAGGTCTAAGACCTTGTGCTTTAGCCTCACACATCTATTAGTCTCATGTCCCCAACATTGATGATATTGAAAAAATAAAGCAATATTATAACTAAATAACAGAGGATTAGTTGCTGGCCTTGAGGCCAATAGTTGTAATATCTCCTTGTATACTAATATCTCAAATACCTTTGACAATAGCACTTTGAAATTAGGTTAATATATAATAAAGCTCATATCTATAGTTTTCGTTGCACCAAAACTAGACTATCTTGAATTCCCTTTATTCACATTAGACTTCTTTACACTATTCCACTTTTGCATTGCCAAATGACCTGAGATGTCATTGTTGGTGTATATGTATGAGGCTAGTCATGTCGCCTATAATAAACTGGTTTAGGCATGTATTGTTCGTATACGAGACAATTGACATTAAATATGGGATCTATTGATTCATAATGGTCTTCTAATGAGTTCTTAGATAAACATCAATAAACACTAGAAACCAAAAGTCTTTGGCCAGAGAAAATATAAAGTCACATTAGAGGTGCTCATGTAAATTTGTTTTAGATGTATTGATTAACAATTTGTATATGATTAAGCAAAATGGTGTTTAAACATTATTAACTTTTCTTAATCGTGATAAGATAACAGAAGGATTTTACGACACGACATGTACCATCAGATTATGGTTTATATATAGAGCTTGTACTTCATTGTGATTTAGGGGTTATGAATCATTATTAAATGATATCTATAATCAGTAGGAGTTTCAACAATAAAGGATTATGATGAAACATATCAAGAGTTAATATTGCGTCCATAGCTTAGTCATGGTAAACCTAAAAGGTTACACATAAATCTTTATACAGTTTAAAGAGAAGTATACATATTATTAACATGACTAAAAATATTCAGATTTAAAGTATTACATAAGAAAAATATGTATTAGTGAGAAATGACTATTCAAATGAGATAACATTTATAAGGGTAGTAAAGTAAAATTAGATAATTATTAAATTAGATCTAATAATAGGTTAAAATAAATTAAATTAAATTCCAAGGGTTTTTTTTGGCAAAAAAAAAATTTATAAACAAATAGAACATGAGTAAAGCCCGAACAACCTACCCACGATGACATAGCATTTAAAAAGAATGAGTAGCAGATAAAATCAAAGCACGTCTCTGTTGAATGACTATCTCAGAAAATGCACAAAAATATTCAGCAACAAAAGGAAATAAAATTACAAAGATCTAGCCCAACTTTGTACAAAGGAGACTTGGCCCACCTAGAACAGGGGCCTATAGGAGCATCAAACCTAACCTTGTACAAAGGAGACCTGACACATCCTTAAAGGGGCTCATAAGAGCAATTTAGGCAAAAAAGGAAACACGCTACAACCGAAAAGACTTTTCCCAACCTATAAGCCTAACTAGCCACTCACCTTTATCAGTGCCTTGGTCAGGAGAAGAAATCTAATGAGTTGTACTCGTAACTTGGCCTAAGGACACAAAACTTGTACAATAGCAATAACCCTTGAATATAGAACACAACCTAGTTAATTCTAATAAACCCATAACCCATAACTCTACAAAGTTCATCCCAACCTACCTAACATAAATTGAAAACCTAATTCCAAAGAAAAGGCCTAGTCTTACCTATGCCAGACGTCAAAGCTAAGAAACTAGCCTAATTCTCTTTAACCAACTTCAAGCCCTTGGAAAAACACTCTATGACACTCAAGAAAGTTGATCTAAAGGTGGAACTAATAGTCGTAGTAGCAATAATCTTCTACCTACGATAAGCAAGCTTATCTTTATAAGAATTGAAAGCAGATTTATCCACCTTTACTTTGTCTATTAAACTGATAGAAAGACCAAGATGGATGCTCATTAAATAACTTCTAAAGCTACTATAGTCTAAGACCAAGGAAATGTAATCACCAAAACAAAGTGTTGTAATAACTTAGCTGCCCACCAGATTTAAAGCCTCACTTATTGCCATTGCAAATTCCTTCTTAATTCTCATAATATGATTGCTCCTAACTTTGATCTACATTAAAGAGGCATGAGCCATTTTTGAAGCAAGTGCATGTTATAGTGCACATAATCAGTGCATGTAACAATAGAAAAGATCTAACCTTCTTATTTTCGTCTAGTAAGCTTACCTTTGTTCTAATGCACTAGCTAAATTCTAATCCAATAAATCCAAGCCATGACAACATATAAGATGCCAAAAGAGCAGTTGTTACATACTTAATCCAAGGCTAACAATAACAGATTTAAATGTCACCCAATACTTATGAAAGCTAACATATGGAAAGAGATGTATTATTGCATGCACAGTGCACATAAATAGTGCATGCAACCAGCCAATATTAAGTAGCTAGTAGCTCTTTTATTAGTAGACATCAGAAATAAGTAGCAGTAGCTCTTCTATTAGTAGAAATCCGAAATAAGTAGCAATCTACGCATAAGGCATTCCACCTTGGGATTTCTCAAACGGAAAGAGAGTTTTTCTACCATGATTTCTTATGCTAGAAGCATAAAATTCATGGCCAAGGAATTGAAACATTGTCATATGTATAGTAAGCAATGCATACAACTGAATAGAATTAAATATAACTAGTATTTGGTAAAAAAAAATGCATAAAAGGAGGAATACACAATACCCCAATAGAACTATTCCCAGCCACATTAGCACAGATGATAACCTAACTTGCAAGCCTCATAACATGCTTTACATTATTATCTTCCCACCTTTCCTAAGTTAAAATCACCAAATGAAGAGATATGTTTTGTTACATGCATAGTATATGTAAATAGTACATGTAGCAAATACTTATCTCCTAACCTTTAGCCCACGTTTTAGTGAACAGAAACAAGTAAGGTAGTGAGTCCAACACTCCTAACCTATACTACCTATACCCAAAATTAAGAAAGAACATTTGTATATAATTCACACATCTAATAGTGTATAATAATATTCCTTTCAATTTCCAATAAATTTTAAAAAACTTGTAAACCAACAAACACATTAGTATTAGTCCTTTCTCATATTCTACTTTAAAACCTCTTCTTGCATAAATATTTCTAAGAAAAAAGACAATCACATGGCTTTTGTGAGTCCCTCTCCTACTTTGACAACCCAATAAGGAAATAGTGCAGCTAACCTTATCCCTATCTTATGAAGAAGATTCATGACTTTTAAGCATATTCCAAGGAAGAACCTAACTAGTGGCAAGGATTCTATTTTGACTGAAGGATGGAAACTTAGACAACTTCACTTCTTTATCTTTAATTATTCTTCTAATTATCTCACACACCTTCTTTTTAGTCAAAGATCCTTTTGTTTCTCTCTTTTTATATATGTTAGATAATGATTTCTAAACTCATTTTAGTAGTGGTAAACCTAAGAGAGTTCCTTTTCCATTATCTAGTTATCTTCTCAACATACTTGTCCTACTTTTGGCTAGCTAAAGTTGCTCCTGTTAAGAATTTTGCTCTCAATGAAAATATTATACTCATATTGAAAAAAAAGATAATTAATATTTTCATTATGCAAATCACATAACACATTAGTAGTGTTAGCACATAGTTTATAACTTTGTATTTTGTCCTAAGCAGTCAACCTTTTTCTCACAATAAGCCAAAAAAATGATGGCATGTCGGGGAATGTATTTCTTATGCCAAATTAGGTAGGCCTATCTAACTTTATCTTTTCTCTCCCTAAACTCATTCTAAGCAGAGTTAATGGAGAACTTACCATTAACGTTAGGTATCCAAACGACTTATCATTTCCATCTATCGACTTATTTATGTTAGCACTTTTCACTTACATCATCTTACGAAAGTTAGCCATTGGCCAATTCTATTCACTATTCTCAACGATATCATTGACCTTAGCATGCTTGTTGATTCCTAAGTCATAGATGATTTTATCATCATAAAGTTTTGCCAGTGGTCTAAAAGGGTGCTAATTGTCCCTACACAAGTGGGTTTTTTCTCTCTATTGCCAATTTTGTTTTGCATTCCATCTCATAACTTGAGAAACTTCTTCCACCACCAAAGGATGTCACTAGAGCAATGAATATTCCATATACTCCTATTCTTCCGTCTTTTTTTTTTTTTTCACCCACACAACCAAATAAATGAGCCTTTACTTTGAACAATATTCCATAGATGATGAGCTATAATAGCCTTGTTCCATTCTTTACTAATTCTTAGCCTTAGACCAGCCTCCTCACAATACTTACATATTTCCTTCTAAGTAACTTCAGCCTCACCTATGTTAAGCCCCCTACCACTCCAAGAAAAAAAAAAAATTCTAAGCTTTGCATCAATTTCCTTAAAAATTTATTGGGATGAAAAAAATGAGTTACCTGAAAGACTTGAAGGCTGAATAAAATAGCTTTAATGAGCACCAATCTTCTAGTATAAGAGAAATGTTTACTCTTCAAGTATAAGATATGTCCAAGAACTTTATTAATCAAAGGTTTGCATTTAACCTTAGTTATCTTTATAAAAACCATCGAAACTTTCAAGTACCTAAAAGGAAAAGAACTTTCCTTATACCACTGATAAGTCTCATCTTTTCTTCCTTATACACCTTAGACAAGAAAATATTACTTTTATCTCTACTGACTTTTAAGACTGACCAATTTTGAAATATCTAAAGCGCATTCTTAAAAGTCTAAATGGAATTCTCCTTTGCCTTATAAAACAAGATAAGGTCATCAACAAAGCATAAGTGGGTTATTTTACACTCTTTACATTTTTGGTGGCATTCAAAATTCCACTTATCAACCTCCTTTTCAATAATTTTAGCAAAAGCTTTCATTGCGATAACAAAGAAAGAAGAGGACAGAGGATCTCCTTAACCATTTTAAGCTCTAAAAGAAACCTTCTAGCTTACCATTAATATAGATAGAGAATATAGGCATAATGATACATTCCTCGTTCCAATGAATGAATGTGGAGTAAAAATAATACCTCTTAAGACAAGCTAAGATAAACTCCCAATTTACCATATCGTAACCTTTCATTAAGTCAATATTTATGACACATCTTTTCCTATTCTTAGTATGCCTATGATATTTATTAAAAAGCTTATTGCAAAAGAGAATGTTGTCTCTAATCTTTCAACCTTTAGTAAAGGTTGTTTGAGCTCTATTCTCACAATCAAGGAGCAAACCTTTCAATCTATTGGTAATGACTAGGATATATATTTATATATTGTGTTATAACAAGCTATCGGTTTAAAGTTTCTGGCATAGAAAGGATTATTACATTTAGGCACAAACTGAAGGATAGTGCAATTAACTTCTCTTAAAGGTGGCCTATTATCAAAGGAATACTTTATCGCTTTAATCAAATCCTTCGCCACAGTCTCTTAAACTTCCTTTAAAAACATAGCACTAAAACTACCAGGCCTAGGGCCTTTTTATTGCCCGTAGAAAAAGTGGTCTCTTTCATTTCTTCATTAGTTATATTTTTTACAATCTCATAAGCCTTGTTAGTTGAAATTCTATAATCAAATAACATAGGCATGTTTTCCCTTTCGATCTCTCTATCATTACTAGAAAGAATGCCCTTGAAGTGGCCTACTATTATTTCTTTGATTTGGTCTTTCTCAAAAACCAAGTTTTCACTTTTATCTTTGATAGCTTTAATGGCATTTTTATTCCTATGACCTTTGAGACATTTTAAAAAATAGCTAGAAATTTGGTCCCCCTCCCTAATTCATTTAATTCAATATTTATACTTTAATAGGGACTCCTCCATTAAGCTAATTTTCTGATTTGCCTTGGAAAGATCTCGTTCTTTATCAACAAGCATTTCAATATGAGGATTAATAAGGAGTCTAGCTTAGAATCATCTACCCTATCCTTGGAGTGCTTAACCCTCTTAGAAATGCACCAAAACTCTTTTCTATTCGATTCTTTTACTTGCCTTTAACAACTTTTAACTTCTTAACTAATCTAAACATTGGTTACCAAAAATCTTACCATCCTAACTCTCTCTAACTAAAGGTAGAAAACGATGATCAAAGGCCCAGTAATTGAAGAACTTGAAAGGACATTTCCTCTCTCCTATCATATCATCACATTGAACAACTAAAGGGCAATAGTCAGAAATCCCGTTAGGAAAAACAATATCAAACAAATTGGGAAATCTATTAAGCTATTTATTAACAGTTTGTCAAGTTTGCATGTTATCCTACTAGGCCCTTCACTCATATTGCTTCATGTCAAAAACAAACTAACATGTCTTAACTTATCAAGATGAGTTCTGTTACAATAGTCACTAAACTCTTCATCTTGATCACTATACTAACTGAATCCATTAATTTTCGCATCCTTCTTTCTTATCGTATTAAAGTCACTCATAATTGCATAAGGCTTATTTTCAATATTACTACTAATCCTAAAAATGTATTCTCGCAAACTTCTTCTTTTAATATAAGTATTAACCTTATAAATAACTGTAGCCAATAGCTTATCACCAAAAGTAGAGGTTTCAATCTCATAATAGATTAATTGCTCATTATGCTTAATCATCTAAACTCTAATGCTATTATTATTACATGAAACCCATATGCAACCCCTTTAACTAGAGTAATAGTTATTAACCCATTACCAGTCCCCACATATACTGCTTCTAACATTCTCACTATAATTCTCTCTAGCCTTGGTCTCTAAAATTGCTAAAAGGTCAAATGAATTACTCCTAATAAGCTTTTTGACCTTCTTTTGCTTTAATGAGGCATTCAAACCCCTTATATTCCAAGTAACAAGATTAATCATTTATTTTGATATAAAGTTGCCCACTTTCTTCCTTCTTCCCACTCTTCTTTTTGTTTCCCTTTTAGTCTTTTTTAAATCCCAAGTACTTAACCTTTATTTCATCAATTATAATGGTTTTGCCAAATGGTCTCATTTAAGGCGACTCCTCTATCCTCTCACCTTCTTTATCTTGTTTTGAACCTGTACTACCCATTTCATTGCCCAATGTACCATTTCTTCCATTCAAGCCCATGAAGGTTGTAGTTTATACTTGTATTTCCATCACTTTACTTGGCTCCACTTCCGTATTAGAAACTTAAGGATAATCAACTTCCTTAAGGTGGTTGAACTTCCTTCCTTCATCAATAACCATAACATCCACTATTTGAATAACTTTTCTATCATTCATTTTTCCCAATATCTTATATTATTACTTTGTTTTTGTTGAGAAGTGTTCCCAACTTTTTTTTTGTAAGTAAATAATTTAAATAAAAGAACAAAAAACAAACTAAGTTTAACTAATTGGGGTTAACTAGCAACCAACTGAGCAAACAAAACACAAACCCCAAAAAAACCCTCTCTTGTTGCCCTATCTAAACTTTAGCAAAGATAAAGTGCAAGAAAGACTTTACAACCGATAAGACCTAGCAAAGGTTGGTTCTATACAAAAGCCACCAAAAAGCCAAAAGAAAAACTATACAACTTCATCCATATAGGCCATTTCTAATTATCTAAACTATACCTAATCCTTTAGAAGTGGTTATACACAAGATAGCCAAACCCTTAACTAAATACCCATAAAGCAAAAAACTAAAAATGTCCATGCTTTTTGAAAATGCTTTAGCCTTGGTTTCACTAAAAATCCTAGCAAAGTTCATCCAACTTCACCTTATCTACTTGTAGAACCATTGAAAAAGCCATAACCAAACCATAGTTATATGTAACTCCACATTCGGCCAAGGTACACTAAGATTAGCTACTAATCACTATGAGAGATACCATTGAAAGGATGCTTACATGCTTTTAATTAAGATGCTAAGAACCCTTCCCAAAGCTCTAAGAGAAGTTAGCTAAAATTTCCACAAATCAATAACCAACTTGTAGTCATACACCTTAAGCATTTTATTTTCTTGCTTTATTTTCCAGCAAGGGGAAAACCCCTTTAGTAAAGCTTGCATGTAGAAGAATAAGCTATCCAAAACTTCTAAGGATCACTTGCAAAAACCCTACTCAAACCTATAAAAAAATTAGCCAAATCTAGGTATTTTGCCCATAATTTACTGTTTATAAGAATAGTACCTATAAATAGTAAATAAGTTATTCTAGGGTTAAAACACCAAAAATAAGCCTTAAAATTTGTCTGAATACTGGCCTTCGAGTTCTCGCATATGCAACTTATCTAAGTCAAGGTGATAGATTCTAAAATAGGAGAAACACTTTGAGCAATCCAAAATAGATATGGAAACCAGAAAACCAAGTCTTAAGTCCTTGCCAAGAACTCTTGCCCTTTAACAACAAGAGCTTGCAATAAAAAAACAACCAAACACATTATAATGCTTCCCCTGCTTTTCACTCTTGAATCTATCCTCAAAATATGCAACCCAAGAAACTTATCACACACTAGGCACAAGTGAACTACTCTCTTACTTTGACAACCTAATAGGAAAGAAAAGAAACTAATCCTTAGCCTATTAGTAAGAAAAAGAATCATGGCTTTTGAAGATACATAAAAGAAAGGCCTAATGAATGGTAAGGGTTCTATTTTGGTTAAAGATAAAAAAGTTACTTAACTCTGCTCTTTTATCTCTAATGAGTCTTTTCAAGATAACACAAACCACCTCTTTTGACAAGGAACCTTTCGCAAAAATTTTGTTATTTCTCTCATGCCATAGATTATAGATAATGACTCCTAAGCTCAACTTTGTAGTAATCTCCTCAACATACTCATTTTACTCTAGACTCTTATAGCTTAACTTACTTAGGTTAAGGACATTGCTCTAGATGAAATAACTATAACCACAATGAAAAAAGAGATGGCTATATTTTCATCATGCAAATCACACAACATATAAGTAGTGTTAGAACATAAATCATACCTTTGCAATTTGTCCGAGTGGTCAACCTCTTTCTTAAAGAGAGCCAAAATATGATAACATGTCAAGGTATGTACTTTTTATGCCAAATGAGGTGAGCCCAACCAACCATAACATTTTTATTCCTAAACTCATTCTAAGTAGAATTAATAGAGAACTTAGCATTCACAGAAGGCTCCCAAACAACCCTATCTATTCCTTCTATTTGCTTGCATAAGGTAATACTTTCACTTCAATCATTTTAAAGAGTTAGCCACTAACCAATTCTAATCTCCATTCTTAATGATCTCCTTGAATTTTGTATACTTCATAATCCTTGAGTCATAAATAATTCTTTCACTGTACTATCAGGCAATAGTCAAAGATCTTATTAGAAAGAACAGTGTCAAATGAATTAGGGAATCTGTCAAGTTATTTATCATCAACCAATACTTTGTCAAGTTCACATGCTATCCTATAAGACCCTTCACTCATGTTACTCCAAGTCATATATGGATCATTATGTCTTAAGTCATTAAAGTAGGCCCTATTGCAACATTTGTTACTTCTAGTCTTGATCACTTCACTGACTTGTTCTATTAATTTTCTCATTTTTCTTCTTTATCACATTAAAGTCACCTATAATCACCTAAGGATTATTTCTAATATTATTACTAATTCTAATTATATCCTCTCACACATTTCTTCTCTCAATGTGACCATTAGCACCATACACAAATGTGGCCATAAACTTATTTCCAACGAGAATAGACTCAATCTCATAATAGATAATTTGCTTTATAATCTGAACTCTAATGCTGCTTTTATTCCACAAAACCTAGCTTTGACCTCTTTGACTAGAGTTATAGTTATTAACCCATTGCTAATCTTTACTTATGCTACTTTTTACACATTTACCATTATTCTCCCTAACTTTAGTTTCCAAATCGCCAAAAGGTCAAGTAAATTACTCCTAATGAGTTTTTGATCTCTTTTTGCTTTAAAGGGGCATTCAATCCCCTTATATTCTATGAAGCAAGACTAGCCATTTATCTTAATTACAAGTGACTTACTTGCTCTTTTTTCCCACTCTTCTTTTTGGTTCCCTTTTGGTCTTTCTTGAACCACAAATGTTTAATCTTAATTTCATCCATTATAATAGCCTTATTAAATGGTCTTATTTAAGAAGATTCCTCTATCCCCTCACTTTCTCGCTCTTATTCTAAGCTTACATTGGTATCCTCATTGTCCATCGTTTTATCACCACCAGTCATGACCTTAGAGGTGATTATCTCATCTTACATTTCCATCACCTTACTTGGCCTTACTTTCTTATTAGATCTGGGAGGCTGATAAGTTTCTTCAAGGTAGTTAAATTGCCTTCCCTCATCAATAATCAAAACATCCATAATGCGAATACCTTCTCCCTAATTATATTTCCCTAAAATTTCAAGTTTATTGCCTTGGTATTTTTGAGGAGTTTTCTTACCTTTTCCTTCAAGAATAATATTTCCTCTCCCTTTTGCAATTTCTCCATTTCCTAATTCTTTGTTTGCAAACTAAACTTTAGGGCCTACTTGAGCTTGCTTATTCCTCACTTGTCTAGAGTTTTTAGGGCCCTTCTAATGAACCCATTCCTTTGGCTTCCTTATTTACACGCCATTTTAGAATGGGAATATAAGTTGCAACTTGGCATTTAATGGGTCTTCAAGTATAGTCCACTTTCTTCAATTTAATAACTTTTCCATTTAGAAGCTTGATATCCAATGAATATGGAAATGCTTTGTCAAAATCTATTTATATGTTGATCCTAGCAAAGTCCAAACGAGAACCTTCTTTTATTACAACATCAAGTCTTAGAGGATAGCTAATACCATTAGTGATGTAGCTAAAGCTCTTCGAGTTCCAAAATTCTAAGAAAATGCCAAGGATCCTAACCCAAATAGTAATCGTCTTTATCTCTTTGGCCAGCATAGTAATATTCCTCATCCATCTTATAATGAAAAACGGTTGGCCTTTAAGATACCACGGGCCATTATCAAGGACATCATTTAAGTTATCAACATCAAGTCTTTTACTGCCTCACATTTTCTTAGCAAATTTTTTGACTATATGGAATAGTAGCTTTTTGCCAGGGAAAAAGCCTATCATACACGATTCCCATCTTTTAGCTCTTTTATTATTAAGGTCATTAGGTAGTCTAACCATACATTTCCTCCTTTTGAGGAATAAGCAAGTAGAATATATTCTGACTTAAATGATGCTTTCTTACTACTAAAAAGTTTATTCCATGTTGGAAAGAAGCCAACTTATTCACATAACGACTTATCAAACTAGGTACATAACCAACCATTAAAGGATCTCCTAAACTTTTAACAGCCAAAGTATTAGAGGATTTAGCCATGGACACATGTAATGAATCAAACCACACCTTACACATACACCCAAACACACTAACCAACTAGGACATAAATAAAGGAAAGCAATTATAGATTCGTACATGAAGAACATAGTAAACCACATACCAAGAAAAAATAGATGGAACAATACTACACATGAATCATCAACACATAAAGATCCTACATATAATTGAGAGACCAAAAAAAAAAAAAAAACATAAATAGCCTAAATAACTTAAGCTAAGAAATAGGGAAGAAGAAATAGATAGTAGAAAAAGAAAGAGAGCACATCGGGAAAACACGCTTAGCAAAAAGAGCATAGAGCACTAAAGGAACACACATAGGGCACCAAAAGAGTGTACACAACCACATAAATAGAAGATACACATAGATACTCCAAGAAGCATAAAGTCGAGAACCAATAAAATAGGATGTAAAAGGTGATCAAGCCAAAGGTTGACCATCTAGATGATATCGAAAAGAGAAGACCAACATTAGAAAAGGAAAGACATTAAACACTAGGAGAAATAAGGGTGAAAACAACAAGAAAAGAGTTCATTTTGAATTGGAGAGACAAAACACTATAGTAAAATTCATTTTTTTGGTTTATTCATCTCAACTTTTGTCTCGACATTATTTATTCCTTTACCTTTCCCAATTTCTTCATTTTTGAAACCTGTTTTAGCATTATTTTCTTTATGGATTTCATGTGTTTGTTCATTCCAAACTAGCTTGTGTCTCTTAGTGTACTTTTATTATACTTATTCCTTTGTCCTCCTATTCTGCACTTTCCTGTAGGATGTCCATATAAGTTACAAATTTGGCATTTAACAAGTCTATAAGCATAGTCCACTTTCAACTAAATGATCTCCCCATTCGGAAGCTTAATATCCAAGGAATCTAAAAACATTTTATTAAGCTCCATTTTTACATTAATCTTATCAAAGTATAATTGAAAACCTTCTTTTGTGGTATCATCCAGTTGTACTAGTAATGTAACTAAAGCCTTTTGGGTTCCAAAATTGTAAGGGACCACCAAATAGTCTAACCCAAACTGCCATTGTCTTTATTTTTTCATCTAATATAGTAATGTTTTGTGACCATCTTCTAATGAAAAACGATTATACCTCAACGTACCATGTGTCATTATTTAGGACTTTATTCAAATCATCAACATCCTTGAATTTAAGGATTACCATACCCTATCTATTTGAAGTCACCTTAACGAGCCCTTGGTTACCTTGTATTTTCTCTATGAATTTCTTGATAATGTGAAAAGGTGTTTTCTCGCCTAAGAAAAACCTATCGCACATGATTCCTATCTTTTTGTTCCCTCATAAGCAATTTCTTCAGAAAGCCTAGCTATAAGTTCTCATCTTCGTAAGGGGTCAAGAGAGGAATATAGTTCAAAACCGAGGACACCTTCTTACTATCAAATAGCTTGTTATAAGGTTTGAGAGGGACCATCTTAGTCACACTCTAAAAAACCAAACTTAACGCACACTTAGCCTTCACCAAAATAACTAATCTAATATTAGCTTTCACACCCAATGCTTCAGCCATGACACCTTTCATAAAAGACAACCATATACATGTACATACCAACTACCAAGACACACATAAAAGGAAAAGCAAAACTAAACCCACACATAAAGAACACAACAACCTACAAAAAAAAAAAAAAAAAAAAATCTAACAAAAAATAATGCACACACAAAAAACCACATGTAACCAACAAATGAACACACAACCATAAATCACACTCATAACTAGATAACCACACACTCGATCAAACAAAATGAATTTAACACACAAGAGCACCATCTAAATTAAGTAACCAAAGAAGAGCATAAAAAAAAAGGAATTAGAGGAGATAAGAAGGAGAGAGAGCTAACCTAGAGCTAACTCACAACAAGCTAAGCTAAGAACATCGAGAATGCATACAACCTACCTATAGAGAGACAACAGGCATAAAACAAGACAACAAGACAAAGCTTACAAGTAAAAAATGAGAAAAAAGAAAGACAACTAAGCAAGAAGTCGATCAACTAGACAAAGAATAGAAAAAAAAGACTAATACTGGTAAGAGACTACATCAAGCACAAGAAGAACCAAGGATAGTAGTAATGAGTTTATTTGAAAAAAAAGAGAAAAAAATACTATGCTTTGGCTAGATTGTTAATTATATTCAAACAGAAACTTTTTGTATAACTTGGTATTTGGTTTTTAACATTTGTATAG
Organism: Anacardium occidentale; assembly: GCA_026122585.1. Taxonomy (NCBI): domain Eukaryota; kingdom Viridiplantae; phylum Streptophyta; class Magnoliopsida; order Sapindales; family Anacardiaceae; genus Anacardium; species Anacardium occidentale. The sequence goes on from JAJEJH010000082.1 coordinate 362,226, forward strand.
ATCCAGCCAATGCTCCAAAATGATGTTTAATGTAGAGTCTTTAGTTTCTCTTATGCTTTATCTTTACTGGAGCTTAGATAGGTTGATAAAATAGGTCTTGGGTTTCATTTTGGTTCTTTGGTTGATTGCTAGCAAACTATGGTTAACTGAGCTTAGGTTATTCTTGTTTTGTTCTTTTATTTACTCTTTATTTACCAAAATAAAAAATTTATTAATTTTCTCTATAATGATTCATGCATGACTATGCATTTTAGGGATACAAGGATATAACCCTCGTTATTTTACACATATATAAGTAATGGTGTTTTAATCGTGACCAAGTAAGCATTATAATTGTACCTTAGCAATGTATGGTTATGTCCATCAAGTGACACATATTTATCAACATTTTTACTACACTTGTACATCACCTATGATGAATGGTTGTAACACTATAGAAGACACATGTATGAGTGTGAGTTTCTCATATGCACAATCATATATCAATGTTTTACTTTGGCATCTATAACCAAACATCAATATATCTAAGCCAAAACTCAACATTCTATATCAAACAAGTTTGTTTTACTCATGCTTTATCACACTATACAAATTAAGCTTAAAACAAAGCAAATAATGTATTTAGCTTATACAAGATTAATAATTACAACTTATTCAACACATGAAAACACTCAATGCTCTTACATTTTACATCAAGATTACATTTTTTTAACCATAGATCTAGCTTAACATCAGAATCACATGACATAATCAAACTATAATTACATGATAATTGATCAAGATCAACCTTAATCATGCCTACCACATCAATTTACAACATAATATACAATTTCATATGATCTTGTAAAAATTAACTTCTAATTTCATACTCATAACTTAATAATCATCAAATCATCATCAATCATCATTTATTCCTTATCGAACAACCTTTTCATGCTTTAAAATTGGGGATCAAAGATGAATTCAAATAAAGCCAGATTAACTTTCTTTATTAGCTTATTTCTTCTCTCTCTCTCTTCTTATTTCTCATATTAACCTCCAGCCAAAGCTCTGATTAAAAATTTTGCTCAACTCTTTCTAGAGATCACTCAACTTAGAATGAAAAATGAATGACAAAATCAAATATAACATGGCTTTATATAGGCGATATGTAATTGATTAATGTACAGTCGTGCACCATGTAAGTGTCCAATTATGTAAGGTGCTAAAAATCAAATATCCCACTTGTTTCTATGTTGTAAATGTGGTAGTCCTATAAGTTGACATGTATATAGCCAAAAAAAAAACAAAATTGACCATTATACCCCTAATATTAATTATAATAAATTTTAAAACATTAAAATACTAATTACCCCTTATCTATACCTAGAATAAACTTACAAAAAAGTCTTAGTCTTTACAATCTCTCACTAACTGAGTACTATAAAGTATCAATATCCTTCTTAAAACTCAATCTTAACCAACCATTTATCAACATGTAGCATCCTAGATTCAGAAAGCCCTTAGGGGAAGACTTTTGGGGTTTTTAACGAGATTCAGAAAGAGATTGGGAGCCTAGTAAAGTTCAGGGGTGAGTTAGTAAGTTTCCAGAGCTATGTGGCCTTTGTATGAATCCTTTCGGAAGGATTCGATCGTACGAATATGTAGGAAATAAATTAAGTTCATTTTCCCTTGTGCACACCCGTGCACCTTTGATACACGCCCGTGCAAGTGCTTAGTATATAAAGAGAGCCGAGAGTTAAATTTAGTTTTCTCACCCACTTTGTTTTTTCAGCCAAAGTTTTCTCTTCCATTTCAGCTCCTCCTAATCTTAGAGAGGAAATTCAACAGCAAGTAGCTCCCGATCAAGCTAGAGAGCATAGAGATTAGTTCGAAAGAAAAGCTTTCAGAGGTAATGGCGCGAGGTAAGTGTTCGCTTACCTTTTCCTTGAGTTTCCTGGCTTGCTTTGTGATTTTTGATGCCATGCATGAGCTCTTTGCATGTTGATGAATGCTGGGAATGTTTCTATGCCATTGTATATTGATTTGGTTGATGGATTTTAACCATTTGATCCATGCATGTATGATTGATCATGTTGTAGTGAGAGAAACCTAATGCTTCCATGGCAAAATGCTTGATGATTGATGCATGTGAAGTTGGTTGCTCAACTTGTGTTATTTGAGGTGGTGGGAACATGTGTTTGAAGTGGTTTTACAATTGAATAAGATTTGGTTGGTGATTTGTGCAATTTCCGACTGGTGTTCTTGTTGAAGAATAAGACGCACGATTGTGTGCCTGCATGGCACGGTCGTGTGTCTTCGTTCTCCAAAACACACGCCTGTGTGCACGGCCAGAATTCCAGGCACACGCCCATGTATCCTGAGGAACATGCCCGTGTGCTTGCTTTTCAGTGAAATCTCTAGGAAATTCCAGTAGCTTGCACGGTCAGCAGCACGACCAGTGCACGGCCCCGTGCGTCCAGGCACACACCCGTGTGTTAGCCATGCACGCCCGTGTGCTTTGCCCACACGCCTGTGCACTTGCAGATTTTCAGAAAATGATTATTAATTGATTAACTACGCATGCGAATTCAGAATAAAGGCCAAATTGCTTCAGATAAGCATTAGATGAGCATGAGTTCAGTTAATAAGCTACATATGCATACCATGACATTACATGTAGCTTCAGAAAGGATCGAGGGATCCAAATTCAGTAGTATTCAGTATTCAAAACCTGATGTACGGGTGAGAGTATTAGTGTGAATTCGAGGGGGCATCTATGGGATTCAGCTTTCTGACACCAGTAAGAATGTTCAGCAACATTACAATTTCAACCTTCTGACACCAGTCAGATCATCCAGTAGTTATTATTCAGCTTTCTAGCCAGTAGCTAGACTGTTCAGCCCACATGGCCAGAATGTTGAATCGCTGTGTTCACCAAGTCTGATCAGTATAGCAGGTACCTTCGGGTACATACAGATAGAGATATTCAGATGCATGCATCATCAGTTATCCATAAGATTTTATCAGTTAGCATGGCATGACATACACATCATAACATGCATAAATAAGATATCAGTAAATGAATGTGATTCGGATATTCAGTAAATCAATTTTTAGATTCCAACAAGCGCATAGATGTATGAATAGGGCCGAGGCCCAGGTATGTTTGATTATTGTGATTGTTTGTGCTTGCTTAGGTTTTGAGGGAAGTAAGGAGCACTTACTGGGTGATCTTTATCACCCATCCCCCTCCTTCTTCCATCCTTTCAGGTGGATCGTGCTGTTTTCGAGGAGTGGTTGGATCGAGGCTGGCAGAGAGGGCCCACACCACGATCTCAGTATGTATATATGTTTTGGACCTGTGTGGTCATGTTGTAAATGTTTTATGTATCCAGATGTACAGAAACAATATGTATATATACGATAAAGGCCATTAGGCCCATTATACATAACAGATCATGTATATTTCAGTTTTAATCAATGTAAAGCTTCTGTAGCATCCCAGGTTAGAAAAGCCCTTAGGGGAAGAGTTTTGGGGTTAGAAACAAAATTCAGAAATAGATTGGGAGTCTAGATGAGTTCGGGGGTGAGTTAGTAAGTTTTCGGAGCCTGTGTGGCTTTCGTGTTAATCTTTTCGGAAGGATTCGATCAGGCAAGCGAGCGAGGAATAAGTAATGCTTATTTTCCCTTGTGCACACCCGTGCACCCTTGATGCACAACCGTGCGTGGCATAGTACTTAAGAGTGAGCCGAGAGAAATTAGTTTCTTTTCTCACCCGCTTTGCATTTTCAGCCAATTTCTCTCTTCATTTCAGCTCCTCCCAATCTTAGAGAGGAAATCTAGCCAGCGGTTGCTCCCGATCAAACTAGAGAGCATAGAGATTAGTTCGAAAAGTAGCTTTTAGAGGCAATGGCACGAGGTAAGTGTTCGTTTACTTCCCCTCGCATTTTCCCAGTATGTTTGATGAGTTATTTGCATGTGGATGAACCTTGGGAATGAGTATATGCCATTGCATGTTGATTTGGATGATAAATTTTCGTTCTTGGATCTTGCATGTGGAATGTGAATGGTTTAGTAAGAGAAAGTGGTTGCTTTAATGGTGAAATCTTGATGAATGGATCATGTTGTTTTTTATGCTTGATTTGGGCTATTTGAAGTGCTGAGAACATGTATTAGAAGTGAATTTGTGATTGAATTTGAAATGGTTGATGAATTGTGTAATTTCCGGCAAGTGCATTTATTGAAGAACAAGACGCACGACCGTGTGCCTGTATGGCACGATCGTGTGCCTTTGTTCTCCAGAACACACGCCTGTGTGCACACTGTGTGCACGGCCAGGATTCTAGGCACACGCCCGTGCATCCTGAGGAGCACGCCCATGTGCTTGCTTTCAGTAAAATTTTCCAAGAAATTCCAATAGCTTACACGGCCAGGCTCACGACTAGTGCACGGCCCCGTGCATCCAAGCACACGCCTGTGTGTCTAGGACCTGCACGCCCATGTGCTTTGCCCACACGCCCGTGCACTTGCAGATTTTCAGAAAATGATTGTTAATTGATTAATTAAGCATGCGAATTCAGAATAAAGGCTAAATTGCTCCAAATGAGCATACCATGGCATTACATGTAGCTTCAGAAAGGATCGAGGGATCTGAATTCAACAGTATTCAGTATTCAAAACCCGATGTACGGGTGAGAGTATTAGGGTGAATACGAGGGGGCATCTGTGGGATTTAGCTTTCTGACACCTGTCAGAATGTTTAGCAGTAATACAGTTTCAGTCTTCTGACACCAGTCAGATCGTCCAACAGTTATTATTCAGCTTTCGAGTCAGTAGCTAGACTGTTTAGCCCACATGGCCAGGATGTCGAATCCTGTGTTCACCAAGTCTGATCAGCACAACAGGTACCTTCGGGTACAGAGAGGTATTCAGATGCATGCATACATAGTATTTTCAGTAGCATGGCATGACATACACATCATGATATGAATAAATAAGGTATCAGTAAATGAATGTGATTCATATATTCAGTAAATCAGTTTCCAGATTTCAGCAAGCGCATAAATGTATGAATAGGGCCGAGGCCCAGGTATGTTTGATTTTTGTGATTGTTTGTGCTTGCTTGGGTTTTGAGGGAAGTAAGGAGCGCTTACTGGGTGATCTTTATCACTCATCCCCCTCCTTCTTCCATCCTTTTCAGGTGGTTCGTGTTGTGGTCGAGGAGCGGTTGGATCGAGGCTGACAGAGAGGGCCCGCACCATGATCTTATTATGTAGTTTCAGATTTTGGACCTGTGTGGTCATTTTGTATATGCCTCATGTACTCAGATGTACAGAAACAGTGATATGTATATGAGAAGGCCAGTATGGGCCCATTGTACAGAACAACATGTATATTTCAGTTATGTATATTCAGTTTCACTTTCGCATGTATTGTACAGTAGTTTCAGAAGTTTATTCTAGTAGGATTCCCGTCGCGGGTACCCGAGTTTTCAGATTATTAATAAAAGCTCCCCAGTATTGTTCAGCAGCAGGGGTACTCGTGACAGCGGGTCCTACATTGTTGGTATCAGAGCAATTTGTAAGTGTGTGGTGCCTTTTTCTCTCCTTCGCAGCCATCGTCCAGACCCTCCTCACAGCACAGTCAGGTATTTATTTTCCAACTTTGATTGTGTTATGTGTTTCCAACCCCCAGTTTGTTGTGATACTATAGATGTTGTCAGAGAGAGCCTCCAGCAAGCTGGAGTGGGTAATGTTCGAGAACCAGATAGAGTTACTCCTCCCCAGTATGAGAGTTATTAGATACCGAGACGAAAAAGACAGTCTCAGTCACAGCATCAGTCACAGCCACATATCAGCATCAGTATTAGGCTCAACCTTAGTCAGTTAGAGAGAGGCATCAGTATCTAGCTGGTTATACAGATTCTAGTCAGAGTATGAGTACAGAGACAGTTGGCACTAGTTCTTCAGGTAGACTTCATCCGATTTACCACCTGTCAGGGCCGTATCAGCCAGCAAAATTCAGTGGATCCAGGGATCCAGCGGTGGCAGAAGAATGGGTAGAGTCAGTGGAGAGTGTCATGGGGCTCTTCACTCTTTCAGAGAGAGAGAAGGTCAGTTATGCGGTGTTCCATCTCAGGGGTGATGCCAAGGTTTGGTGGGGTCTAGCCAAGGCTTCCATCAACGAGGAGCAGATGACATGGGCTAAATTCAGACAGTTGTTCGATGCTGAGTACAGGAGTACAGAGGTGTTGTATGCCAAGGCCCAGGAGTTTATTGATTTGGCTCAGGGGTCTAGTTTGGTCAAGGAGTATGCCACGAGATTCAATGCATTAGCGAGATTCGTCCCGAGTTTGGCAGGGACAGAGATGGGTCGAGTTCAGAAATTCATCCATGGGTTACACCCTGCAATCTACAAAGATGTCATGGCAGGAGCAGATCCTCCCCAGAGATTCAGTGATGCCTTAGGGAGAGCACTCAGATCAGAGGCTGGTTTACAGAAGATGGGTACCATGAGCAAAGCATCCGAGAGAGATCAGAGGATGGATGATAGAGATAAGGGTAAGAGGCCGATATCAGCCAGGAGATCTGCTAGGGGTTTTCAGAGTCAGAGGCAGAGAATTGCACCCCAGCTGCCATAGTGTACCAGATGTGGTAGACGCCATCCAAGGGAGTGTTTGGCGGGTCAGATTGTTTGTTATTGGTGCCATCAGCCAGGGCACATGATGGCAGCGTGTCCAGCCAGAGGTGGAGCTGGTGGTGGACCTAACAGAAGTGGAGTTGGTCAGTTTAGAGACCGAGGTGGTCTACCTAGAGGTGGAGCTAGAGTAGAGAGGGATGGAGCAGATATTCCCAAAGTTGGTGGTAGAGCACCCGAGGGAGGTGCCGGTTCTTTTGGAGTTGACAGAGGCAGAGCCAGAATGTATGTTGTTCGCCAGGAGCAGGCAGAGGCCATTCCCCACGCGGTGACTGGTCAGTTACTTTATTTTGGTACTCCTTTATTTGTACTTGTTGATTGTGGAGCCACACACAGCTTTATAGCCTGGAGTGTAGTGGAGAGATTAGGGGTTGATCCTAGTATGGCCAGTAGGAGTATCCATGTAGAGATGCCAGATGGGGGATTTGTATTGAGTGACAGAGTCCTTCTAGATCAGGAGGTAGAGGTTATGGGTAGACAGATGATGATAGATCTGATTTTGTTAGAGTTAATAGATTTTGATATGATTTTAGGGATGAATTTCTTGGGAAGATACAGTGCAGAGATAGATTGTGGAAGGAAGAGAGTGAGATTCCACATAGGCCCTGATCAGTTTGTGTTTGGTGAGGGCAGAGTCGACAGTCTGATGATCTCTAGTATTCAGGCGAGCAGATTGATGAAACAGGGTTGTGTTGGATACTTGGCCAATGTTGTATGTAGTAGTTCAATGGGTCTGAGTATCGAGGAGGTGCCAGTGGTCAGAGAGTTTCCAGATATGTTCCCAGACGAGTTGCTAGGGTTACCTCCAGACAGAGAGTTGGAGTTTAGTGTTGAGCTTCTTTCGGGTACGACTCCAATCTCTAAGGCTCCGTACTGGATGGCTCCAGCTGAGCTTCAGGAGTTAAAGAAGCAGCTTTAGGAGTTGACAGATAAGAGATTCATCAGGCCCAGTTGTTCACCTTGGGGGGCTCCAATTCTATTTGTTAAGAAGAAAGATGGGTCGATGAGGATGTGTATCGACTACAGGGACCTCAACCAGGTGATAGTGAAGAACAAGTATCCCTTACCAAGGATCGATGACTTGTTTGATCAGTTGAGAGGTGCAGCTGTGTTTTCCAAGATTGACTTGAGATCGGGTTTTTATCAGGTCAGAGTGGCAGACAGAGATGTTCCCAAGACAGCTTTCAGGACTAGATATAGGCACTATGAGTTCGTGGTTATGCCATTTGAGTTTACTAATGCCCCAGTGATCTTTATGGATCTGATGAACCGGGTGTTTCATGATTGCTTAGACCGGTTCGTGGTGGTTTTCATTGATGACATTCTGGTGGATTCCAAGAGTGTGGCAGAGCATAAGGAGTATCTCAGATATGTGTTTCAGAGATTGAGAGACAGACAGTTGTATGCCAAGTTCTCCAAGTGCGAGTTTTGGCTTGACAAAGTAGCATTTCTGGGTCATGTGGTGACGGTAGAGGGTATTTCAGTGGATCCTAGTAAAGTGGAGGCTATTTTGAGTTGGCCAAGGCCGAAGATAGTGAAAGAGATCAGAAGCTTCCTTGGGTTGGCAGGTTATTACAAGAGATTCATTGAGGGATTCTCTAACCTAGTGAGGCCTCTCACTGCCTTGACTAGGAAAGAGGTTCCCTTTGTATGGTCAGATGAGTGAGAGGCACGTTTTCAGGAGCTCAAACAGAGATTGACCAGTGCTCCAGTTTTGACACTACCTCAAGAGGGAGTAGAGTTTGATATCTATACAGATGCATCCCATCAGGGGATCGAGGCAATATTGATGCAGAGTAGTAGGGTCATTGCCTACGCCTCCAGACAGTTGAGAGATCATGAGATGAGGTATCCTACCCATGATTTGGAGTTAGCAGCGGTTGTATTCACCCTGAAGATCTGAAGACATTATCTTTATGGTGTTAAGTGCAGTATCTATTCAGACCATAAGAGTCTGAAGTATTTCTTCACCCAGAGAGAGCTTAACATGAGACAGAGGAGATGGTTAGAGCTGGTGAAAGACTATGATTGTGACATCAGATATCACCTAGGGAGAGCCAATGTGGTGGCAGATGCACTGAGCAGGCGAGTAGCCTTATCCAGTCTTTTAGTTCAGTCAGAGCTGCAGTACGAGATTGCCAGAGAGCAGATTGAGACAGTGACTACAGGTTTCTTCAGGCTTCAGATCAGATCTTCTCTGTATGATGAGATCAGAGAGTGTCAGATGTCAGATGAGTGGACTCAGAGTATGATTCAGAGGATGTCAGAGAGACCAGTGCCAGACTTTGAGTTCAGAGATGGGATCTTAAGATTCAGAGATAGAGTTTGTGTGCCACAGAGTTCAGAGTTGAGGCAGAAAATTTTGTCAGAGGTGCACAGTACTATGTATTCAGCGTACCCAGGCAGTACAAAGATGTATCAGGATCTCAAGAAAAGTTTTGGGTGGTCACACATGAAGAAGGACATAACAGACTTTGTTTCCAGATGTCTGATATGTCAACAGGTTAAGGAAGAGCATCAGAGACCCTTAGGTTTACTTCATCCTTTGAGTATTCCTGAGTGGAAGTGGGAAGATAGTTCCATGGATTTCATTTCTGGTCTTCCTAGAGTTCAGAGAGGATTTGATGGTATATGGGTGATAGTGGACAGATTGAGTAAGTTAGCTCATTTCCTGCCAGTCAGACAGGGCATGTCTACAGATCAGTTGGGGAGATTGTATATCAGAGAGGTAGTCAGACTTCATGGTGTTCCCAGGACTATAGTATCAGACAGAGACTCCAGATTTCTGTCAGCTTTCTGGAGATCATTGCAGAGAGCCTTGGGAACCAGATTACAGTTTAGTTCAGCTTATAATCCTCAGACAAATGGCCAGACTGAGAGAGTTAACAAGATTCTGGAGGATATGCTCAGAGCATGCTGTATGGACTTCTAGATCGATTGGGCAGAGTTGATTCCTCTCATGGAGTTTGCTTATAACAACAGCTATCAGGCAATTATCCAGATGGCTCCATTTGAGGCGTTGTATGGTCGGAAGTGTAGATCTCCTTTTCATTGGGATAAGATTGGAGATAGAGATTCTCTGGAGACAGTTGTGGGTCCAGAGATAGTTTAGGGGATGATTGAGCAGATCAGGATCATCAGACAGAGAATGAGACAGGCCCAGGATCGACAGAAGAGTTATACAGATTTGAGACACAGAGAGATTGAGTTTTCAGTAAGCGACAGAGTGTTTCTGAGGGTTTCTCCGTACAGGCAAGTTCTCAGATTTGACAGAAAGGGGAAGTTAATGCCCAAGTTTATTGGTCCCTACGAGGTACTTGAGAAAGTGGGGACAGTTGCCTACAGATTGGCTTTACCAGCTAGCATGGACAGGATTCATAATGTTTTCCAAGTGTCTCAGTTGAGGAAGTATGTTAAAGATCCTTCTCATGTGCTTCAGTTTTCAGAGATTGAGTTGGCAGATGATTTGAGTTACCAAGAGCTGCCAGTGCAGATTCTAGACTACAAAGTCAAGGTTCTCAGGAACAAGCAAATTCCTCTTGTGAAGGTCTTATGACGCAGCCAGAGAGTGGAGGAAGCCACTTGGGAGGTAGAGTCTGAGATCAGGGATAGGTTCCTAGAGTTATTCAGGTAATTTCGGGGTCAAAATTTTTATAAAGGGGGAGGAAATGTAGCATCCCATGTTAGAAAAACCCTTAGGGGAAGAGTTTTGGGGTTAAAAACGAAATTCAGAAATAGATTGGGAGTCTAGATGAGTTCGGGGGTGAGTTAGTAAGTTTTTGGAGCCTGTGTGGCTTTCGTGGGAATCCTTTCAGAAGGATTTGATCAAGCAAGTGAGCGAGGAATAAGTAATGCTTATTTTCCCTTGTGCACGCCAGTGCACCCTTGATGCACGACCGTGCGTGGCATAGTACTTAAGAGTGAGCCGAGAGAAATTAGTTTCTTTTCTCACCCGCTTTGCATTTTTAGCGAATTTCTCTCTTCATTTCAGCTCCTCCCAATCTTAGAGAGGAAATCCAGCCAGCGATTGCTCTTGATCAAGCTAGAGAGCATAGAGATTAGTTCAAAAAATAGCTTTCAGAGGTAATGGCGCGAGGTAAGTGTTCGTTTACTTCCCCTCGCATTTTCCCAGTATGTTTGATGAGTTATTTACATGTGGATGAACCTTGGGAATGAGTATATGCCATTGCATGTTGATTTGGATGATAAATTTTCATTCTTGGATCTTGCATGTGGAATGTGAATGGTTTAGTGAGAGAAAGTGGTTGCTTTAATGATGAAATCTTGATGAATGGATGCATGTTGTTTTTTATGCTTGATTTGGGCTATTTGAAGTGCTGAGAACATGTATTAGAAGTGAATTTGTGATTGAATTTGAAATGGTTGATGAATTGTGCAATTTTCGGCAAGTGCTTTTGTTGAAGAACAAGACGCACGACCGTGTGCCTGCATGGCACGACCGTGTGCCTTTGTTCTCCCGAACACACGCCCGTATGCACGCTGTGTGCACGACCAGGATTCCAGGCACACGCCCGTGCATCTTGAGGAGCATGCCCGTGTGCTTGCTTTCAGTAAAATTTTCCAGGAAATTCCAGTAGCTTGCATGGCCAGGCACACGCCCGTGTGTCCAGGACCTGCACACCCGTGTGTTAGCCATGCACGCCCGTGTGCTTTGCCCACACGCCCGTGCACTTGTAGATTTTCAGAAAATGATTATTAATTGATTAATTAAGTATACGAATTCAGAATAAAGGCCAAATTGCTTCAGATAAGCATCAAATGAGCATGAATTCAGTTAATAAGCTACATATGCATACCATGGCATTACATGTAGCTTCAAAAAGGATCGAGGGATCCGAATTCAGTAGTATTCAGTATTCAAAACTTGATGTACGGGTGAGAGTATTAGGGTGAATTCGAGGGGGCATCTGTGGGATTCAGCTTTCTGACACCAGTCAGAATGTTCAGCAGTATTACAGTTTCAGCCTTCTGACACCAGTCATATCGTCCAGCAGTTATTATTCAGCTTTCTAGCCAATAGCTAGACTGTTCAGCCCACATGGCCAGGATGCCGAATCCCTATGTTCACCAAATCTGATCAGCATAGCAGGTACCTTCAGGTACATACAGATAGAGATATTCATATGCATGCATCATCAGTTATCCATGAGATATTATCAGTTAGCATGGCATGACATACACATCATGACATGAATAAATATGATATCAGTAAATGAATGTGATCCAGATATTCAGTAAATCAGTTTTCAGATTCCAGCAAGCGCATAGATGTATAAATAGGGTCGAGGCCTAGGTATGTTTGATTATTGTGATTGTTTGTGCTTGCTTGGGTTTTGAGGGAAGTAAGGAGCGCTTACTGGGTGATCTTTATCACTCATCCCCCTCATTCTTCCATCCTTTCAGGTGGATCGTGCTGTTTCCGAGGAGCGGTTGGATCGAGGCTGACGGAGAGGGCCCACACCACTATCTCAGTATGTATATATGTTTTGGACCTGTATGGTCATGTTGTAAATGTTTTATGTATCCAGATGTACAGAAACAATATGTATATTTATGATAAAGGCCATTGGGCCCATTGTACAGAACAGATCATGTATATTTCAGTTTTAATCAATGTAAAGCTTCCGCATGTGTATTCAGAATGTATAGCAGGAACAGTTCCAGGTTTTATTTCAGTTTCATAGGATTCCTGTTTCGAGTACCCGTATTTTCAGATTATTAATAAAAGCTCCTCAGTATTATTTCAGCAGTAGGGGTACTCGGGACGGCGGGTCCTACACAACATATCCTGATATTGTCTCTTGAAGCCTTTTTGATAATCTCTCTGACATCAATAGAACTCAAACTAGCTCGAGCTACACCAACTATTCCCACTTCTAAAATTTTTATTAACAATTAATTAATTAGCGAGAATTCATATTAAAGAAAATTAGATTACTTATAATGAGTAGGCATGATGAGCATTGGCTATAAGGGGACATTTTAGACTCATAACTACATGAAATATTCTAAAACTGTGTGATTTTGAAAAAAATTATTTTCGAAAATATTTAAAAAATGTTTTTAAAACAATTTTTTTAAAATATTGCTCTAATACTAACAATTTGTAAAACTACTATAGTTTTTTATAGTAATATTATAATAAAAATTATCTTACACGTAAAAATCTTAAATAACATTCATTCATCATCATGTTGTGGAAATCATAAACTTAACATAAAAAATAACATCACTTTTATTTTTTTAATAACACCTCTTTATTTTATTTTCATTGAAACTTCATAATGCAGAACATGAGATTGTTTATAAAATATACTATGTAAATTTGAAAACATTACAACATAACTACATTCTTATTTATAGCCTCAATAATGATAGTCTCTCGTATAGCTACTCACTATACAAATCAAATCTTAAACCTGTAAGGAGAAAGGATTAGGATGCATAACAAGTCACTCTGTAAGTAGAATTTTTAACCTTAACTTAGACAACCCTTAGCCTTGAATTTGTATCTTAATTGTCTTAACTTACCTTAATTTTTACATTCTAATTAATCATCATATTTTGATTACTTTTAATTATTATTTTGAATCCTTATCTAAATTATTCTTAAATCTTAATTTCTTTTCTCTTATTCATGAATGCTATAACATGTATGTTATGCTAAAATTATGCTAAAAACCATGACTTAGCCCAAATGATTACCTTTCATAAACATGTTTGAAATCATCGTTTTGAAAATTTGTCATAATTGATCTAAAGATTTCAACATAAAAACTTATCATCTTCGATCTGAAGATCTCATTATAAACCTTGTAATAAACATCATAATCTTTAATAAAACATCATAAAAATCTTTTGCTAATCAAGCTGATAAACACAGGGATTCGAGATCCCAATCTCATGAGTTCAAAGTTAATGCACGACTTGTACTCTATTTCTAACAAGCTTAGCCCAAAGGCCATATCCAATTCCTAACAAATGTGGGTTTCCCAATCTAATACGATAGTCTTAGGAATACCATGAAGCCTAATAATCTCCCGCATATAAATCTGACTTAGCTAATCAATTGACATACTATCCTAAATCTATAAGAAATGAGCAAACTTAGTCAAATGGTCGATAATAACTTATAAGCCATTATAACGCTACTAAACTCTAAGATGACCCATAATAAAATCCATAAAAATGCTCTTTTATTTTCACTCAAGAATACTCAAAGGTTATAACAAGCCTGAGGGTTTCTAATGCTTAACCTTAACCTATTGACACACTAGACATTTGGCCACAAAATCTGTTATATCTCTTTTCATACTTAACTACCAAAAGCTTTACATAAGATCTTGATACATTTTAATACTACCTGGATAACTATATTAGCCATATTGTGAGCCTTTGAAAGAACCTTCTATCTCACTTAATCCTTAAGAACATAAAGTCTACCTTTGAATCTAAAAAAACCATCAAAGATCTCATGCCCCTATAGATACCATCTTTAATCCTTTATACCATCCTCTAAGACCACTTATCTATCAATTGGTTAGCCTAAATCTCATCCAACAAAGTAAACTCAATCTATAATCTCAAAAACTTAATCACAACCATCTTGATCTGTTCTCTATAGATCTTATGTTATAACTCTCTCTATATAGAAACCTTTGATAAAGCCATTTTTCTACTTAATGCATATGTTACAACACTTTTTATGAAAAAAATATTTCAAACTCTTATGATTTGAATAGATACTACATCGAACCCTATACAGATAATGTCTCTAAATTTTTAATACAAAAACCATAACAGCTAATGCTAAATCATATGCTAGATACCTTAACTCATAATCTATTGACTATCTTAAAGCATATACTATAACCTTACCACTCTGTATCAAAATTATACTAATACCATGATGAGAACCATTGACACATACATTATACCCTAAACCCTCCTCAAACAAAGCTAATACTAGTGCAGTAGTCAACCTCTCTTTTAACTCTTAGAAACTAGCCTCACACTTCTCAAACTATATAAAAGGAATCACTCTTTTTGTAGAGTAGTTAGTGGTTTAGCTATTTTAGAAAATCTCTCAATGAACCTTTTGTAAGAACTAGTCAAACTTAAAAAACTCTTAACCACTTTAGTTGTCCTTGGCCTTAACAAATTTAATATTGTCTTCACCTTACCCAGATCCATAAAAATACAATTAGTTGACATTACGTGACCTAAAAATGAAACTCTATCCAACCAAAATTCATATTTGAAAAATTTAGCCTATAATTATTTATCCCTTAATCTTTGTAACATGATCCTCAGATACTACTCATGTTTTTCTTTACTTATCGAGTACACTAAATTATTATTAATGAACACCATCATAAACTTATCAAGACAATCCTAGAAACCTATATTCATCAGAACATAAATATAACTAGAGTATTAGTCAATCTGAATAGCATCACCATAATCTTATAATGACCATTCTTATCTTGAAAGCCATTTTAGCTATATCATTATCAACCACTCTAACTTGTTGATAACCTTACATTAAGTCAATCTTGGAAAACACTATAACTCACTTTAACTAACAAAAGAAATCATCAACCCCAGTAAAAGATACTTATTCTTGATAGTTACCTTATTCAACTTTTAATAATCAATACACATCCTCATGAAACTGATCTAAATTGAGAGGGATTCTAATGCTCCCAAATCAAATTCTAAAGGCTTACAACTCCACCCTGAAAATCCAACATTGCTCAAGCACTAAAAACATACAATAATCATGAACTAAAATTTTGTAAGAAACAAACCTCAAGCATAAAGGAATTGTTCCACCAACTTGAGGGTGATCCAAGCATAAAGATTTCTTGCACACAAGCTTACAGAAAGGCTCCACCTATTTGATACAAGAATCACCAACTTAAATCTCCACCTCTAATTTTCTTCTTGTAATGGAAATCAGATAAAGGATGCAACTTAGTTTACAAGAACACAAGGTTCCATGAAAGCAAGAGAAAAAAGCCAAAGCTTCCAATTTTATAATTTCATCAAAGTCCTTTTTATAATAAGTTTGGATTGCCTCTTATAGGCATGATACAAACCATGGTTAAAATCTAACTAACCCTAGCTAACTTAAATACAACTTAAATTAAATAAAAGAAAACACAAAAGAGACAAATTACATTAGTTCACTAAATCTAATTACATTTAAAACTAAAGAAAGAAATACATATTTAAGCATAAGCCCATGGTTAGCTTGTCTTGACTTCTTCTTTTGTCTTTGGACTTGTTATGTAGCCACTGTATGATTTTGGACTCCTTGGAGGGCCATGAATAAAGCTAGAATGCATGAACTTCATAAAGTTGTATTGCTTGAATTTGATGTCATTCATCTTGCCTTTGTAATGTGTGTGGAAATTATGTTTAGCAGGCTTACATGTGTGGCTGTTTTAGTCCATGGAATTCTTTCTTTGATGTTTACCATGATCAAGAAGAAGTGTTGGTGGAGTGGAATTTATATCAAAAACTATCTTTTTTTTTCACAAATAATATCAAAGCCTCTCAACGTGAATGACTCAGTCTAATGAATACCATATCGAACAATTTTTATAACTATTTTTTTAGCTCTTGCAATTCTAATAGAGTCATTCTATATGGTGCCTTAGAAATCAAAGTCATATCAAGAACTAACTCAAAACAAAAATTCACCTTTTATTTAGGAGTGAATCCTAGAAAATCATCAAACAACATATTTTTTTAGTAAGTAAAAGTTTAAAAAAAAAAAACAAAAAGAAATATACAACCTAAGCTTAGCTAGCAACCATAACCAAGTAACCAAAGCAAAAAAACCTAAAAACCTCTCTTCTAGGCCTATCTAAGCTTCAACAAAGATAGAATGCAAGAAAATCCAAAACAAGAAAAAAATGACTAATAAATGTAGTTGGAGCATTGGTTGGTTCTATACAATTGCCAAAAAATAACCAAGAAGAAGCTATACAATAATTTGTGCTAAGTCTATTTCTTAAAATCCCAACATTAACTAATCTTAAAGAAAAGACTATACAATAAATAGCAAAGCTATTAACCAAGTTTCGAAAACCAAAAAAATGTCATACTTTCTTTAAGTTTGGTTCATCCTAAGTCTTCCCAAATCCTTATCAAAATCCTCTACGCTTCACTTATTCCAACTATACAAACCTTGAGTTAGCATGCCCTAAGATTTGATGCCAAACCTATAGCCAACATACCAAGACAGATTACAATTATGTTCTTTATCTCGTAAAGGAACAACTAACATAGTAGCCAACCAATATTGGAAACACCTTCTATTTGAACTTTGCATGTTAAGGAAGAAATAAACCATTATCCTACCCCATAACTCCTTTAATCATTGCTTAAGAATCATGCTGCAACATGCATAAAAATATAGCTCTAAAATTGTAGGCCTTACCTTTGGATGTTTGCAAACCAAATATAAATTTGGTTATGAAATTGACACTATAATAGCTTGCCACCCTTTGAAAAAGTAGATTACACGTTGAAGTAAATGTTCCTTACTTGAAAGCCACATAAGCTGCATCATGTATGAATGAATAGAGCCCTCTAAACCAAGAAAAGAAGCTACAACAAGCTTGAAAATAGTGGCTCAAAATAAGTAGTAAAAACCTTATATGTAATAGCATTATCTTTTCCTTCTAAGTATCATACCTGTCAACAAACTCCAACAAATATCAGAGACAATAACCACCATCATCGCTTATAAAACGACCTCCAAATGTTGAAGAAAACAACCCTTAAACCTAGGAAAAAAATCCAAATTTATTCATGAATAGTAAAATCAAGTTTTAACTTGGAAATTAAGAAAAAAAATGGCCTTATGAATGTTTGAAACTCAGTGAACACATCTTTTCACATGTATTTTATAGCCAAACACTTGAAGAAAGAAATGAGAGACATTAAACAACTAGATGATAATGATGATAGCCTTACTAAGCATAAGCTTATTCGTATAAGGTAGTTGTTTACTTTTCCAAGACAAAATACAAGCAAAGATTTTTTTTTCATAAGTGGCTTACAATCTTCTTCCATAAGCTTAGTCAAAATTAGAGGAATACTAAGATATTTCAATGGGACAGTGCCAATCTCAAGGCCAAGGATTTCATAAAGCAAACTCTTCATAATTCACAATTAAATGACAGAGATTTGAGATACCATTAGAAAAAATCATACCAATAGAGTTATGATATATATCAAGATATAACATAAGCAATCCTCCAATAATTTACAATATGAAATAAGGATTTTTTTACTAATTGCCAGCATGCTTCTTAAGCAAAGAGGATTTAAGCTTATTCATGTTATTTCTTACAATGTGTCTAACCAAATGTTTCAATTTCTATAAGCTATGAAAAGAACCTTAATATGCATAACACTCCAAGCTAAGGCCAACTTACTACAATAACTCGATCTCACCAAAGCACTCTTATGTAGTAAAGTTTAGCTTGTGAAGTGTATCCTCCCACCATCTTTATGGTAATTTCATCCTTTTTTACAAATAAGGCAATCACAACCCAAAAAAGTAATAAAATGATAAGTTACCATTAGTAAGAATCACTTGAGAAGCTTGGAAATCCTTTCTTTTCCACAGCCAAATCTATCTTAAAAACTAGTCCTTTGTGAAGCCAAAATTGGGCAATGAGAAGTCTCTTGTATCATGTCTTCATAGGTAAAAAAACCTTAATTAACCTTCAATTGTGCACTCAAAATAGCCTAAAACCTTTGAGAAAGTAAGTAAAATCTGGAAAAAATTTCCAATTTTTAATGTTTACAAAACCGTCTTTTTGAACAGAAAAATTTGGTTTTTCAAATTTTACATCCCCAAATCCAACCTAATCTTATTTTAAATCAAGTGAAACAATCCCTCATACATGTAATTAATTCCATACTTTACACTTGAGGTCATTCAAAGATGAACAAAAGTAATTCAAATAATCCCCCATACATGTAATTAATTCCATACATGTAATTATATAGATATGAAGAAAAAGTGTAGCCTCCATACAAAAAAACCAAAACAAACTGCTCCCTATTGTGCGACTTCCAACCAAAAAGACCAAGTTTCTTTGCCTACAAGTATGGAACATATGCAAAGAAAGAAAACAAATGCCACCAGCTAAAGAAGCAAAGAGATGGAAAGAAAATTTTAAATAGGATTTTCCTTTACATTTCCACAAAAGGCAAAAGGGCCTACAAAATAACAAACACATTAGAAAAAAATCTCTGTTATATCTTTCCTTTAGATTTTTTGTAGCATTAAGATGTCTAGGAATATTATCACTCGAGAAACCCTTATGAGTCCTCCTCATGTACTAACTACCTATAAATGGGAAAAGGCAAGAAAGAATTATTATTTTTAAAAGCATTCCAATGAAGGGACTAATTAATGGCCAGGGTATTATTTTGACTAGAGAAAGAAAATGTAATAACCAAAGCCAGGTATGTTTTAAAATGCCATTGATGCCCTTTAGTAGTAATTATAGTTGAAAACATAAAAGAAAAATGACTAAAAAGGGCATTAAACCTTGGATGACTTATTTGACCACTATTGTTAAATAGGGGTGAAATAGTCTTTTTACAAAGAATTAGAGGTTAGAATGGAGATTAAAATAAAATGACATAAAATGGTTTATATGGTTGGCAAGATTCTTTTGGTAAATTGTTAAGAGGACGTAAATGTCATTTTGGTAAAAGATGAGGGGTAAAATGGTAATTTTTCTAAAGATTTATTTTTTGAATATTTTAAGGCATACCAACATTACCTTTCCTCTTTCACCCTTTCTAGTTAATTAAAATTACAAGAATGGCTTGGTTTTGATGAAATTAAGAAATAAAGGAAAGGGTATTTTGGTCATTTAAAAAAGTTGGCATTAAATGTAAAGGATAATTATGCATAAAGGTGATATTTCTTCTTCTTCCCGTAGCCAAACCTACAGCTTCTTGTTCTCTCCATTTTTGGGCTATTTTGAGCTTAATTCAAGGTAAATTAAAGGGTTTTCAAGGAAATTTTTAGAGAAAAGTGAAGAAAATTAGTTAATCTTCTTAACTAAGGTAAGAATTTCAAGGAATTTGATATAATTATGCATGCGTTTATGATTTTATATTCTTTAATGGTGTTTTTAGGTGGGAGAAAATAAGGAAAGGTGGTGACAAAAGAATAATCAAGCTAAGGTAAGTAAATTATGCTTTTAGGGCAATTATCCTAAACTTTGATAAAAATTAGGGTTTGATGACAATTAGGGTTTTATGTAATTGATATGTATATATTGCAATTCATATGCCCAAGAGAGTAATCGAGTTGAAATAATGTTGGAAGGTTATAAAATTGTGACATGAACGTATGATGTAGATTATGCCATGTTTAGAAACGTATCATGCGTTGAGGATTGGTTAAATTTTGATATAGAATTATGTTTTAATACATATTTAAGGATGATATACAGAGTAAAATGGAAGGAAGTTTGGGTTAATAGAAAGTGGCAGTTTGACCTTAACTATGTCAGAGAATTGTGTAACTTTATATATATATATATATATATATACACACATTGTTAGTGCAAATGGTATATATAATTGGCATTGGCATTTTTATGCATAGTATCAGAGTGTATGTAACATCCCAGGGTTAGTTTGGTCTTTTCGGCTTCTAATCTGGGTTCAGTTTGAGATTTTTGAGAATTGTAGGGTTGTGAGTAAGTTTTGGGGTGAAGTAGAGCTTTTCCGAGAGTTTGGTGGCTTGTGCATGGATCCGGTTGGGAGGATTTGCATGCGAACGCAGGAAAATGGCATTTCTGTAATTTTCCCGGGATGCACGATCGTGCATGAGAGGTGCACGCCCGTGCATGCGCATTTTTCTAGCTGTCTTGGTTTTAAGTCGCGCTTATCCATTTCCAAACTCATTTTCACCCAAAGTTTCCTTTCAATTTCAGAGAACCTCAACCCTAAAAGTGGAGAGCAGCTTCCAGGACCTTCCAATCCAGCTTGATCTTGTGTTCTTGAGAGAGAAAGCATGTCAAGAGGTAGGTGCTTCCTTCCTCTTTCCCTTGCGGTTTGATTATGTTTGATGCATGTTTTGGTTGAGATGAGTTCGATTCTAGCATGCTTATGATGCTTTAATTGCATATATGATGATTTGAGATGATTATGTTGATGATTGATGCTTATATGCATGTGATGAGTGAGAATATGTATTTATATATGCTTTGAGATTGGGTTGGATGATTTGCTTGAGATTTGAAGTTGCTGGAAGTGTTATTATGCTTATATGAAGTGTTGTGCATGTGATATATGCTTATTTTGCATTTGGTATGCGATTTTGGTCGGAATCGAGATGATTCCAGGCGGTCATGGAGGTGCAGAGCAGGACGCACGCCCGTGCACCCGAGGCGCACGCCCGTGCATACTGCGTTATCTGTATGGTCACGGCCGCGTTTATGCGCCCGTGCATGACCTAATTTGTGGGGTCACGACCGTGCATAGTTTATGCAAGCCCGTGCACCATGAGAAAATGAGAAATATGCTTGAAATTCCAGAACCTTGCACGACCACACGCACGATTTGGGTCACGGTCCCATGCAAGCTTATGCTGGCCCGTGCACACGACACACACGCCCGTGCGTCAGGCAGAAATGAGAAAAATAAGAAAGAAATGAGAAATGTGTACAGTAAACCATATCCAATGGATAGAAAACAGTAAAATGAGCTCAAATAAGAATACATGATGCATCATACATACAGCATAACATGGCATGCCATACAGTGTTTTCAGAAATGGATCCAAGGATCTGAATTCATGTTTTTAGATGTAAAACACAGATTTCAGAGGTGAATATGAGGGGGCACTTGTGAGTTTCAGCACCCGTGACACTAGGAGTTATATACTCATTACTAGCCCTATGTATTGGCATGTGTCGGGTTGCTCAGCTAGCAGTTTAGGTTTTCTGATCCCAGGATCAGATGCAGTTATAGTGTGAGGCGCTTAGTTCAATTTAGATCAGTTTCCAGGCCCAGGCCTGATGGCATCACATGGACCATACAGTTTGTGGCACGTGTTTGTAGAGGAAACTCACATGGCCAGAGTGCCGAATCCCTGTATTCATCAGTCTACGCAGCACAGTTTTCAGCATAGCATGTATCCCAGGGTACACAGTTTTCAGTACAGCTTTCAGATAAAGCTTTTATGAGATTTTTAGATATGGGGTCCCAAGATCCAACAGTAGTTTTCATGAACAGTTTTCAGAAAACTATTTTCAGTATACAGGCCCAGGCCTAGTTATGATTTCAACATGTTATCATATCATGTCATCATGATATGACACAGTTGCATATCATTCAGAGAATGATAAGACAGTAAGAAACAGTAAATGATCAGAATATGAAACGTGTAAAAGACACGAACAACAGAACATCAGAACATGATAAGTTACGTAATGACACGTGAACTTCAGAAAACAGTAACAGATCAGAACAGTAGAGTTTTGAGTATCAGCAGTAAGAGAATTAGAGTGTCAAGTTTGCCCGCTCGGATTACTCTTCACTTTAGATTGTTTACGTATTTTACGATCCGGTATGAGGTAGTATCCAATCTGTAGAAGATGAGAATGCCAGAGTATGATGTCAGTTGAGCCTGTTCTGTTTGAGTTGAGGTGGCAATCCTTCGAGAAGGGTTGGTTTAGGGTCAGAGGATATGAAGTGCTTACTGAGTGATTTTATCACTCACTTCCTACTTTCCTTTCTTTTGCAGGTAAGTGTTGGGAGCTGGGAGGAGATGTTGGCTGTCGTTTGGGATCCATTATGCTTCAGTTCTATTTGTGTGCACACGTATATATTTTTCCGTGAATATTTTCATATAATACAGTTTTTATTTGGGCATGTATATGTATGTATACAGTTATACCAGGAGTTTTTCCACTGCGATGTTTCAGTTCAGTTTAAGCATTTCGGTTGGGTATTATTGACCATATTTTCTTTATTTATTTATTATTATTTTATATTAAGCAGTGAACAGTAATACCCAACTGGGGTGTCTTACAGTGTATTTAACCACATATTGCATTTCATGTGAACATCCAAACATGAGTCACATGAGTTCTAGAAAGAAAGTTTATATTCATGTGTTTAATTATTACTTTATACACATGGTTTTCAGAGAAATGTATTTATACGTTTTGTTTTATGAAGTAAATTAGTTATAGAATTTTCTTAGGACTGATGTGATGGGAAACCCACAGAGTAGCCCTACACGCTTGTTGTTCTTAGGGAGCAACCCCAGAGTAGAGTTTACTACAGTCCGATAGAGTGCGTGTAGGTTGAGGACTGTAGACAGAGTTAGATTTTATGGCCATAGTTCCACATTCTTCAGCCTAGACTGGTCTACAAAAAAGAAAAGAAAAGAAAAGAATTTTCAGAAAGAATTTTATGGCATGACATGTATATCATATTTGATTGCATCACATATATACACATATGCAGTTATATGATGCATATTCAGAGTTTCAGAGATTCCAGAGTGCCCAAAGAAGTGTTGCTAAAAGCAGAATTGTTAAAGTTATAGGAAAAACGAGAAGAAATCAGTACTAAGCTTTTTAGAATATGCTAGCTTAATGTACTTACTGAGTATACTTTTATACTCACCTTGTGGTTTTATACTGTTTTCTCTTTAGGTGCGAGTGGTGCAACTGCTGGGGGAGGTCATACTCGGGCATGAGCTGGTGGCACACTAGTTATAAGACTAATATATTTTGAGATGTATATATAGAGTAACTAATCTTAGAGATGAGTATATGTATATAAGAGTAAAATATAATCTTATTTTCGTTGTGTGTATGTCTGATTTCATTTATCATTGGACTTGTGAACATAAAAAAAAAAAATCCAGTCATTGGGTAGGACTGGTATTTGGTTGGTTTGAAGTATTTTCCTTACAGGTTTATTATTCTCAAGTTGACTATTTTTAGGGAAAACTCTACCAATTTTTTTTTTTTTATTTTCCTTAAAAATAATTTACTTAGAGGGTGGTTACAGAAAAGTTACTCAACTCTATACCTTTATCTCTTATGACTCTTCTAATGATCTCACATACCATTTCTTTTGTCAAAAACCCTCTAGGAAAGATGTTATTGTTTCTCTGTAATGACCCAAGGGGTAGAATTTGTCATTTTAGGAAAGTTTAGGGGGTAGAAGAGTTATTTTGGAAGCCCTTTGGGGCTTAGTTGCAGTTTCTATGCAAGGGTGGGTGGAAATGGCTATTTTCCACCGCACACACGACCGTGTGCCCTAGACACACAACCGTGTGTCTTGCCTCAGCCAGATATATTAGTTTTATTTTTCCAGATGCGCGCAGTTCCCAGCTCCCAGCTTATTTCCTTCATTTTCTCTTCTTCTTCCTCAGCTCCAGTGAACCCTAGATTGGGTGAGAGAGATCCCCCAGCAGCCCAACTTCAGATTAGAGATCCAGAAGCTTCCAGGGAGAGAGATAGAGCTTCCATGGCGCGAGGTAAGTGTTTTCCTTACCTCCTTCGCTGTGTTCTTAACATGTTTGCTGTTTTCCAGCTTATGAGAACTTTATGTATGCTTGTTTGAGATATTTCCAGCATGGTTGAGTTGTGTTATGATGGATGATGGCATGATTGAGTGGTTTTCCATGAATTACATGCGTATATACTGTTTCCAGATGATATATGCTTTATATATGTTATATGGCGTGTTTGAGTTGATGAAATGATGATTATTTGCATGCTAGTAGCAGTAGAAAATGTTTATGTGTGTTGATTTAGAGTGTGGAAGTGTTGGTGTGGGAATTTCTGGATTTCCAGACGTGTTTTGCAGAATTTGAGTTGAGCACACACCCGTGCGCCCCTGATGCACGCCCTTGTGACCTCAATTCTGCATGGGACACGGCCGTGCAGGCTAGTCATGTGCATATGAAAACCTAGACACACGCCCGTGTGCCCGAGTATACACACCCGTGTGCTTTCCCCAATTCCACACGCCCGTGTATGCGAGACACGGGAGGCTTGAGAAGGCAGCCACATGCCCGTGCAGTGTGATACACACCTGTGTGCCCCTTGATACACGCCCGTGTGTTGCACCACACGCCCGTGTGTGCAGCCAAATTTTCATGAATTCATTCTAGAACCTTGCACGCCCAGAGACACGATGAGCACACGGTCCCGTGTGCCTTGACACACGCCCGTGTGCCCAGAAACACACGCCCGTGCACTTAAGAAAAAGCAGAAAAAAAGATTAAAAGAGAACTTAAGCCACTCTAAGTCATTCCTAAGTACACAGAACTCATAAATAAGATCAGAAAACAGCATATCATGCATGATTACCAACATTCAGCACGACATGCCATATCAGATGTTTTTAGACTAGATCTAAGGATCCAGCAGCATGATTTTTCAGATATACATATATGATTTTTCATATATCAGATAGGGGTGGATACGAGGGGGCACCTGTGAGTTCGCACACCCGCTACAGAGGAAAACCAGCGTCCGCTAGAGGGGACATGGTCACTGACCAAGCTCGTTAGAGAGAGTGTTGGTTATGCATCAGTAGATTCAGTAGGATTGAACTCACACGGCCAGGGTGTCGAATCTCTGTATTCATCGGTCTGGCCAGTATAGTAGATATTTTCAGATGTTTTTAGTACTTTCTGATACAGTTTTCAGCATATACTATACGTATATATTCAGAATCTTCGGATCACTATTTTATTATCAAAAAGAGTTTTCAGAAAAGACAGTTTTTCAGAAAATCAGGCTTACGGGCAAGTTTTATAGCTTTTCAGCATACATGACATCAGCATATACATTTCATGTCATGTACAACATCTCATGAGAAACAGATGAGAAACAGAACAGTAATAGAACAGAACAGAACAGTAAACAGTAATTCAAAAAATGGATATACCTCAGTATATCAAGAGAAACAGATTAAGAAAACAGTACAGCAGAATTTCCTACGTGACGAGTCATATAGTCAGTTAGAGTTTTGACCTGCGAGTGTTTGTGTTTGGAAACGCTTGTTGAGTGACTTTGTCACTCACTCCCTTCCCTGTTTTCTTTTGTAGGTCAGTGATTCGAGGCTAAGCTGGAGCGAGACCGCTGCGAGATTTTGGGGATATGGCTCGGCGCAGCAGATAGCATGTTGGCTCGCATGCTTTTATTTTCTCATGTATATATTTGTGCATTATGTATTGATATACACTGTATGACTAGTATGTTTTATACATGAGCAACCTGGGTGTTCACGGTTGCATCTCAGTACATTTTATTACTGAATTATATTTACAGTTTCTTTTTATAAAGAAAATTTTTATTTCAACAGCAGCAGCAGGGTTTTTACTGTAGAGGTCCCCGTCTCAGGTATATTTTATTATTATCTACAGTATTTTCCGCAGCGTACAGTAACCTGGGCGGGGGTCGCTACATTCTCTCCTTCCATATATTATAGGCAATAACCTCTAACCTTATCTAGTAATAATGGCCCCAAGTGAATTTTTTTTTCCATTCTCTTATAATCTTCTCAACATATTAATTTATTAAATCCCAAATGACAAATAATCTAAAGAGGGGTGAATAGGTTATATCAAAAACTTTTGAAAATTTAAACTTTTTCAACCAAAATCAATTAATCAACAATAACATTGACAATTAAATCATTCAACATAAGCCAAACACACAAACATAAAAGTATAAAGCAAATATAATAGTTAAACACAAATAAAGAGAGTAGGGAAAGAAAGCACTTAGCAATTTAAAGTGGTTTGGAGTTTCTTCATGCCTCCTACGTCTACTACTCCAAGTAACCCTGCTTGAATTTTTCTTCAATAATTTCAAACTCCGAAATTACAATAGTTTTTAACTAAGGGATTTTGCCCTTATACATTAGTTTTGATGACAAGGGATTGTGCCCTTAATTTATTTTTTACAAAGATTATGCCTTACACTAGTTTTATAAGATTGCAGTTAAAGGTTTTCAAATTACAAAGAAATGAATTTACCTTACAAAGCTGATATCATAATAAGCTCATAATGTTTCTCTTTAATTATATACAAGATTTGTTCAATGAGAGAATAAGAAGAAAAAATTTAGAGAATGAAAAATATGGCTTCTAAGAATGTTCTCTTTGACCTCTTCACACTCAAATCAACTTCCAATTTATAAGAATTAGGAGATATAACCATCAGAAGCTGATCAAATAGTTGTTTGAGATTTCTAAGCTAATGTATGGTCTTGTCCTTATACTGCATGGTCATGCTCTCATTTACATATGCTCTCTAATGGTTATATTTTCTCCTATCATACATGCCTGTATAGGCATATGTTCCATATACATAGTCGTACATCTACTAGGCTTTATTGGTTTAGTTTTTCCAAAAGTCCATACAACTTTGTACATAATTCCTGTATGATCATCACATGATCAAGCTTTTTCACCTTGCACTGGCATGTGTTGTTTTTGCATAGACGTGTACCTACTAAGACTTTTATAACACAAGCACAATTGGGCTTGTATAGGAAATTCTAGTAGTGCATTCTTGACTTTTAACACACGATCGTGCACTTGCAACTTGTATGGTCATGCACGCTTACTTTTTCATGCTTAGATGCTTCACACGACTTAACCAACTCATGTGTTATCCTTATAACACACACACAGTCATGCAGCCTGATTATGCACGGTCATGTGCTAGGCTAAATTTGTAGAAATAAAAACCCTATAGTCTTGCTTGTCATGATAAATTCACACATAGATCAGTTATATATTTTAACCTAAGTTTTGCTTTAATTCAAAACAAATATGGGTCCAACAATCTCTCCCTTTTGATTTAATAACAAAAGCTATGTTAAAATACATTACACACATAACATAAATTTCCAAAAAAAAAAAATTTATTTTTAATGCTATATGATGTGATTTGCAGCCCTTAATCTCCCTTCAATGGTGAACAAATAGCATTCAAATGATGGTCCAAAAATCCAGCAATAAACAAGCTCCTAAACCATGCAATATCAAGCAAATTTCCCACCCAAAGTAACATTCATGCAACTCCAATCTATCATCACTTCAAGCAATCTTCAAGACCATCAAACATGAACTAAAATTAGTAAGAAAACAAACCTCAAGCATAAAGGAAATTCTCCACCAACTTGAGGGTGATCCAAGCATAAAGATTTCTTGCACACAAGCTTAAAGGAAGGCTTCACCCACTTGATACAAGAATCACCAACCTGAATCTCCACCACCAACTTCCTTCTTGCAATGGAAATTGGATAAAGGATTGATACTTGGTTCCCAAGAACACCAAGTTCTAAGAACACAAGGAAGGAAAGCTAAAGCTCTCAAATTTTCATTAATTCATCAAAAGTCCTTTACAATAAGTTTGGATTGCCTTTTATAGGCATGATACAAACCATGGTTAAAGTCTAACTAACCCTAGTTAACTTAAACACCACTTAAATTAAATAAAATAAAACACAAAAGAGACAAATTACATAAGTTCCCTAAATCTAATTACATTTAAAACTAAAGAAAGAACTACATGTTTGATCATAAGCCCTTGGTTGGCTTGGCTTGACTTCTCCTTTTGTCTTTGAATTTGTTGTGTAGCCACTTTATGATTTTGGACTCCTTGGAGGGCCATGAATGAAGGTTAGAATACATGAGCTTCATAAAGTCACATTGCTTGAATTTGATCTCATTCATCTTGCCTTTATTATATGTGCGGAAATTACTCTTAGTAGGCTCACATGTGTGGTTGTTTTGGACCATGGAATTCTTTCTCTGAATTTCCTCTACTCTTGGATGTTTCCCATGATCATGAAGAAGTGTTGGTGAAGTGAAATTTATATCACTATAACAAAAGTCATTTCAAACATAAATCATTTTAACATACCAACCAATTCTCCTTTTTTTTTGTAATAAATCAAAAATGTATATTAAAATTTTCATTTTTATGCAAAAAAAATTCTCTTCCCCTTTTTATAACAATTTAATCAAGTTAGGCACAAAACAAAAATTCTTCCCATATCAAAAATAATTTAAACTCCCCTTTATTAAATCAATTTTAAACTTCCCCTGCTTAGCATGAACACTTCCCTTATATCAACTAATTATATATCACAAACAAGTAAGAAGCATCTATTCTTTTTATTTCTCCCCTTTTTGTATGAGTATATTCAATAAAATCAATATCATTCATGCATAAAATATTATCATTAAAACATTTAAGGGAAAAGTTTACAAAAAATAGAAATATTGGAAAAACTAGAAAAATTCTACAGTTTTATGAAAAGTCATAGTTATGTAAATAGTGTCCATGATGATAAGTTTATAGAAAATTGAAACATTTATGGCGATTTTGGAGACTAAGGTGAGGGAGGACAATTGTGAGAATGTTAGAATCAACATGTGTAGGAATTGGTAATGGGTTAATAACTGCAACTTTAGTCTGTGAGGTCATATTTAGGTTTATAGAATAAAAGCAATATAAAGCTTAGATGGTTGAACAAAAAGAGTAACTTATCCACAGTAAGATTGATACCATCCCTTTTAATGATAAGTTTTGGCTAATGATAACTGGCTATGTAGATTCCTTAATTCATTTAATGTTGTTTTTCCTAATGGTAATTCTGACTATTACCCCTTAATTATTTAACATGATGATATGAATTTCACTCCACCAACACTTCTTCATGATCATGGGAAACATCCAAGAGTAGAGAAAATTTAGAGAAAGAATTCCATGGTCCAAAAAAACCACTCATGTAAGCCTACTAAGACTAATTTCCACACACATTATAAAGGCAAGATTGAAAAACCCTTAAATGATAGAGAAATAATACTAGAGGGGGGGGGGGTGAATAGGATTATTTAAATTTTTAAGGCAATAATCACAACCAAAACTATAATAAACACAATGCACAATAAAAACAATAAAGAGAGAGAGTTCAGAGAAAGCTCAGCCAAATTTATAGAGGTTTGGAGCTTTGAACACAAGCCTTCTATGTCCTCTTCTTCAATCAAACCCGTTTGAAGTTTCCATTATCTTCAATACCCGAAGATACAATAGTTTTTCTCACAAGGGAATTTTGCCTTTTTTACAGATGTAATGTTGATAAAAGATTGATTGAAACTGCCTCTTAATAGGCTGAAAATCAAATGTAAAGTACGAATTCTCTCAAGTATGTAAGTGTATAAGCTTAGAGAGAGAAACAGAGCAGTGAAAGAATGAAGTAGATAGCTTGGTTTTTGCAATTCGTTTCAGTAACCTTCTCCACTTCAAATGGCTCTCCTTTTATACTTCATTCATTGCCTAGAATAGCAAGGAGCCGTTTTGCTAGCTTTGTATCCGTTGAAGTAGTTGAAAAAAGTAAGCTCTGTAATAAATTTTCCAAGCGCACGGTCATGCTCCTCGACTGCACGGTCGTGCTTGCTACATTTATTGCCTTGTTCTGACTCCCAACGGTCGACTTAAAAGCTTAGCGCCAATGATGCACGGTCGTGTGTCCTTGACGCATGGTCGTGCTTCGACCCTTCATGGTCGTGTTCCTTAGATGCATGGTCGTGCTTTGATCCTTCAGAATTTTGTCTAAAATTCCAGAAGCTTGCATGGGTTGGCTGCACGATGACCGCACGAGCAGCACACGAGTATTCTTATACTAGTACACTGTCGTGCCCACTTTCTACATGGTCGTGTGCCATATGCATGCCTTTAAGCTCTTGTACGACTAGCTCTGTACGATCTCCTGGTAGTGCTCCTTATTTGCCATCACGCACGGTCGTGCGTATTGAGCGTGCACGGTCGTGTGTTGACTCCTTTTGTTTGACTTGCTGCACGATTTCATTTGCACGGCTTGATCTCTCGTGCTCTTCATAAGTTAAGCACACGGTCGTGCTTCCACTGCGCACGGTCACGCTTCCAATGACTTTTGAGTTCTTTGATTTCACACGGTCAGGCTGCACGGTTGTGGAGGTAGTGCGTTGCCCGTGTTGTGCATGTACAAAATCGTGCATCATGCACACACGCCCGTGCGAGTCTGAGATTTTTCTTCCAGAAAATCACAGAACCTTGCAAGGTCAAACGCACGGTCCCATATTTTGGACACACGAGGACCCGTTTGGTCAAACACGGTCGTGCTACTAAAGTACACGGTCGTGCGAGACCTATAACCTGTAAAAATAAACTTCTTTTTCCCTTCTTTGTCATGAATTACTTCATGCAAGGGATTAATCATCAACTCAATCACATAAATTAGCAACTTAATCATATTTTTTTCATTATCAAAACATCAAGGGTTCAACAATCTCCCCCTTTTTGATTGATGACAAAAATATGTTGAAAAATGTAAAAAATAAATATTAATTAAGGATAAAAAGAATGCTCCCCCTCACTTTAAGCACTCCCCCTTAGTTTTAGCCATAATTACCAATCCAAATTAATATCAATTTTTAACTTGCTAATCATTTTATGCTTTCTCCCCCTTTTTTTGCCATAAATCAAAAAAAAAAAAATTGACATAGTCTCCTCTATTTCATTAAGATTTCCCAAGACAAGTGATCAGATAAACACACTCCCAATATATGAGGCAATCAAAGCACCATCCAACTTCTTCAAACAATCAACCAATAACATCAATAGAAAGCAATAGAAAGCAAAAGAAATATCAATGTAAATCAATTCATCAAACTAAATTGTAACAGCATAACAATAGAAACAAATCAAATGTTCCTCAAAGACAAGTTTTGGTAAAAACATGCAAATGATAGTTCAAGGTTGGGGTGGTTGCTGAGGTGATAGGTCGGCAAGGTCATCCAGAGCAGTAACTCGAGACTCAAGGCGGGTAAGTCGAGATTCCATAGTATCCCGAAAGGCTCGAAACTCAATGGTAAACTGAACTACATTTGCATCAGCCTGCGCGACACACGCATCCAATTGAGCCACACGCGTATCAACTTGCCTTGTCAGCTCAATCAAGACTTGAAGCTCGAAAGTTGATTGAACTTCTGGACCAGCTTCGGGGCGAGCTCGTCTTCCTCTCCGGGCACTAGTTTCAGCAACTGAAGGCATAGCAGACAGTTCGGTTGATGGCTCATGATCTCCAACAACTGCAGGCAATCTCCATCCATCATTGCCATCTTTCCCAATCACCCTCATCCGAAATAAAGCATCGACATTAAGCATGTGAGACTCTTCGAAACCAATCCGAAACTCTCCGTAGCCTTCAACAGAAATACCCAATTTCTCAGCGATAAAGGTAATTAGCATACCAAAATCGATAAGAACCTTTTCCATATCGCTGTGCGACTGGATGTCACTTAACTTGCTGATCAACCATCGAGTTGAATCCAGTTGACAACCAGTCATGGCAGCTTCCATTACTGCCATGTCACGAACACTTACATTACCATTAGTGTTCGTTCGAGTGTTTAATGTATAGGTGACCATCCGATGGAAGATGCCCATGGTCGGAGTGTCCAAAGAGGAGGCTTTCGCCTTCTGCACTTCATAAAATTTGAAACCGCCGAGGGATCGCCACACCGCCTGAGTGCTCAGCTCATGTGAAAAGTCCAAAATGCCCTCTGAATCATAGCCCAACCAATCACCCAACTGTTCAACCGGCACCGTCCAATCCAAATTTACCAACCGAAATCTCAAAGTAAAATCAGTAATATTTCCCCGTACGTCCTTCAAAATCGATAGGGAACTATAAAACTCATAAACTAAATTTTCATAGGCATCGTTTCGCATGAAAAATATTCCAGTCAGCCTAGAAGAATTGACTAAACCCATAATCTCATCTAATACTCCAATTTCCCGCAAAATCCTTCTATCCAAACAACGTCCAACATAAAAAGCCTTTTTCATGAGTTTCGATAGGAGTACCTTTTGCTGCCGATTGGAACACACGATTCCAAATGGATTATCTGCTCTTGAAGAACTCCTGGAAGGCCTGGAATGAGTCGGCAATTTCATTCTTGGAGGCATTGTGGATTTTGGTTAATGAAATAATTGAAATGGAGATTTGGGTTTGTGTTTGGGATGAAAAACTATCTCAAAATGTAAGAAAACTTGAGAGAAACTTGTAAAAACAAGTTTGAAAGCAAATGAAAGCAAGAAAAATGAGAGATTTTGATGAAAAATCGAGAGAGAAAAGAGAGAAATCACGGCTAGGGTTTACAATTTTTCGTTAAAATGAAGAAAATGAAACGAGTTATTTATATAGATGCGAGCGCACAACCGTGTTTCTTGATGCACGATCGTGTTTTCCCAAATCTGCACGATCGTGCACCTGATAGTTGCACAGTCGTGTGTTCGCTAAAATCTCGAAAAATATTAAACTTTAAAATGCATGCCCATGTTGATTCTTGTGCGTGCGCGTGCAGATTAAGCGCGCATTTTAAACAAAACACACGGTCGTGTATATTGGAACACACGGTCGTGTGTTCACGCAGAAGCACGCCCGTGCGTGCTTGGAACACACGGTCGTGTGTGACCAAAATCACACAGACTAGCATAATTTTCCAAAAATCTGTAGAATTTCAAAACAAACCTCAAAACACCTCAAGCCATGAAAAGCTTGGATATGTTGATTCAATGAGGTTTTATTATTTGAATTCAGTTGCCGATTGATGTCAACTATAGAGTTGCATCGATTCGACTCGAATTTACATGCAAACTAAACTCATTCAAGCAAATATATTCAATCATTTTCATTCATCAAAGAGCATAAAACCAATCAATAGCATTCTCATTATCATTCATGCATATTCAGATATTCAGTCAAAACATCAAGCAATCAACCAAATCATCATGTAAGCAATAAAAGGTAGAATTCTTAGACACTTACTTGGCTTGCATCAATCATTCCAAGCTCCCTCCTTATGTATGCAAATTTCTCCTTGTCTAGAGGCTTGGTGAAGATATCAGCTAGCTGGGGTTAGTGTCAATAAATTCAAGCACAATATCTCCTTTGCTAACATGATCACGCAAGAAATGATGTCTAATATCTATATGCTTTGTCCTAGAATGCAAAATGGGATTTTTCGAAAGTTGAATAGCACTAGTATTATACAAAATATGGGAATTTTCACTATTTTGAAACCAAAATCAGAAAGTTGTTGTTTCATCCAAAGAATTTGGGCACAACAACTAGCCGCAGAAACATATTCGGCTTTCGTAGTAGAAGTTACAACCGAATTTTACTTTTTCGAAAACCATGAAACTAACATGTTTCCTAAGAATTGACATGTTCCACTAGTGCTTTTCCTATCAATTTTGTAGCCTCCGAAATCAGCATCTGAAAAGGCATGCAATTCGAATGTTGAGTTCTTAGGGTACCATAAACCAACATTCGGTGTCCCCTTAAGATATCTCAGGATTCGTTTCACTGCATTCAAATGTGATTCCTTAGGATTTGCTTGAAAACGTGCACACATGCATACACTAAATAATATGACTGGCTTAGATGCAGTTAAATATAATAATGCACCTATCATGCTTCTATATGACTTTGTATCAACATTTTTACCTCCCTCATCCTTATCAATCTTTGTTGAAGTGCTTATTGGAGTTGGTTGCTCCTTGGCCTCATGCATGTTGAACCTTTTGATGAGGTCTTGAGTGTACTTCGATTGAGTGAGCAATGTTCCTTCCTTCATTTGTTTTATTTACAGCCCAAGGAAGTAGTTTAGCTCTCCCATCATGCTCATCTCAAATTCCCCCTGCATCATCTTAGAAAAATCTCTACATAGAGATTTATTAGTAGCACCAAAGATGATATCATCTATATAGATTTGAGCAATTAAGATGTCATGCTTATGTTTCTTTATAAATAAGGTGGTATCCACCTTTCCTTTTGAAAAACCATTTTCAATTAAGAATGTACTTAACCTTTCATACCAAGCTCTAGGAGCTTGTTTCAAACCATAAAGAGCTTTTCTTAATTTAAAAACATGGTTTGGAAAACTTGGATTTTCAAAACCTAGAGGTTGTTCTACATACACCTCCTCTTGAATAAAACCATTTAGAAAAGCACTTTTTACATCCATTTGAAAAAGTTTAAAATTTAAATGGCAAGCAAAAGCAATCAATATCCTAATTGCCTCTAATCTAGCTACGGGGGCATAGGTTTCATCGAAATCAATTTCCTCTTGAGAGTAGCCTTGGGCAACTAGTCTTGCCTTGTTTCTTGTAACAATTCTGGATTCATCCACCTTGTTTCGGTATACCCATTTTGTGCCGATGGAGGGATGATCTGTTGGCCTAGGAACTAGCTCCCATACATGGTTCCTCTCAAATTGGTTCAACTCCTCTTGCATGGCCAACACCCAACTCTCATCCTTCAAGGCTTCATCTACCTTCTTGGGCTCCATTTGTGACAAGAATGCCACAAATTCGCAAGTGTTCTTGATTGAAGCTCTTGTCCTTACCCCTTGGGTTGGGTCAACAATGATCCTTCCTTCTTTAACCTCATCTTTTACTCTTGGGAAGGAGGTCTCCTTTTGCACTTCTTGTGGTTGCACAAGCATATCATCTTGGGGTGCTTCCACAATTTGATTCTCTTCTTCTTTAGGAGTAGGGCCATCATTTAGTTTAAGGTCTTCCATAAGCTCCACCACTTCATCATCTTTTGATCTATCTACATACTTAGAAGAAGATTCATCAAATAACACATGTATAGATTCTTCAACAACAAGTGTTCTTTAAATATATATCAAAAAAAATGAAAAAATACTGATTTGCTACAGTGCTCTCTCTTCTCTCCCGTTTTCAAATATCCCTTGCTTCCCGCTACTGTGCTTTCTTCCTTCTCTTACGTCTGAGTTGTCTTCCGGTGGACTATTCTTCATCTCCGGTGATCTCCGACCGGCCAGCCTTTGGCTGGTCTGCTCCTTTGTGTCTCTTGGTTTTGTGCTTCTCCTCTCTTTTTTCTCCTCTTTGTCCTGTGGTGTCCCGTAGCTTGGTTGCTCTGATTGGGAGTTTGTGGGTCTTCTTGGCTGGTGCGTTGTTTTGTTTTTGTATTTGTTTGGTTTGGTATGTGTGTTTCTTGAGTGTTTGAGTGTGTGTGTGCCTTTCTCTTGGTCTAGTGTGGTTTGTGGTGTCTAATTTATTTTGGCTTTATTTTCTCTGGTTAGTTGGTTGTGTGGTTGGTGTGTGTGGGCTGGTGTTTGTTTGCTTGGTGGTTTCCTTGCAGGAGTTTGGTGTTATGGCCAAAGTCATCAATGCTTCTGATTCTTCGAATATCATGTTGTGTGATGGTGTGCCTAGTGTGCGTATTCTTAATGAGAATGAGGTGACCCATCCGAAACCTTGGAGTAAATTATTTGGGGGAATAAAAATGGGTGTTGACTTGGAGTTTATTCCCCCTCCAGGTTCTTCTAAAGGGGGGAATGTATTATGGAGATTCTGGAGGAGGTTGCGAATGAAGGGGCAAGAAGATGGGAGTCTTGTGCTGTAGCTTTTTTCTTGGGTAGAAGACCTCCTTTTCAAGTTGTGAGAAGATTTGCTGAAAAGTTATGGGGTAATAAAGGACTTATAGAGGTGACTTCGAATGGGCAGGGTATGGTTATCCTTAGGTTCAAAGAGGCTGATGATTTGAATGAAGTCCTTGACAATGACACTTTGCATATTGGGGGTCAACCTTTCTTTATCAGAAGATGGTCACGAAACCTTTCCATGGTCGCAGAGGAGATTAGGACAGTTGCCGTTTGGGTTAAGATATTTGGTGTTCCTTTAGAGTTATGGAATCCGAAAGGCTTTAGCTACATCGCCAGTGGTATTGGGCATCCTATTAGACTGGATTCTATTACAGAAGAAGGTTCGAGATTGGATTATGCTAGAATTTATATAGAGATGGAACTAAATAAAGAGTTTCCTAACACGGTGGAAATCAAGCTACCTAATGGAAAAGTCATTGAATTGAAAATTGATTATGCTTGGAGACCTATCAACTATCAAATGTGTAGTTCATACGGCCATAGTCGTGAGGAGTGTAAGTTAGGTAGTCATGGAGTGGGGATAAAGAGAAGAACTCAAAGGGACCCCAGCCAGACGCGGAGTGAGCAAGCCTGTGTAGGCGTTAATAACCGGATGGGTGATAAAGGAAACAACGGCGAAGCTTGGAAAAGAAAAGTGAACAATAAAAAAGAGGAAACTGTGGGGAAAAACATACTTGAAATTCGTGAAAATAGATTCGAAGTGTTAAGAAGGACCAATGATGAAGAGGGGGTTTGTGATGCGGATGGTGAGATTGTTGAAGTGGGGAGGAGGTTTGATCACCTCGAGGAATCATACCCGCCTCCTGATTTGAATAAGGGGTCAAGCTTAGATCTTCACAAGGGTGAAAATAACGAAGAATTAAGGACAGGTAAGGAGAATGCCAAAGAGTCCATTGAGTGTGGAAAGGAAGGTGAAGTATTAGAGGATTCGCCCCAGGTTAGACCTTTTGGTAAGGGTATAATGGTGGATGAGATGGAGATAAGAAAAGTGGGTAGTAAGAATGACCTTAGAGGAAATAGAAAGAAGAGTGGGAAAAAGGGGGGGAACAAATCTCCTGCACTTAAGATTAATGGTTAATTTGGCTTCTTGGAATATTCGGGGCCTTAATGCCCCTCTAAAACAAAAGGAGATTAGGAAGTTTATTAGAGGTAACTCCCTTGATATTGTGGCTGTCTTGGAGACGAAGGTTAGGGAAAGTAACAATGGGATTGTTAAAGATAGCATAGGTGGTGATTTAAATTGGGTTAAGAATTATAATTTTTGCCATAGGGGTAGAATTTGGGTTTTGTGGAATGGTAGTAGTATAAGATTGCGTATGTTAGAGCAAAGTGAACAATTTATTCACTGTGAGATTGAGACGGTGGCTAGCGCCAATAAGTTTGTGGCTACTTTTGTGTATGGGGATAATGGGTATATTGAACGAAGAAGGCTTTGGGAGGACATTATTAGGATTTACAATAACATGGGTAATACGCCTTGGGTGATAATGGGTGATTTTAATGCTATTAGGAAAAGAGAAGAGAAAAGTTGATATGAATTTCACATCAATTTGGTATCAGAGCCAAAACCTGGTTGGAATATGTTTAAGGGTGTGTTTGTAGTGCATTGTGGTGAGTGATTGGTATTTGAAACCTGTAAATTTTTCTGCTGGAATTGTGGAAAATTTCTGCATGAATTTCCTTGTCTTGGCTGAAATTAATTACTAGATATAGGCTGGAAAATTATGCTTGCATTTGTAGTATGAAAGGGTGATATTTTAAATTTTGAATGTATGATTAAATTGGGAAAGAAGTAGAAGAAGTGGCTGCTGGATTTTTGCATAATTCTTGGCTGGAAATTTGAAGAATGTGAGAATTACTTCATGTGAAGAAGGAGAGAAAAACTTGCCGCTGGATA
This sequence comes from Anacardium occidentale, assembly GCA_026122585.1. NCBI lineage: Eukaryota > Viridiplantae > Streptophyta > Magnoliopsida > Sapindales > Anacardiaceae > Anacardium > Anacardium occidentale. The sequence continues at coordinate 400,388 of JAJEJH010000082.1, forward strand.
TGCAACTTTTTGGCTAAAAGTTTGATTGATTTTGGAAAGAGAAAGTGATCAATTGGTGTTAGTACTTGCTCCTAAAATTAAGCTTGACACCTTACCTTCATTCAATGCCCACTTGTGCCCTTCAATTAAAATTTACATAAATTGCAAATTGCCTTGCATGTGAGCCGGACCTTATTGCAAATTTGGGAGGAGGTTAGTCAATTTCCTTGTTAACTTTTTCCTTAAATCTTGGCTTTGAAACCTATCACATTAAATGCCTACATCTTTGCCATACCTTTGCATGTTCACAAGTACCCACTTGCCTACACTATTACCACTTTGATTTATCCACTTGCATTCCTCATTTACCAAATTGTCCCTTGCCAAAATTTTCATGTTACCCTTACTAAAGTTTGCCAAAGCCCAACCTAAAATTTCAAGCCCAAATAATTAGTAACACCTTAACCCAATTCCATACCTTAGCCCAAATTCATTGGCCCGAGTTACTGTTCACATCTAAAAGGTACTGTTCACAGAACCCAAAACATTCATTTCCCATTTACTTAAACACTTCCCAATTCATCCCACATGAACCAATGGCAAGTGTAAACCCCTTCCACACTAGGTGCACAATCCAAGGAAAAGTATGTAAGGTTATCATTGATAAAGGGATTCATACTAATGTGGCTTCTAAGACCTTTGTGGAAAAATTAAATATCCCAACATATGATCTTGCAAGTCCTTATGAGATACGATGGGGAAGTAATGGGAACCCAATTCAAGTGAACAAACTTGTTATCCTAACTTTTTCCATTGGCAAAAATTATGAGGATGTAGTGATTTGTGATGTAATTCCAATTGATGAATGTCATTTGTTACTTGGGAGGCCATGGCAATGTCAAAGAGAAGTTACACACAATGAAAAGATGAACACCTATTCCTTCAAGTTCCTCAAAAAGAAGATTACCCTCATACCCTTATCACTTGAGGAATTATCATCTCCATCATCATCATCCCAAACGTCTTTCCCTAGAGCAAACAAACTTGAGGAGTCCATGGAAGAACATCAAGCCAAAGATGCATTAGTGGTGATTGAAAGGAAAGGTGAAATTAAGAAAGCTATCTTACATGAGTGTGATGAAATGACCAATGAGGAAAATACTTCCAAGTTCAACCATGCAAATGACCATGAAAGTGAATTAATAGAAGAAATTAATAGAAGCTTGGTAGGTGAATTGATTGAACAGGATTTGAGGGCAAATCCTCATCAATCTGGGGAGATTGATATGAATTTCACTTCACCAACACTTCTTCATGATCATGGGAAACATCCAAGAGTAGAGGAAATTCAGAGAAAGAATTTCATGGTCCAAAACAACCACACATGTGAGCCTACTAAGAGTAATTTCCATACATATTATAAAGGTAAGATGAATGAGATCAAATTCAAGCAATGTGACTTTATGAAGCTCATGCATTCTAACATTCATTCATGGCCCTCCAAGGAGTCCAAAATCATAAAGTGGCTACACAACAAGTTCAAAGACAATAGGAGAAGTCAAGCCAAGCCAACCAAGGGCTTATGATCAAACATCTATTTCTTTCTTTAGTTTTAAATGTAATTAGATTTAGGGAACTTATGTAATTTGTCTCTTTTGTGTTTTCTTTATTTAATTTAGGTGTTGTTTAAGTTAACTAGGGTTAGTTAGACTTTAACCATGGTTTGTATCATGCCTATAAAAGGCAATCCAAACTTATTGTAAAGGACTTTTGATGAATTAATGAAAATTTGAGAGTTTTAGCTTTCCTTCCTTGTGTTCTTAGAACTTGGTGTTCTTGGGAACCAAGTATCAATCCTTTATCCAATTTCCATTGCAAGAAGGAAGTTGGTGGTGGAGATTCAAGTTGGTGATTCTTGTATCAAGTGGGTGGAGCCTTCCTTTAAGCTTGTGTGCAAGAAATCTTTATGCTTGGATCACCCTCAAGTTGGTGGAAGATTTCCTTTATGCTTGAGGTTTGTTTTCTTGCTAATTTTAGTTCATATTTGATGGTCTTGAAGTTTGCTTGAAGTGATGATAGATTGGAGTTGCATGAATGTTAGTCTTGGGTGGGAAATTTGCTTGATAATGCATGGTTCAGGAGCTTGTTTATTGCTGGATTTTTTGACCATCATTTGAATGCTATTTGTTCACCATTGAAGAGAGATTAAGGGCTGAATTTCACATCAATTGATATGAATTTCACTTCACCAACACTTCTTCATGATCATGGGAAACATCCAAGAGTAGAGGAAATTTAGAGAAAGAATTCCATGGTCCAAAACAACCACACATGTGAGCCTACTAAGAGTAATTTCCATACATATTATAAAGGCAAGATGAATGAGATCAAATTCAAGCAATGTGACTTTATGAAGCTCATGCATTCTAACATTCATTCATGGCCCTCCAAGGAGTCCAAAATCATAAAGTGGCTACACAACAAGTTCAAAGACAATAGGAGAAGTCAAGCCATGCCAACCAAGGGCTTATGATCAAACATGTATTTCTTTCTTTAGTTTTAAATGTAATTAGATTTAAGGAACTTACGTAATTTGTCTCTTTTGTGTTTTCTTTATTTAATTTAGGTGCTGTTTAAGTTAACTAGGGTTAGTTAGACTTTAACCATGGTTTGTATCATGCCTATAAAAGGCAATCCAAACTTATTGTAAAGGACTTTTGATGAATTAATGAAAATTTGAGAGCTTTAGCTTTCCTTCCTTGTGTTCTTAGAACTTGGTGTTCTTGGGAACCAAGTATCAATCCTTTATCCAATTTCCATTGCAAGAAGGAAGTTGGGTATGGGGATAATGGGTATATTGAACGAAGAAGGCTTTGGGAGGACATTATTAGGATTTACAATAACATGGGTAATACGCCTTGGGTGATAATGGGTGATTTTAATGCTATTAGGAAAAGAGAAGAGAAAAGTAGGAGTTCGAGAAAATGGATTGATCAGGATGAGGAGTTCAATGATTGTTGTAATAGGGCCCACCTTGATGAGCTTAAACATATTGGTCCGCTGATGACTTGGAGCAACATGAATGAGGGGCCTAGTAGGGTTGCTTGTAAGTTGGACAGAGTGCTGGTTGGAGAAAAGTGGCTCGATAAGTTCCCTAATTCTTTTGGTGTGGTGTTTCCTAATAGGATATCTGACCATAGCCACCTTGTTGTTCGATGTGAGAATAATGAGTACTATAGGAAATGTCCCTTCAAGTTTTTTAATTTTTGGGCCTCAGATACTCGATTTTTGCCTTTGGTTAAAGAGTGTTGGGATTCCATAGTGGTCAGAAACCCGATGTTCAGATTGGTTAGAAAATTAAAAATGGTGAAAAGAAAGTTGAGAGAGTTAAACTGCAAAGAATTTTGGTGCATCTCTGAGAGGGTCAAACAAGCGAAGGACAAATTGGACTTTGTTCAAAATAGACTGCTTAGATCCCCCTTGGATGAGAGATTAATCATAGAGGAAAATGATTTGTGCAGAGAGTATCGGAGGATAAGCTGGATGGAAGAGTCCTTGCTAAAACAAAAATCGGGGATTAATTGGCTGAAAGAAGGGGACCAGAACTCGAGATATTTTTTCAAGTGCCTTAAAAGTCGGTAGAATAGAAATTCCATTAGTGCTATTTTGGATGATAATGGCAACATGGTTTATGAGAAAATTCTTATTAAAGACAAGCTTGTGGGACACTTCAAAGATATCCTATCCAATGTGAATGGGGATGTGGACATGGATCAAATGCCTCAGTGGTTTAATTACAAGATCTCGGATGTTGCGGCTCAAGATATGGTTAAAGAAGTTTCTGAGGATGAGATTAAGTCTACCATTTTTGCGATGAATGATAATAAGGCTCCTGGTCCTGATGGTTTTGGTGCCAAGTTCTATAAAACGGCTTGGGAGATTGTTGGTCACGATGTGGTTAACGCGATTAAATATTTCTTTGACAATGGTTCGCTCCTTCGTGAGGTCAATTGTACTATTCTTGCCTTAGTGCCTAAATGTGATAATCCCACTCGTGCTAATGACTTCAGACCTATTGCTTGTTGTAACACGATTTACAAATGCATTTCGAAAATCTTGGCCAACAGATTGAAAGGGATTCTTCCGGAGTGTGTGAATAGAGCTCAGACGGCCTTTATTAAAGGAGAAGGATTGGAGATAACATCTTGTTGTGTAATGAGCTTCTCAATAAATATCATAAAGATGTCGCCAACAGGAAAAAGTGTGCTATTAAAATTGACTTGATGAAAGCGTATGACATGGTCAGATGGGATTTTGTCTTAGCTTGTCTTGGGAGACTTGGCTTTCAGCCTCGGTTTATCCACTGGATTAAAGAATGTATTACCTCCCTCATGTTCTCTGTTTGCATTAGTGGTGAGTTGGAGGGTTTCTTTAAGAGTTCCAAAGGGCTAAGGCAAGGGGACCCTATTTCTCCTTACCTCTTTGTGATTGCTATGGAAACCTTCGCCAAGATTGTTGAGAAGGAGATTATGAAAGGGAATTTGAGTACCACTGGAGGTGTAAAGAGAGTAATATTACGCATCTGTGCTTTGCGGACGACCTCATTATGTTTTGTAGAGCGAACAAGCACTCCATCAAAACTTTTAAGGATGCTCTCGATATTTATCAATATTGGTCTGGCCTGGGAGCAAATCGTGATAAAAGTAACATATTTCTCTCAGGGGTGGGTAAAGAGGAAAAAAGAGGCCTGATTAATATCCTTGGGTTCAATGAAAGGACTTTTCCCTTTAGGTACTTGGGTGTGCTGATGGTTTCCTCCAAAATTTCCGAAGCTGAATGCAAGCCTTTGATCAATAAAATTGTGAGTCGGATCTTCTCTTGGAAGAGTAGATACCTTTCTTATGCTGGTAGACTGGTGCTTGTCAAAGCTATTTTATTTAGCATTCAGGTGTTTTGGGCCACTCACTTCTTCCTTCCTAATAAGGTCCTTAAGGAGATTGATACCAAGCTGAGGAATTTTTTTTTGGAGTGGGGGAGAGGCTAATCTGAACAAGGTGAAAGTTGCGTGGGAAGAGGTTTGTAAGCCATATGAAGAGGGGGGATTAGGGATTAAGGCAAGTAAGGAATGGAACAAAGCTGCTATGGCTGGTCACCTATGGACTATCATTTGTGGTGACGATTCTTCCATTTGGGCTGATTGGATAAAGAGAAACAGAGTAAAGAATAGGAGTATCTGGAATATTAAAGCCTCTTGCGATAGCCCTTGGTGGTGGAGGAAACTTCTCAAGTTAAGAGACGAGATGCATAATAGGATAAGTCATATTGTGGGAACTAGGGAGGACATTTTTGTTTGGTGGGACAATTGGCACCCTCTGGGGCCTCTTGCCAAAAGGTTTGGGAACAGAATAATCTATGACTCGGGAATGGAGAAGAATCCTAAAGTCAAGGAGCTAATTAAGAATGGTGAGTGGAAGTGGTCGGTGGCTAACTCTCACGATATGATGGAGGTTAAGAACACTCCCTTAAGTAAACCTAAGATAGGAGCTGATAGAGTTGTTTGGAATCCTTATGGGAATGGTAGTTTTTCCATCTCTTCGGCTTGGAATGAGTTTAGAAAGAAGAATAACTTGGTGGGTTGGGCTCACCTCATTTGGCACAAGAAGCACATCCCTAGGCATGCCATCATCCTTTGGCTTGCACTGAGGAAGAGGTTACCCACTCGTGATAAATTACAAAGGTATGGTTTATGTTCTAATATTACTTGTGTGTTGTGTGATGTGTCTGATGAGAATATTGACCACCTTTTCTTTCAATGTGATTATAGTCGATTTATTTGGGATAATATTCTTAACCAAAGCAACTTGAGTTATAGAGGACAGCCTTGGGAAGAGTATGTTGAGGAGATCTCTCGAGAGTGGAAAGGGAAATCTCTTAGGGCCACTTTAGCAAAAATGAGTTTGGGTACAGTTGTTTATAGTATTTGGCGGGAAAGGAACAATAGAGTCTTTTTGAGAGGGGTTTTGCCTAAAGAAAGAGTTTTTATTAATGTAAAAAGAGTCATTAGGGACAAGGCGGCGGAGCTAGGTAACTTCCCTTATTCATTCCAGAATAGCTCCCTTGTGGATTCTTGGGCTCTTCCTTTGTGTACTCTTAATAACCATGATCCTTTTTAAGTGGTTGTTTTTTCTTCTTTCTTGCTTCCTGTGTCTTTTGAGGGAGAGAGTTCACTGTAGCCTTGTGAGAGATGAGTCTATTAGATTGAGAGAGGTTAGGTGTTATTCTAGAGGGGAAAAAAGGGGTTTTTGGAAAGTTCTAAGTTGGAGAGGAAATTTGTGGGGGTTTCTTTTGGTTTTGTTGATAACTCATGTGTGGGAAGGGCTTCTTTTTCTAACTTTGCTTATTTGTTTTGCAGGTTATTCACAAGAGACTAACCTTGTTTCTCTTGAGCTTTGGTTCTCCTTTAGGTATCTTGACATGTGGTTTAATTATCTTGGAGAGGAATGCACATTGTTTCAGCCAAAAGAAAGCATTATGGATGATTTTGTGAGTAAAAGGAAGATTTTGCTTGAGGACAGTTTGGTGCCACCTTCACCCCTACTACCTTTGCGATGTTTCACCAAGGGAGGAAACTCATTCTAACCATTTGAGGTGGCTTGTTAAAGGAATTATGTATAGTGGACAGGTTATTAGAAGGCAAGTTTGTATGATTTTCCAAGCCAATGGTCAAATTTGGCACTTTAAGCAAATTCAAAGGAATGAAGGATGTCCTAAAAAGCTTGCCAGTGTTTACACTTGTGGGAACTGGTTAAGGAAAATTTGCACTCCTTTGGCTGGTATTTATACTTGGTGGAGCAATTATTTTATTGTGTTGGTGCATGCCTTCCAACTCAAGATTCAATTTGGAGTTTTCAAGGATTTTAAGGATAATGAAGGTTGGTTCTTGAGCCATACGTATAGTTACACAAGCGGGGATGTTTTCGCCAAAACTTTCACCTTCCGAAAGGCTTTTTTACGCTGCTTTTTCTTTGACAGAAACTGTATTTACTGTTCACAGAAGCAGTCTGTGAACAATAAAATCTGCATTTTTTCCAGATTCAAGGCTGATTTTTTTAGGGTTTTGGTAGCCTTTTTGTGTGTGATGCGTTGGGCACTTTTCAAAGGCATTTTGGGCAATAAAAAGGGCAACGTTAAGACTCCAAAGTGGTGCATTTCAAGGCTGGAACGTATGATTTTGGTGGTTGTTTTATTGGTTGGAAATCAGTCCTGGAGCATTATCTTTATCTTACCCGGTAGGTTGAATTTAGGCAATTGTCCCTCCAATTTGCAAGCGGCCCGGATTCTCAAGTGGGGCCGCATTTGGGACTCGTCGACTATGTCTTTAGGTGAGTTTGAAGCAAGTTATTCTTATCCTTATGGGATTGATGTGTTCAAGGGCTGGTGGTTTGCTCTCGGCTCAAGCATGGTGGATGAAGTTTTTTCCTCCTTTAGGCTCCTTTGTTACTTCGCATGAGAAGATTTTACGTTCCTTGCTATTTGTACAACTTCGATGTACATATTGGTTACATAGGTTTTAGGTTGTAGTTTATTGATTTTTGTGACTGTTTTCTGGATTGTATAAAGGTTTGGTGTAGGTGCTCTCTTTGTGTTTGGTTTTGGCCCTCTTGAGCCCTCTCTTTGTTTTGCCTAGGTAGGCTCTCAAGAGGGTAGGGGTTCTTGTAGTTGTTCCTTGTTTTACGGGCGTTCTCTTGCGTCGTGCTTAGGTTGTTAGGGCTTGCCCTTTGTGTTTGGTGTTTATAAATATACTTACTTACCAAAAAAAAAAAAAAACAACAAGTGTTCTTTTGTTGAAGACTCTATACGCTTTAGAGGTGGAAGAATACCCTAGGAAAATTGCTTCATCCGACTTAGCATCAAATTTTCATAAGTTATCCTTTCCATTGTTGAGTACAAAGCATTTGTAACCAAATGGATGAAAATATGAAATATTAGGCTTTTTCCCATTAAATAACTCATAAGGAGTTTTCTTAAGGATTGGCCTAATCATGGCTCTATTGATGATATAACATGAAGTGTTTATGACTTCACCCCAAAAAGATTTTGGTAAATCATGTTCACACAACATGGTCCTAGCCATTTCAACTAAGGTTCTATTTCTTCTCTCAACAACTCCATTTTGTTGAGGTGTCCTAAGGGCTGAAAAATTATGTTCAATGCCATGCTCATCACAATATGCTTCAAAATCTAAATTTCAAATTCTTTTCCATGATCACTTCTAATGCAAGTAATTGCATAACCTACTTGGTTTTGCAATTTCCTAATGAATGGCACAAACATTTTAAAAGCTTCATCTTTATGAGCAAGTAACAAAACCCATGTAAATCTTGAAAAATCATCAACTATTACAAAGCAATATCGTTTCCCTCTTAAGCTCAAAGTTCTAGAAGGTCCACATAAATCCATATGCAATAGTTGAAGTGGTCTAGATGTAGAAACAATATTTTTACTTTTAAAAGATGTTCTTGTTTGTTTTCCTAAAGCACATGCATCACAAATTCCATCCTTTTTGAAAACAAGTTTTGGCAAACCTTTCACTAAATCCTTTTTAGACAATTTTTCCAAAACATCAATGCTTGCATGTCCTAATCTTCTATGCCACAGCCACATGTCTTCCTCCTTGGTTGACATGAGACATAAATCATTACATGCAATGCTATGCAAGTCAATGACATACACATTTGAGTGCCTATGTCCTATGAATGCAATACTATTAGTGCTTATATCAATAATTTCACAACACAAGGCATGAAAGCAAACTTTGAAACCCTTATCACATAATTGACTAATACTTAGTAAATTATGTTTAAGGCCTTCAACATACAACACATCATTAATACAAATTGAAGAGTTACCTATGGAGCCAATTCCAACAACTTTTCCCTTTGAATTGTCTCCAAAGTTGACATTGCCTTCATCCTTTTCTTTCAATGATGTGAAGAGATCCTTGTTTCCGGTCATGTGTCTTGAACATCCACTGTCCAAGTACCACTTGCTTGATTTCTTTCTCTTCACCTCCAAGCACACCTACACAAGATATATATTTAAGTCTTTTTTGGTACCCAAATGGTTTTGGGTCCAGGAAGGTTAGTCTTGATTGTCCTTTTAGGAACCCAAACCTTCTTAATTCTATAAGGTTTGTCATTCCTAATTGGACATTTTCTAATAGTATGTCCATGGAAAGAGCAATAGTTACATTTTAATTCAATTGATTTAGGCCTTTTTAGAATCTTATGGTTGTTTATAAATGGATTACTTCCATTATAACCTAATCCTTCTTTATTTAGCCCACTTCTTTGAGATGCAAGCATCTCATCTAATCTTTTAGTTCCTATTTTAAATTTTTCAAGGATCTCATTTGATTTGTTCAAATTAGCTTTTAACTCCTCATTTTCTTTCTTAAGTAACTCCAAATTGTTTTCAACACTTATCTTCTCATCTAAAACATTTTTACACTCATTTTTAGCCTTTTCTAAACCTAATTTCAGACCAATCATTTCTTTCTTTAACAACTTATTCCTAGAGCTAACATTTTTGAATTCTAGCAATAATGAATCAAATGCATCTTGTAATTCATTAAAAGAGAATGAGTTAGATTCACATACCTCATCATCTTCTGAATTACTTTTGGCCATGAAACACAAATTAGCTCTCTCCTCTTCATCACTTTCATCACTAGAATCATCACTACCACTCCAAGAGGCAGCTAAAGCTTTTTTCTTGTATCTTTTCTCACCATTCTCCTTCTTCTTCTTCTTCAGTAGTGGACAATCTTGTCTGATATGTCCAGGTTTCTTGCATTTGAAGCAAATTACCTCTTTGTCATTATCTTCCTTATCTCTCCCTTTAGACTTAAAGTTGCTTCTCCCTTTCATCTTCTTATTCCTTGACAGGAATTTTCCAAATCTCCTTGCCAGCAAGCTAACATCCTCCTCATCCATGGAGGATTCTTCTTCTTCCTCTTCTACAGCCTTAAGAGCAATGCTTTTAGTATTTTTGCTCTCATCCTCCTTTGGTTTTCTTTTCATCTCAAATGTGAGCAAACTTCCGATCAGCTCATCCATTCCCAATTTTGTTAAATCCTTGGACTCCTCTATCGCGGTTACTTTCATGGTCTAAGATTCTGGTAGGGAACTCAATATCTTCTTTACCAATTCCACATTTTCGAACTTCTTCCCCAGTCCTCTTAGATCATTGACTAGGTTTGAGAATCTTTTATACATATCCGTGATGTTTTCGTTCCCCTTCATCTCGAATAGCTCATATTCTCTGAATAGAAGTTCAATCTTCGATTCTTTAACTTGGCTTGTTCCTTCATGAGTAGTTTGAAGGATGGTCCACACCTCCTTAGCCGATTCGCATGATGATACTCTATTGAATTCTGTAGAATCCAAGGCACAAAATAATATGTTAATAGCTTTGGCATTTAAACTTAATAGTTTTTCATCCTCATCATTATAATCACTTTCATCCTTAGGTAAGCTAGTTCTAGGATCTACAGGAACAAAATCTCCTTGTTCAATTATTTTCCATAACTTATAGTCTATTGACCTAATATGAAGTCTCATCCTAATCTTCCATTGAGTATAGTTAACACCACAAAATAGTGGTGGCCTAGTAGTGCATTGGCCTTCACTAAAAACTGGTGTAGAAGTGCTAGCCATTTCTCTATTTGAATCTTTAACTCTAAAAATCGTTAGATTTTGTAAATATTCTAGAGTCCTGCTCTGATACCAATTGAAAAACCCTTAAATGATAGAGAAATAATACTAGAGGGGGGGTGAATAGGATTATTTAAATTTTTAAGGCAATAATCACAACCAAAACTATAATAAACACAATGCACAATAAAAACAATGAAGAGAGAGAGTTCAGAGAAAGCTCAGCCAAATTTATAGAGGTTCAGAGCTTTGAACACAAGCCTCCTACGTCCTCTTCTTCAATCAAACCCGATTGAAATTTCCACTATCTTCAATACCCGAAGATACAATAGTTTTTCTCACAAGGGAATTTCGCCCTTTTTACAGATGTAATGTTGATAAAAGATTGATTGAAACTGCCTCTTAATAGGCTGAAAATCAAATGTAAAGTACGAATTCTCTCAAGTATGTAAGTGTATAAGCTTAGAGAGAGAAACAAAGCAGTGAAAGAATGAAGTAGATAGCTTGGTTTTTGCAATTCGTTTCAGTAACCTTCTCTACTTCAAATGGCTCTCCTTTTATACTTCATTCATTGTCTAGAATAGCAAGGAGCCGTTTTGCTAGCTTTGTATCCGTTGAAGTAGTTGAAAAAAGTAAGCTCTGCAATAAATTTTCCAGGCGCACGATCATGCTCCTCGACTGCACGGTCGTGCTTGTTGCATTTATTGCCTTGTTCTGACTCTCACTTAAAAGCTTAGCGCCAATGATGCACGGTCGTGTGTCCTTGACACACAGTCGTGCTTCGACCCTTCATGGTCGTGTTCCTTAGATGCATGGTCGTGCTTTGATCCTTCAGAATTTTGTCCAAAATTCCAGAAGCTTGCACAGGTTGGCTGCACGATGACCGCATGAGCAGCACACAAGCATTCTTATGCTAGTGCACGGTCGTGTCCACTTTCTGCATGGTCGTGTGCCATATGCATGCCTTTAAGCTCTTGTACGGCTAGCTCTGCACGATCTCCTGGTAGTGCTCTTGGTAGTGCTCCTTATTTGCCATCACGCACGATCGTGCGTATTGAGCGTGCACGGTCGTGCGTTGACTCCTTTTGTTTGACTTGCTGCACGATTTCATTTGCACGGCTTGATCTCCCGTGCTCTTCATAAGTTAAGCACACGGTCGTGCTTCCACTGCGCACGGTCGTGCTTCCAATGACTTTTGAGTTCTTTGATTTCACACGGTCAGGCTGCACGATTGTGGAGGTAGTGCGTTGCCCGTGTTGTGCATGTACACGGTCGTGCATCATGCACGCACACCCGTGTGGGTCTGAGATTTTTCTTTCAGAAAATCACAAAACCTTGCACGGTCTCTTGTTTTGGACACACGAGGACCCGTTTGGTCAAGCACGATCATGCTACTAAAGCACACGATTGTGCAAGACCTATAACCTACAAAAATAAACTTCTTTTTCCCTTCTTTGTCATGAATTACTTCATGCAAAGGATTAATCATCAACTCAATCACATAAATTAGCAACTTAATCATATTTTTTTCATCATCAAAACATCAAGGGTTCAACAAAGATGAATGAGATCAAATTAAAGCAATGTGACTTTATGAAGCTCATGCATTCTAACCTTCATTCATGGCCCTCCAAGGAGTCCAAAATCATAAAATGGCTACACAACAAGTTCAAAGACAAAAGGAGAAGTCAAGGCAAACTAACTAAGGGCTTATGCTTAAACATGTATTTCTTTCTTTAGTTTTACATGTAATTAAATTTAGGGAGCTTTAGGAATTTGTCTCTTTTGTGTTTTCTTTTATTCAATTTAAGTCGTGTTTAAGTTAACTCGGGTTAGCTAGATTTTAACCATGGTTGTAACTTGTCGATATAAAGGCAACTCAAACCCATTGTGGAGACTTTTGATGAATTATGAAACTTTAAAAGCTTTTGCTTTTCTTTCTTGAATTCTTAGAACTTAGTGTTCTTGGGAACCAAGTATCAATCCTTTATCCAATTTCCATTGCAAGACGGAAGTTGGTGGTGGAGATTCAAGTTGGTGATTCTTGTATCAAGTGGGTGGAGCCTTCCTTTAAGCTTGTGTGCAAGAAATCTTTATGCTTAGATCACCCTCAAATTGGTGGAGAATTTCCTTTATGCTTGAGGTTTGTTTCTTGCTAATTTTAGTTCATGTTTGATGGCTTTGAAGATTGACTGAAGTGATGATAGATTAGAGTTGCATTAATGTTAGTTTTGGGTGGGAAATTTGCTTGATATTGCATGCTCCAAGAGCTTGTTTATTGATGGATTTTTGGACTATCATTTGAATGTTATTTGTTCACCATTAAAGAGAGATTAAGGGTTTCAATTCAGATCATTTGGTATCAAAGCCAAAACTTGGTTGGAGTATGTTTAAAGGTGTGTTTGTAGTGCATTGTGGTGAGTGATTGGTATTTGAAACCTATAAATTTTTCTGCTGGAATTGTGGAAATTTTCTGCATGAATTTCCTTGTCTTGGCTAAAATTAATTGCTAGATATAGGTTGGAAAATTCTACATGCATTTGTAGTATGAAAAGGTGATGTTTTAAGTGTTGAATGGATGATTAAATTGGGAAAGGAGTAGAAGAAGTGGCTGCTGGATTTTTGCATAATTCTTGGCTGGAAATTTAAAGATTGTGAGAATTATTTCATGTGAAGAAGGAGAGAAGAACTTGCCGCTAGATATGCAATTCTTTTGGCTAAAAGTTTGATTGATTTTGGAAAGAGAAAGTGATCAATTGGTGTTAGTACTTGCTCCTAAAATTAAGCTTGACACCTTACCTTCATTCAATACCATATTGAACCCTAGAAAGCCCTGAAATGAAGTCCATGGAAATGTTTTCTGATTTTCACTCAAGAATACTCAATAGTTAAAGTAATCAAGAAAGTCTCAAGTGTTTTGTCTTAACGTGCTGACAAATTAGACACTTGGCCACATAACCTGCGATGTCCCTCTTCATCCTTGACCACTAGAAGTTTTTTCTTGAGATCTCTATACATCTTGCTACTTCCCAGATATGCTAAATAAACTATGCTATGAGCTTCAATCAGAATTGTCTATCTCAACTCTGAATCATTTAGGACACAGAATTTAGCTTTGAACCTCAAAATGTTATCTCTGATCTCAAAATTGGAATGCTAATGCCTTTAACTCTCTAAATCATACTTTAAACCCAAACATCTATCATCTGTTGAGCTCTAATGTCACCCATCAATGTAAAGACAATATGAAGTCTAGAAAACCCAATTATCACAATCCCTATCTCTTATCTGTTGAGCTCACACTACAATTCCCTTTGAACTAAGATCCTAGATAAAGCCACCTCTTATTTAAAGCATCAGTAGACACATCAACTCTATATTATCCTTAAGTAACACCAACATAAGAAACATTGGTTAATCTCTATTTCAGCTCTTGGCATCTAGTTTCACACTCCTCTGTCTAAACAAAGGAAACCTCTTGTTGAGTCAAAGTAGTTAAGGTTCTCGCTAAACTCAAGAACCCTTTGATAAACCTCTTGTAATACCTAGCTAAATCGAGAAAAATTTGTACCTCCTTAATTGTCTTTAGCCTCTACCAACTCAAAACAACCTTAACCTTACTCGGATCTACTAATATACCCTCTGCTGAAACTATATGCCCAAGAAAAGTCACACTTACATTTGGCATACAATTGATGGTTTCTTAATCTCTATAGGATGAATCTCAAATGCTCCTTATGCTCTTCTATACTCCTCGAGTAAACTAGAATGTCATCAATAAATACCATGACAAATTTATCTAGACAATCTTAGAATACTCACTTTATTAAATTCATAAACATCGCTAGAGCATTTGTCAACCTAAAAGGCATAGCCATAAACTTATAATGGCTATACCTCATCCTAAAAGCAGTCTTGGGCACATCCCTATCTTCCACTCTTACCTAATGGTACCTAAACCTCTTATCTAATCAAACAAGTCATCAATCCTGGGCAAGGGGTACTTATTCTTTACTGTCATCTTATTCAACTCTTTGTAGTCAATACACATCTTAATGACCCATCCTTATTCTTTATAAACAAGATGAGAGCACCCTAAGGTGAACAACTCGACCTGATGAATCTCTTATCAACCAACTTTTATAGTTACTTCTTTAACTCTTGGAACTCAACCAAAGCCATCTGATACAAAGCTTTAGAGATAGAAGTCATACCAAGAAACATCTCAACACTAAACTTCAAATCTCTCTCTAGAGGTAGCCCTAGTAACTCCTCTAAAAACATATCGAGAAACTTACCATCGGTACCTCTCCAATACTTGGCCTAACTATACTACAACTTACTATATCGGCTAAATACCCTACATAACCTTTACTCAACATCCTCCTTACCTAAATACATGCTGTAAACATGTTCTCTACTTTTCCCTTTTCAAAGATGAATTGATCAAGGCCTAGTTGGAGTCTACCATTTCTTTTCCTGCAATTTACCTCTGCTCTATATCTACCCCAAAAATCCATACCCAAAATCATGTCAAAATCAACCAATTCCAATATGATCAAATTTATCCTTAAACGTCTATCTAAAATCATTACTTACTGATCTCTAAGTACCCAATCACTTACCATAATCCCTCTATCAGGCATCTCAATACTAAAGAGGATTAGATCCTATTATCATATCCTAAGTGATGATATGATGCAAACAATGAATGAACTTTTACACCCTTCTACTTTTAGTCGCAACTATACTTGGCACAAATCTAGCTAAAGTATTAAATTGGGTTGCATACTCCTAACTATACTTGACCCTTGAAACAACTTTATGAAAGTTGTGCTTTGGCATACATCATGTCTTCACTCTTATATTCCTTATCAAACATCTATTGAAACTCAGCCCATGATAATCTTTCCACATCAATAGATGTCTTTACAAAGTTCTACCACAACCTCACATCTTCGTGAAGCATATACATAGCATGCTCTTCCTATTTGACATAGTAGGAAATAATCCCATGACACTCTCAACTAACTCTATCCACTCCTCTACTGTCATAGAATCTCTAACCCAATTGAATCTTGATGGCTGATGAGCCCTAGGTAGGCTATAGATAAGATGTAACCTTTCCAAACTATTGGTGCCTATTGTATCTATCTCTAAACTTTGACCTGACAATTTGTGTACCTTTGGCATCTAATGTTTATCTCTTACTAGCTTAGAATAACCACCCTAGACTGGTTCTTGATGAGCCCTCTTTGGCCCTTGATAGGCATCCTCTTTCACCGGTACACCTCTAACTAATGGCTACAAGCCCTCTCTTAACACCTTCCTAAGAAGCTCCCTTATGTCATTAACTTTCAGAGTTATTTGAGAGTCTTGAGATGACCTCCTACTACCCTTCAGTCTTATTGAGGTACTATCCTCCTCTTCTATAAATCTAGGCACGTAAGGTCTCATATCTAAAGGATCACACACATAAGAAGGGTTAGAACAAGGGATTCATACTAAATTACAAGTCATTATACTTACATTGAAGGGTACACAAGTATTGGCTGTGGGGACGCATTGTCTTTCGATTCATGCAATAATAAAATAATGCATTTTGAAAGCATATTTCTTGAAAATATGGCTCAAATTGCTCTGATACCAAACTGTGAGACCCTTTACTATATATTATTGTTCATTATATTTAATATTATTTATTTATTATTATTGCATTATTATTTCTTTTCTAATAATATATAGCAGAGATCCTACTAAACTTTTTTTGAAAACCATACATCTAAAGCATCCATAATATAAAATCACGCTATGAATAAAATATTCTTTAACAAAAATACTATACTTCTACTTTGCTAAAAACGTTATACATGAGTCTAAATAGAGCTATACAAATGTAAATAAGCAATTAGAGACTACACATGAGTGTACATATAGGTACAAAGCAAAATAAGGCATGCGAGCCATGTACGTGCCATTTGACAAAACTAGGTCTACCCACATCCACAATGTGCCTCGACTCAGCGTCCAATTGACTCACAGAAAAGGAAAAATTGGAAAGGATGAGTGATATATCATTCAGTAAACATTTTCCTATCTCTACCCATAATAAGCACGATATAATTTCTACTGTAATAATCAAACACCCATTTAGCTTTCTTGTTTTCTTATCTTTTCTCTTTATATAAAATTCAATACATGCGAAGGCTTATGTATGCACCGAAATGTTTTTATTTACCTAGTTACTGACACCATTTAATTTCATATTATCTTGTTCAACTCACTTTACAATTCGTCTCAGATATATAAACATATTTATATATTTCATTTGAAATTTATTTATTGCTCATTATTAGATTTCTCACCTTTATATGAATATTTGTATATTTATTAGTACTTGTACTAATGTTATGATGTTGAATGCATGTCATGCTATGATATATGCTTAAATCATACTGTTGCTCTTTGGGCTTGTTTACTAAAAACATTTTCTAAAAGCTTGGTTGTGAGTAAAAAATCCTGAAAATATCATAAAAGCTAAATACTAATTTTTGAGAATATCTGAAAACATCTACTATATTGATTAGACTAATGAATATAAAGATTCGACACTCTAGCTATGTGAGGTTTAACTAAACAGATACTGGCCAATAACTAGTATTGATATATGATATTTAACTAAATCTATAGTCTAAAGACTAATAACTGATAGCTGATAATTACTCATTTGATAATCTGCTAATTTGATACATGACCAACATATATAAATGTCTTCTGGTATCGTAGATGTTGGTTATAACCCTAACTATGACCATGTTGTAGGACCCGCCGCTAGGAGTACCCCTGCTATCGAATAATACTGGGGAGCTTTTATTAATAATCTAAAAATTCGGGTACCCGCGACAGGAATCCTACAAAAATAAACTTCTGAAACTATTGTACAATACATGCAGAAGCGAAACTGAATACATAAACTGAAATATACATTGTCTTTCTGTACAATGGGCCCAATGGCCTTTATTACATATATACATATTGTTTCTGTACATCTGGTTACATAAACCTTTACAAAACGACCATACAGGTCCAAAACATATATACATACTGAGATCGTGGTGTGGGCCCTCTCCGCCAGCCTCGATCCAATCACTCCTCGGAAACAGCATGAACCACCTGAAAATGATGGAAGAATGAGGGGGATGAGTGATAAAGATCACCCAGTAAGTGCTCCTTACTTCCCTCAAAACCCAAGCAAGCACAAACAATCACAATAATCAAACATACCTAGGCCTTGGCCCTATTTATACATCTATGCGCTTACTGGAATCTGGAAACTGATTTACTGAATATCTGAATCACATTCATTTACTGATATCTTATTTATTCATGTCATAATGCGTATGTCATGCCATGCTACTGAAAATACTGTGGATGCATGCATCTGAATACCTCTCTGTACCCGAAGGTACCTGCTGTGCTGATCAGACTTAGTGAACACAGGGATTCGACATCCTGGCCATGTGGGCTGAACAGTCTAGCTACTGGCTAGAAAGCTTAATAATAACTGCAGGACGATCTAACTGGTGTCAGAAGGCTGAAACTGAAATACTGCTGAACATTCTGACTGGTGTCAGAAAGCTGAATCCCACAGATGCCCCCTCGTATTCACCCTATACTCTTACCCATACATCGGGTTCTAAATACTGAATACTGCTAAATCTGGATCCCTTGATCCCTTCTTATGCTGCATGTCATGTTATGCTATGCAAATGCAGCCTTATTAACTGAATTCATGCTTTTCTGATGCTTATATGAAGCATTTATATCATTGTATGAATTTCCCATGCTTTATTTATCATTTTCAATTCTTTTTCTGAAAAACTGCAGGTGCACGGACCTGTAGGCAAGGGCACACGGGCGTGCATGCCTCACACATAGGCGTGCAGGTCCTGGACACACGGGCGTGTGTTTAGATGCACGGGACCGTGCGTCAGTCGTGCGTCCAACCGTGCAAGCTACTGGAATTTCTGGAAAATTTCACTGAAACCTTGCGCACGGGGGTGTGTCTGCGGGCACACGGGCGTGTGTGTGCATTTTCTGCCCGTGCACACAGTGTGCACATGGGCGTGTGCTCTAGAAAACAAAGGCACACGGCCGTGCCATGCAGGCACACGGCCGTGCCATGCAGGCACATGGTCGTGTGTCTTATTCTTCAACAAGAACACCGCTTGGAAAATGCACAATTCTCATCCATTTCTCATTCAATCATCAATTCACTTTAAACACATGTTCCCAGCACCTCAAATAACACAATTGAAGCATCAAACTCGACATGTATCAACCATATTTCAATCCACCAAGAAAGCATAGCCATTTCTCTCACTAAACAAGATCAAACTTGCATGCAAGGTTTAAAGGTGGAAATCTCATCAATTCTCATCACAAATATCACCAAACAAGCATTCATAAACTCATCGACATGTCAAGCAACAACATTCATCAAGGCAAGCTAGGAAAACTCAAGGAAAAGGTAAGCAAATACTTCCTTCACGCCATTGCCTTTGAAAGCAAATCTTTCGAACTATTCTCTATGCTCTCTAGCTTGATCGGGAGCTACTTGCTGCGGGATTTCCTCTCTAAGATTAGGAGGAACTGAAATGGAAGAGAGAAATGCTGAAAATACAAAGTGGGTGAGAAAAGAAACTAATTTCTCTCGGCTCTCACTTATATATTATGCCATGCACGGGCGTGCATCAAAGGTGCATGGGCGTGCACAAGGGAAAACAAGCATTACTTGCTTCCCGCTCACTCACCTGATCGAATCCTTTCGAAAGGATTCACACGAAGCCACACAGGCTCTGGAAACTTACTAACTCACCCCTGAACTCATCCAGACTCCCAATCTCTTTCTGGATTTCGTTTCTAACCCCAAAACTCTTCCCCTAAGGGCTTTTCTAACCTGGGATGCTACATTTCCTCCCCCCTTA
This sequence comes from Anacardium occidentale, assembly GCA_026122585.1. Lineage (NCBI taxonomy): Eukaryota > Viridiplantae > Streptophyta > Magnoliopsida > Sapindales > Anacardiaceae > Anacardium > Anacardium occidentale. The sequence goes on from JAJEJH010000082.1 coordinate 420,069, forward strand.
TAAAAATTCTAACCCCGAAATTTACCTGAATAACTCTGGGAACCTATCCCTGATCTCAGACTCTACCTCCCAGTGGCTTCCTCCACTCTCTGGTTGCACCATGAGACCTTCACAAGAGGAATCTGCTTGTTCCTGAGAACCTTGACCTTTTAGTCCAGAATCTGCACCGGCAGCTCTTGGTAACTCAAATCATCTGCCAACTCAATCTCTAAAAACTGAAGCACATGAGAAGGATCTCTCACATACTTTCTCAACTGAGACACATGGAATACATTATGAATCCGGTTCATACTAGCTGGCAACGCCAATCTGTAGGCAACTGTCCCCACTCTCTCAAGTATCTCATAGGGACCGATGAATCTAGGGGCCAACTTCCCCTTTCTGTCAAATCTGAAAACGTGTCTGTATAGAGCTACCCTCAGAAATACTCTGTCGCCTACTGAAAACTCAATCTCTCTACGTCTTAAATCTGCATAGCTCTTCTGTCGATCCTGGGCCTGTCTCATTCTTTGCTTGATGATCCTGATCTGCTCAATCATCCCCTGAACTATCTCTGGACCGATAACTGTTTCCAGAGAATCTCTCTCTCCAATATCATCCCAATGAAGAGGAGATCTACACTTCCGACCGTACAATGCCTCAAATGGAGCCATCTGAATCATTGCCTGATAACTGTTATTATATGCAAACTCCATAAGAGGAATCAACTCTGCCCAATCGGTCTGGAAGTCTATATAGCATGCTTTGAGCATATCCTCCAGAATCTTGTTAACTCTCTCAGTCTACCCATCTGTCTGAGGATGATAAGCTGAACTAAACTACAATCTGGTTCCCAAGGCTCTCTGCAACGATCTCCAGAAAGCTGATAGAAATCTGGAGTCTTTGTCTTACACTATCATCCTGGGAACACCATGAAGTCTGACTACCTCTCTGATATACAGTCTCCTCAACTAATCTGTAGACATGCCCTGTTTGACTGACAAAAAGTGAGCTGACTTACTGAGTCTATCCACAATCACCTATATGCCATCAAATCCTCTCTGAACTCTGGGAAGACCAGAAATGAAGTCCATGGAAATATCTTCCCACTTCCACTCAGGAATACTCAAGGGACGAAGTAACCCTGAGGGTCTCTAATGCTCTGCCTTAACCTGCTGACATATCAGACATCTGGAACCGAAATCTACTATGTCCTTCTTCATGCCTGACTACCAAAAACTCTTCTTGAGATCCTGATACATCTTAGTACTGCCTGGGTGTGCTGAATACACCGTATTATGTGCCTCTAACAAAATTTTTTGTGTCAACTCTGAACTCTGTGGCACACAAACTCTGTCTCTAAATCTCAAGATCCCATCTCTGAACTCAAAGTCCGACAGTGATCTCTCTGACATCCTCTAAATCATACTCTGAGTCCACTCATCTGACATCTAACTGTCTCTGATCTCATCAAACAGAGAAGATCTGATCTGAAGCCTGAAGAAACCTGCAGTCACTATCTCAATCTGCTCTCTGGCAATCTCATACTGTAGCTCTGACTGAACTGAAAGACTGGATAAGGCTACTCGCCTGCTCAATGCATCAACCACTACATTGGCTCTCCCTAGGTGATATCTGATGTCACAATCATAATCCTTCACCAACTCTAGTCATCTTCTCTGTCTCATGTTGAGCTCTCTCTGGGTGAAGAAATACTTCAGACTCTTATGGTCTGAATAAATGCTGCACTTGACCCCATATAAATAATGTCTCCAAATCTTCAAGGCAAACATGACTGCAGTTAACTCCAAGTCGTGGGTAGGATACCTCATTTCATGATCTCTCAACTGTCTGGAGGCATAGGCAATGACCTTACCACTCTGCATCAATACTACCCCGATCCCTTGATGGGATGCATCTATGTAAATATCAAACTTTACCCCCTCCTAAGGTAGCGCCAAAACTGGAGCACTAGTCAATCTCTGCTTGAGCTCCTGAAAACGTGTCTCGCACTCATCTGACCATACAAATGGAACCTCTTTCCTAGTCAAGGTAGTGAGAGGCCTCACTAGGCTAGAGAATCCCTCAATGAATCTCCTGTAATAACCTGCCAACCTAAGGAAGCTTCTGATCTCTTTCACTGTCTTCGGCCTTGGCCAACTCAAAATAGCCTCCACTTTATTGGGATCCACTGAAATGCCATCTGCTGTCACCACATGACCTAGAAATGCTACTCTGTCAAGCCATAACTCACACTTGGAGAACTTGGCATACAGCTGTCTGTCTCTCAATCTCTGAAGCACATATCTGAGATGCTCCTCATGCTCTGATATACTCCTGGAATACACCAGAATGTCATCAATGAAGATTACCACGAACCTGTCCAAGCAGTCATGAAACACCTGGTTCATCAGATCCATAAAGATCGCTAGGGCATTAGTCAACCCAAATGGCATCACCACGAACTCATAATGCCCATATTTGGTCCTGAAAGCTGTCTTGGGAACATCTCTGTCTGCCACTCTGACCTGATAATCACCCGATCTCAAGTCAATCTTTGAAAACACAACTGCACCTCTCAACTGATCAAACAAGTCATCGATCCTCGGCAGGGGATACTTGTTCTTCACTGTCACTCTGTTCAGATCTCTGTAGTCGATACACATCCTCATCGACCCATCTTTCTTCTTAACAAATAGAATCAGAGCCCCTCAAGGTGAACAACTAGGCCTGATGAATCTCTTATCTGTCAGTTCCTGAAGCTACTTTTTTAACTTCTGAAGCTCAGCTGGAGCCATCCGATACGGAGCCTTAGAGATTGAAGTCATACCAGGAAGAAGCTCAACACTAAACTCTAACTCTTTGTCTGGAGGTAACCCTGACAACTCATCTGGGAATACATTTGGAAACTCTCTGACTATTGGCACCTCTTCGATATTCGAACCCACTGAACTGCTACATACAACATTGGCCAAGTATCCAACACAACCCTGTCTCATCAATCTGCTTGCCTGAATACTGGAGATCATCAAACTGTCAACTCTACCCTCACCAAACACAACTGATCAGGGCTTATATGGAATCTCACTTTCTTCCTTCCATAATCTATTTCTGTACCATATCTACCCAAGAAATTCATCCCCAAAATCATATCAAAATCTGCTAACTCCAGCAGAATCAGATCTATCATCATCTGTCTACCCATAATCTCTACCTCTTGATCTAAGAGGACTTTGTCACTCAATACAAATCCCCCATCTGGCATCTCTACATGGATACTCCTACTGGCCACACTAGGGTCAACCCTTAATCTCTCCACTACACTCCAGGCTACAAAGCTGTGTGTGGCTCCACAATCAACAAGTACAAATAAAGGAGTACCAAAATAAAGTAACTGACCAGTCACCGCATGGGGAATGGCTTCTGCCTGCTCCTGGTGAATAGCATACACTCTGGCTCTGCCTCCGCCAACTCCAGAAGGACCTGCACCTCCCTCGGGTGCTTTACCACTAGCTCTCAGAATGTCTACTTTATCTCTCTCTGTTCTAGCTCCGCCTCTAAGTAGACCACCTTGGCCTCTGAACTGACCAACTCCACCTTGGCTCAACCCACCACTAGCTCCACCTTTGGCTGGACACGCTGCCATCATGTGCCCTGGCTGATGGCACCAGTAACAAACTATCTGGCAGACTAAACACTCTCCTGGATGGCGCCTGCCACATCTGGTACACTGTGGCGGCTGGGATGCAACTCTCTGCCTCTGACTTTGAAAACTCCTGGCAGATCTCCTGGCTGACATCAACCTCTTATCCTTGTCTCTATCATCTATCCTCTGATCTCTCTCGGATGCTCTACTCATAGCACTCATCTTCTGCAAACCAGCCTCTGATCTAAGCGCTCTCCCTAAGGCATCACTGAATCTCTGGGGAGGATCTGCTCCTCTCATAACATCCTTGTAGATTGCAGGATGTAACCCATGGATGAATTTCTGAACTCGACCCATCTCTGTCCCTGCCAAACTCGAGACGAATCTCGCTAATGCATTGAATCTCGTGGCATACTCCTTGACCGAAGTGGACCCCTGAGCCAAATCAATAAACTTCTGGACCTTGGCATACAACACCTCTGTACTCCTGTACTCAGCATCAAACAACTGTCTGAATTTAGCCCATGTCATCTGCTCCTCGTTGATAGAAGCCTTGGCTAGACCCCACCAAACCTTGGCATCATCCCTGAGATGGAACACCGCATATCTGACCTTCTCTCTCTCTGAAAGAGTGAAGAGCCTCATGACACTCTCCACTGACTCTACCCATTCTTCTGCCACTGCTGGATCCCTGGATCCACTGAATTTTACTGGCTGATACGGCCCTAACAGGTGGTAAATCAGATGAAGTCTACCTAAAGAACTAGTGCCAACTGTCTTTGTACTCATACTCTGACTAGAATCTGTATAACCAGCTGGATACTGATGTCTCTCTCTAACTGACTGAGGTTGAGACTGATACTGATGCTGATACTGTGGCTGTGACTGATGTTGTGACTGAGACTGTCTTCTTGGTCTCGGTATCTGATAACTCTCATACTGGGGAGGAGTAACTCTATCGATTCTCGAACATTACCCACTCCAGCTTGCTGTAGGCTCTCTCTGACAACATCCCCAATCATCTCTCTCAACTGCTCTGGTCTCATCGATACATGGGAGGTACTCTGAGATCGTCGCCTATCACTAACACTCATAGGACGGGCGGGTGAACTACTATCTGTCTCATCTATGCATCTAGGGACATACTCATCTCTATCTATAGCATCACCAACAAACTGGGGGTTAGAAACACATAACACAATCAAAGCTGGAAAATAATACTTGACTGTGCTGTGAGGAGGGTCTGGACGACGGCTGCGAAGGAGAGAAAACAGGCACCACACACTCACAAACGCTCTGATACCAATAATGTAGGACCTGCTACCACGAGTACCCCTGCTATCGAATAATACTGTGGAGCTTTTATTAATAATCTGAAAACTCGGGTACTCGCGACGAGAATCCTACGAAAATAAACTTCTGAAACTACTGTACAATACATACGGAAGTGAAACTGAATACATAAACTGAAATATACATTGTCTTTCTGTACAATGGGCCCAATGGCCTTTATCACATATATACATATTGTTTCTGTACATCTGGTTACGTAAACCTTTACAAAACGACCACACAGGTCCAAAACATATATACATACTGAGATCGTGGTGTGGGCTCTCTCCGCCAGCCTCGATCCAACCGCTCCTCAGAAACAACACGAACCACCTGAAAAGGATGGAAGAATGAGGGGGATGAGTTATAAAGATCACCCAGTAAGCACTCCTTACTTCCTTCAAAACCCAAGCAAGCACAAACAATCACAATAATCAAACATACCTGGGCCTCGGCCCTATTCATACGTCTATGCACTTGCTGGAATCTGGAAATTGATTTACTGAATATCTGAATCACATTCATTTACTGATATCTTATTTATTCATGTCATGATGCGTATGTCATGTCATGCTACTGAAAATACTGTGGATGCATGCATCTGAATACCTCTCTGTACCCAAAGGTACCTGCTGTGCTGATCAGACTTGGTGAATACAGGGATTCGACATCCTGGCTATGTGGGCTGAACAGTCTAGCTACTAGCTAGAAAGCTGAATAATAACTGTTGGACGATCTAACTGGTGTCAGAAGGCTGAAACTGAAATACTGCTGAACATTATTACTGGTGTCAAAAAGCTGAATCCCACAAATGCCCCCTCATATTCACCCTATACTCTTACCCGTACATCGGGTTCTGAATACTGAATACTGTTGAATCTGGATCCCTTGATCCCTTCTCATGCTACATGTCATGCTATGCTATGCAAATGCAGCCTTATTAACTGAATTCATACTTTTCTGATGCTTATCTAAAGCATTTATGTCATTGTATGAATTTCCCATGCTTTATTTATCATTTTCAATTCTTTTTCTGAAAAACTGCAGGTGCACGGACGTGTGGGCAAGGGCACACGGGCGTGCATGCCTCACACACGGACGTGCAGGTCCTGGACACACGGGCGTGTGTCTGGATGCACGAGATGGTGCATCGGTCGTGCGTCCACCTGTGCAAGCTACTAGAATTTCTGGAAAATTTCACTGAAACCTTGCACACGGGCGTGTGTCTGCGGGCACACAGGCGTGTGTGTGCATTTTCTGCCCGTGCACATGGGCATGTGCTCTGGAAAACAAAGGCACACAGCTGTGCCATGCAGGTACACGGTCGTATGTCTTGTTCAACAAGAACACCGCCTGGAAAATGCACAATTCTCATCCATTTCTCATTCAATCATCAATTCACTTTAAACACATGTTCCCAGCACCTCAAATAACACAATTGAAGCATCAAACTCGACATGCATCAACCATATTTCAATCCACCATGAAAGTATAGTCATTTCTCTCACTAAACAAGATCAAACTTGCATGCAAGGTTTAAAGGTGGAAATCTCATCAATTCTCATCACAAATATCACCAAACAAGCATTCATAAACTCATCGACATGTCAAGCAACAACATTCATCAAGGCAAGCTGGGAAAACTCAAGGAAAAGGTAAGCGAACACTTACTTCGCACCATTGCCTTTGAAAGCAAATCTTTCGAACTATTCTCTATGCTCTCTAGCTTGATCGGGAGCTACTTGCTGCTAGATTTCCTCTCTAAGATTAGGAGGAACTGAAATGGAAGAGAGAAATGCTGAAAATGCAAAATGGGTGAGAAAAGAAACTAATTTCTCTCGGCTCTCACTTATATATTATGCCATGCACAGGCGTGCATCAAGGGTGCACGGGCGTGCATAAGGGAAAACAAGCATTACTTGCTTCCCGCTCACTCGCCTGATCGAATCCTTCCGAAAGGATTCACACGAAGCTACACAGGCTCTGGAAACTTACTAACTCACCCCTGAACTCATATCCAGACTCTCAATCTCTTTCTGGATTTCATTTCTAACCCCAAAACTCTTTCCCTAAAGGCTTTTCTAACCTGGGATGCTACACATGCATACTCATAGGTTCCCCCTCATATGTGCCCTTCGAATGATGCTTGAAACATTATATTTTTTTTTTGAAAAATGCATATGGATCACTTGATCCTTTTTTGGAAACACCATATGGCATGCCATGTCATGTAAGTGTTCATCATGCATGATGTTCTACTATTTCTTTATCCTCTTTTTTTTGTTCAAATATTATGGAATTATTGCTACTATTGTTGTTTGGTTCAGTGTATAGATTTCTGAGAGTTTCTCAATTCTCTAGCTTATTGTTGAGACATGCTCATCACATTTGTTCTATTTGTTCTTTATGATTTCTCAGTTGATTAAATTGGTTCATAAGTTTTGTATCTGGTGGCATATGTTTCTGGATCTGTCCTATTCTCATTTATTATGTCTGTTGTTAATCTTGCCATTTTCCCCTTAAATTTTATTATTTCTGTTGTTTTCTCTAGTTGCACGAGTATGTACTGCTACACATGGTTGTGTAAGAAGACACATGGGGTCGTACGTAAGTCATGTGCTTTGTCATGTGTGCTTTTGTAATTTCTTCTTTGTTTTCTACTTACTACATGGTTGTGTGCTCTAAGTTACACAGTTGTGTATGGGTACATCGTCATATACTTAGCCTTACACGAGCATGCACATCAATTCCCCTCATACAATTGTGACCCTCACGCATGATCACGCTTCTAGATAGAGGCGTATAACCATGACCTCAGGTTACATGGTCGTGTCACTATAGGAAATTGTCTTCCTTACTTTAGTTGTGTATATGCATACACGACCTTGAGGTATCCAAAATCATGGTTGCACAATCATGTGTTTATGGGTATATAGTCATGCACCATGTCCTACTTTTATAATATCCCTTCTGTACTACGTGAAACCATGCCTAATCTTGACCAAACATACTTCAAATCAGTCCAAGCATTTTTAGACATCTTGCATGCTATTAAGCATCTATTATAAGCATCAATAACTCCCAAATATCACCAAAACAAGCCAAAACTTTTAGGAAAGCGTATCACACACACATATGTTTATAGCATGCATTAAATCCTAACAATATACACACATCCATTCACAACAAACACACATTCTAATCTCAAAGAAAATAGAAGGGAAGGTAAGGAAAACACTTACCTTTGGTTGCTACAACTCACACTCTCTCTCTAGTTACATTGTTCTCCCTAATCAGATTGGGTGTTACTGGCTGCTCTCTTTCTCTCCTAGGATTAGAGTTCTCTGAAAAAGGGAAGAAATTTGGGTGAGAAATGTAACAAAGATAAGAATGAAATGACTAGATATATGGTGGTAGGAACACAACTAAGGTACACGGTCGTGCTCCTTTGAAAATCCAAAATTTGCACTTCTTCTTGTGCTATGCATCAAATAACCTTCCAAGAAAACTCATGCACAAGCCACAAATGCCTCAAAATTACTATTCTACCCCTTAAACTCTCTTATATCTATTTTTCATCTTAAAATCTCTTTTTTAACCCTGATTTTTAACCTAAAAGGACTATTCTAACCCTAGGATGTTACAAATTAGGCTCAAAGGTAAGAGTATAGTTAAATGCATTTTTCGATCACTAAGGATATATGATATCTACTTTACTAATGTCAAGAATTGTACTCAAGGTTGTTTGAAGTATTGAGCTTAAAAACTTGGCTTGAGGTTAATAATGTATATAATTGGCTAGTAGACCTATCTAATCTATCCACATAGCTTGTTTGTCATGGTGAAGGTGAAATAAAGTAGACATCTCGATCCACTAGGAAATAAAAAACGTTTCTTGAAATTAATGGTGAGGGCTATTAGCTCGATAAAAATAGTGAGACCATTTACTTGATGAAATAACACATTAAATATATAAAATATAACTTATTAATTATATTTATGTTGTAGAAAAATAGAAATTACATGTGACATTAAATTTCAAAAAATATTCATAAGAGAGTTAGATTGGATGCAAGATTCCTCATCTTGTATTGATGTCTTTAGATTATACTAGAAGAGAAAGGAATCTTGTATGTTGATGTGCACAACTTGCTAAGTGTAATAGCCCAAAGGTAGAATTGTGCTTTTAGGTTTGAAATCAATGGTAAAAGTGAGACTTTCCTAATAGAAAATAGAGTTGAAAGGGTTTAGGGGCAGTTTAGTCATTTAAAAGCTATATATGGCTTGTAAATGAGTATTCTTAGAAGGATATTCCATGTATGGTACAAAAAGTAGGGGAAATTGAGATTTTCATGAGACACACAATCGTGTGCCTCAAGCACATGACCATACGTCATGCTATTTAGCCATATATATGTTTTATTTTTCAGTCTTTGCATAATTCCCAACTTTTATCTTCTTCTTCTTCTCCATTTCCTAGTGAACCTTAGAGTTGAGAGAGATCCACTAGCAGCCCAAAAGCAGAGATCTAGAGAGAGAGAGAGAGTAAACTTCCAAGCTACAAGTGTTTCTATACCTCTTTCACCTTGTTTCATAGCATGTTTTCTATCATTTGAGTTATATGGATGGTTATTGCTTACTTAGCTTGTTTGAGCGTGTGAATGTTGATTTAGAAATTGATTGGGTGGCTGATTCCATGATAATATGTGTATATGTTTGTATACATGTGTTATAAGCTTTATTCATGAGATGTGACATAATTGAGATGAGATTTTGATAAATGTGTACATGCTGGTAAAAACCTTAACTTTGTCTTGGTAATTGATTGAAGTTAGAATGTTTGGATGGAAGAGAGTTAGGATTTAGGTTTATAGACGAGAGAATGCAAAGAATGAGTTGAGCACACGATCGTGTACCCACAAGTGCATGCTCGTGTGGCCTTATTTTTGTATGAGCATGGCCTTACATGGCACCTGTATGTATAGACACACACCTGTGTGTCTGAACACACATTTGTGTGTTTGTGCACACACCCATGTGCTCAATCCTAATTTCACGCACCCATGTACGCAAGGCACGGGGAGTGTTAGATGACAAATATACACCCATGTAAGTATAAGATACAACTTGGTACTCTAATGCATGCCTGTGTGGCTAGCCAAAGTTTCATAAATTTATTTTAGAAGCTTGCACAATCGAGAGCATGATTAATACATGATCCTATGTACTCTCACATGCCCATGTGCCAAGTAACACACGCTCGTACTCCTTGAGAGATACATAAAAACAATTCCAAAGCATCCTTAAGCCACTATAAGCCACTTTTAAGCATCCAAAACTCAATAATAATAAGATAAAATAATATATCATGCATGATTAGTAGTATAAAGTATGATATGCCATATCAGAGTTTTCAAAAATAGATCAAAGGATCTAATAGCTTATTTTTAAAAGTATAAATATATGATATTTTGAATTAGAAATGGTGCCTGTGACTAAGCTCGTTAGAGAGAGTGCTGGTTGTAAATCAGTAGATTTTAGTAAGATTGAACTCATACGGCCAAGGGGTCGAATAACTGTTTTTATCAGTCTAGCCAGCATAGTAGTTATTTTCAGATATAATATTTTCTGATTTAGTTTTTAGCATTGATATAATATTAGAGCATGCATATCATGTCATCTACAACATTTCATGAGAAACAGAATAGATAAAGACAAAGAACACTATAGAAAATAGAAACATCTTAGACATAAGGGATCTAGAAAATATTGAAGCAGATAATAATGTGACAATTCACGATTGAGTTAAAGATTGAAACCTACTTGTGTTAAAGATAGGAAACATTTGTTAAGTGATTTTATCACTTATCACTCTTTCTTATTTCCTCTTTTACAGGTCAGTGAGCTTATGGCTGAGTGGTGCAAGAAGGCTGTCAGATTTTGAGGAAAATGGCTTGGCAATAGAAAACATGTTCATGGTTCACATATTTTTGTATAGTTTAATCATGTATATGTGTGTACTATACTATTAGTGTACATTATATGAGTAGCATGTTTTATTAATGAGAAACCTGGGATTTAATCCATGTATCATCAGTGTTTGCTTATTATTATTAATAGTGATTTGCATTCATAGCTTTTGTATGCAAAATTTTCATTTACCAGCAACTTTTACTATAGAGATTCTCACTGTGGATAATATTATAGTTATATTATTATTATAAATAGTTGTCTACAATGGCCTATGGCGTTGGTCACCCTAGTGTTTTGGTATCAGAGTGCGTTTTGAGCCATCAGATTATCTCTAAGCTATATTTTTCAAACAGATATATTTTCGCATGTATTGTTTTCTATAATTTGTATAAGCCTAGAGCCTGTGTAACCCAACAACTATTACTCACGTCTTCTCAATGTAAGTATCTTAGTATCAAATTTTAGTTTTGTGTTAAATGTTAACCTTTGTGTCCTGATTCTCTAGCTATGAGATTCCACCTACCTAGATTCATAGGCAAAGAGAGTAGTGCCTCTGTAAGATCTATAAGTACTAATAATGCTAGGAGGTCTCAACACTCTTAGGTATCCTTCAGAGCAGAAGATATTAGAGAAATAGTCAGAGAAGTTCTAAGAGAAGGGTTATAGCATGCAGAGAGGGTTTGAATTTCAGAGAGGCCAGAGTCTAGTATAGGGACAACTGATACAAGTGTTTCAAAAAGGCTTCATCCAATATACAATTTGCTTGGAGCTTATCAGTCACCTAAGTTCATTAGTTTTAGAGACCTTGTAGTAGTAGAAGACTGGATAGAGACAATTAAGAGTGCAATGGGGTTGTTTTCTATGACAAACACAAAAAATATGAGGTATGTTACCTATATGCTCAAAAGTGATGCGAGGATATGGTGGAACCTCGCAAGGATGTCTATTGATTAGGAGAGTTTGTCATGGGATGAGTTCAAGAGACTTTTTTGATAAGGAGTACCATAGTACAAACATGGTTTACATCAAAGCTCAATAATTCGTCGAGTTGACTCAAGGAACAAGTTCAATAAAAGATTATGCTACTAGGTTCAATTAGTTGGTAAGGTTTATCCCTAGCATGATAGTTTTAGAGATGACCAGAGTATAAAAGTTTGTGTATGGACTACACCTTATTATTGTTAGAGACATGATAATAAGATCTTCCCCTCCTCAAAGATTTAGTGATGCTTTGGAGAGAGCCGTGAGGTTAGAAGTTTACCTTCAGAGGATGGGTATGTTTACTAGACCAGTAAAAAGAGTTTCTGATAGGGCTTCTGATAGAGGTAGTGATAGAGGTAAGAGACCCTTGCAATCTAATAAGCCTTCTAGAGGAAGAAAATAGAGAATAGAGTTACCTATTTGTTAGACTTATGGTAGGAGACATCTAAAGAAGTGTTTAGCTGGGTAGGGTGTATGTTTTAGATGTAGATAGCCTGGGCATAGGTTGTCAAAGTACCTAGCTAGTAGTAGAGTAGGTCCAAGCAAGGGTCTTCCTAGTTCAGTAGGCAGAGGTAGTGGCACTAGTAGAGGTAGTGCTGGTACACTTGGAGGAGGTGCCGATCCTTCAAGTAGAGGTAGAACCAAAATATTTACATTTATATGAGATCAGGTAGAGGCTACTCTATATGTAGTTATGGGTCAATTACTTTTCTTTGATACTCCTATTTATGTGTTGATTGATTATGATATCATATATAGCTTCGTATCTAGAAAGGTAGTAGAGAGTTTATGGTTAATCCCTAGTGTGGTAGATAGAAGTATATGTGTAGAGATGTCAGATGGTGGTATGGTTTTAAGCGACTAGGTACTGTTAGGTCAAGAGATAGAGATTATGGGTAAAAGATTAAGGGTAGACTTGATCATATTAGGGTTAGCTGATTTTGACATAATCCTAGGTATGGATTTCTTGAGTAGTTATGAGGTAGAGATAAACTATAGGAGGAAAAATATTAGACTACAATTAAACCCTAATCAGTTTATGTTTGGAGAGGGAAAAGTGGAAACTATGCTTATTTCTTGTTTATAGACAAGGAGATCGTTGAGTAAAGGTTATATAGGATACTTAGCTAATGTAATATGTAGAAGTATGGCTAGGCCAAGTTTCAAGGAGGTACTTATAGTGAAGGAGTTTCCAGATGTGTTTCTAGAGGATTTGCCTAGGTTACCTCCTAAGAGAGAGTTGGAGTTTTATATTAAGCTACTTCCTAGTACGACTCTTATCTATAAGGCTTTATATTGGATAGATCTAGTAGAGCTTTAGAAGTTAAAGACGCAACTTCAGGAGCTTATTGATAAGATATTCATCAGGCCAAGCTGTTCTCCTTGAGGTGCTTCAATTTTTTTTGTAAAAAAGAAATATGGATCCTTGAGGATATGTATAGACTATATAAAGTTGAATAAAGTGACTGTTAAGAATAAGTACCTATTGCCTAGGATCAAGATTTGTTTGATTAGCTTAGTGGAGCTGCAATGTTCTCTAAGATTGATTTAAGGTCTAGGTACCATCAAATGAGGTGCTGGAGAGAGATTTGCCCAAAACTACTTTTAAGACAAGGTACGACTACTATGAGTTTATAGTGATGCCTTTTGGGTTAACAAATGCTCTTGTACTGTTTATGGACTTAATAAACCAAGTTTTCTAAGATTGTCTAGATAGATTTGTTGTATTTATCGATGACATCTTGGTTTACTTGAGGAGTTTAGAGAAGCATGAAGAGCATTTGAGATTTGTTCTTCAGAGAATGAAAGATCGTCAGCTTTGTGCCATGTTCAGTAAGTGTCAATTTTGGTTGAGTAACATATTGTTTCTTATGCACATAGTTTTAGCAATTGGTATTTCTATGGATCTGAATAAGGTAGAGGTTATTCTAAGTTGACTGAGGCTATAAACACCTAAAGAGAAGTTTTCTTAGGTTGTTTGGTTACTGCAAGAGGTTTATTGAAGGATTTTCTAGTATAGTGAGGCTATTAACTACTTTAACTGAAAGAGAGGCACATTTTATGTAGACCAAGGAAAGTGAGGAGAGGTTTCAAGAGTTAAAGCAAAGGTTGACCAACGTTGTAGTGTTAGCATTGCCTGAGAAGAGTGTTAACTTTAACATTTATACTGATGTTTCCCATTAGGGGATAGAAACGGTGTTGATGCAGTATGGTAGGGTAATTGCTTATGCCTCTAGGCAATTAAAAGACTATGAGTTGAGATACCCTACTCATGATATAAAGTTAAGTTAGTTATTGTAGTGTTTACTTTAAAGATCTGGAGACATTATTTGTTTGGGTTCATATGTTATATATATTAAGACCATCAAAGTCTCAAGTATTTTTTTACCTAAAGAGTTAAATATGAGACAGAGAAGATGGTTAGAGTTGGTGAAAGATTATGACTTTAAGATTCACTACTATCTGGGTAGAGCTAATATGGTGATAGATGCTTTAAGCAGATGAGTAACTTTATCCATGATTTTATTTCAGGGTGAGTTACAACATAAGATTGTTAGAGAGGGTATTAAGAAAGTGATAGCCAGTTTCGCCATACTTCAAATTATATCCACATTGCTTGATGATATTAAGGCTGGTCAGATGTTAGATATATGGGTTTAGAGTGTGTTTCAAAGGATCTTTAAGGGTACAACACTAGATGTTAAGGTTAAAGATGAGATTCTGAGGTTCAGAGATAAAGTTTATATGCCAAAGAAGGTAGTGTTGACATAAAGAATATTGTCAGAGGTTGATGATACAATTTACTCAACACATTCATGCAATACAAAGATGTATCAAGATCTTAAAAGAATATTATGGTGATCTAGTATGAAGAAAGACATTATAGATTTCATAGCTAGATGCCTAACTTGTCAACAAGTCAAAGCAGAGCATCAGAGACCTTTTGGTTTGTTACAACCTTTGAGGATTCTTGAGTGGAAATGAGAAAGTGTCTCCATGGATTTCATATAAGGACTTCCTAGAGTATAGTATGGTTACAACAATTTTTGGGTAATAGTTGACAGGTTGAGTAAGTCTGCACACTTCTTACCGGTTAGAGATAGTATGAGTACGTTTCTAGGGATATAGTGTTAGACAGGGATTTGAGATTTTTGTCAGCTTTTTAGGGTGGTCTATAGAGAGCATTGGGGACCAGACTCTATTTTAGGTCAGCTTATCACCCACAAACAAATGGTTAGACTAAGAGGGTCAACCGAATTTTAGATGACTTGTTAAGAGTTTGTTATATGGATTTTCAGACTAGTTGGGTTGAGTTATTATCACTGATGGAGTTTGCTTACAATAATAGCTATCATCCATTATTTAGATGACACCTTTTGAGACACAGTATGGTAAAAGGTACAGATCACTACTGCATTGGGTCGATTTTGGTGAGAGAGATTCTTTAGAGACAACCGTGGGGCTAGAAATGACTTAGTTGATGATAGATCAAATTTGAGTTATTAGGCAAAGAATTAAACAAACTCAAGATCATCAAAAAAGTTATACAGATCAAAGGCATAGGGAGATAAAATTTGAGGTTAGAGATCATTTGTTTCTAATTGTAGCTCGCTACCGGTATGTCTTGAGATTTGGTAAGAGAGACAAATTGGCTCTGAGGTCTATTGGTCCATACAAGGTTTTGGAACATATTGGTAGAGTTGTTTATAGATTAGCCTTTCCAGCTAGTATAAACTAAATTTGTAATGTGTTTCATGTGTCTCAACTGAGGAAATATGTGAGTGAGTCTTCTCATGTATTAGAGGTTCAAGATTAGGAGCTATCAAATGATTTGAGTTATCAACAAGTACCAATTCAGATTTTGGACTATAGAGTGAAAACCCTCTGAAATAGAGAGATACCATTAGTTAAGGTATTGTAGAAGAGTCAAGGACTTGAGAAAGCTACTTGAGAGGTTAAGGCTGAGATGAGAGAGAGATACCTAAAGTTGTTTAGGTAATTCTAAGGATGTAATTTTATTAGGGGGGAGAGTTATAATAGCCCAAGGGTAGAATTGTCCTTTTAGGCTTGAAATCAAGGGTAAAAGTGAGATTTTTTTTAATAGAAAATAAAGTTAAAAGGGTTCAGGAGTAGTTTAGTCATTTAGAAGCTATATATGACTTGCACATAGGTATTTTTGGGAGGATATTCCATGTATGGTGTGAAAAGTAGGGGAAATTGAGATTTCCATGAGATACAAGATCATATGCCTCAGGAACATGACCGTGTGTTGTGCTATTTAGCTATATATACATTTTTTTTCAGTTTTTGCATAGTTCCCAACTTTTATCTACTTCTTTTTCCTTTTCTTTGTTTCCCAATGAACACTAGAGTTAAGAGAGATCTATCGGTAGCCCAGCAATGTATTAGAGATCTAGAGACTCTTAGAGAGAGAATGTAAGCTTCCATGGCTAGAGATAAGTGTTGCCTTACCTCTTTCACCTTGTTCTGTAACATGTTTTTTATCATTTGAGTTATATGGATGGTTATTGCTTGCTTAGCCTATTTGAGCATGTGAATGTTGATTTAGAAAATGATTAAGTGGTTAATTCCATGATAATGTATAGTTATATTTGTATATATGTGTTATACACATTATTCATAGATATGGCATGATTGAGATGAGATTTTGATGAATGTGTACATGCTAGTAGAAGCTTTGAGTTTGTCTTGGTGATTGATAGAAGTTGGAAATGTTTGGATGGAAAAGAGTTAAGAGTTCTGGGTTTATAGACGGGAGAGTACAGAGATTAAGTTGAGCACATGACCGTATACCTGTTGGTGCACGCCTGTATGACTTCATTTATACATGAACATGACCTTGTATGACACTTGTGTGCACTTGAAAAACCCAGACACACACTCGTGTGTCTAAGCACATGCCCGTGTGCTCAATCCCAATGTCACACGCCCATGTAAGCAAGACATAGCAGTGTTAGATAACAGCTATACGCTTGTGTAAATATGGGACATAGCCTGGTGCCTTAATGCATACCTATATGTTCATACCATACGCTTGTATGGCCAACTAGAGTTTTATAAATTTATTTCAGAAGCAAGCATGACCAAGAACACAATTGGCACACGATCCCATGTACCTTCCCATACGTTCATGTGCTAAGTAACACATGGTCGTGTATCTTAAGAAATACACAAAAACAGTTCCAAAGCATCTTTAAGCCATTGTAAGTAATTTTTAAGCATCGAGAACTTAATAATAACAAGATAAAACAACATATCATACGTGACTAACAGTATAGAGTATGACATGTCATATCAAAGTTTTCAGAAATAGATTCAATGATCCAATAACATGTTTTTTAAAAAATAATTATACGATATTCTAGACATCAGTTAGGGGTAGATACGAAGGGGTGTCTATAAGTTCAGACACCCATTAGAAAGGGAAACCAGTATCTCTAAAGAGGCATGGTCATTGACCAAACTGGTTAGAGAAAGCGCTGGTTATGTATCAGTAGATTTCAGTAGGATTAAACTTACATGGTTAGGGTACCGAATCCCTATATTCATTAGTCTGGCCAACATAACAGTTATTTTTAGATACAGTTTCTGATTCAATTTTCAACATATAATATATGTATATATTTAGAATATTTGGATCATAGCTTTTCTTAGAAAGAGTTTTAGAAGATAAGCCAAGGGTAAATCTTTATGGTTTTCAACATTGACATGACATTAGAGCATGCATATAATGTCATCTACAATATTTCATAAGAAACAGAATAGATAAAGACAAAAAACACTACAGAAAATATAAACATCTTAAATATAAGGGATATAGAAAATATTATAGTAGAGAATAATGTGACAAGTCACGATTGAGTTAGAGATTGAAACCTGATTGTGTTAGAGATAAGAAACATTTGCTAAGTGATTTTATCACTCACCTCTCTTTCTTGTTTCCTCTTTTGTAGGTCAGTGAGCTTATGGTTGAGTGGTGCGAGAAGGCTCTTATATTTTGGGAGATACGGCTTGGTAGCAAATAGCATGTTTATAACTCGCATGCTTTTATATAGTTTGAACATGTATGTGTGTATTATACTGTTAGTATACACTGTATAAGTAACATGTTTTATTAATGGGAAACCTAGGATTTTATCCATGCATCATCAACTTTTGCTTATTATTATTAATAGTGATTTGCACTCATAGCTTCCACATGCAAAATTTGTATTTTGCAATAGCTTTTATTATTGAGATTCTCACTATTGTTAATATTATAGTTATATTATTATTATAAAGCTGCCTATAACGAGGGTCACCACACTAAGCCTAAGCGTAGCACCACAACAAAGGATTTGTTGCTTATGAATAATAAATGGATGATGCAGGAAATGTATTAAGTATCATGTTGGCTTCATAGACCCTTAATATGTAAATCAATGAATTAACTACATAAGAAAACCAATTTTTTTCATAAGATCTTTCAAGGTCATGCTTGTATAAAGCATTGTCTAGCAATAAAGGAACTCCTTAGCTACAAAATGGATGATAAAGCTAATAACTCACATGCATAATGTGATTAAGTTAATTAAAATTAGCAAACACATAGCTCATATATAATGGATAACATGGTTCTTAACCTTGCCTTTTCATCTCTATTTGAATCTTACATTATGTTCAAAAAATACTATTACAAGGATCATAAGGGTGAACCCATGGTTAGTGTACAAAGGATGTTATCAAGTGTTGAGGTTTATATTATCATGGCTAAATTAGTAGAAGCTAGCATAAAAAGAGAAGAGGAAAGGAGCGAGGCCAAGGCTAAACTTAAGTCTGATTCTCAACCAGTGCCTCATGTTACACTTAACCTTACAGATCATATGAGCAGCATAAGAAAGGTGGTCTACTTACAATATGGTGAACCTGGCTACCGAAAGAGATATTGCAAGACCGTACTTGCTAACAAGAAGAGGAAGACTAAGTTGTTAGCTTCAAGTATGATTAAGAATTATACTTTTATACCTTGACATCTCAAATCTTGACACATGAGGCAGTTCTTACACTTGTTTTGATGTGCTAGAAATGAGGCAAAATAGATGCTTGATAGAGGAAAGATAGACCTACATGTTGGATATGCAATACTAGTGGTACATTAGCTATAAGGCATTTACTGTAGCATTTTGGCATAAGAAAAGCAAAAATAAAACAATTGTAATTTTAATTTATTTCAAAAACAAAACTCTAGATTTTTTAAACTAGAAGTATTTTTTTAAGGTTCTCAATCAATATACAAAATTGAATTTATGGATTTGATTTTAACCTTGGCACATGAACTAAGTCATAGCTAAAAATTAGATTTATTCGACTTAATTAAGTAATTGATGCTAGATAATCTTTTTTAGACAAGATGATTACATTAACCTCCCACTAGAGAAAGTGGGAGTGTTACTAAATTGTTAATCATCATCTCAACGACAAATGTTGGGTAACAATAGTTTGAGCCAAAGTTAGTTGTTTTATTTTCATTCAATTCATTTGTAATTTCAATAATGAGGCTTGTAAATCTTTTCATACACAAAGTTGGATCCTTTGAAGAAATTCAAGGAATTTAAGAATGAAATATATAAGTAGTAAAGGTAAAAAATACTTGGAGCTTTACCTAGAGCTAATGTAAAACCCCTCCCTAACTAGGTATTCTCTAGATATCTCTTAGCCATTAAGAACCTAAAAATTGCACGCCTAGAGAATGGGTTTGTTCTAATCTTCCTCATAATATATTCAAAATACCAATCATGGATAATGTGTATAAATTTAGCAAAAAAAAAAAAAAAAGATAATGTGTATAAAATAAAACCTATTTTACATGAATTAAAACATGTAGATAATAAGTATATTCTATTATTTTATAGTTTCATTTTACATATAATTATCATATACAAAACACCAAGTAAAGTAAGTTTCATTCAATTTTTTTTTTGGTAAGTTAATTTTCATTCAAATTATGTTCTTCATTTGTCATGCAAAAATGGAATTGACATTAACATACTTAGTTTATCAATTCCAAAATTATATACTTATATACATGCTGAGAAGCATCATATAAAAATATGAACATTTTAAATATTATTTAGTTAAATCTCTTTCTATCTATGCCTCTCTATTGCCTTCTCTAGCTACTGCCTTATTATATACCTACAAAACATGTAATTTAGGGGGTGAGTACTAATCACTTAGTAAGGGTCTTAACCAACTATTATTTACATGTCTTGCTTTAGATAATTCATATAACATAACATTTCACTTAACAAACAATTCCGTGCATAGATATCATACTTTATCATAATATTCTTATGAAATTTAATAAAAATATGCATTCATGCCATGCATGTACTCATATATCATAAAAACTATGCAACTTGAAAACATTTCCTTTCCTTAAAACCATTTTCATCTGTTGATCAAACTTGCTAATACATGGGATAAGAACCTAACTTATTAAGCTAAACATTCTTTCATTCATTTCTATAACGTTTCCATTTAAACTTCAATATGCACAATATTAATAACATTTGCATAAAGCTCTTAGGTTCCTTTGGCATTAGCCATTCATAAAATTTTGACATTTCCTTTGCATAAAAACATGTCACGTATGCATGTCCCAAGAATTTTTTTTTGTCTTTTTAACATTTTAGGGTCTTAATCCCTATCATTTTGCAATGATACATTATTTCATTTATTGAGAGATATACAATAGAATTTATTTGACATGCATGGATATGCCTTAAACTTTCCCAATGTGAACTGTATACTAAGCCAAAATAACAATTCATCATCATTACATACATGTTCATATAACATATCATATATAATTATGCCCATCATAATCATAAGTAATTTTAAGCATATACATAAAAATATTACATTCATAATACTTAAGTGACTTATGAAACCAATATAAAACTATAAAAAATGATTTTGCTATAGTACTCTCTCTTCTCTCCCGTTTTCAAATATCCCTTGCTTCCCGCTACTGTGCTTTCTTCCTTTTGTTGTGTCTGAGTTTTTTTCCGATGGGCTACTCTTCTTCTCCGGTGATCTCCAGTCGACCAGCTTTTGGCTGGTCTGCTCCTTTACATCTCTCAATTTTGTGCTTCTCCTCCTTGAATTCTTGTTCGTTCCAGTCCTGTCCTATCTGTGGCTTTGCTTGTGGCTAGTGCTCTCCTTTGCTTTGTGTGGCATTCAGGTTTGTTCCTTCTTCTTCTCTTTTTATTTCTCCTCCTTGTCCTGTGGTGTCCCGTAGCTTGGTTGCTCTGGTTGGGAGTTTGTGGGTCTTCTTGGTTGGTACATTTTTTTTGTTTTTGTATTTGTTTTGGTTTGGTGTGTGTGTGCCTTTCTCTTGGTCTAGTGTGGTATGTGGTGTTTAATTTATTTTGGCTTTATTTTTCTCTGGTTAGTTTGGTTGTGTGGTTGGTGTGTGTGTGGGTTGGTTTTTGTTTGCTTAGTGGTTTTCCTTGCAGGAGTTTGGTGTTATGGCCAAGGTCGCCAATGCTTCTGATTCCTCAGATATCACATTGTGTGATGGTGTGCCTAGTGTGCATAATCTTAATGAGAATGAGGTGGCCCATCCGAAACCTTGGAGTAAATTATTTGAGGGAATAAAAATGGGTGCTGACTTGGAGTTTATTCCCCCTCCGGGTTCTTCTAAAGGGGGGAAATGTATTGTGGAGATTCTGGAGGAGGTTACGAATAAAGGGGCAAAAAGATGGGAGTCTTGTGTTGTGGGTTTTTTTTTTTTGCGTAAAAGACTCTTTTTCAAGTCGTGAGAAGATTTGCCGAAAAGTTATGGGGTAATAAAGGGCTTATAGAGGTGACTTCGAATGGGCAGGGTATGGTCATCCTTAGGTTCAAAGAGGCTGATGATTTGAATGAAGTCCTTAACAATGACACTTTGCATATTGGGGGCCAACCTTTCTTTATCAGAAGATGGTCACGAAACCTTTCCATGGTGGCAGAGGAGATTAGGACAGTTACCGTTTGGGTTAAGATATTTGATGTTCCTTTAGAGCTTTGGAATCCGAAAGGCTTTAGCTGCATCGCCAGTGGTATAGGACATCCTATTAGACTGAATTCTATTACAAAAGAAGGTTCGAGATTGGATTATGGCAGAATTTATATAGAGATGGAACTAAATAAAAAGTTTCCTAACACAGTGGAAATCAAGCTACCAAATGGAAAAGTCATTGAATTGAAAATTGATTATGCCTGGAGACCCATCAAATGCCAAATGTGTAGTTCATACGGCCATAGCCGTGAGGAGTGTAAGTTAGCTAGTCATGGAGTGGGGATAAAGAGAAGAACTCAAAGGGACCTAAGCCAGACGTGAAGTGAGCAAGCCCATGTAGGTGTTAATAATCGGATAGGTGATAAAGGAAATGACAATGGCGGAGCTTGGAAAAGAAAAATAAACAATAAGAAAGAGGAAACTATGGGGAAAAACATACTTGAACTTAGTGAAAATAGATTCGAAGTGTTAGGAAGGACCAATGATGATGAGGGGGTTTGTGATATGGATGGTGAGATTGTTGAAGTGGGGAGGAGGTTTGATAACCTCGAGGAATCGTACCCACCTCCTAAATTGAATAAGAGGTCAAGCTTAGATCTTCACAAGGGTAAAAATAACGAAGAATTAAGGGCAGGTAAGGAGAATGCCAAAGAGTCCATTGAGTGTGGAAAGGAGGGTGAAATATTAGAGGATTCACCTCAAGTTAGACCTTTTGGTAAGGGTATAATGGTGGATGAGACGGAGATAAGGAAAGTGGGTAGTAAGAATGACCTTAGAGGAAATAGAAAGAAGAGTGGGAAAAGGGGGGGGGGAGTGGGGGAACAAATCTCCTGCACTTAAGATTAATGGTTAATTTGGCTTCTTGGAATATTTGGGGCCTGAATGCCCCTCTAAAACAAAAAGAGATTAGGAAGTTTATTAGGGGTAACTCCCTTGATATTGTAGTAGTCTTAGAGATAAAGGTTAGGGAAAGTAACAGTGGGATTGTTAAAGATAACACAGGTGGTCATTTGAATTGGGTTAATAACTATAATTTTTTCCGTAGGGGTAGAATTTGGATTTTGTGGAATGGTAGTAGTATAAGATTGTGTATGTTGGAGCAAAGTGAACAATTTATTCACTGTGAGATTGAGACGGTAGCTAGCAGCAATAAGTTTGTAGCCACTTTTGTGTATGGGGATAATGGGTATATTGAGCCAAGAAGGGTTTGGGAGGACATTATTAGGATTTACAATAACATGGGTAATACGCCTTGGGTGATAATGGATGATTTTAATGTTATTAGGAAAAGAGGAGAAAAGTAGGAGTTTGAGACAATGGAATGATCGGGATGAGGAGTTCAATGATTGTTGTAATAGGGCCCACCTCGATGAGCTTAAACATATTAGCCCTCTAATGACTTGGAGCAACATGAATAAGGGGCCTAGTAGGGTTGCTTGTAAGCTTGACAGAGTACTGGTTGAAGAAAAATGGCTCGATAAGGTCCCTAATTCTTTTGGTGTGGTGCTTCCTAATGGGATATCTGACCATAGCCCCCTTATTGTTCGATGTGAGGATAATGAGTACTATAGGAAATGTCCCTTCAAGTTTTTTAATTTTTAGGCCTTAGATACTCGGTTTTTGCCTTTGGTTAAAGAGTGTTGGGATTCCATGGTGGTCGAAAACCTGATGTTCAGATTATTTAGAAAATTAAAGACGGTGAAAAGAAAGTTGAGAGAGTTAAACTGCAAAGAATTTTGGTGTATCTCTAAGAGGGTCAAACAAGGGAAGGACAAATTGGACTTTGTTCAAAATAGACTGCTTAGATCCGCCTTGGATGAGAGATTAATCATAGAGGAAAAGGATTTGTGCAGAGAGTATTGAAGGATAAGCTGGATGGAAGAGTCCTTGCTAAAACAAAAATCGAGGATTAATTGGTTGAAAGAAAGGGACCAGAACTCTAGCTATTTTTTCAAGTGCCTTAAAAGTCGGCAGAATAGAAATACCATAAGCGCTATTCTGGATGATAATAGCAACATGGTTTATAAGAAAAGTCTTATTAAAGACAAGCTTGTGGGACACTTCAAAGATATCCTATCCAATGTGAATGGGGATGTGGACATGGATCAAATGCCTCGGTGGTTTAATTACAAGATCCCGGATGTTGCGACTCAGGATATGGTTAGAGAAGTTTCTGAGGATGAGGTTAAGTCTACCATTTTTGTGATGAATGATAATGAGGCTCCTGGTCCTGATGGTTTTGGTGCCAAGTTCTACAAAACGACTTAGGAGATTGTTGGTCAAGATGTGGTTGACACAATTAAATATTTCTTTGACAATGGTTCGTTCCTTCGTGAGGTCAATTGTACTATTCTTGCCTTAGTGCCTAAATGTGATAATCCCACTCGTGCTAATGACTTCAGACCTATTGCTTGTTGTAACATGACTTACAAATGCATTTCTAAAATCTTAGCCAACAGATTGAAAGGGATTCTTCCAGAGTGTGTGAATAGAGCTCAGGCGGCCTTCATTTAAGGAAGAAGAACTGGGGATAACATCATGTTGTACAATGAGTTTCTCAATAAATATCATAAAGATGTCGCCAATAGGAAAAAGTGTGCTATTAAAATTGACTTGATGAAAGCGTATGACCTGGTCAGATGGGATTTTGTCTTAGCTTTTCTTGGGAGACTTGCTTTCACCCTTGGTTTATCCACTGGATTAAAGAATGTATTACCTCCCCCATGTTCTCTGTTTGCATTAGTGGTGAGTTGGAGGGTTTCCTTAAGTGTTCCAGAAGGTTCAGGCAAGGGGACCCTATTTCTCCTTACCTTTTTGTGATTGCTATGGAAGCTTTCGCCAAGATTGTTGAAAAGGAGATTATGAAAGGGAAATTTGAGTACCACTAGAGGTGTAAAGAGAGTAATATTACACATCTGTGCTTTGCGGACGACCTCATTATGTTTTGTAGAGCGGACAAGCACTTCATCAAAACTTTTAAGGATGCTCTCGATATTTTTCATTATTGGTCTGGTTTGGGAGCAAATAGTGATAAAATTAACATATTTCTCTTAGGGGTAGGTAAAGAGGAAAAAAGAGGCCTGATTAATATCCTTGGGTTCAATGAAGAGACTTTTCCTTTTAGGTACTTGGGTGTGCCGATGGTTTCCTCCAAATTTTCGAAGCTGAATGCAAACCTTTGCTCAATAAAATTGTGAGTCGGATCTTTTCTTAGAAGAGTAGATACATTTCTTATGCTGGTAGACTAGTGCTTGTCAAAGCTATTTTGTTTAGCATTCAGGAGTTTTGGGCCACTCACTTCTTTTTACCTAATAAGGTCCTTAAGGAGATTAATACCAAACTGAGGAATTTTTTTTGGAGTGGGGGAGAGGCTAATTTGATCAAGGCGAAAGTTGCCTGGGAAGAGGTTTCTAAGTTGTATGAAGAGGGGGGATTAGGGCTTAAGGTAAGTAAGGAATGGAACAAAGCTGCTATAGGTCGTCACCTATGGACTATCATTTGTGGTGACGATTCTTCCATTTGGGCTGATTGGATAAAGAGAAACAGAGTGAAGAATAGGAGTATCTGGAATATTGAAGCCTCTTGCGATAACCCTTGGTGGTGAAGGAAACTTCTCAAGTTAAAAGACGAGATGCATAATAGGATAAGTCATATTATTGGTACTGGGGAGGACACTTTTGTTTGGTATGACAATTGGCACCCTCAGGGGCTTCTTGCCAAAAGGTTTGGGGACAGAATAATCTATGACTCGAGAATGGGGAAGAATACTAAAATCAAAGAGCTCATTGAGAATGGTGAGTGGAAGTGAACGGTGGCTAACTCTTACGATATGATTGAGGTTAAGAACACTCCCTTAAGTAAGCCTATGATAAGAGCTGATAGAGTTGTTTGGAATCCTTGTGGGAATGGTAGCTTTTCCATTTCTTCGGCTTGGAATGAATTTAGAAAGAAGAATAACTTGGTGTGTTGGGCTCACGTCATTTGGCACAAGAAGCACATCCCTAGGCATGCTATCATCCTCTGGGTTGCACTGAGGAAGAGGTTACCCACTCGTGATAAATTGCAAAGGTATGGTTTATGTTCTAATATTACTTGTGTGTTGTGTGATGTGTCTGATGAGAATATTGACCACCTTTTCTTTCAATGTGATTATAGTCGATTTATTTGGGCTAATATTCTTAACAAGAGCAACTTGAGTTATAGAGGACAGCCTTGGGAAGAGTATGTTGAGGAGATCTCTCAAGAGTGGAAAGGGAAATCTCTTAGGGCCACTTTAGCAAATACGAGTTTAGGTGCAGTTGTTTATAGTATTTGGCGGGAAAGGAACAATAGAGTCTTTTCGAGAGGGGTCTTGCCTAAAGAGAGATTCTTTATTAATGTAAAAAGAGTCATTAGGGACAAGGCGGCGGAGCTAGGTAATTTCCCTTATTCGTTCCAGAATAGCTCCCTTATGGATTCTTGGGCTCTTCCTTTATGTACTCTTAATAACCATGATCCTTTTTAAGTGGTTTTTTTTCTTCTCTCCTGCTTCCTTTGTCTTTTAAGGGAGAGAGTTCACTGTAGCCTTGTGAGAGATGAGACTATTAGATTGAGAGAGGTTAGGTGTTATTCTAGAGGAAAAAAAAACAGTTTTTGGAATGTTCTAAGTTGGAGAGGGAACTTGTGGGGTTTTCTTTTGGTTTTGTTGATAAATCATGTGTAGGAAGGGCTTCTTTTTCTAACTTTGCTTATTTGTTTTGCAGGTTATTCACAAGAGACTAACTTTGTTTCTCTTGAGCTTTGGTTCTCTTTTAGGTATCTTTACATATGGTTTATTTATCTTGGAGAGGAATGCATATTGTTTTAGCCAAAAGAAAGCATTACGAATGATTTTGTGAGTAAAGGGAAGATTTGCTAGAGGACTCTCTTATTTGGTGCCGCCTTCACCCCTCCTACCTTTGCAATGTTTCACCAAGGGAGGAACCTCATTCTAACCTTTTGAGGTGGCTTGTTGAAGGAATTATGAATAGTAGACAGGTTATTACGAGGCAAGTTTGTATGATTTCCCAGCCCAATGGTCAAATTTGGCACTTTAAGCAAATTCAAAGGAATGAAGGTTGTCCTAAAAAGCTTGCCAATGTTTACACTTGTGGGAACTGGTTCAGGAAAATTTACACTCCTTTGGCTAGTATTTATACTTGGTGGAGCAATTCTTTTATTGTGTTGGTGCATGCCTTCCAACTTAAGATTCAATTTGGAGTTTTCAAGGATTTTAGGGATAATAAAGGTTGGTTCTTGAACCATACGTATAGTTACACATGCGGGGATGTTTTCACCAAAACTTTCACCTTTCGAAAGGCCTTTTTACGCTGCTTTTCCTTTGATAGAAACTGTATTTACTGTTCACAGAAGCAGTCCGTGAACAGTCTAATCTGTATTTTTTCCAGATTCAAGATTGATTTTTTTAGGGTTTTGACGGCCTTTTGTGTGTGATGCGGTGGGCACTTTTCAAAGGCATTTTGGGAAATAAAAAGGGCAATGTTAAGACTCCAAAGTAGTGCATTTCAAGGCTGAAACAAATGATTTTAGTGGCTGTTTTATTGGTTGGAAATCAGACCTGAAGCATTATCTTTATCTTACCCGGTAGGTTAAATTTAGGCAATTGTCCCTCCAATTTGCAAGCGGCCCAGATTCTCAAGTGGGGCTGCATCTGGGACACGTCGAACATGGATTTCTAGCCATTCACAACGGGCGTTGGACTATGTCTTTAAGTGAGTTTGAAGCAAGTTATGCTTATCCTTATGGGAATGATGTGTACAAGGGTTGGTGGTTTGCTCTCGGCTCAAGCATGGTGGATAGAGCTCTTTCCTCCTTTAGGCTCCTTATGTTACTTCACATGAGAAGATTTTATGATCCTTGCTGTTTGTACAACTTTGATGTACATATTGGTTACATTGGCTTTATGTTGTATTTTCTTGGTTTTTGTGACTATTTTTCTGGATTATATAAAGGTTTGGTGTTGGTTTTTTCTTTGTGGTTGGTTTTGGCCCTTTTGAGCCCTCTCTTTGTTTTGCCTAGATAGGCTCTCAAGAGGGTAGGGGTTTTTTGTAGTTGTTCCTTGTTTTGCGGGCATTCTCTTGTGCCGCGCTTAGGTTGTTAGGGCTTACCCTTTGTGTTTGGTGTTTATAAATATACTTACTTACCAAAAAAAAAAACCAATATAAAACATAATGTGCATATGTCATGATCCTCATTCTTATCTTTAACTTTAATCTTAACAATCTGATGGGATTTGTTTAAGCTATTACTTTATCTTGGTCGTCACCTCAAAAGACTCATTGTTTTTCTCTTTTTATATGAATTCCATTCCTCTTTCTTGATTCACATCATAATAGACTCAATGAATGTCTTTAGTCTCTCATGAATCCTTACTATATATGTTCATTAAACAAGTTTCTTGCATTTAAATGTTTAGTACAAACTTAAGAAATAAAATTCCATTATATAACTATTTATTTACTCAAAGCATATACATGGACATATCATATTTCATGGTCTTACACATTTATTTTTCACCTATTTACATATGACCGTAAAACCTCCTTCTAAATGGATTAAATCATATATGTGGATCCTATAAAACTTGAGGTTTCTTTGTTGTCAATTTGGACATGTTGGACTAATGTAGCTATAACTTTCCCTATAATTTGGATAATTCTTATGGCTACATAAACCTAAGACATAGGACTACATTTCTTGTGTTAAATGCTCATTATGATTCAATGGTTTGACATGTTTAATTTCTACCAAGAATCATAGGTTTGGAAACAAAGTAATCTATTCTATATAGTTCTCACTAAATCTACCATAATTTTGGCTACATAACTCATATGGACCTGATTTATGAAGCGTTAGAAAGCTAAGAGATCAGGTTACAATTTCCATGTTTTGGTCTTAAGTTAGTTTGACCTATATTATAGTTGTACTTTGATTGAAACCCTACTAATAGTACATAAGAGATGGAGTTATATAACAATAAATCATCACTTCATCCATTCGATAACCAAGATATGTCCAATACATAACATAAAATTCACATATATGAATCTATTCAAGATTTTTTATAGCAAATAATACAAATTCTGGATGGGAGGGAGGTTTTCCCTTTACCTTGGAGTCCAAGAATACCAAACTACTTAGGATATTACCCAAATCTTTCATCTTTACATACATAACTTAATTTACATGAGTTTGCTTCCTTTTATGTATTCAATATGAAACTAGGGTTTAAAATATTACCTTACTCACTCGAAATTAAAGCCCTAACGATGTAGATCTTGTTCTTCTTCAAGGATTATGTTGATTTCTTAAGAAGGGTTAGAGTGAAGAAGTTTGATTATGGTTATTTTTTAGAGAAAATAGAATATTGAAGAAGATAATGGTCCTTCCTTTCATAGGAACGAATTTTACACCTATTTCGATAATAATTCCATATTCAAATTTATATTTTCTCATAATAAATCCTTATTGGCCTATTGAAAATATTACAAATACATATGAGTCATTACTTACCATTATAAGGGTATTTATGTCTTTTTACACAAACATAATCATCAGTTTCCTTAAATGCAATTTTTCTTAGTCATTAATCCTTTTACTCATATTTATCCATTAGAAAAATGACTAATTTACCTTTGGTGCACAAATATGGATAACTTGATTCATGTAATTTCTTAAGACAAGACCAAGTTACCCTTAGTTATTTTTATGCCATTAAACACTTTACACTTTACACCTCCTATGTCTCTATTTCTACTCTATTTTCTAATAAATCTCATTGCCTTCACTTATATTATTTCATGGTTCATGTTCTGTCATTTATGTAAAATGACCATTTTATCTTTTTTTTTTTTTTTTTTTACAAAAAGTCTGCTTAAGGGTAGAATTTCATTTCTGATGTCATTAGAATGACAAAGAATAGTCCTTATAAGAATTTCATTCTCAAAATTCCAATGAAGAGATAAAGGTATTAATCTTTCATATCTTGTTGTATCTCCTATGTCGCCCCTTTTATTTATGATTCCTCCTTGACATTTGACAAGTGAAACAATTTTGTTTCTAAGCTATTTTATCTTAAGATCTACATAACTTTTATGTCTATCTTGAGCTTGATTTATCCTTTCTCAAGTCACATTCACATTATCTGTCATTCTTTATGTCGTCTCTAAAAGAAAAGCTTGGGATAATGCATCTTTCTCCCTTAGAGGGCTTCATATGGTGTCATCTTGATGGTTGCTTGATAGTTGTTATTATAAGCAAATTCAATTAAAGGAAGAATATCGCACCAATTTGCTTTATGGTCTTTACAACAAGCCTATAGCATAACCTTAAAATCATTTTAAGCTTTAGTGCTTATGTAGCTTATTTATAACTTGTCTTACATATCTTATCTGATCTGAATTTGTTTTACATGTCTTGTTTAATATGCTTATTTATATAAAACCATACACTAGAAACATATAAAACTTCGCCCGAAGGCTATATTTGTAATTCATTCATCTAGGATATTGAGAAATATATTGTCTAAAATCAATACTAAATATGAAATCTCATTAGCAGAAGTTGAAACTTAAATCATAAAACTAATATTTGAAACTACAATGCTGATTAGACTGGTGAAATATAGGGATTTAACACTTAGCTGATTTAGTTCCTAAAAGCTAAAGCAAATGACTAACACTCTATTGATCGAGTAAAACACTCCACTAGTTGCATACAATGTCCTATACTGATAGACGTTGGTTTCTATTGGTTAGAAGTGTGAGCTCACAAGTACTCCCCTATATTTACCTTATACAAACATAAGCATAAAACATGTTAATCTAAAATCTGAAAACATATTAGCCGAGGTTGAGGCTAAAAATTATATCTGAAAAATGTACAACTAAAAGTTGAAAACTATTAGTATACTTATCAGATTAGTAAGATATAGGGATAAAACACTTTATTCGTGTGATTTCTTGAAAGCTAATGCACATAACCAATGCTTTACTAATTGAGCAAAACATTATACTAGTTGGTACCTACTGGCCAAGAGTGCAAACTCATGGGTGCCCCCTCACATCCACTTTATAAAAACATATCCTGAGAATCATATCTGAAAAATCATGAGAAAACATGCATTAGTCAAAACAAAAATTTGGAAAACATGTTAAAACTGTATCTCATGCATAATCTTATAAAACATCATATCTGGCCATGCCATGAATGCTGAAAAGTTACTATACAATGACTAAAATTCCTCTTATCATATATCAAGAAATAAACGTCAGTTAACCTTCACTTATACTTCTTAAAACATATATCTTGGTAACTTTTGGAAGTCAAAAAGCAAACTTAAAATAACTTGAACTCTTGTTCCTTCTTCATCTCTTAACTAGGGGTTAAATTGTTCCACATCTTGGGGAAATACTTAACCTTTCCTCATGGGAGATATCTCATGAGACTAAAACAATTCTCTATTTATTTTACATTGATCAAAGCCTTCAACTTGAAAGGAACTTAAACTCATATTTTACCTTGCATTTTCATCTTACTTAAGCATTTTTTTTAATAATTAAAAATTTTATAAACAGCAGAACACGAGCAAAGCCCTAACAACCTAATAGCGATGCCATTGTGCCTGGAAAAAAACAAGCCAACTTAACCTAAACGAGACCTTTTTGAGTGTTTATCTCATAAATACCCAAGATGAAGTTTAAGAAGACCTATACAGAGCCATAACTATATAAATAACTTATAAGCTACCCATCTTCCTCCCCTTTCACCCAAAAAAAAAGGGCCTAAAGGCAACAAGTAATATAATTATCATGTAACTTAATGTTTGACCCTTATGCAAGGAATCCCCGCTCACCCTTAATAAGATAGAAACAACCTAGGTCTTCAAAATAATGCACATTAGCCTAATTGAAATTTAAAACCTCAGCCCACCATAATCAAATAAATCCCAATCCTGCTTCTCCTCTTAGATTTGCCTTAGACCACCAAATTAAGTCTAATTAAGCCCTTGAGTCTATTTAGGTAGCCCACATCTTTGAGCATACTCCTTGAAGCCTGAACTGACATAGTACTGTCTGTTAGACGGAAAATATTCGAACAGGCGCTCGTGTGTGGGACTTCGAAAACACGAGCCTTCGAAAGCGCTATGTCGAGTTGGGAGGCATAAGCGATATTGTGTTGGCAAAAGACATTCTTCAAACTCTATTGTGCTGTGGGCTAGCACTAACATGTTGATGGGCTAGGCATCAACATAGGCAATCTGAGCAAGTGGATCAAGCATGCTAGTGGGTGGACAGGCCTGATGGTGCAGATTCAGTAAAGGCATGGACGCGGGCTCCTTGCCAAGTCCAATTCAAAAACGGGCTCAAGTATGTGGGAAGGCTCTTTGATGTGGGCTGAATATTGTGCTGGAAACCTCCATGTGCGGGCTGGATTACTTGGAGGCGGACTTGACCCAATTGAAGGCTAAAGCTTGGGCTGAATTATGGGCAGGTTGGACGGATTATGTGGCTGCTTGCATGTTGGAAGGATAGGTGGCCGCTTGCATGTTGGCTGGAAGGCTATGTGGCCGCTTGCATGTTGGTTGGAAGGCCAGATGGCTGCTTGCGTGTTGGAAGGAAGGCTAGGTGGCTGCTTGCATGTTGGAAGGCAGGATGGTTGCTCTGCATGAAGACCACCTAAGACTGTCCTCGCTGGATTTACGCACCAAGTGGCAATAGAACTCTACCCAAGGCTTTGTATCCAATGCTATATAAGCAGCTGACTTGTCTAGTTAGCCAGCTTAGAGCTCAGGAAGAGAGTGTGCGTGAACAATTGTTCTCTTGATTGTAAATTGGGGTTTGAGGGAATTTCTGTAAACAGGGCAGGTTGTGCATTCTTGCTCTGTGGGTTGGGAAAAGTTGAGCGAAACACAGTGAGTGCTAAGGCAGGTTGTGTAAGCTCTTCACGCAGACCCTTGTATTCCTTTTTCGGTAATAAAAAGGTTGGGACAATTCTCCCGTAACTGTTGTGTGTGTGTTTGAATTGCTGTTTGTTATTTTTCCGCTGCTAGATTTCGAACTTGGCTAGCTAGGTTTCGGTGGACTTAGCGCCATCACAAGACCCTTTTCGAGAAAAATTTGTGGCACGAAATTGACCCTGTGACACTGTCCATATTAATCTATCAAATAACTTTAGCCTAATCTAGCTTTTTATTGCCGCAACCATTATCTTTCTTTTGAGCCTATAACGTCTGTCTCTTTTTGACTCTAGTATAGTTTATCCTATTAAAGATACTCTTACCAACAAGCCCATGTATTTGGCTTGTAGCCATATTACCTATTAAAGTTAACTTCTTGATTGAGCATCCTTTCCCAGCTTGATCTAAAACACCAAGTTAAAGCTTATAATCCATTCTAACAGGCTCATTACAAGTAGAGAAAGATATAGCATTAGCCCAGCCTAACTCAGTAACATTGATGAGCCCTTACCAATTTTCCCAACTTTTGCCCAATTTTAAGATTATGAAATCTAAATGGGTAGATCCACTGGCAGTATTAGTAGTCCTTTCTATTAATTGGCTACAAATTTCCTAAAAGGGATACTAGCATTTTCCTTTAACACCATATGGATTATTATTCCTAAATTCGGCTTAAGAATAATGTCTACAGCTTATATTATTCTAATAGCCCTTTTCCCATAATTCACAAGCATATAAATTCTCATTTAAGCATTTATATAATACATAACATATTTTCATTATCAAGTAATTTGGAACTCATGAAAGTTATATATATAAATCATGCAAAATAAGAATTTTATTTCTTCTTTGAAAGCCATCAGTCACTTATATAATTAACATAGTTATGACAAGCATTTTGATATCAAAATGTAAAACATAAGACATTTTTTGTTAACAGATAACTTAAAATTCATGAAAACTAACTATATAAATCATGTAATAGATAAGTCTTACTTTCTCTTCAAGAGCACTTTACATCATTTATACTTAACATATTTGTAATAAACGTTGCTTAGTTCTCATTGATTTATATTAAAATAGCCTTTGATATCATATACATATAGAAAATATATGCTTACTGGAGGTGTAAAACATACTCTTAAATATGATTCTTACTCTTTTACTTCATGCCTAACTCTTTTCCTCACATAAATAATAACATCACATACAAGTTTCACACTATTGTCTTACATCAGTGCTAACAACACATGTCATACTTCTTCATAACTTTATTAATCTAAGGTTATGAATAATTCTTTGTAAGATATATTGCATGTTAGTCTACTACGACAACTAATTTCAAGTTACAAAACTTTATCTATATCATTTAAGCTTGCTTAAGACAAAAGATGGACCATACTATCTCGATATGAACCAATTTACAATAATATACATATTCCCCTTTATACATGTTTCATGGCCAAAAGTCACATTCTACTTGTTAGTTGTGATTTTTCAATCCAAGCCATGAAAATATCATAAATGCTTTTTTCTTGGTAGATAAAGAATATCTAGAAACCATAACCAAGTAACCAAAACAAAGCCCAAGACCTTTCTTACAGACCTATCTAAGCTCCGACCAAGATAGAGGGCAAGAAAGGCCAAAAACTTACTCTATACAACACGTTGGAGCATTGGTTGGAACTATATAGATGCCAAAAACCAAAGACCAAAATATAAAAAAAAACCTTCTTTAGGAACATATCTATTAATCCAACCATTAGCAAACCTGGAGAAAGATTTATACGATATATGGCACTATTAAAAATCAAGTGCCTAGAAAACCATGAAAAATGCCTATAATTCCTTTACATGTGCTTTAGTCTTAGTCTCCCAAATCCAAAGGCAAAAACCTAGCTCTAAAAATCCCCAAATAACAGCACTAAAAACCATAGTCAACACACCAATGCAACTTATAATTATGCTTCTTATCACATAAAGAATCAGTCACCACAACAACCTACCAAATTAAGAAATAATCACCACAAAGGCCTTTTATGTTAAGAAAAAGAATCATTAAACCTATCCCCCATTTGCCTCTCAGATTGTGAAAATAAAAAATCCTCAAAACCAAGACAATCTAACATAGTGACATGCAATAAGGAGAATGCCATTCTCAAGTAACTTTTTCATCCCTCTCTACATATTACATTTATATAAGAAACTTGAAAAAAAATTGGGACAAACATCCAGCTTAAGCCTTTGTAAATTAGCCCTTAACTAGAAAAGAAAATCAGTTATAAATTTGGAGAAAATCTAGAATTTATTGTTCATAGTACAATACCTATGAATAGTAAATATAGATTTTCTCATGAAAAGGAAAAAGCAATCCTCTAAAGGTCTAAATCTCGGCAAATGTGTCTCTGCAAGTGTGTTTTACAACATGATATCTAAACTTTATTTTGCCAAGCTTGCATTCTATAAAAAGAAGACATGCATGTTGAAAGTGAAAAGCATGCTTAACCAAATTTTAACATACAGCCTATCTTGTAAAAAGTAGCCTAAAACAAATAGCCTTTAGTAAGCAAACTTGGCCTTAATCAGTAAATTACTGAAATAGATGCATAAAACCACCTTTTTAAGATTTGATGCCTCGAGAGCCTAGGAAGGAGACAAAACTCAAAGGAAATAAATGTTAGCCATATGTATGTAACCTACAAAACAACAAATTTGTTAAGAAAAAAAATTCATTTCCTCTCACTCTCAAAGTTCAACCTATAAATAGACAAGGAAAATAGTCTACTCATTGTCACTCCCATCTCATACTCTCTTTCTCCATACCAAGACAAGAAATCCAAAAAAAAAAAAAAATCAAATGCCAATACCATGTTTGAACACTTTGTTTGGAAATAGCAATTAGAAGCAACGGACATATATGACTTGATTTGACAATGTTAGACAACTCGACCTCTTTATCCTTTATAATTCTCTTAATAAGAATACAAGCATGCTTTTTAGATTGAAAAGGTCTAGAAAATACTTTATTGTTCCTCTCATACCAAATGAAATAAACAACAGCTCTTAGACTCAAATTAGCTATGGTAAACCTAAGAGAGTTAACTTTTTATCTCTTATAATATCTGGCAATACCTCCTTATCCTTGGCCTTTATAACTCAAGTTGCTCAAGTCTAAAACACTACTCCAAATGTATTGAATATAATTATATTGGAAGAACATGTGATCAATATTTTCATCATGTATATCACATAAAACACATTTAAAGTTAGAGCAAATACTATTCTTTTGAAGCTTGTCCAACATCCTTAATCATTTCCTCACAAAAAGCTAAAGAATGACAACTTGCCAGGGGATGAGTTTCTTGTGCAATATAAGGCAGGCTTAGTCAACTTCTTCTCCTTTTTTCCTAAAATCATTCAATACAGAGTTAGCAACTAACCATGTCGTACCTTTATTTTCAATAATCTTTCTGACCTTCACATATTTACTTATTCCCGAGTCATAGATGATATTCTCACTAAACTTTATCATTAAAGGACCATGAGGATGCCAATTATCCTACCAAAGATTAGTGTGCTTCGCATTACCAACTAAGTGACCTTGCCAAAACTGTCATTCCTTATCCAAAATGTTTATTTCACTACCAAAGACTATCATTTACACTCTATATGTCCCATATACTTTTACCTTTGATTGAATTCTTTTTGCCTTAATCAGCCTAGATAGATTGACTATTTGTGTGAACAAGGTTCCATAAGTGCTTAATAATAGTAGCTTTATTCCAATCCTTACTTAATCTTAATCCAAGACTACCTTTAATATGTCCCATATACTTTTACCCTCGAGTCTGTTCTTTTTAACTTAATCAGCCTAAATATATTGACTATTAATGTGAAAAAAATTCCTCAAGTGCTTAGCAACAACAACCTTATTCCTTTGCTTACTTAATCTCAATCCAAGACCAACTTCAACAAAAGGGCGACAAACCTCTTCTCAAGCCACTTTAGCCTTCCCCCTATACAAATCCCCTCCATTCTAGAAGAAATTCCAGAGCTTATAATTAGTTTCCTTAAGTATTTTGCTAAGGAGAAAAAAAAATGCCTAAAACACCTAGATGCTAAAGAAGATAGCCTCAATGACCATAAGTTTGCTAGTATAAAAAAGGTGTTTACTCTTCTAAGACGAGATATAAGCAAGGATTTTGATCACAAGGGGTTTACAATCATTTTTGGTAAACTTTGAGGAAACCCAGGGGGCACCAAGATATTTAAAAGGAATATTGCCAATCTCAAAACCAAAAACTTTAGCTAACTTACCTTTCTCATTCTTAGACACACTAGGAAAAGGATATTACTTTAAGCATTGTTAGCCACCAATCTAAACCAATTCTAAAAAATATCAAGAACAGTTTTGATTATCCAAATAGACTTGTCCTTCACTTTATAAAGGAGAATGAGATCATCAGTAAAGTAAAGATGAATGCTCTTACTAGCTTTACACTTCTAGTAATACTTAAAATCTCCTCTCCCAATCTCTTTTTCAATAATTTTGGAGAAGACTTTCATACAATCATAAAGAGATAAGGGCAAATAAGGCTACCTTACCTAAGCCTTTTGGAACTTTTCAAGAAACCTTTAAGCTTACCATTAATACAAATAGAAAACACAGGTATGGACAGCTATTCCATAACCTAATGAACAAAGGTTAGATAGAAGCCAAGATCATTCAAACATTTTATAACGAATTCCTAGCTCACCATATCATAAATTTTCATTAAATTGACCTTAATGGCGCATTTTTCTTATTAGCAATACTCTTGTGAAATTTATTAAACAACTCACTACAAAGAAGAATGTTATGCCTAATTCTTTTACCTTTAATAAATGCTGCTTGGGCTTTATTCATGTAATTAGGAAGAATTCTCTTCAATCTGTTGGCTGAAATCTTGGAGATATATATGTAAATATTATTGCAACGAGCTATAAGTCTGAAATCCTTAGAACTTTCATATCTCACCATATCATCAGCTTTTATTAGATCAACCTTAATGGTATATATTTTCCTACCAATAATACTCTTTTGAAATTTATTAAACAACTTGCTATGAAGAAGAATGTTATTCCCAATTCTTTTAACTTTAATAAATGCCATTTAGGTTTTATTCATGCAATTGACTTCTTTTAAAAGCACCTTACTAGCGAAAAATGTTTAATAGCTTTTGTCACATCCTCTCCCACAATCTTGTAAGCTATTTTAAAGAATAGAGCTTCAAAACCATTAAGACCAAGGCTTTGTTAATATCCATGTTAGACAAGGTATTTTTAACCTCCTTACCTGTAACCTCTTTCACCAAATTCAATGTAACATCATTTAGAATACTATAATCAAGAAACTTAAACTAGTTAATATTGTTGTTCCTACTATCATTCTCAGAGAAGGATACTTTTAAAATGGTTGACCAACACATCTCTAATTTGATTTTTCTCTTACATTATAATCCCATTGTCATTCATAATCCCTTTAATAGAGTTTCTATTTCTTCTACCCTTTATGCATTTGAAAAAATAGCTCGAATTTTGGTCTCCCTCATTTAGCCATTGTATCCTCAATTTTTGCTTAAGAAATGGTTCTTTTATCTACATAATCTTCCTATAATCCCTAGCTAGCTCTCTTTCTTTACCAATAAGGTTATCATCAAGTAGGTTATTCAATAGACGAGCTTATGCATAATCTAACCTCTTTTTAGCATGCATAACCCTTTTTAAGATGCACCAAAATTCTTTTATATTCAACTTTTTTTTTTTTTGTAAGTAAGTATATTTATAAACACCAAACACAAAGGGCAAGCCCTAACAACCTAAGCACGGCACAAGAGAACGCCCGCAAAACAAGGAACAACTACAAAAAACCATTACCCTCTTAAGAACCTATCTAGGCAAAACTAAGAGAGGGCTCAAGAGGGCCAAAACCAACCACAAAGAAAGCACCAACACCAAACCTTTATACAATCCAGAAAAACAGTCACAAAAACCAAGAAAATACAACCTAAAGCCAATGTAACCAATATGTACATCGAAATTGTATAAACAACAAGGATCATAAAAACTTCTCATGCGAAGTAACAAAAGGAGCCTAAAGGAGGAAAGAGCTCCATCCACCATGCTTGAGCCGAGAGCAAACCACTAGCCCTTGCACACGTCATTCCCATAAGGATAAGCATAAGTTGCTTCAAACTCACCTAAAGACATAGTCCAACGCCCCTTATGAATGGCTAGAAATCCATGTGATTACCGATAATACTTGTGTGAACCAACTATCATAAGCCTAATAATTGTAAACAAGGTATTCCTACCCTTATCCATATCCTAATAATTAACAATCAAAGGTTATAATCAAAAACATTATTGGGCATAACAATTCCAAAGGAGTTAAGGAAATTGTCAAGCCAATTATCATTGATAAGAATTCTATCAAGTTTACATGTTACCCTACGCACACTATCACTTATATTACTCCATGTCAAACATAGGCCCATGACTTTGAGATCTTTCATGCTGATGTGAATCCATCAAATTGGCTAAAATTACATTCAAAAGCTTAAGCATGCAAATTAGGCTCTAATCACTTCCAATACTTAACACATCACTTCCAACCATCATCAAACATCCCAATCTACTGATTTTCATCACCAAATCAACACCATATCAAGATTAACAAAACCAAAGGCAAGCACTATAAGTTCTACAAGTTCAAGTAGATAAATTTTCCATGCAACACATATAATACTTACTAGATTAGCCAAATGATACTCCAAGCATAAAGGCAAAGCCACCAACTTGGAAATCCACCACCAAACCTTTGGCTAAAGTTTGGATAAAGGAAGAATAAATCAATTCAAGAGACAAACTCAAGAACCGAAATGAGAAAGATTTTCATATTGATAAAAACTAGTTTTTACAATATTTTCATGCCTTTATATATGGTCTTCCTAAAGGCATGGTCAAAGCCCTAATATTAAATATAAATACAAGAAAATGAAATTACAAAATATTACAAAATTTCTAAGCCATTGAAATGAGAAATGAGCCCATGCTTCATTAATTACAAGTCATGCCACTTTTCCTTAAATAAAGGAATCATGTCCCCTTGACTTTGCAACTTGCATATCTTCCATTCTTTGAATCAAATTGAAGCCAAATTTGGTAAGTGGGCCTAATTCTCCTTAATGAACATGGGTTGGGCTAGGATAGCCCAATGTGAGTTCTTCTTGGACCTCCTTGTTGCCTTGGGCCATTTGCTTGCATGTTTGATTAGCTTGGACCATAGACTTCATATCTTGGACTCCTTTGGCTTTTGATTTCATTCCATAAACATGAAGAAGTGTAGGGCTGCTGGAATGGGCTGGGATCACATCACATGCAAGCATTAAAACAACACTTATTAAATTCCTTTTCACAGGCACTCCAATCTCTAGAACCCTTTACCTTTTATCTTTCTTCTTTATAGCATTGATGTCCTTCCAAAAATTTCTCCTATCAATGTGATTGTTAGCCCTATAAACAAAGGTAATATATAACTTTTTACCGAAGGAAACGATCTCAATCTCATAGTGGATAAGTTGCTCTTTACTGTCTGTAATCCTTATTTTGATGGTACTATTATTCCATACCATCCAAATAAGGTTTCCAATCATCATACATCTTTTTCTTAAGAACCTTTTTATTTTTATCTCTCATTCTGGTCTCCAAAATTGTAATAATATCCAAGGAAAAACTCCTAATGAACTTCCTAATCTCTTTTTTGCTTTGAAGAGGAAAATAATCCTTTAATTTTCCATGTAGCAAGTTTAACCATTGATCTTGGGGGTAAGAGAATAATTCCTACCTTTTTTCGCCATTCTTATTCTTATTCCCCTTCTAGTCCTTCTTACCACGTTTATTTTTTATTTCCACTTCATTTACCAGAATAGCCTTCTTAAAGGTTTGATTACAAAAGAATCTGAGTATTCCTCACTTTCCTTCCATTGCTTTATGTTAAGTCTTGCCATCTTATTTCCAACTAAGATTCTTTCTTCCCTTTGTTCATTTTTACTAGACTCATTTTGTTTAAGATCTTTCCTATCCTTGCTTACCTCAGTTTCAATACCCACATTTGGAGGAGGATAATCCTCTATAAGATGTGAAATGTTCTACTATTACTTATAATGCACTCATCCACAATAACTAAACCATTATCATTTTCCTCATTGGTTTCAATTAAAACTTCTAATCTATTACCTAACTTTCTTTTGATTAGAGTTTCTACCATTTTCTTAAGGTTAATCTTATCTCTTCCCTTCATGTTACCATTTCATCCTTTGTCTTATTACCTAGATGTGCTCTATCATTCTCTAAGTTATTTCAAGTCCCATTACAACCTCTAAAGAATCTCTTTTACCAATTTCATCCTAATGCAATGGAGATATGCACCTCCTACTATATAGTGCCTCAAATGGAGCCATTTGATTAGTTACCTGATATCTATAATTATATGAAAAATTTCATCAAAGGAAGCAATTCTGCCCAACTAGTCTAGAAATCCATATAACCAACTTTTAACATATTATTTAAAATCTGATTAACTTTCTCTATTTACCCATCTATTTAAGGAAAATATGCTGAAAAATTTTAAAACAATTCCTTTAATAATTTATTTTCTAATACAACCGTATGCCTTAGATTTGGCTCTGATATGAAATTGTTGCAACCACTACCATGCATTATTATACTTCCATCAATTCAGACATAAGTACAATGAAAACACATAGTTTTTTTTTTAAATATCCCTACACATACTATTTGTACACATGAAAATTGAAGCCTTTGTAATTTATGTGTAGTGATGTACCAAGTAAATAAGTATCATGCATGAAATATCATGTAAGCTCATATCTACATTTAGAAAAATGTTGTATGGACGTGTATTTAAATCTAGTCATAATTATATACATATGTATTTACTTACATATATCTACATGCACATCCTATTCAAGTAAAAGACCAACAGTCACATAGCCAATATGAGCCATATAACCCAAAAAGAAAAACACTAGATGAGCCAAACTGTATACCCTCGTCAACCCTTTCGACTCCAACTCAGTCCTCCCCTAACTCATAACTTGCAAAGGAAAGAAAAGAATAGGGAATGAGTGACAAATCACTCTGTAAGCATTTTCTATCTCTATCTCCAATAATTTTGAATGGATTATGTTATAAAAAGTTCACTATTATATCATAAGACACCTTCCAACAAACAGCAAACACATAGAATTTATGTGATTCTATAAGTGACTAAAAGTTACATCCCTTTCTTGACTCATTAATATTATTTATACTTGATTAATGTTGGGCTATGCAAGTCATGGTATAGAATGTGCTACAACATGTCTTGACTGAAAATCATATGTTTGCCTTTGGCTCTACTCATTCAAATGATTTTTGAATCATTATTGATATTTGTATATTCAATAAATAAATAGTATTTGAAAATATACATTGTGCTAATCAAACTGATGAATACAGGGATTTGGCATTATGGCCAAGTGAGTTCAAAATAATAATGCATGACTAGTACTTAATTTCTTACAAGCTTAGTCAATGACTATGTCCAATTTCTATTAGATGTTAGTTCCTAATTTCTGACGGGCATACAAAACTGTAAGTGGCCCTCGTATACATTGTTTATTGATATAAGGGAAACATCAACATTTTTAATTTGAAACCAAGCTTACAAATCTTTTTTAAAATCACCATTGATATGTTATAACATGTGATACTTGTTATGAATCATAAGTTTTTATTTTATTATAACAAGATGAAATGTATGTAGAGACACAACTGAAAGAAATCTACACTTAGTCTTGAAGTTTTTGAAATTTCTACATGATGCATTAGGAATAAGGTTGTGTGACAGGATGCATGGTTGTGTGAGAAGTCATGCTACCTTTTACAATTTCTTGACCAATACTCTAGCTTACCAAATGATCATACGAGCAAGAACACACGATCATGCAAGATTGGCACACAATTATACCCTTTGCTTGCATAAGCTTGTAAGCTATTTTTGGCATTACTATGCTTCATTCAAATGATTCTTCTAAAAGAAAGTGGGCACATGATTATGAACCCTTAGAGAGAAGGTTGTGATCCCAAGCCTTTCAAAACACATAGGTAGTTTAGACAATCATGGTATCACAAAAACTAAGGTTGTACAAGTATGCACTAGCGGGCACATGATCGTGCACATTATTATGTGTTTGTGATATCATGTTTAGAAACTCTAGAGTCATGCTAAAATCAACCACATACATTTTTAAACTTAATTAATCGACTTCATAATCTCTACATATTACTCATACACATTTTTATTTCATTCATAGCATAAAACTTACATCTTAACACATGAAAGAAACCTCAAAATCAACACATAAACATACAAACATTAATAATACTTCACTTACAAGCACATCAAACTCTTTTCCACTATTTTAACTTACTCATACCAGTCATACAGCTATCCACATATAATTATCATCATTATCATAATTCAACACAATACATCATAGCATGGGAAATAGGTTATGGAACAAAAAAACAGAGGTAAGAAACACTTACCTATTGACTATGGAACAACTTCCTTCTCTCTAACTAGTGCTCTCTTTCCTCAAATGGATTTGGAATTATTAGTTGTTTTTCTTCTCTTGCTAGTTGAGGGTTCATTGGAATGCGAAGAAAGTTCTAGGTAAAAACTCTAAAATATTCATCTAAACATTCGAGTGAAACGAAGCTATATATATGGCAACACTAAGACACATAGTTGTGTGTCTCTTGGACATATGGTCGTGCTCCCATAGAAATTAGCTTTTTTAGTCCTTCACATTAAGTATAAAATAGTCTTCTAAAAAGACTGATGCACAAGCTACACACTCAACCCTAAATGACTATTTTACCCTTAAACTCAATTAGTTTTACTTTTATTCAAAAATCTTTCTTTTAACCCTAATTTTTAGCCTAAAAGGATAATTCTGCCCATGAGA
This sequence comes from Anacardium occidentale, assembly GCA_026122585.1. NCBI lineage: Eukaryota > Viridiplantae > Streptophyta > Magnoliopsida > Sapindales > Anacardiaceae > Anacardium > Anacardium occidentale. Next base: position 464,117 of record JAJEJH010000082.1, read on the forward strand.
TGTTACATATCAATGATACTGCCATCAATAATAAGTAACCCATTAATTTCTTCCTCATTAGACTTACCCAAAATGTCAAGCCTATTAATCAAACCTTTTTTACTTTTTCCTCCTTCCCTTTTTCCATGATTAATCTTTTCATCCCTTTTTAGGTTATCCCTGCATTTGTTTCCATTTTCCACTATCTTCTTTTTCTAACTTCTATTTGTAATCTCCTTTTTATCCTCATTTTTATTTTCTTTGGTATTCTTTTACTGACTCCATTACTTTGAGCATTAATTTTGTATTCCTCTCTAGTATGTCCATATTGATTACAACATTGACATCTAATCGGTTTCTAAGCATACTAAATTTCAACTCTTGTGTCTTTTCCTTTGGTAGTTTAATATCTAAAGCATTTGGGAACTCTGTATCTATTTCTATCTCAATATTTATTCATGTGAAGTCCAGTTGAGATCCCTCTTCTATTACCAAGTCCAAGCATAATGGTTTACCAATTTCACTTGTAATATAGCTAAATCCCTTAGAAGTTCAAAACTTTAACAAGATCCTAAAGATCTTTACCCATAAGGGCATTATCCTAATCTCTTCATCAATCATTATAATATTCCTCAACAATAATTTTCCTATATCCTTTTAGCAAATTGTTTAACAATAGGGAATGGTGATCTTTTGCCTAAAAAGAAACCTTGTACACATGCTACCTATTGTTTAGCTCCCTCATTAACAACTACACAAGTTTTTCCCTCTAATATTTAAACTACCATAGGGAAAAAATTCCAAGTTCATACATACCTTTTCGTTGCTAAATAGTTTATTCCATAACTTACTCATTGAAGACTTATTTTTGGTAAAAAAGCCATCCTTTAACATGTTACCAATAATTGTAGGATCATTAACACAAATATCACCTATCTATCTAAAAGAGCTCACTATAAAGAGAACTTATACCACTTAAAAAAATATACACACCATGCAACACACCTAGTTAAGCAATGGGCAAGCCAACTTAGAGCACGCACAAAGCCAAGCCAAGACAAGGAGCAAGACCAACCTAGCACAAACTTAAAGACATAACAAGGGGAAACCAAGAGGAAAAAAGAAGAATGAAGGGAAATAAACCGGGTACTAGAGCTAGAAGTAAAGGATATGTACTAAGAAGACTCATCAACAAAAGCCTTAGACTAACAAAAAAGACACCAAAATACACATATGAGAATGATCTAATAGAAACAAATAATAAAGAAGGAGAAGATTACTCATAGAGAACTATGAAAAGAATGGCTATAGAAATGACCAAGCTATAAAGGTTGGTTGATTAGAAGAAAGATTAGTGGATGCTCAAACAGAGATGAAAAAATAACATAAGAGGGTAGGAATAAGAATGAAGTTTAAAAATATGGAGAAAAGACAAAGGACATAAATAGTACCATAGAAGTTTATCATAATGGTGTTTGGCTTTCCTCCTAAGTGACTTTAGCTTTACCTAAATTATCATTTCCTCATTCTAGAATAAATTCCTCAATTTAGAATCAATATTTGTTAGGATATTAGGAGAAAAAATGAGTTTCCCAAAAAGTTTAAAGGCTAAAAAGCATAGCCTTAATAAGCACAAGCCTTCCCATTTAAGACAAATGATAACTTTCGCAATGATTAATAAAAGTTAAAATGTTATTCACCAATAGTTTGTAGTCCTCTTCTAAAAGTTTAAAGGTCATAAAAGGCACTCCAAAGTATCTAAAATGGATGATTTTTTCCTTAAAACCAAAAATACCTATAAGCTTAGCCTTTTCTTCATTTTTAACACTAGAAAAGAATATATTACTCTTCACCTTATTGGCATTCAATATATACCATTTTTGAAATTCTTCTAGAGCATTCTTGAAGGTGTTTACCGATTTTTCCTTTGCTTTACAGAATAAGATTAAGTCATTTGTAGAACACAAATATGTGATTTTATTTCCTTTACACTTCCAATGGTAGTCAAAATTCCCTTTGTCAACCTTATCTCTATGGTTTGGAAAACATTTTTATAGCAATGACCAAGAGATAAGAGGAAATATGGTGTCGTTACCTTAAGCCTCTTGAGGACATGAAAATTTATAAATCGTATTACAATAGGCTATAGGTTTGAAGTCCTTGACAAAAGAGGGATTATCATATTTAGGGACTAAGGGAAGACTAATGCAATTGACTCTTCTAAAAAGAGAATCATTTAAGAAGAATAACTTTACAGGCTTTTACCACATCATTACTCACAATCTCTAAAGCCGTTTTGAAAATAAAACTTTAAACAAGGATCTTGATTAGCCTAATCTCACCCTAGAAAAGAAGATATTACTCTTCCCTCTATTAGCTTTCAAGCGAAAACAATTTTGGAAAATTTTAAAAGTATTCTTGAATGTCTTATTGGACTTCTTCTCTGCCTTACAAAGCAATATAATGTCATCAATAAAGCATAAGTAGGTTATTTTACTCTTTCTACATTTCTGGTAGTACTTAAAATTCCTCTTATTGACCTCATCTTCAATAATTTTAGCAAAGGCCTCTATAGCAATAATAAAAAGGTAAGGGGACAAAGGATCTTTTTGTCTTAACCCTTTTGAGCTCTTACAAAAACCTTCCAATTCACCATTAATGTAAATAAAGAACATAGGCATGCTGATATATTCCTTAATCCAGTGAATGAAAGTGGAGTAGAAACCAAGCCTCTCTAAATAAGCAAGGATAAACTCCCGACTGACCATACCATAAATTTTCATCAAGTTAATCTTCATGGCACATTTTTTCCTATTAGTGATATTCTTATGGTACTTGTTGAGAAGTTTATTACGAAGAAGAATATTATCACTAATTCTTCTAGCTTTAATAAAAGTTGCTTGACCCTAATTCATGTGTCCAGTGAGAACACTCATCAAACTGTTAGCAAGAATTTTGGTTATGCATTTTTATATTATGTTACAGTAAGTGATCAGCTAGAAGTCTTTGGCATAAGAAGGATTTTTATATTTAGACACGAGGACAAGGATAGTACAATTAACCTCTCTTAAAGTGACTTATTATTTAAAAAGTACTTTATCATTTCAATCACATCCTTTGCTACAATCTCCTAGTTTCCTTAAAATTGGGGCACCAAACCTATCAGAGCTGAAGGCCTTTTTATTATATATAGCAAAAATGGTCTTTTTTATTTCCTTATCAGTAATCTTTTTAACCATATCATAAGCTTGCTTATTGAAAATTCTATAATAAAAGAACCTAAGCATGTTTTCACAATTCATAAAGAATGCCCTTGAAATGACCTACTAATGTGTCCCTGATTTACTCTTTCTGAAAGACCAAAGTGTTACTCTTATTCTTGATAGTTCTAATGGTATTCCTCTTCCTTCAACCCTTGAGACATTTGAAAAAATAACCAAAGTTTTGGTCTCTCTTCTTAAGTCATTTAATTATGGATTTCTACTTTAACAAGGATTCTTCCATCTAACATACTTTTTGATAAGCTCTAGAAAGCTCTTTTCTTCATCAATAAGCTTCTCATCAAATAACTTATTAAGAAGTCTAGTTTGGATACTACCCAACCTATCATTTAAATGTTTAACCCTTCCAAAAATGTACTAAAACTTTTTTTTATTCAACTCCCTCAACTTACTTTCACAACTTTCAACTTCTTGACTAATCTGAATATTAGGTTCCCAATAATCTTAATGTCCTAACACTCTTTAACCAAAGGCAGGAAATGAATATTAGTGGCTCAAAAATTAAAAATATTAAATAGACAATTTCTCCCTCTTACAATATCATCTAATCAGAATTGAAACCATTAATCTCTCTTCAATGGTGAACAAATAGCATTCAAATGATAGTCCAAAAATCCAGCAATAAACAAGCTCCTGGACCATGCAATATAAAGCAAATTTCCCACCCAAAACTAACATTAATGCAACTCCAATCAATCATCACTTTAATCAATCTTCAAAACCATCAAACATGAATTAAAATTAGCAAGAAACAACCTCAAGCATAAAGATTTCTTGCACACAAGCTTAAAGGAAGGCTCCACCCACTTGATACAAGAATCACCAATTTGAATCTCTACCACCAACTTCCTTCTTACAATAGAAATTGGATAAAGGATTGATACTTGGTTCCCAAGAACACTAAGTTCTAAGAACTCAAGAGAGAAAAGCAAAAGCTTTTAAAGTTTCATTAATTCATCAAAAGTGTCCACAATGGGTTTGAGTTGCCTTTATATAGGTAAGTTACAACCATAGTTAAAATCTAGTTAACCCTAGTTAACTTAAACACAACTTGAATTGAATAAAAGAAAACACAAAAGAGACAAATTACATAAGTTCTCTAAATTTAATTACATTTCAAACTAAAGAAAGAAATACATGTTTAAGCATAAGCCCTTGGTTAGTATGGCTTGACTTCTCCTTTTGTCTTTGAACTTATTGTATAGCCATTTTATGATTTTGGACTCCTAGGAGGGCCATGAATGAAGGTTAGAATGTATGAGCTTCATAAAGTCACATTGCTTGAATTTGATCTCATTCATCTTGCCTTTATAATATGTGTGGAAATTAGTCGTAGTAGGCTTACATGAGTGGTTGTTTTGGACCATGGAATTCTTTCTCTGAATTTCCTCTACTCTTTGATATGTATCCAAATCCGAATCCAAGTGTGATTTCAGAAACGTCATCACTGATTCAGGCATTGATGCCTCCAAATTACCTCTCAAGCCAATACAAGCCTTTCCAAGACATCAAAACAATAAAAAAAACAAGCTTCTTCGGGTTTGATCAAAGCATTCGAAAGGAATTTCAAACGATCTCGTATAATTTTTGCCAAAGCCTTCGAATCATGCTCAAGCTTTGCAACAATAAAAAATGGCATATCAAGGAGCATGAATTCATCAAATGGCTTCATACAAAGCCAATGAAAAAAAGGGGACTCAATTCGGATAAGAAACGAGTGAAAACGAGCTAGACGAAGATTCCCCCTGCCTGGTGTCAAAGCACTATGCTCTTGATTTACGTGCACACGTGCACCAGCCCAGCTCCCGCACACCCAACGCTTGGCTGCTTCGAACGCACACCTACCTACGTGTGCACTTGTGTGCTGTGCACTGCATGCTGCGGCATGGTGCCGCAGCACCTGGATTCTACCACTTTTTGGATCCTTTTGCATTTTCAAGCTATTTTGCATGTTTTCACTTCTAGAACTTCTCCAAAGCAACATCCTTGATATTTTGAGTTTTGAATGACCTTCAACACAGATTTGAGTGCCAACGACTCTTCGAATCAAATTTGAATAATTAATTCCGATCAACTACTCAAATCGAAAAATTCTAATCAAGGTCAATTCAACCAAGGAAAAATTACATGAAGATACAAGCATGCAAATTATGGTATTTTAAAATATGTTGTATTTAAATTATGCGTTGTAATTAGATTTAGGAAACTTTTATAACTTGTATTTTTATGTTTTCTTTTATTTTATTTAAATTGTATTTAACTTAACTAGGGTTAGTTTAACCAAGGTTGTATATTGCCTATAAAAGGCAAACCAAACTCATTGTAAAAAAGCTTTTGATGAATTGAAAAAATTAGAGAAGCTTTGTGCTTTTTCTTTGAATTCCATGATGCTTTGGTGGCTCATGTGAACTCATATTTTCCTTTATCCAAATTTCCATTTGCAAGAAGGAATTTGGTGGTGAAATTTCCTTTATCCTTGGTTCACCCTCAAATTGGTGGAGAAATCCTTTATGCTTGAGGTTTGTTTTCTTACAACATTTTCATTTATGTTTGTTGGTGATGAATTAGTGTTGGATTTGGGTGGAAAATTGCATGAATTTGATGACTTTGAAACTTATTTGGGGCTGAAATTTTAGGGATTAAATTAGGAGAGTTTAGAATCAATTTTGGGAGCTCACAAACCCTCCCATTATTGATCACTCTTGGATGTTTCCCATGATCATGAAGAAGTGTTGGTGGAGTGAAATTCATATCAATCTCCCCAAATTGATGAGGATTTGCCCTCAAATCTTGTTCAATCAATTCACCTACCAAGCTTCTATTACTTTCTTCTATTAATTCACTTTCGTGGTCATTTGCATGATTGAACTTGGAAGTATTTTCCTCATTGGCCACTTCATCACACTCATGTAAGATAGCTTTCCTAATTTCACCTTTCCTTTCAATCACCACTAATGCATCTTTGGCTTGATGTTCTTCCATGGACTCCTCAAGTTGTTTGCTCTAGGGAAAAACGTTTGGGATGATGATGATGGAGATGATACTTCCTCAAGTGATAAGGGTATGAGGGTAATCTTCTTTTTGAGGAACTTGAAGGAATAGGTGTTCATCTTTTCATTATGTGTAACTTCTCTTTGACATTGCCATGACCTCCCAAGTAACAAATGACATTCATCAATAGGAATTACATCACAAATCACTACATCCTCATAATTTTTGCCAATGGAAAAAGTTAGGATAACATGTTCGTTCACTTGAATTGGGTTCCCATTGCTTCCCCATCGTATTTCATAAGGACTTGCATGATCATATGTTGCGATGTTTAATTTTTCCACAAGGGTCTTAGAAGCTATATTAGTATAAATCCCTTTATCAACGATAACCTTACATACTTTTCCTTGGATTGTGCACCTAGTGTGGAAGGGGTTGGCACTTGCCATTGGTTCATGTGAGATGAATTAGGAATTGTTAAAGTAAATGGGAAATGGATGTTTTGGTTCTGTGAATAGTACCTTTTAGCTGTGAACAGTAACACGGGCCAATGAATAGTGTTTGGGCTAGGGTATGGAGTTGGGTTAGGTTGGGCTTGGGTAAACTTTAGTGAGGGTAACATGAAAATTTTGGCAAGGGACAATTTGGTAAATGAGGAATGCAAGTGGACAAATCAAAGTGGTAGTAATGTAGGCAAGTGGGTACTTGTGAACATGCAAAGGTATGGCAAAGATGTAGGCATTTAATGTGCTAGGTTTCAAAGCCAAGATTTAAGGAAAATTTTAACAAGGAAATTGACTAACCTCCTCCCAAATTTGCAATAAGGTCCGGCTCACATGCAAGGCAATTTGCAATTTATGTAAATTTTAATTTGAGGCACAAGTGGGAATATAATGGCATATGGGTTATTATTGATTGATTGAGTAAATCAGCCTACTTTCTACCTATCAGAGATGACATAACTACAGATCAGTTAGGCCAATTGTATATCAAAAAAATAGTCAAATTTCATGGGGTACTTGAGATATTATTTCAAACAAAGATTTGAGGTTTTCATCTGTATTTTGAGGTAGTCTGTAGAAAGCTCTAGGGACTAGATTGAACTTTAATTCAATTATCATCCTCAGTCAGATGGACAAACAGAGAGGGTTAATCAAGTTATAAAAGATATATTTAAAGCCTGTTGTATAGACTTTTGAATCAGTTAGGTAGAGTTGCTTCCCTAATAGAGTTCGTATATAATAATAATTATTAGGTTACCATTCATATAGTTTCATTTTAGGCATTATATGGTCAAAGGTGTAATCTTCCATTATACTGGGATAAGATTAGAGAGAGAAATTCATTGGAGACTACAGTGGGTCTAGAAATAACATAGAGGATGATTGATCAGATCAAAGTCATTAGATGGAGGATAAGACAACCATAGGTAAGTGTTTTCCTTACCTTCCCTCTTATTTTCTATGAGATTGGAATGTATTTGTACAGTCAAGGATATATATATGTTTGTTGGATAACATGTAAGCATGTCAATGTTATGAATGGATGAGAAACTTTTAGAAATTTTGAAATTTGAAGCATGTGTATAGATATATATGTGTGTGATATGCTTTCTTCAAAGTTAAGGCTTGTTTTAGTGAGATTTGGGAGTTATTAATGCTTATAGTATACGCCTAATAGCATGTAACATGTATGAAAATGTTTAGATTGATTTAAAGTGTGCTTGGTTGAGATTAGGCATGGTTTCACATATTACAGAAGGGATATTGTCGAAGCAGGACATAGTGCATAACCGTGTGGTCATAAACACACGACCATGCAACCATGATTTAGGTGTCTCACAGTCGTGTATACATATGCATGATTGAAGTGATGAAGAAAGTGTACTATAAGGACATGACTATGTGACCCGAGGTCACGGTTGTGTGCCTATATTTAATAGCATGATCATGCCTGAAAGTCACAACTGTATGAGGAATATTTATATGCATGCTCATGCAAGGTTGAGAACATCGTGCATGATGAACATTAATGGTATGCCATACAATGTTTCCAAAAGGATCAAGTGATCCATATGCATGTTTTTAAAATAAAATACGATGTTTTAGGCATCATTTTAGGGGTGAATACGAGGGAGCACTTCTGAGTACGCATGCTAGTCAATTAAGGGTATAACTAGCGTCTACAATGTGAGAAGACATTTATATATGTTGGTCGTACATCAAATTAGCAGATTATCAGCTGTCAGTGATCAATTATCAGTCTTTAGACTACAAATTCAGTTAAATCTCATGTATCAGTACTAGTTATCGACCAGCATTAGTTTAGTTAAACCTCACATAACCAGGGTACCGAATCTCTATATTCATCAGTCTAATCATTACAGTAGATGTTTTTTTGATAATTTCAGAAATCAATATTTAGCTTTTATGATATTTTCAAGATCTTCATATCATAGTTAAGCTTTTACAAAATGTTTTCAATAAATAAGCCTAAAGGGCAACAACATGATTTAAGCATATATCATAGCATCACATGCATTCAACATCATAACATCAATACAAGTATAGATAAATATAAGAATATTCAAATAAAAGTGAGAAATCTAATGATGAGAAACAAAGAAATTTCAAATGAAATCTGATATGAATATTGCTTCTAATCACTTAGCTTGCTTAATGGATTCGAATCCCTTCCTATCCCCCCCTTGGAAAATTTGGAATGACTTTATTAATGCTTTCGAAAGCTTTGAACACCTAAAAATATTTTTCGGATGGCACAGAGGCAATTCGTAGTGAATCAAAACTCAATAGAGCACAAAAGAACAAAAAACGCAAAAAGAGGCAAAAGCTGCATGCTGCGGCACCATGCCACGACACTCAGGAAACCTAGCAAGCCACTATGTGCGTGCTGCAGCATCATGCCGCAGCACCTGCTTTCTGTTTTGCATGCGTACGTGCGTGTTGTGACGCTAGCGTTCTGCCTTATGGTGCTCGCACGCGCGCTGCCTTGTAACGTACGCAAGTGCTCTGCACACCCACCTCCACGCTCCTCGTGCGTTTATCTCCCCTATGCGTGCGCTAACGCAAGCCTGTGCGTCCAGCCCGTGCACTATAGCATTTTTGCATTTTTAATTTTTTTTTCTAATTTGTACTAAGGGTAATTTTGTCATTTATCTTTCTTGTAAATGCCTAATAAACTTTTCTCTCTCATGTAGGAAACACTTTTGAGAATTAAAGAAAATTATCCAAAAAAGCTTATAAGCTTTTCTCCAATTGAATTTCCTTGTTGCTTGGTGGTGCTTGGATTTTCAATTTTTACCTTTATCTAATTCTTATTGCAAGGAAGGATTGGTGGTGGTTGACAAGCTGGTGGAGCTTCCTTTAGGCTTGTTTTTCTCATCCTTGCATGTTCTAATCAACTCCAAGTAAGTATTGCATGTTGGTGTTTCTTGGAGATATTGCTTCCATGTTTCTTTAGTGATTGAACTGGGTATTGTTTGTGTGGTTATTGAGCATTACTGGTATCAGAGCTTTAGGTTGTTGTGTGTGGTAAGTTTTATTGTGGAAGTTCACTTGAAGGCATTGAAACTTGGGGTTGCATTGAAGTAATTATTTGTATGCAAGTTTTATGTTGGAGAAGAATGAGACTTTATGCTGGAAAATTTCTTGCATTTGGCCAAAGGAAGAAGATAACCGGGAGAAGAGAAAATTGATTCAAAATTGCTTAGCCTTGTCACATTAATTGTTTTTATCCTCTCCTTCATCATATCACTTCTTGTGCTTTGTAAACTTACCATCTAGCCACCCAAAGTATTTATTAGCCTAATTTTGTTGACTTTATTGCCTCCATCCAGCACACTTCCCACTTCACATCCCATCCATATTCTACTAATCACTTCTTTAACCTTCTTTACTCCAACCATTACCCTAATTATTTCAATTACCCTTAATCCACTTCCATTCTCAATTACCCTCTTACCCTCACCATAAATTACCCAACTACCCTTACATATCCAATCCAAGCCCAAATTCAGAGACCAAACCCAATAACCACACACCTAACTCAATTAGCCTAAACACTTACCTTCCTCAATTTATAACCCCTAGTAGCACTATTCCTATTCTCTGAATTACTGTTTATAGCCTGAAGATATTGTTCACAAGACCTTAAATTTGCTTCATCCTTATCCCAAACACTTTCCTAACCCATTACAACCTTATTCAATTTATTTGATGGCTAGTAGAAGGAGTTCTCAATCCCTTCCCTCACCTTGGAGGATTGGTGATATGAGATTAGAAGGCCACATACAAGATTTGAAAGAGAAGTTAAGTGATAAATTTGAAACTCTTACTAAAGGGATACATGGCATGTCACAAGACTTAGTTAAATTGATACAAGGCCAAGGCTCCAATAATCAAAACCAAGCTAGGACACCCCTATCTCCAAGAGATGACCCTTCCATTATTCATCATAGAGTCCAAACTGTAAGAGACACTTATGATAGAACCACTCATTAGAGGTAAAAGACCACCATCCGTACACCTCCTCATGATGAAAGAAATTCCTTGTCTAGTGATTCTAATGATGAACCCGAACTTCATAGGAGAGAAAGGAGGAGGGAAGAGGATGATGACCATGGCTTGAAATTGGACATCCCCGAATTTGATGGTAACTTGAATCCGGATGTATTTGTTGATTGGCTTTATAGTATTAAAAGAATTTTTGAGTACAAGAGGTATGATGATGAAAAGAAATGTAGGGTAGCCACATTGAAGTTCAAGGGCTATGCCTCATTGTGGTGGGAGAATGTGAAGAAAGAAAGAGAGAGAGCGGGAAAAAGGAAAGTAAGGTCATGGGAGAAGATGAAGAGAATGTTGAAGAAGAGATTCCTTCCCGAAAGCCACAAGATGGACCTTTACTTCAAACTCCACAACTTGAAGCAAGGGGACAAACAAGTGGAAGATTATGTGAGGGAATTTCAAAATTTGAAGATGAGGAGTGACATACATGAAGACAAAGAGCATACCATAGCCCGGTTTATGGGGGGCTTAAACAAAGAAATGGCTCATAAAGTGGAGTTGCAATCCTACCATTCCTTCCATGATGTTTGCAACTTAGCCATGAAAGTGGAGAGACAACTTAAGGCTATCAAGTTCATTACCCCTAAGAAGATTTTTAAGGAAAGTAGTTATCACAAGGGGTCTCCATCCTATACCAAACCTTATGTCCCACCTAAGGATTTGGGTAAGTTGAAGATTGTTGAACCTAGTAAGGAGAAACCTAAAATGCATGATGAGGCTAGTAGAGATGCACTTAGGGCTAAGAAGTGTTTTAAGTGTCATGGCTATGGTCATTTCCAAGCCAGTTGTCCTAATAACCAGACTATGACCTTAGTGAAGATTGCGACTATTGAAGAGGCTTTTCAAGATGAAGAGGTTAAAGAAGAGGTTGAAGAGGATAATGAGGAAGAAAAACTAGCTGATCCGGTTTAAGGGGAGTTATTGGTTCTTAAGAGATTGTTGCATGCCCAAGTCAACTCTCAAGATGATCAAAAGGAGAACCTATTTCAAACTCGGTGGGAGTTGCACCAATGTTGCTTTCACTACTCTTGTGGAGAAAAGTTTACCAACCCTTGACCATGCTAAGCCTTACAAGCTTCAATGGTTGAGTAATGGAGACACCTTGTAAGTCACCAAGCAAGTAATGGTCCCCTTCTCAATTGGAAAAAGGTATGTTGATGAAATGGTTTGTGATGTTATTCCTATGGATGCTTGCAATTTGTTACTTGGAAGACCATGGCAATTCGATAAGGAGGTGATACATAATGGAAGACCCAATACTTACTCCTTTAAATTCAACAAGAAAACCATTACCCTTACCCCATTATCACCTAGCCAAACTATACCACAAACACCACCCAAAACAAACACACCTCAAAAGAGTCTCTTCCTCAATGCTAACCAACTAAACAAAGCCTTCCAAAAGCATAAACCCATTATTGCCTTATTGGTGGCTAAAGGTAATATGCCCACCAATGAAACCACCACCCAACCATACCTAAAACCTTTGATAGATGAATTCTAAGATGTCTTCCCCAATGAGCTACCTTATGGACTACCACCTTTGAGAGGATAACCAGGGTATTGAATCTCTATATTCATCAGTCTAATCATTACAGTAGATGTTTTTTGATAATTTCAGAAATCAATATTCAGCTTTTATGATATTTTCAAGATCTTCATATCATAGTTAAGTTTTTACAAAATGTTTTCAATAAACAAGCCCAAAGGGCAGCAACATGATTTAAGCCTATATCATAGCATCACATGCATTCAACATCATAACATCAGTACAAGTATAGATAAATATAAGAATATTCAAATAAAGGTGAGAAATCTAATGATGAGAAACAAAGAAATTTCAAATGAAATCTATTTATATGTTTATATATTAAAGATAAATTGTGAAGTGACATAGACAGGAGAACATGAAATTAAATGATGTCAATAACCAAGTAAATAAAACATTTCGGTGCATACATATGCCTCCATATGTATTGAATTTTGCACAAAGAGAAAAGATGAGAAAACAAGAAAATTGAATGGGTGTTTGATCATTACAGTAAAAATTGTACCATGCTTGTTAAGGTTAGAGATAAGAAATTATTTACTGAGTGATTTACGACTCACTTTTCCAATTTTTCCTTCTTTTTGCTGGTGAGTCAATTGGAAGCTGAGTCGGGACATACCATGGCTATGGGTGAGACCCAGTTCTGTCAGATGGCATGTATTGCCTTGCATGCTTTATTTTACTTTAACCCTATGTGTATACTCATATATAGTCTCTAGTACCTTACTTACATGTTATATAGCTCTATTTAGACTCATGTATAAAGTTTTCAGCAAAGTAAAAGTATAGTATTTTTGTTAAAGAATATCTTATTCATGGCATGATTTTATATTACGGATGCTTTTGCTGCATGGTTTTCAAAAAAGATTTAGTGAGATCTCTGCTATATATTATTGGAAAAAAATAATAATGCAATAATAATAATATAGTGAACAGTATATATAGCAACGGGTCTCACATAATCGACCTTCACTATGGCAAACAAGTTTTGTGGTTTTAGTTAAGTTGAACTCACCTTTACATGCTACTTGGATTTCTCCAGTTAGAAGAGAACCCCTTGTTATGACAAACAAGGTTTCAACGAACTAGAGCTTATCTAAGCCTCAATAGTGGAAGACTATCATTAACTTAATATAAATTAAGGTATTTTGTTATTTAATTAATTATTTAGGCCTCACTAGTATTAGTCATGTTTCATGCATATCCTAAGTATATATACCTTTAAGCATGCAATCTAAAACATAAAATACGTGTTGACATATGACCTTAACTATGGTTAACTCTCTCTAGCCCAAAAGACTGACTGAGTCACCTAGGGCCCTGTTCTTTCATTATTTGTGTTCTTGGGTTTTCAAAATTTCACCTTTCTTCACTTACTCAAATCTAGTAATTCCTATCCTATTTATTTAAAAACTAATTTTACAAAATAAAATTAAAAAAAAAAACCCTTGAGTTACATTTGAAGAGAGTAGATGTAAGAAAAGAATCACAACGAGAACATTAAGAGAGGTAGGGTTTACAGGCCACATTAATAATACAAACAAACGCCCAACAAAATAATGAATTACATCAAACTGTTAGTCTTAGGGCTATATACCGATCACCATGCCATCTAAATATAGCATGTTATCAACCACACAAAACACTAATCTTGGTTAAATTGGAATTATTTTAGTCTAATCTATAAATTTGTATGACTTAATTTCAGGCCATATCAATTTGAAATAATAATTTTGAATTCAAATGTGCGACAACACAAATTTAGGCCAACCATTTCTTAACTATGCATGACAACACACAACTAAACATGCCAAAACATATGTGACAACATATATAAGGTCAAATCCTTGTGTGACAATAAAAGTCTCCATTTTCCCCTATAGAATTTGATCAATTAGATCTTGTTGGATTTGATTGACCGAACAAATTCGGTCAACTAGATCTCTCGTAATCTGATTGATTAAATTTTAGATTTTCCATAATTTGGTTTTTGCTTCTTTCTTAAAATTTGGCTAGACTTTTCAGATTTGAAAGGTTTGTAAAGGCATGAAACTTCTTCCCACTGACCTTAGGCAACCTCTCAATCATTATCGCATGAAAAATTGCATGATAACACAAGTTATAAAGAAAAGCCTTTTATTGCAAATAATTGAAGCTATAGTTTTAAAATTAAATTAGCACAATATTAACTAAATCAGATCTAAAAAAAAACTAAAACGTACTATTTTAATCACACAAACAATCTATCAAATTAAAACATGGATTTGACACGGTAAAATTAGCCAATTAATTTTATATGTATAATATTATAATCTTTAGGCTATAATACCATTGTAGAAATTTTCTCATGGACAAAAACAGTATTTTAAATTTTGGGGCAGTGGAGTACATTATTAAAATCATGCACCTCTTGATCCTATATTAGGATGGCATGCTATATGCAATACATGTAAAATTATTAGTAAGAACTTTTCAATTTAAAAATATTTTTCTGAAAACCTTTTTACTATACTAATTAGTTTGGATTGAGACCAACATTTGACACCTTAACCACGTAAGTTGTAAAACTATTTCTTCCTTTTTCCTATTCATACCGTTGGAATATTATGTCATAACTATGTTCAACTACGAGAGTATGTAGAAAGAATCTCATAGGTGTCCCTTCATAACAACCCTCATGAAAACATATCAAATAAAATTGTCGTAAGAAAACATGTTTTCATGGGTACTTTGAAATATGAACTATAGAACAAGTTGCATACATAATCTATAGGTATCCAAGGTCTACATATGTCTTACGAGATCAACCCTAATCATCATTACACCCTAATTTGGGAAAATATGCATAAGATTGGTCTCATGAAAATAGTGTTGTGATATACTATAGTGACTATTATGTGCATGCACTTGAGCCATTAAATTGTATATCTCAAGCTCATTATTCGCTTTCACCTTTAACTCATATAACCCTTACGCTTTAACTCAGATGCCTTGGCATGATTTGGTACCATTCTATACTTTATACACCCCTCTACATTTTTAGATATTATTATTAACAAAATGAACATAAGTTATGAACGTCCATTGTCCTTTTACAATGATGTATAATTATATTTCTTGAGTGAATGGACATGTATCCTTTTCTCATTATAAATGGTTTTTTTGCTCACGAGCATCCTTAACAATGACTTTATGCATGATTGTACGTTTGTGGTTGTTCATGCTTATGTTATGAATGTCTTTCTCTTCTTACGCTCATGATTATACGTTAACCTAGAAGTATAGTTATAATTTAATATTCATGAGTGGTTATACACTATTCTATACATTCATTTGTCATGCCTTGTCATACGTATCATGGATGATCGTATGAGCCTTTTGTATAACTACCTACCAATCATTAACACCTTTATCCTAGTTGATGAAAGATCATGTGCCTTTTATGCACAATAGTTCAAAGTATACAAACCCTAATTTTTAAGTCTTTCATGATTGTTCTAACCATTCAAACGGTTGTTCTTATCCACTTGGAATGATATTTCTTGATTATTTCTATTGAATTTCTTTGCCAAATCATTTATAATTTACTAACCCAATATGTAAGCATGTTTCCATCATTAAATGGCCCTAGAATAGTTCATTTAGTGCAAAAGATCTTAAGCCTATATGTGTATATAAATGTATATGTGTATACACACACACACACAAAACACATAATATGAATTTAAAAAATCTATAGGGAAAATGCGGTCCCTTTTAGTAGATTATCAACACAAATTATCATGTTAATTAACTCATAAAATTTCGATCAAAGTCTTATAGATCCAATTAATTTTGAAGAATCCAAACATGCATATTCTAGCAATATAACATCATATTATTGGCATAAAACCTTACCATAAGTTTTATTACATTCAATTTCTTATTTCCAAAGCATATATCATAACCAAGGATAAATTTCTTTACAAATTCATAAACATGTAAATAAAGGTATCCTACTTGTTTTCCTTATAATGGCCCCAGGCCTCGGCCTTGGCTATTAGGACCTACTGCTTCGAGCCTTAGCCTTCTATTGGCCAGCCATGGTTTTACGAGTCTTGACCCAAGCCTTGGCCCTATGGTAGGTATTGTCCCCCCTCTTAGGATTTCATCACCTCCCACACCACTTGAACCTATGCCTTAAAGGGCTAAAGGTAAATGGGAAGCATAATGTATAACACTCCACTAGGTGGCCACTGTAGATTGCTATTTATAATAATAATACTATTATAATATTGCCTACAACGGGAATCTCCATAGTAAAAGTTGTTGCTCAATTAAAATTTGCATACAGAAGCTATAAATATAATTTACAATTAACAATAATAAGAAGAAACTAATTATACATCTAAAATCCCCAGGTTTCTCATGTATAACATATGCTACCCATATAATATATACTAATAGTATAATACACACATATACATGATCAAAACTATATAAAAGCATGTGAGCCATGAACATGCTATCTACTACAAAGTCATATCCCTAAAATCAAATAGCCTCCTTACTTCTACCCAGCCCTCTACAATCACTAACCTGCAAGAAGGAAATAAGAAAGGAGGGATGAGTGATAAAATCACTAAACAAGCGTTACCTATCTCTAACACTAGCAGGTTTCAAGCTATATCTATCTCTTGACTTGTCACGTTATTTCTACTTTATTGTTTACTTATTTCTTCATTTTTGGAAATACATCTATTTTTTGTAGTGCTCTTTGTCTTTATCTATTTTATTTCTCATGAAATGATATACATGACATGAAATATATATACTGATGTCATGTGTATGTTGAATAGTCATAAAACTTGTCCTTGGGCACGGTTTTTGGAAAACTCTTTCTGAAGTAAAAGCCATGATCCGAAGATCCTAAATATATATATAGTATATGCTAAAAACTATCTCTGAAAGTATTGGATCTAAAAATAGCTATTGTGCTAGCCAAACTGATGCATACAGGGATTTGACACCCTAACCATGTGACTTCAATCATATTGAAATCTATTGATGCATAACCAACACTCTCTCTAACAAGCTTGATCAATAACCATTACTATCTAATAAACACTGGTTTCCCTCTTTAACGGGTGTGTAAACTCACAGACACCCCCTTGTATTCACCCTAACTAATGTCTAAAATATCATATATCCATATTTTTAAAACATGCTATTGGATCCTTAGATCCGTTTCTGAAATGTTTAACATGGCATGTCGTGTTCTATATTACTAATCATGCATGATATGTTGTTATATCTTATTATTATTGAGTTCTATACATTTAGAAATGGCTTGGAGTGGCTTAAAGATGCTTTTAAGAATGTTTTGTCCTTTTCTTAAGGTGCACAAACGTGTGTTACTTGGCAGGTGTGTGGCAATGCACATAGGGGTATATGTCGGTCGTGCTCTCGATCGTGTTAACTTTTGAGATAGATTTATGAAACTTTGGCTAGCCACACAAACATATGGTGTGAACACATGGGCATGCACCAAAGCACTAGCCGTGTCCCACACTTGCATAGGCGTATAGCTGTCATCCAACACTCTTGTATCTTGCTTACATTGGCGTATGAAATTAGGAATGAGCACACGAGCGTGTGCTCAGTCACACAGGTGTATGTCTAGGTTTTCCAAGTACACGCAGGTGTCATGCAAGGCTATGCTCATGTAGAAATGAGGCCACATGGGCGTGTACCTAAAGTGCACAATTGTGTGCTCCACTTGATTTCTACAAATGGTCATCTAGAAACCTAAAAATCCTAACCAATTCTTATCCATACTTTAAACTTCAATCAATCATTAATATACACGTAAGGTTATTACCAACACATACACATTCATCAAATATCATCTCAATCGCGCCATATCTCATCAATAAAACATGAAACACATGTATATAGGTATATATATACATCATCATGAAATCAACCACTCAATCAATCATAAAATCATCATCATCAATCACTTAAGCAAGCTAAATAAACCTCAATAACACAACAAGTGCATTCAAAACTCAAGAAACAAAGAATCATGCTACGAAACAAGGTGAAAGAGATAAGGATACACTTACCTCTAGCCATAAAAGCTTACTCTCTCTCTTTAAGAGCTTCTGGATCTCTAATTTAAAGCTGAGTTGCTGGTTGATCTTTCTCAACTCTAAGGTTCATTGGAAAATAGAGAGGAAGAAAAAGAAGAAGATAAAAGTTGGGAATTATACGAATTGAAAAATAAAACATAGATATGACTGAATAGCATGACAGCATGACACACGACACGGTGGTGTGTCCTAGGCATACAATTGTGTGTCTTATAGAAATCTCAATTTCCCTTGCACTTCGCACCATACATGGAATATTCTCCTAATAATACCCATATACAATCCATAAATAGCTTATAAATGACTATTTTACCCTTGAACCCTCTTAAATCTATTTTTTATCAAGAAATCTCACATTTACCTTGATTTCAAGCCTAAAATGATAATTCTACCCTTGGACTATTACATTCCCACACTAGGATTTAATATTGTTATCTCCCTTCTTTTTATGCTGAAAAGAAGTTCTCAGGCATTCAAAAACTTCTTTGATAAAAGGATAAGGACATAAGATTTCTGATAACGATATTGAATATAAGATATTGGTCAAAATTGTGTAATAATGTGCCTTATCTAAAATTTTCAAATGGTAACAACATCAACGGGTGTTCACTTGGTACGCATGTCATTCATCTTTTAAAAATTTTCTATGTCGCACATTATCTACTTATCCTAGGTGGCCCCATATGAACGATTGTGCACCCTTCGTGAACAACCATTGGTGTGAATCCATCAAATTGGCTAAAATTATATTCAAAAGCTTAAGCATGCAAATTAGGCTCTAATCACTTCCTATACTTAACACATCACTTCCAACCATCATCAAACCTCCCAATCTACTGATTTTCATCACCAAAGCATTCAACAAGTCAACACCACATCAAGATTAACAAAACCAAAGGCAAGAACTATAAGTTCTACAAGTTCAAGTTAAATAAATTTTCCATGCAACACATATAATACTTACTAGATTGGCCAAATGATACTTCAAGAATAAAGGCAAAGCCACCAACTTGGAAATCCACCACCAAACCTTTGGCTAAAGTTTGGATAAAGGAAGATCAAATCAATTCAAGAGACAAAACTCAAGAACCAAAATGAGAGAGATTTTCAAATTGATAAAAACTAGTTTTTACAATATTTTCATGCCTTAATATATGGTCTTCCTAAAGGCATGGTCAAAGCCCTAATATTAAATATAAATACAAGAAAATGAAATTACAAAATATTACAAAATTTTTAAGCCATTGAAATGAGAAATGAGCCCATGCTTCATTAATTACAAGTCATGCCACTTTTCCTTAAATAAAGGAATCATGTCCCCTTGACTTTGCAACTTATCTTCCATTCTTTGAATCAAATTAAACCCAAATTTGGTAAGTGGGCCTAATTCTCCTTGATGAACAAGGGTTGGGCTAGGATAGCCCAATGTAAGCTCTTCTTAGACCACCTTGTTGCCTTGGGCCATTTGCTTGCATGTTTGATTGGCTTGGACCATAGACTTCATATCTTGGACTCCTTTGGCTTTTGATTTCATTCCATAAACATGAAAAAGTGTGGGGCTGCTGGAATGGGTTGGGATCACATCATCCTCTCTAAGTTGAAGAGGATTTGCCCTCAAATCCAAGAAATTGTTATCTTCAAAATATGGAGACAAGTCACCTACACTAAAGGTTGCTAAAACTCCACCAAATTCACTTGGAATGTCCACCTTGTATGCATTGTCCCCAATCTTCTCAATAACCTCAGATGGTCCATCAGCCCTTGGAGAAAGTTTACTTTTCCTCTTAGATGGAAATCTCTCCTTTCTTAAATGAACCCAAACCAAGTCACCTGGCTGGAAGGTGGAAGCCTTTCTATGCTTGTTTGCCCTTCTCTTGTATGCTTCATTGGACTTTTCAATTTGAACTCTTATGGACTCAAGCAATTTCTTCATAGCCTTGGCTTTCTCTTTAGCATCGACACTAACTTGAGTATCAATAGGCAAAAAAGATAAATCAAGTGGGATAAGGGGATTTATACCATAAATAATTTCAAATGGGGAATGGCCGGTTGTCACATTTGGTGCTTGATTGTATGCAAATTCAGCATGTGCAAGCTTGATGTCCCAATCCTTTAAACTTTTGCTTACCAACGTCCTCAAAAGTGCTCCCAATGTGCGGTTAGTAACTTTGGTTTGCCCATCAGTTTGAGGATGATGAGAGGTACTAAAAGAAGCCTTGTTCCTAACTTCTCCCACAAAGTTCTCCAAAAATGACTAAGAAACTTTGTGTCTCGATCAGATACAATACTCATTGGAACTCCATGTAGTCGAATGATCTCTTTAAAGAATAAATCAGCTATCTTAGATGCATCATCCGTCTTGTGGCATGGTGTGAAATGCGCCATCTTGGAAAACCGATCCACCACTACCATAATGGAGTCTTTCCCCCTTTGAGTCCTAGGCAAAGGAACTATAAAATCCATGCTTAAGTCCTCCCATGGCTGTTCTGGTGTTGGTAAAGGAGTATATAGACCTTGTTTGAAATGGCTCTTTGCCCTTTGACATGTACCACATCTTGCAATTATGGCTTGAACATCCCCATGCATCTTAGGCCAATAAAAATGCTCCTTGATGATTTCTAAAGTCTTGGTAACCCCAAAATGACCAGCAAGTCCTCCCCCATGTGTCTCCCTCACAATTAATTCCCTAAAACTCCCTTTTGGAACACAAATTCTGTTGCCCTTAAAAAGAAAGCCATCTTGCATCATATAATCTTCACAATTCCCTTTCTTACATTTAGCAATAATATCACTCATATATTCATCATTGGCATAACATTCCTTCATCATATGAAAGCCAAGAATTCTAGCATCTAAAATGGCAAGTAAAGAGTACCTTCTTGATAAAGCATCAGCCACCACATTATTGACTCCTTGCTTGTAATTAGAGACAAAGGAGAATGATTGAAGGAATTCCACCTATTTGGCATGCCTTGGACTCAATTTGTGTTGCCCATTGATGAACTTTAATGCTTGGTGATCTGAGTGTAACACAAATTGTTTAGGCCTAAGATAATGACTCCAATAATCCAAAGCCCTTACAATTGCATAGAATTCCTTGTCATAAGTGTTGTAGTTCCTCTTTGAGTCATTTAACTTCTCACTAAAGTAAGCAATAGGGTGTTTGGATTAAGTAAGGACTGCACTGATTCCGACACCACTTGCATCACATTCAACTTCAAAAACTTGGAAGAAATCAGGCAAGACAAGGATTGGTGCCTCACAAAGTTTCTTCGTAATCATTTCAAAGGCTTTATTGGCTGTCAAAGACCACTCAAAACATCTTTTCTTCAAACATTCAATGATAGGGGTCATGATGGTGCTAAAATTATGTATAAATCTTCTATAGAAGGATGCCAACCCATGAAAGCTCCTAACTTCAATTATGGACTTAGGTTGGGGCCAACTTTTAATTGCTTCTACCTTAGATTGATCCACCATGATGCCATCTTTTGATACCACATAACCAAGGAAGACAATGCTAGGTGTAAGGAAGTCACATTTCTCTAGCTTGGCATACAACTTCTTTTCCCTCAACACATCAAAAACATGCTTTAGGTGCTGCAAATGATCTTCTTCTCCCTGACTATACACCAATATATCATCAAAATGTACTACCACAAATCTTCCCATGAATGGCTTCAACACTTCATTCATCAATCTCATGAATGTGCTAGGTGCATTAGATAGCCCAAATGGCATAACCATCCACTCATACAACTCTCCTTTGGTTTTAAAGGTTGTCTTCCACTCATCTCCCTCTCTCATTCTTATTTGATGATAGCCACTCCTAAGATCTATCTTTGAAAATATGGTAGAGCCATGTAACTCATCTAACATGTCATCAAGTCTAGGAATGGGATACCTATATTTGATGGTGATATTATTGATAGCTCTACTATCAACACACATCCTATATGAGCCATCCTTCTTAGGAACCAATAAAGCTGGCACTGAGCAAGGACTCATGCTCTCCCTCACATATCCATGGGTAACCAACTCATCCATTTGCCTTTGTAATTCTTTGGCCTCTTCTGGATTGCATCTATAGGCTGGTCTATTGGGTAATGGAGAGCTAGGTATGAGGTTTATGTGGTGCTCTATTCCTCTCAAAGGTGGTAAGCCAGGTGGTAGTCAATGTGGGAAAACATCTTAGTATTCATGGAGTAATGGTTGGATTAGAGGGTGAGGTTCTTTTATGGGTTCAAGGTTTCTCCTCTCAGTGATAAGCAATGCAAGGACAGGTTGGTTCTTCACTATGACTTGTTCCACTTTGGTTCCACTTAAGAAAAGGTTTCCTTTGTGGTTTTCAGGTTTAGGAATGGGTTGATGTATTTGGGATGGCTTGAGGGGTGCAAGGGTGATGGTTTTCTTGTCCATTTTAAAGATGTAAGTATTCTTTTTCCCATCATGCAAAACCTCCCTATCAAATTGCCAAGGCCTTCCCAACAACAAGTGACATGCATCCATAGGTATAACATCACAAATAACCTCATCAATATATCTCTTTCCAATAGAAAATGGTACAACAATCTGTTTGGTGACTTGAAGTGTGCTTCCATTGCTTAGCCACTGCAATTTGTAAGGTTGTGCATGTGTAAGGGTTGGTAAGCTCAACTTCTCCACAAGAGTGGTGGATGCAACATTGGTACAGCTCCCACCATCAACAATGAGTGTACACACCTTGCCCTTGATGGTGCACCTTGTTTGGAAGAGGTTCTCCCTTTGTTCTTCACCTTGGCCAACTTATGCATGCAATACCCTCCTAATTACAAGTATGTTTCCACTATCAGCTTCTTCTACAATCTCTTCCTCACTTTCTTCTTTGTTATCATCACTTTCCTCTCCTTGTACTGCTTTCTCAATCTCTTCAAAGTCATTACCCTTTTATTTGGGCAATTGGCATGAATATGGCCATAACCATGGCACTTGAAGCATTTCCTCTCATTTAGATTGCTATTGTGCTTGGGAGTGGAGCCTTTGTATTGAGTACTACCTTTATAAAAGGTTTTGGGGGCTGAAATTTTCAATGACTTCCTTTGCCTCTCCACTTTGATAGCTAGCTTACAAACATCTTCAAAATTGCAATAGGTTTTCAATTCCACCATATGAGCAATGTTATTATCCAACCCTCCCAAAAATCTTGCAATTGTTTGTTCTTTAACTTCAGCTAGATCACTTCTCATCATGAGCTTTTCAAATTCTCTAATATACTCTTCCACACTCTTGTCCCCTTGCTTAAATATATGCAATTTTAGGTAGAGGTCTTGCTTATGGTTGTCGGGTAAGAACCTCCTTTTCATGAGTTTCTTCAATTTCTCCCATGATTTCACCCTTTCTTTACCTTCTCTTTCCCTCTTCTTTTTCAAGTTTTCCCACCATAAAGAAGCATAATCTTTGAACTTCAATATGGCAATCTTGCATTTCTTTTCATCAGAATATCCTTTAAACTCAAACACTCTCTCAATCTCACTTAACCAATCTAGAAAATCATCTGAATTTAGTCCCCCCTCAAATTCAGGTATATCAATTTTCAGCCCTCTATCATCATCTTCATCCCTCCTTATTCTCCTTCTATAGTCCCCCGTATCACTAGAGTCACTTGACAAATGCATTTCTTCCTCAATGTGTGGCCTTGGAGGTGGTCTAGGATGGGGTTGATTTCTTCTATGGTTTATGTTTGGTTCATGGTAAGGAGGAGTATGTGTTTGGTTTCTAAGAAGTTGTAGGATTTCAGTGAATTGGGTTCTAAGCTCATTGATTTCATTTTCTAGTCTTTGGCTAACAAGTTGCCATGGATGAGGTGGTGAAGAAGAAGGTGATCTTTGTGACATTTTGGTGTTTTAATGGTAAGGTAAGTGTTTAGAATGTGTTTTGGGTGAAAAGGAATGGTTGGGATTAAGTAGTTTAGGTATTGTTCAAAGTTTTTGGGTCTTAGCTTTTAAATGAATTGGGTTTGTGTTCAATTGTTTGAAGTGTGGGAAATGGGTTTGTATTTGGGCTAGGTAAAAATGTGTGGGGAATGGTAAATTTGTATACTTTTGTTTGAGGTGGGGCAAAGGAAAGATGTAAGATAGTTTTTAAGTGTTTTGGGATGGAAAATGGCAAGTTCATATTCTGTGAACAGTAAATTCGTGAGGGAACAGTAACTTTCGACTGTAAATAGTTTTTCCGGCCAAGAAATAAGATGAAGAAGAAATGGATCCACAATCAATACAACCAAACCACCTAAGCTCTGATACCAAATTGATGTGAATCCATCAAATTGGCTAAAATTATATTCAAAAGCTTAAGCATGCAAATTAGGCTCTAATCACTTCCTATACTTAGCACATCACTTCCAACCATCATCAAACCTCCCAATCTACTGATTTTCATCACCAAAGCATTTAACAAGTCAACACCACATCAAGATTAACAAAACCAAAGGCAAGCACTATAAGTTCTACAAGTTCAAGTTAAATAAATTTTCCATGCAACACGTATAATACTTACTAGATTAGCCAAATGATACTCCAAGCATAAAGGCAACACCACCAACTTGGAAATCCACCACCAAACCTTTGGCTAAAGTTTGGATAAAGGAAGATCAAATCAATTCAAGAGACAAAACTCAAGAACCAAAATGAGAGAGATTTTCAAATTGATAAAAACTAGTTTTTACAATATTTTCATGTCTTAATATATGGTCTTCCTAAAGGCATGGTCAAAGCCCTAATATTAAATATAAATACAAGAAAATGAAATTACAAAATATTACAAAATTTCTAAGCCATTGAAATGAGAAATAAGCCTATGCTTCATTAATTACAAGTCATGCCACTTTTCCTTAAATAAAGGAATCATGTCCCCTTGACTTTGCAACTTGCATATCTTCCATTCTTTGAATCAAATTGAACCCAAATTTGGTAAGTGGACCTAATTCTCCTTGATGAACAAGGGTTGGGCTAGGATAGCCCAATGTGAGCTCTTCTTGGACCACCTTGTTGCCTTAGGCCATTTGCTTGCATGTTTGATTGGCTTGGACCATAGACTTCATATCTTGGACTCCTTTGGCTTTTGATTTCATTCCATAAACATGAAGAAGTGCGGGGCTGTTGGAATGGGCTGGGATCACATCAACCATTCATCTATTTTAATATTCACTTCACAATTCTTCATATTCAATGACTAATATCAACCCAAAATAATAAAATAAGAGAAAATTAACCTTCATTCATACCTATAGGTGTTACAATTTTTTTTTCTTATTCAAGAATGCATATGGTCTTCCTTCGTCGTGTATGTTTATGTTGTAATCAAACTTTTGTATTAGTCATTTTTATTATAAAATTTCAATTTTCCTTCCATATGCCTAAGTTGTAAATGCATGTATAATGAGTTTTTATGTTGAGATGATTGAGTTAATATGAAATGTTGTGTTCAACATGATGAGATGTTATATGATGAAATGCTTTACATGGTTCTCTTAAATGGTGTACCACTCTTTTTGTTAGGGGAGCAAATGCATATGGAATGAGAAGTTCTCTAACTCATTTTTTATAATGAAGTTAGTATTCAATAATTATTTTTCATAAACCCTAAAAGGGAAAGAGTTCATCTGCATAATGCCTTAGCTTTTTTTTTTTATGACAAAAATGGAGAGAAGTTTTAAGGTATGTTAAATGTATAGTGAATTGAAATGGTTAGGGGAGAAAATATTTTTGTATAAATATTAATTTCAACTTACACATTCTCTTCCAATTATAAACATTCATTATCTTTATTTATCGTCAATAAAAAAAAAAGGAAAAGTTATTGACCCTAATGAGTGTTTTGATAAGAAACAATTCAAAAAATATTAAATTTGGACTAACCTTATTTAAGGAAAGAGGAAAGTCATAATCAATATCCGTCAAACTCCAATACTATAAAAACTTGAAATAGAACACTCGTTTGAGTTATTGGAATGCCCATTCCAAGATAAGTGGACAAATCATTCAAAAAAGAACAACTCATTTCCAAATCTCGTTAGATACTTGGGAATTTTAGGCAAAATTAAATAGATTATGAAATGCCTATTCATTATATTAGAACACCCACTTAGCTCAAATTTGAAGTTGTACCATGAAGACTAAGTTGTTTTAGAGCTTCTCATTCCGCATGAGAGAAGTCAATGCAAGAAGAAAAGTCAATGAGTTCAGAACACCATTTCTTGAAATTGTTCAACTAAGACTCCTAGTCGTTCCAGCACCCATTAAACTCTAAAAAATTTTCATATGGAAATGATGAAAGAAGGAATTCTTGCTTGATGCAGCAAAACATCCATTTTGTATTTTGGCGCCAATGAAATTTCAACCATTGGACAAATTCTACTTTTCATAAATCATATCCCAAGGTGAAAAAAGACCAATTCCACAATCATTTTTAACAAGAAAAATGTTATTTCCAGAGTCAAACAACTATATTTTATATCTAATCACTAATTTGACCCAAGGTTTATTTTCAATATAAAAAATGGTTTTTGAAACCATTTGAAGGTTAAAGAATTGCACCAACATTTTGCTTAGTTGCAATTTAAGCTCAAATACTCAAGCTCACATTATATACTTCTATATCTCTTCAACCTAAGCTTATGTTCTTTTAAGAGAAACATGCATTCATTTGTAAAATTAGTCTACTTTGAGGCACTTCCATCACAATATTCTATTGTACTTAAACATTGTAAGGGAAAAATCCATGGAAAAACTAAGCATATCATTTGGATACAAGCTAGTGGAATTTCAAGGCAGTTTTCTTGAAATAGTCAATGTAAGAAACTTGCAAAAGAAGCTCCAAATTACTTTAAACTGACTAAGTATTTTCTCTTCCTTTCATTCTTTATATATATTACATTGTATTTATTATTTTAATAGCTTATATACTTGTTGCATTGACTTAAATAAGTTAAGCATTAAATTCTATAAAATTTTAATAACTCATATTCACCACCTTTCTAGGATTATTTATAGTTGGATTTTTTTTTTTTTTTAATCAAAGAATTTATAAAAACTAAAATAACGAGTAAACTCAAAACAATTTAAGCACAATGAGAAAACTAGCTCCCAAACAAAAACAAAGCATGAAAAGATACAAAATTGACTCTATCCAAACCTCTTGATAACCTATAATTTTACAAAACCAATTCAAACAATTTTATGATTTGGACCAAACAAAACTAAATTGAATATTATTATTTTGTTTAGTTTGGATTACTATTTAAGCCTATAATTTTTTAAAAATATTCCAATCAAAGTGTTACAGTTGTCATATGATAGCCTAAAACGGCCTTTCATGCCACTCATTTTTAAGCTTGTCATTCCCATTTCATTATACGCATCATTGTAACTCATTAATGAATGTCAGACTGTTTTTCCTTTAGATAAATAGCATTATGGATTTTAAACTGAATAAAAATGGAAGGATACTACGTATAGACTAAGCTCAATCCAAAGGACTGACTTGCGGACAGTAACAACTATGTTGATTGTTACTAAGGTTAACAAATGATTGAGAGATGAGATAGGATTAACGGATTCATGAAGGGAAACTTTAGGGGCATTAATAACAAGAATAAAATGATATCATTTTATTCTAAACGTTAATAAAAAAATAAGTTATAGATTGATTTGGTTGGAAATCATAACCTAAATCATAAATCATTTTTATAAAATTTTTCAATTAAAAAAAGGATCAATCTGTAAATTTAAATTATTTAATTTGATTTCATAGTTTGAATCAATTTTTGTGCACCTCTAATCTTTGAGGACCAATTTACCAGTAACAAATAAGTTTATTTTTCACCGTAACTTATCAAAGCCATAGGGGGTAAATTTTTTTTTCACCCGAAGAATTTCTATAGTTGACAGACCACAAGTTGATGTATTCAGCCGAACCAAAATTTGTCCAGGCGACAAAAGAAATAAAAGATGACTAGGCATATGCATAATGGGTTGGGCCTCAATATTTGTGAAGAGAAAATAAGCCCATACAAGCATTTCGTCTCAATGGGAGGCACGTGCACGGCAGAATAAAAACATTTTCTAAGGCAATTAGTAAAAGGAAGGAGAAGGAAGAAATTCCAGCAACACATTATCGCTTTATTGAATTCCGATTGTCAATACAGATTCGTATCTGCAACTCGGATCTGGTGCTTGCCTGTGCGATTCGCCGGTGAATCTCCTTATAAGATGGCTGGCGCCGCCTCGGCGCTTTTCCTTCTTGACATCAAAGGACGTGTCTTGATCTGGCGTGATTATCGCGGCGATGTCTCTGCAATTCAAGCTGAGCGCTTCTTCACCAAGCTCATTGAGAAAGAGGTCAGAAATTTGAATCTCTCTTTTCAAATTTATATCACTATGTGTATATATATTGGTCTTCCTTTGCTTATTACAGAATCGTCATTCCATTTTTAGTAGAGATTAATATTTTGTAATTGTAGACACAGTTTAATTGATTTTCTTAATGTATGCTTGATCTTTCATGGATATATAGTTGCTGTGCTTGGTGACTATCATTCTAATGTAGTTTCAATGAAAAGTTTTGTGGATTCTTAGTTTTTCTATTGTAGGTTTAAGAAACAGATAGTGACTGATATTTCTGGGTTTGACAACTGAAGTTGGAAATTGATCTGTTTTAGGGTGATCCACAGTCACAAGATCCTGTCGTATATGAAAATGGTGTGTCTTACATGTTTGTACAGCACAATAATGTTTACTTGATGGCTGCATCGAGGCATAATTGCAATGCTGCCAGTATTCTGCTATTTTTGCATCGTGTGGTTGATGTAAGAGCTATCTTTCAATCATTTCTACTCCTGTGTTTATTGCTAACAAATTATATTTTATCATGCAAAATGTGGTCTTCTTTTTCTAATTTTTTTACTTTTCTTCAAGGTGTTTAAGCACTATTTTGAAGAATTAGAAGAGGAATCCTTGAGAGATAATTTCGTGGTTGTGGTAAGAATGTGATGATTCCTTTTCATTGATGAATGTAGACATATATGTTAAGTAAACACTCAATTGTTTTATAGTAATTATTGTGTGTTTGGCAGTATGAGTTACTTGATGAAATAATGGACTTTGGTTTCCCACAATTCACTGAGGCTAAGATTCTGAGTGAATTTATCAAGACTGATGCCTATAGGATGGAAGTTACACAGCGTCCTCCCATGGCTGTGACAAATGCAGTATCATGGCGCAGTGAAGGGATACGGTATAAAAAGAATGAAGTAGGTCATCTCTCTTAGCATTTTATTGTTAATGAATTGAGTTATACATTTATGGAAACTTTATTCTTGTCTAATCAGGTCTTTCTAGATGTGGTGGAAAGTGTCAATATACTTGTGAACAGCAATGGGCAAATTATACGTTCAGATGTTGTAGGGGCTTTAAAGATGAGAACATATTTGAGGTACTTGCATATCTTTCTTTTGAGTTAATTTTATAAAATTAAGCAAAGATTAAAGATTTTTAAGGATTGTCAATAATAAAATTATGCATTCTCATGTGCATTATTTCGTACACTTTGTGACTTGCAAATATGACAACATATCTTATGATCTGAGAAGTGGTATGATTGTCAATACTATGTCTATGCTACCTATAGCTGCAATTTGGGCAGGCTGAGTTGAACTAGAGATCAATCCATGCCACCCTAGGTGTTAATCACTTAATACCTGTGCCACCCTATCCAAGGCTGGAGCACCTTGTCTGATGTGTATCTTGTGCTCTATGTTTTATAGTTGGGGCTCGGCTTATGAAAGTTTATTAAGATATGTTGCCTAAGTTCTTTAGCTTTCCTGCTATGGTAATTAGGATGACTTGTGCCCAATTTCTTATTTTGTTAAATTTTTGTTCTTCCCTTTTCCCTTTCTTTGATGTTCCAATGCTTCATTTGTTGTAGTGGTATGCCTGAGTGTAAACTTGGCCTAAATGATAGAGTACTATTGGAGGCCCAAGGTCGAACAACCAAAGGGAAAGCCATTGATCTAGATGACATCAAGTTTCATCAGTATGTTATCTTGTATTCTTAGTTATCATTGCTACCCTAAAAATAACTGCTTATTGTTGATCTCTAAATGTTTTATAATCAATCCTGTGATAGGTGTGTACGCTTGGCACGTTTTGAAAATGATAGGACAATATCCTTCATCCCTCCCGATGGATCCTTTGATCTCATGACATACAGACTCAGTACCCAGGTTTATCTCATGTTTTAAATGTCATATGATCTTTCGTGCTTTCATTAGCCATTTTCTTTTTTAACCTTTAATGGGTTAGTTGGACTGGGAGTTTGTTGACTTGTTCACATCTAAACACAAAATTCCAACTAAAATATCATACTGTATTTAGATTTAGTCGAACAATAAAACATCCAAGCTCAAATCTTATGAGTTATCAGGTGAAACCTCTCATATGGGTGGAAGCTCAAGTTGAAAGGCATTCTAGAAGTCGTATTGAAATCATGGTAAAAGCACGGAGCCAGTTTAAGGAGCGCAGGTAAAATATATTTATCTTAATGGAATTAATAGTACCAATTACTTGGGAGACCAAAAAAAAAATTCATATAAAAAAATACATATAATCTTGGAAAGGACGGTGACTTTCAATGGGAACTGATTATTGGTTACTTTCAACTTTCAGTGGCCTCAATGTTTGTTTTTTTTTATTTTGTTTTGAGAGGGGGCATTTCTGAATCGTGCAGAAAATGTTCTGCCAATGGCATATATTAGATTGTTCTTTTCTGTTCTAGTAACTGAAAGCTATTATTGCATTTTAGATACTTCTTTATGACGGGATTTATTCTACATAAACGATGGATGTAAAATTTGCTTGTTACATAGAATTTGAGATGTTCCAAAATTTATTAACTACTAGATTTAAAATATTCTTGTTTATATCTTTTTTTAGTTGCAATATGTATAAAGAAGCACCGCTTCCATGAATTTTATTAGTTCTAAGAGTGAAATTTCTTTTGTGATGATATCTGTTTGTCGTTGGTTCCATTATAAATAATGTATATGGTTGTAGTATGCCTGTGCTGTAAATTTTTTCTTTTGGACAATTTGTTGTATAACTTAGTAGAGTTAAATTGCAAGGACCATTATCTCATTATCTGAACTATTCACTGGTTCTGCATCAGCACTGCAACAAATGTTGAAATCGAGTTGCCTGTACCATCTGACTCTACAAATCCTAATATTCGGACATCAATGGGGTCAGCAGCATATGCTCCTGAGAATGATGCTTTGGTCTGGAAGATCAAATCTTTTCCAGGAAATAAAGTAAGATTTGGCTTATATGGTTCTGGTAGATGTCAGCATACCACATGTATCTGACAATTATGTGTACTCAGTTCTAAGTTAATTCTTCCAATCTTTTTAACCATGTTGTCAATTAAACTATTTAGGAATATATGTTGAGGGCCGAGTTTAGTCTTCCTAGTATAACAGCTGAAGATGCAATGCCTGAGAGGAAGGCTCCCATCCGTGTGAAGTTTGAGATACCATATTTTACTGTCTCAGGGATTCAGGTATTTTTATCTATATCATTGTATCATCAGTTTCTTAAACCAAACACCAATATGAAGTTGGGACCATAATTCCAGCTGGAAGCATGCCAATGATGAACTACATATTAAATACTATTTTAGCACGAGCATATTGATGCATTCTATCACTGGCCCTCTACCTTGTTAGTGTAATTTAGTACTATATGCACTTTTTCCTTCTGTTGAGGTATTAAAATTAATTCCTTCAGACACCCAAAATGCTTTATCTCATTTTGACATGCCCCTATCTTCCAATAATCCAGAAGTTTCCTATTATGGAAATGTTAGTTTGATTTCAATTGACGCACCCATTTGACATTTGGCTTATGGCTTATCTAGGTTCGATACTTAAAGATCATTGAAAAGTCTGGATACCAGGCTCTTCCATGGGTGAGATACATAACAATGGCCGGTGAATATGAATTAAGGCTAATGTAAAGGTCCATAAATGTAACACCTAGTTAAATCTCGGAAATATATCACATATGACCTTTTCCTTTGAGGTGTTCTGAAATTTTGGTTTCTGTAGTAAGATCTTTTTTTTTTTTAATTTTTATTTTAAACATTATGTTTTAATTATCGATTGAATGTAAAATTTGTTTTAGGGTGTACTCATCTGATCTCTCTAATAGTTTGTTCAATTATTTTCTGAAGGGGAACAAATAAAGTTTGTTGTAAATTTGAGCAGTTGGCGCTTTCTTATATTGTTTCTTACCTTTCCTCCTTTTGGTCTATAATGAACGATTTATTTGATCAGCTTATTTGAGAGTTTGTGTTTGTAATAATTTTTTTGTAGAATTAGAAGGTGATTATGTTATTTGATGAAAACTTGAGATTATATGTGTAATATTATTTATGCAATGGTTTATTACATGTATGCAATGAGATCGATTAACGTAAAATTTATTAACAATTTCAAGAAAGCTTAAAATTCCCCACAAGCATTATCTGGCCATTACGGTCTTTATGCTTTAGCACAAAGTGTAAAGAGATTCTTTTGTTTTGTTTTGTTTTTTTTTTTTTTTTTTTTTTTTTTTTTTTTTTTTTGTTTCTTTTCTTCGAAAAATTCCTCTTTAGAAGGTTCAATTTAAAGCATCCATAATACTGCTTCCCTAAATCAAGGACCTTTTAAAAAAATTCCTCTTTAGAAGGTTCAAATTTATTAACAAAGTGTAAAGAATTTTTTTGTTTCTTGCTAACTTGCAAGTTTAAAAGAAAGAGAAATGAGCTTGATTCAATGAAGAAATCTACTCAGACATCTGAACAAGTTTTTGTTGTCTGCTTTAAAACTTAGTTCACTCTTAAGAATATTCTAATTATGAACTAGTCCGATAATTATATCCCAAAGCACCCAAAAGATTTCTCTCTGTATTTAGATTAGTCTGAACATCTTTTAGTCATTTTAGTATTTTTCATGATGCAAAAGGAGGTTCTACACACTGTTGCTTATTCAATAGAAGTGCTGTACTTTGTCCTTTGAATGGGTAGAATCCTTCTGTTGATAAAGGATCTGGTAGCCTTTTCTCTTGGAATTGAAATTCATGAAATAGAAGACACAGTGTGATTATGGTCTGTACACTGTACTATTTCATGAATTCTTCCGCATTTTACTTAGAAATCTTTTTAAGTATTTGCTTCTTTAAGTGTTCTGTACATTTATAATATTTTTGTTATAGATGTTGTTTTGAACTGCGGATTAACAATCTTGGTTTTTTCTTCTCATAATTTTCAACCTTCAGTATAGGGTTTTATTCCCTTTTTAAACTTTTTGTACATTTCCATACCAAGCCTGCATGGGTGTGTGATGTGTTTTATATGAGGTTATCCATTCATTGGTAGTAAATATGCGTGTTACATCCTTTAGGGAAGCAGTATTATGGATGCTTTAAATATGGCCTGTAAGAATACTCTATACCATAGTTATCTAGCAGAATACTCTATACCCCAAATTTATAAAATTTGCAAAATAACCGTTAACACCCTCTTCTTCTACATCCACACTCATTCCAAGTTTCAATCACCACCATCACCAAATAACATCATCGCATCAATTCTTCTTTTTTAAACCAAGTCTAGAAATCAACATACAAAATTATCAATAAATTTCAACTAATAAAAAATATTAACAAAAAAATATAATCCTAATCTTTCATCATGATTTTAAATATTGGATATAAATGAGTGAATCAGTTGGTATAACAGAGACTTAAAGACAATCTCGATTCGAGCTTGTCCTAAAATCAGATTAGTAGTTGGATCAGATTGGACCATGGTCCAACTATTGAAACCTCTTGGGTTTATAATTTGGCTATGGTCAAATCCTGATTGCTATGTTAGTATCCATATCATGTTTGTGTCATCTAGCTAAACTTATTTTTTATGTCAAAAGAATTCAAACTATATTTAATAATTAATTTTATAAAATTATTTTGAATATTGTTGTAGACATCTAATTTTGACTCAACTAAGAATTCTCCAATAATAATAACCAACAAGTTATCATGTTGGACTTCCTAATCAATAAGCAGAGGCTTGAAGACTATGAATAGAGAATGAATTTGGTGAGTGTCCCAAACCTAAGCCTTAAAGCCCATAGAAGACCCACTACAGCCGTTTCCCTTGAAAATAGCTTTAAGGCGATGTTTGGGCCCGTTTAGAGCCCTTTTGATGTAATGCACAAATAACCCCTTGACTTGTGTGTCAATGCTCGTTTTGGGCTTGTCTATAGGTAGGTCAACATGGTGGACAAATGCCCTTGTCACATTTGCATTTATGGATAGTTGCATGATGTCTACTCACAAACTCAAACATGTAATTCTTGTTGAACTCTATTTTCTTTTTATTAATTTTGGTATTAATTAAAATTATCAAAATTATCTCTTTAGATAATTCTGGAGATAAGAGATAAATTTAAGGTGAAACGTATCCCGAGGTTTGGAGAACCCTATATAAAAGGTGGGGTTTACCTAGATTAAGGAGGAACATTCTAGAGAAGGACACTTTGAGAACATTTTTAGGTTTTAGAGATTATTGTTTAAATAATACACGCTAAACACTTGAGTTTTGGCTAAGAAAGCACCACCAAGACTTTCTTATTTTTGTACCCCAAACTTTGTCCTCAGTTTGATCAAACTTTATCTTTAGCCTAGTCAACTATTCATGAGTCTTCCTAACTTCAACATATTGACAAAGAGTCCCAAAGGAATCAATGAGACATGTACGTACTTAGGGGGAAAACCTTAGGTTTTACTGGTTTTGTTTTTTTCTTTCTTTCATCTCTATTTTCTTGTTCTCGTTGTTTGGT
The DNA here is from genome assembly GCA_026122585.1 of Anacardium occidentale. Classification (NCBI taxonomy): domain Eukaryota; kingdom Viridiplantae; phylum Streptophyta; class Magnoliopsida; order Sapindales; family Anacardiaceae; genus Anacardium; species Anacardium occidentale. The sequence goes on from JAJEJH010000082.1 coordinate 499,546, forward strand.
GTTATCTACAGGTGCATATGATTAATGACCCTTCACTTGTCAGTGTGCGCATTTGCTTACTATACTAGGCCATCCATGGGTAGTGACAAAATGTCTAAAAACCATGTTTGCTTATGATCAATGTCGATGCTATCTATATGAGAGAATAACATGTTTTAGATTTATTACATGTTCACTCTAATATGATGTTATCAATATAGTTCCCATATGCTAAATTAATTAAAGTAATTTGTTTAAGTTTAATTTATTGTTTCATCGTTTATTTTCTTTATATTAAATCAGGATAGTTCTATGTTTGTGCTAATGAATGGATTATAATTGTTAGGGTTGGTGTTGTGGAGACAATCATCTAAGAGATACTAATTCATTGATGAATCATTTACACCAAATGTTTATACCTTTATTCGTAAGCCCTTTTGTGCTTGAATGAATTGCCTTAAGATGGTTAAATTGAATTAAGGAATTAAATGGTTTGATCGTTCTCTCTTTATGAACTTGTTAAGGTGGTCATTATAGAATTTTTCGTAGCCTCAAAATTACCATAGGCATGGGTACTGATGATGGAGATGAGACTATCATAGTATTGAACAATTTCATTGAAAGGTGATAAAAGTTTCCATGTGTTGAGGTTGTTGGTTGCAGCCTAGTGTAGGATATAGGTGCATGCTGGTTTAGGCATGTTCATTGGACCTGCCAAAATGATTTCATATAGATAGTTACTCTAATGTTTATGGAATATATCATCTTTAATATACAAGAGTACATGTGATCTTTAGACTTGAGGGTTATTATATTGCTTTGTGCAATGAATGGTGTAGTTTGACACCATTTAACATACTACTATAACAAGGATGATATAATGGTTGTGATTGACTACATGAGGATCTTTGCGTGGTCTAAGGTGATCCAACATGGAATTCATTATTGTTGAACCCTTGATGTTTTGATGATGATAAAAATATGATAAAATGACTAATTTATCTCTTGCATGAGTGAACTCATGACAAAAGAAGGGAAAAAAGTTTTACTTTTGTAGGTTTTAGGTCACACACGATTGTGTGCCATTATAGCACAACTATGTGTAGTTGTTTTGCAACTCATAGAGAAAAAATATGAGATCGTGTTGCTAACCATGCTAGGAACTGTAATTTTACTGGAAAAATTACATATCTAACACGATCATGCTTAAGTCTTGCACGATCGTGTGTGTGCACTACATAGGTCCAACACTACCAGCTCAACCATGCAAGCTCATTATGTCAAGTCAACAAGCCAAAGTCAATCGCAAGATTGTGTAAAGTTTTGAGACACGATCATGTTGGATGATTTTATGAAGAAGCATGGGTATCCTAGTTATGTGTTCGTATTGTGCTAAGTCAAAGAAAAAAGGTCAAACGCACAACCGTATTCAAGTGAAACACACGATAATGCAAATGTAACTCATGAGAAGCACGAGACCTTCAGTTGTGCAGTAATATCGTGTAAATGGTCAAACATGATCAATTAACACACGACCATGTATCATGTACATGCATGCCCGTGTGATAAAGAATGTAAAATGCAATACCATATAAGTCGTGAAAGGGAACAACACACAATCATGCATATAAGGCACAAAACTATGCACAAGCAAAATGGTTGTTCTATGAGCATCGTGTAATGATAGTGCTCAGAATTCATGTGGGCTTCTAGATTTTCAAGTGTCAAACATGAAGATATAAAGCACAACCATGCGTTACAGGCACACGATCATATAGCATTGGCATGTATCTTAAATTCGATCATTGAATGTCTTCTTGAGGTTATAAATATAGCAAGCACGACTGTGCACCTGACAAGCATGATCGTGCACTTGAGAAATTAATTACAAATGCATCTTTTTCAACCTACCCAATGAATACAAATTTGTGGAAATGGCTCCTTACCATTTCAAACAAGAAATCAAGTACAAAAGGAGACCATTTTGAAGTGAGCAAGGGTAGACAAATGAATTGCACACTAAAGCTTATCCTTCTTCACCATTTGCTCACCATTTATTCTCTCACAAGCCTATATTTGAATACATTTGAGAGAATTTCACTTAACTGTGTGTTTTAGCCTATTTAGAGGCATTTGACAATCTTTCTTTGTTGCGAAATCATTTGTAAAGGATGAAATTCCCTTGGTTCAAAAACTATTGTATCTTCGGTTTTTGAAGATAATAAAACTTCAACTAGTTATGATTGGGGAAGAGGACGTAAGAAGCTCGTGTTCAAAGCTTCAAACCTCTATAAATTGGCTAAGTAGACTCAACGTTTTTTGCTTAAATTTGTGTTTATTTGAATTATATTTGTTGTGTGATTTATTGATTGCTTTGATTGTTTTATTGCATAACTTGTTTGTGATTAAGAAAAAGATATTTAAAGTTATAAAATTTATATAATCCTATTCACCCCCCTCTAGGATTAGTTTTCTAGCCAAAAGATCTTTCAACTGGTATCAGAGTTTGGTCTCTAGTATTCTTATAAAAATATGATGATTTTAGAATAAAAGATCCAAATTAGAATGGCTAGCACCTTTACACCAATTTTTAGTGAGGGGCAATGCACCACTAGACCACCTTTGTCTTGTAGTGTAAATTACACTTAATGGAAAATTAGAATGAGATTACATATTATGTCAATCTTATTGTGGAAAATCATTCAACATGGTGATTTAGTGCCTATAGACCCTAGGACACGTCTACCAAAGGTTGAGAGTGAGTATATTGATGAAGATGAGAAATTGTTAAGTTTAAATGCTAAAGCAATTAACATTTTGTTTTGTGCTTTGGACTCTATAGAATTTAACAAAGTTCCACCATGCGAATCAACTAAGAAAGTTTGGGTAATATACCAAACTACTCATGAGGGAACAAGTCAAGTCAAGGAGTCCAAGATTGAACTATTGTTTAGGAAATACGAATTGTTTGAGAATGTATAACTAATATGTACAAAAGATTCTCAAACTTAGTAAATGATTTTAAAGGTTTAGGGAAAAAGTTTGAGAATGTGGAGTTAGTAAAAAAGGTCATAAGATCTCTACCTAAATCTTGGACCATTAAAGTTACCGCTCTAGAGGAGTCCAAGGATTTAACCAAAATAGGGATGGATGAGTTGATTGGAAGTGATACATTACAGGGCGAGGTAGAACTCAACTTGGAAAACTAGCTTGCCAAGTGAGGGTGCCTACACCCTTATAAACCACACCAAAGGCCCATTCCCAGGTGATGTGAGACTTATCACACATCATACTCCACCCCATCCAGGCTTTGCGTCCTCACAAGGCTCGCAAAAGGCCCCACTCTTTATAATGGGCCACTACCACGGGGTCCCCCCACATGGATAAAGTGTCAGGAGTCTTGAGCTCTGATACCAGATGATACGTTACAAGGCGAGGGTGAGGGTGTTAATTGGGCTTGGACAATGGGTTGGGCTTTACTTGAACAAGGGCAATATTGTAAATTTGGAAAAAAGGTAGTAAGTAAATTGTGATGAGGGTGAAATGGTAATAATGAAATGGGGCAATAAGGTAAATGAGGAATATAAGTGGATAAATCAAAGTGGTAATAGTGTAGGCAAGTGGGTACTTATGAACATGCAAAGGTATGGCGAGGATGTAGGCATTTAATGTGTTAGGTTTCAAAGCCAAGATTTAAGGAAAAAGTTAACAAGGAAATTGACTAACCTCCTCCCAAATTTGCAATAAGGTCTGACTCACATGCAAGGCAATTTGCAATTTATGTAAATTTTAATTTGAGGGCACAAGTGGGCATTGAATGAAGGTAAGGTGTCAAGCTTAATTTTAGGAGCAAGAAATAACACCAATTGATCACTTTCTCTTTCCAAAATCAATCAAACTTTTAGCTAAAAAAATTGCAAATCCAGTAGCAAGTTCTTCTTTCCATCTTTACATGAAAAGAACTCCCACAAGCTTCAAATTTCTAGCTAAGAACATTTCAAAAATCCAACAACCACTTCTTTTACTTCTTTCTCAATTTAAACATCCCAACATATGATCTTGCAAGTCCTTATGAGATACAATAGGGAAGTAATAAGAATCCAATTCAAGTGAACAAACATGTTATCCTAACTTTTTCCATTGGCAAAAATTATGAGGATGTAGTGATTTGTGATGTAATTCCTATTGATGAATGTCATTTGTTACTTGGGAGGCCATGGCAATGTCAAGGAGAAGTTACACACAATGAAAAGATGAACACCTATTCCTTCAAGTTCCTTAAAAAGAAGATTACCCTTATACCCTTATCCCTTGAGGAAGTATCATCTCCATCATCATCATCCCAAACATCTTTCCCTAGAGCAAACAAACTTGAGGAGTCCATGGAAGAACATTAAGCCAAAGATGCACTAGTGGTGATTGAAAGGAAAGGTGAAATTAGGAAAGCTATCTTACATGAGTGTGATAAAGTGGCCAATGAGGAAAATACTTCCAAGTTCAATCATGCAAATGACCATGAAAGTGAATTAATGGAAGTAATAGAAACTTGGTAGGTGAATTGATTGAACAGGATTTTAGGGCAAATCCTCACCAATCTGGGGTGATTGATATGAATTCCACTTTACCAACACTTCTTCATGATCATGATAAACATATGAGAGTAGAGGAAATTCAGAGAAAGAATTCCATGGTCCAAAACAACCACATATGTGAGCATACTAAGAGTAATTTCCACACACATTACAAGGGCAAGACCAATAAGATCAAATTAAAGCAATGCAACTTTATGAAGCTCATGGATTCTAACCTTCATTCATGGCCTTCCAAGGAGTCCAAAATCATAAAGTGGCTACACAACAAGTTCAAAGACAAAAGGAGAAGTCAAGCCAAGCCAACCAAGGGCTTACGCTTAAACATGTATTTCTTTCTTTAGTTTTAAATGTAATTAGATTTAGGGAACTTATGTAATTTTTCTCTTTTGTGTTTTCTTTTATTCAATTTAAGTTGTGTTTAAGTTAACTAGGGTTAGCATGTTTTAACCATGGTTGTAACTTGCCTATATAAAGGCAACTCAAACCCATTGCAAGGACTTTTGATGAATTAATGAAACTTTAAATGTTTTTGCTTTTCTGATATGATATTTAGAAGGTGTTAATGCTCCCAAAATTGATTCTAAAATCTCCCAAATCACCCCTAAAATTCCAGCCCCAAATAAGTCTCAAATTCATGCAATTTTCCACCCAAATCCAACACTAATTCATCAACAACAAACATAAATGAATATGTAGCAAGAAAAACCAACCTCAAGCATAAAGGATTCCTCCACCAACTTGAGGGTGAACCAAGGATAAAGGAAATTCCACCACCAAGGTTCTTCCACCACCAAATTCCTTCTTGCAAATGGAAATTTGGATAAAGGAAAATAAACATTCACATGAGCCACAAAAGCATCATGGAATTGAAAGAAAAAGCACAAAGCTTCTCTAAATTTTCATTTCATCAAAAAGTCCTTTACAATAAGTTTGGATTGCCTTTTATAGGCATGATACAAACCATGGTTAAAGTCTAACTAACCCTAGTTAACTTAAACACCACTTAAATTAAATAAAAGAAAACATAAAAGAGACAAATTACATGTTTCCTAAATCTAATTACAATGCATAATTTAAATACAAATATATTTTAAATATCATAATTTGCATGTTTGTATCTTCATATAATTTTTCCTTGATTGAATTGACCTTGATTCGAATTTCTCGATTTAAGCATTCGATCCGAATTAATTATTCGAATTTGATCCGAAGAGTTGTTGGCATTCGAATCCGTGTTGGAGGTCATTCGAAACTCAAAATATCAAGAAAGTTGCTTTGGAGAAGTTCTGGAAGCGAAAACATGCAAAATAGCTTGAAAAATGCAAAAGGATCCAAAATTGGGCAGAATCCAGGTGCCGCGTCACCATGCCGCGGCATGCTGCGCACGCGGGTGCGCGCGCAGGCAGGTGTGCGTGCGGAAGCTGAGCATGTGGGTGTTGGGGCGCTGGGCGCGCGCGCAGGTGTGCGTGAGTGCACGCTTGCGTGCGCAGCAAGGCAGCGCGCACGCAGGTCAGGAGCGCAGCGCTGCGACGCCAGGCAGGGGGAATTTTCGCACAGCCCGTTTTCACTCGTTTCTTATCCGAATTGAGTCCCGTTTCTTTCATTGGCTTCGTATGAAGCCATTTGATGAATTCATGCTCCTTGATGTTCCATTTTTGATTGTTACCGAGCTCGAGCATGATTCGAAGGCTTTGGCAGAAATTATGCGAGATGGTTCGGAATTCCTTTCGAATGCTTTGATCAAACCCGAAGAAGCTTGTTTTTTCTGTTTTGATGGCTTGGAAAGGCTTGTATTGGCTTGAGAGATAATCTGAAGGCATCAAGGCCTGAATCGGTGATGACATTTCTGAAATCACACTTGAATTCGGATTTGGATACATATCATACTCCCCTTGTTAGAGAGGATTTGACCTCAAATCCGGAACTCCACATTTACACATCAAGTCCTTCTCAAGTTCCTCCTTGGGCCCATCATCAAACTCTATGGCATGTTCCTCCTTGGAATGATTCTTCTCCTCAATTTGGGCTTTTGTAGTTTCCACCTTGGAATTATTCTTCTCTTCACTCTCATTTTTGTCCTCACCCAAGACAGTTTCCTTGGTGACAATTTTCTCATTGGTTACCATCAAGACATGCTTAGGTAGAAATTGCTTCTTCAATATTTCCCAAGATTTGATTCTTTCCCTTCCTTCCATATCTCTTTGCTTCTTCAAGGTTTCCCACCATAGAGATAAGGAAGGATGATCCTCAAGCCTCAAGATAGCAACTTTGAATTTCTTTTCATCCGGCCACTCCAAGAGCTCACACATCAACTCAAAATCATTCAACCAATGCAAGAGCTCCTTAGACTCCAACCTCTCAACCTTAGGCTCGTCGATCTTTATTCCTTTTTTCCCACTCTCAATTTGACTGGCACACAAAGGTAGGTCCTTGGGTGGGGTTAGGGTCTTTGGTGATGGTTCAAGTGATAAAGGCACAAGGGTGATCTTCTTTTTGTGAGTTTGGAAAGAATAGGTATTTGACACCTCATTGTACACAACTTCCCTTTGAGATTGCCATGAACTTCCAAGTAACAAATGACATCCATCCATTGGGAATACTTCACAAACGACTTCATCAACATATCTTCCTATAGAGAAGGATATGACAACTCGTTTACGTGCTAGCTTGGTCTTCCCATGTACTCCCCAAAAATGATCAATTGTTTGAAGTCCCAATTTTTCCACAAGGGTTGTGGAAGCTTTATTGGCAACAAATTTTCCATCAATAATAACCTCACACACTTTTCCTTGAATTGTGCACCTTGTATGGAATGGTTTTATACTTGCCATGGAGATATTTGGATAAGGGGAAAAGAAAACACACTAATAGGATGACATTAAAATCTGTGAACAATATTTTCGAATAGTGAACAGTAAATCCGAAAATAGAATAGTGTTTTCAATTAGGGTTTGGGCTTGGAATAATTGTTTGGGCTAAGGTATGGAGTTGGGTTAGGGTTTTGATGTTTATTTGGTCTTTGAGATGGAGATTGGGCTTTGTCTTGTGTTTGGGCTTAGGATTGGATAATAAGGGTAATATTGAAATATTAAAAAAGGTTAATTAAGTAAATTGGGATGAGGGTAAAATGGTAAATGACATAGGTAAGATAGTTAAGGGCTAATTATGATGATTAGGGTTAGGAAAATGATAAAAGTGTTTAGGGAAATAATTAGTAGAAAGTGGTGAGGTGGCAATGAATTGGTAAGAACTAATGATGGTGTTAGGAAAAAGGTCTTGTACTTGTTGCAAGAAAAGTGTGGGCTGTTGTAGTGCAATAAATTATGGCTAACTTTACAAGCAAGCATGCAAGGTAGGTTGACCAAAATTTATTCACAAGTTTTGCAATCCACCGGGTGAGCAAAGAAAAATTTGATTTTGGTGAAGGCTAGTGGAGTGTAGGATTAAACAAGAAGGGACAACCAATTGATGACTACTCCTTTCTCCTTCTTTCATGCAAATTTTCCTCTCTCCTAACTCACTCAAACCCAGCCAATTCAGTATAAAAAATTTCCAGCAACAAATTTCTTTCCCCTACGGTTATCTTCTTCCTCCTAACATCAATATCCAGCCCTAAATTGCAAAATTCCAGCAGCCAACTCCTTCCACTTCTTACTTAATTTTATCATCCATTCAACACTACAAACATCAACCTTTCATACCACAAATGCATGCAATATTTTCCAACCTATATCTAGCAATTAATTTCAGCCAAGACAAAGAAAATTCATGGAGAAAATTTCCACAAGTTCCAGCAAGAAAATTTTCAGATTTCAAACATCAATCTCTCACCACAATGCTATACAAACTCAACCAAAAGCTCTGATACCAAATTGATATGATATTTAGAAGGTGTTAATGCTCCCAAAATTGATTCTAAAATCTCCCAAATCACCCCTAAAATTCCAGCCCCAAATAAGTCTCAAATTCATGCAATTTTCCACCCAAATCCAACACTAATTCATCAACAACAAACATAAATGAATATGTAGCAAGAAAAACCAACCTCAAGCATAAAGGATTCCTCCACCAACTTGAGGGTGAACCAAGGATAAAGGAAATTCCACCACCAAGGTTCTTCCACCACCAAATTCCTTCTTGCAAATGGAAATTTGGATAAAGGAAAATAAACATTCACATGAGCCACAAAAGCATCATGGAATTGAAAGAAAAAGCACAAAGCTTCTCTAAATTTTCATTTCATCAAAAAGTCCTTTACAATAAGTTTGGATTGCCTTTTATAGGCATGATACAAACCATGGTTAAAGTCTAACTAACCCTAGTTAACTTAAACACCACTTAAATTAAATAAAAGAAAACATAAAAGAGACAAATTACATGTTTCCTAAATCTAATTACAATGCATAATTTAAATACAAATATATTTTAAATATCATAATTTGCATGTTTGTATCTTCATATAATTTTTCCTTGATTGAATTGACCTTGATTCGAATTTCTCGATTTAAGCATTCGATCCGAATTAATTATTCGAATTTGATCCGAAGAGTTGTTGGCATTCGAATCCGTGTTGGAGGTCATTCGAAACTCAAAATATCAAGAAAGTTGCTTTGGAGAAGTTCTGGAAGCGAAAACATGCAAAATAGCTTGAAAAATGCAAAAGGATCCAAAATTGGGCAGAATCCAGGTGCCGCGTCACCATGCCGCGGCATGCTGCGCACGCGGGTGCGCGCGCAGGCAGGTGTGCGTGCGGAAGCTGAGCATGTGGGTGTTGGGGCGCTGGGCGCGCGCGCAGGTGTGCGTGAGTGCACGCTTGCGTGCGCAGCAAGGCAGCGCGCACGCGCGCGCGCACGCAGGTCAGGAGCGCAGCGCTGCGACGCCAGGCAGGGGGAATTTTCGCACAGCCCGTTTTCACTCGTTTCTTATCCGAATTGAGTCCCGTTTCTTTCATTGGCTTCATATGAAGCCATTTGATGAATTCATGCTCCTTGATGTTCCATTTTTGATTGTTACCGAGCTCGAGCATGATTCGAAGGCTTTGGCAGAAATTATGCGAGATGGTTCGGAATTCCTTTCGAATGCTTTGATCAAACCCGAAGAAGCTTGTTTTTTCTGTTTTGATGGCTTGGAAAGGCTTGTATTGGCTTGAGAGATAATCTGAAGGCATCAAGGCCTGAATCGGTGATGACATTTCTGAAATCACACTTGAATTCGGATTTGGATACATATCATTTTCTCTCTTGAGTTCTTAGAACTTAGTGTTTTTGGGAACCAAGTTGCATCCTTTATCCAATTTCCATTGCAAGAAGGAAGTTGGTGGTGGAGATTCAAGTTGGTGATTCTTGTATCAAGTGGGTGGAGCCTTCTTTTAAGCTTGTGTGCAAGAAATCTTTATGCTTGGATCACCCTCAAGTTGGTGGAAGATTTCCTTTATGCTTGAAGTTTGTTTTCTTGCAAAAATTTTAGATTATTGGATGTTTTTAGTGCTTGAGCAATGCTGGATTTTTAAGGTGGAGTTGTAAGCCTTTTAGAATCTGATTTGGGAGCATTACAACCCTTGCAATTTAGATCAATGTCAATGAATCAGTTAGGTCAAATCTACATCAAAGAGATTATCAAATTCTATTGTATTCCTATGACTATTATATATCAAATTGAGATTTAAGGTTCATGTCTGTGTTCTAAAGGGGTTTTTATAGATCATTGGGTACTAGATTGAGTTTTAGTACAACATATCATCCTCAAATAAATGGTTAGATAGAGAAGAAAAATTAGATTTTGGAAGATATATTAAAAGTGTGTTGTATGGATTATAAGAGCAGTTGGGTTGAGTTATTGTCTTTGATGAAGTTTTATTATTATAATAATTTTTAGCCAACTATTTAGATGGCTTCTTCTAAGCTTATATATGGTAAAAGGTGTAGCTCCCCTCTTTATTGGGATGAAGTTGGTGATAAAAATTCATTAGATTAGGTATTAGGTCCCAAGACGATGCAGAGAATGATAAATCAAGTGCAATTTATTTGACAGCATATGAGGTAGATGTAAGATCAACAAAAACGTTAAGTAGTAAGAGGCATAAGGAAATTGAATTTTAGGTGGGCGATAAGCGTTTCTAAAAGTGGCTTCTTATAAGAAAATTGTCAAATTCAGTAGATCAGGTAAATTAGCTCCTCGATATATTGGGTCATATGAGATTTTGGAAAATGTTTGTAATATTACTTATAAACTAGCTTTGTTTGGTAGTATGGACTACATTCATAGTGTATTACATGTTCCTTGTTGAGAAAATATGTGAGTGATCTTTTGCATGTATTAGAGTTTTAGGATATTGAGTGGCAGATGATCAACGTTATAAAGAGCAGTTAGTATAGTTTGGGATCATTAGGTCAAGTTACTAAGAAATAAAGATATTCCGTTGGTTAATCAAAGATATTAGGAACATACTTGGAAGGTTGAGACTGAGTTTAAATAAAGATTTCTAGAGTTTTTTTTTTTTTTTTGGTAAGTAAGTATATTTATAAACACCAAACACAAAGGGCAAGCCCTAACAACCTAAGCGCGGTGCAAGAGAACGCCCGCAAAACAAGGAACAACTACAAGAAACCCTACCCTCTTGAGAGCCTACCTAGGCAAAACAAAGAGAGGGCTCAAGAGGGCCAAAACCAAACACAAAGAGAGCACCTACACCAAACCTTTATACAATCCAGAAAACAGTCACAAAAACCAAGAAACTACAACCTAAAACCTATGTAACCAATATGTACATCGAAGTTGTACAAATAGCAAGGAACATAAAATCTTCTCATGCGAAGTAACAAAGGAGCCTAAAGGAGGAAAGAGCTCCATCCACCATGCTTGAGCCGAGAGCAAACCACCAGCCCTTGAACACATCAATCCCATAAGGATAAGAATAACTTGCTTCAAACTCACCTAAAGACATAGTCGACGAGTCCCAAATGTGGCCCCACTTGAGAATCCGAGCCGCTTGCAAATTGGAGGGACAATTGCCTAAATTCAACCTACCGGGTAAGATAAAGATAATGCTCCAGGACTGATTTCCAACCAATAAAACAGCCACCAAAATCATACGTTCCAGCCTTGAAATGCACCACTTTGGAGTCTTAACATTGCCTTTTTTATTGCCCAAAATGCCTTTGAAAAGTGCCCAACGCATCACACACAAAAAGGCTGCCAAAACCCCAAAAAAATCAGCCTTGAATCTGAAAAATATGCAAATTTTACTGTTCACGGACTGCTTCTGTGAATAGTAAATACAGTTTTTGTCAAGGAAAAAGCAGCGTAAAAAGGCCTTTCGGAAGGTGAAAGTTTTGGCGAAAACATCCCCGCATGTGTAACTATACGTATGGCTCAAGAACCAACCTTCATTATCCCTAAAATCCTTGAAAACTCCAAATTGAATCTTGAGTTGGAAAGCATGCACCAACACAATAAAAGAATTGCTCCACCAAGTATAAATACCAGCCAAAGGAGTGCAAATTTTCCTTAACCTGTTCCCACAAGTGTAAACATTGGCAAGCTTTTTAGGACAACCTTCATTCCTTTGAATTTGCTTAAAGTGCCAAATTTGACCATTGGCTTGGGAAATCATACATACTCTTCCCAAGGCTGTCCTCTATAACTCAAGTTGCTCTGGTTAAGAATATTATCCCAAATAAATCGACTATAATCACATTGAAAGAAAAGGTGGTCAATATTCTCATCAGACACATCACACAACACACAAGTAATATTAGAACATAAACCATACCTTTGCAATTTTGAGGATGGAATTTTTGCATAATTTTGAGGATGGAATTTTTGCAAAACGAGGAGAAATGTAACAGCTTGATTTTTTATAATTGGTATCTTGGGTAAGAAAAGGGTATTTTTAAAATTTTTTTATGCATTTATTTTGATTAAAATTGATATGAGGAATAAATTAGTCATTTTTTCTTTATTTCAAACCATACACATGTCATTATGAGAGTGTGCACATTTTGGTTTGGCATGCTTATTCAAAATATCTTGCAATGTATTACTATGGATACTTAGATATATGCCCCTATACATGTCAAGTTGGTTGTCATCTATTTAAAGCAGTATTTATTTTAAATTTTCATTTGGCCAAAACTAAAAAGTGCTAGATCAATGTTAAAAGGAAAGGAAAAAATGCTGACTTTGCTACAGTGCTCTCTCTTCTCTCCCGTTTTCAAATATCCCTTGCTTCCAGCTACTATTCTTTCTTCCTTCTCTTGCGTTTGAGTTGTCTTCCGACAGACTGTTTTTCATCTCCGGTAATCTCTGACTGGCCAGCCTTTGGCTGGTCTGCTCCTTTGCGTCTCTCGGTTTTGTGCTTCTCCTCCTGGAATTCTTGTCCGTTCCAGTCCTGTCCTGTCCGTGGCTTTGCTTGTGGCTGGTGCTCTTCTTTGCTTTGTGTGGCTTTCAGGTTTGTCCCTCTTCTCCTCTCTTTTTTCTCCTCCTTATCCTGTGGTGTCCCATAGCTTGGTTGCTCTGGTTGGGAGTTTGTGGGTCTTCTTGGCTGGTGCGTTTTTTTGTTTTTGTATTTCTTTGGTTTGGTATGTGTGTTTCTTGAGTGTTTGAGTGTGTGTGTGTGCCTTTCTCTTGGTCTGGTGTGGTCTGTGGTGTCTAATTTATTTTGGCTTTATTTTCTCTGGTTAGTTGGTTGTGTGGTTGGTGTGTGTGGGCTGGTGTTTGTTTGCTTGGTGGTTTCCTTGCAGGAGTTTGGTGTTATGGCCAAAGTCGTCAATGCTTCTGATTCTTCGGATATCATGTTGCATGATGGTGTGCCTAATGTGCATAATCTTAATGAGAATGAGGTGACCCATCCAAAACCTTGGAGTAAATTATTTGGGGGGAATAAAAATGGGTGCTGACTTGGAGTTTATTCCCCCTCCGGGTTCTTCTAAAGGGGGGAAATGTATTGTGGAGATTCCGGAGGAGGTTGCGAATGAAAGGGCAAGAAGATGGAAGTCTTGTGCTGTAGGTTTTTTTTTTGGGTAGAAGACCTCCTTTTCAAGTTGTGAGAAGATTTGCTGAAAAGTTATGGGGTAATAAAGGGCTTATAGAGGTGACTTCGAATGGGCAGGGTATGGTCATCCTTAGGTTCAAAGAGGCTGATGATCTGAATGAAGTCCTTGACAATGACACTTTGCATATTGGGGGTCAACCTTTCTTTATCAGAAGATGGTCATGGAACCTTTCCATGGTCGCAGAGGAGATTAGGACAATTGCCGTTTGGGTTAAGATATTTGGTGTTCCTTTAGAGTTATGGAATCCGAAAGGCTTTAGCTACATCGCCAGTGGTATTGGACATCCTATTAGACTGGATTCTATTACAGAAGAAGGTTCGAGATTGGATTATGCTAGAATTTATATAGAGATGGAACTAAATAAAGAGTTTCCTAACACGGTGGAAATCAAGCTACCAAATGGAAAAGTCATTGAATTGAAAATTGATTATGCCTGGAGACCTATCAAATGCCAAATGTGTAGTTGATATGAATTTCACTTCACCAACACTTCTTCATGATCATGGGAAACATCCAAGAGTAGAGGAAATTCAAAGAAAGAATTCCATGGTCCAAAACAACCACACATGTGAGCCTACTAAGAGTAATTTCCACACATATTATAAAGGCAAGATGAATGAGATCAAATTCAAGCAATGTGACTTTATGAAGCTCATGCATTCTAACATTCATTCATGGCCCTCCAAGGACTCCAAAATCATAAAGTGGCTACACAACAAGTTCAAAGACAAAAGGAAAAGTCAAGCCAAGCCAACCAAGGGGTTATGATCAAACATGTATTTCTTTCCTTAGTTTTAAATGTAATTAGATCTAGGGAACTTATGTAATTTGTCTCTTTTGTGTTTTCTTTTATTTAATTTAAGTGGTGTTTAAGTTAACTAGGGTTAGTTAGACTTTAACCATGGTTTGTATCATGCCTATAAAAGGCAATCCAAAATTATTGTAAAGGACTTTTTGATGAATTAATGAAAATTTGAGAGCTTTAGCTTTCCTTTCTTGTGTTCTTAGAACTTGGTGTTCTTGGGAACCAAGTATCAATCCTTTATCCAATTTCCATTGCAAGAAGGAAGTTGGTGGTGGAGATTCAAGTTGGTGATTCTTGTATCAAGTGGGTGGAGCCTTCCTTTAAGCTTGTGTGCAAGAAATCTTTATGCTTGGATCACCCTCAAGTTGGTGGAGAATTTCCTTTATGCTTGAGGTTTGTTTTCTTGCTAATTTTAGTTCATGTTTGATGGTCTTGGAGATTGCTTGAAGTGATGATAGATTGGAGTTGCATGAATGTTAGTTTTGGGTGGGAAATTTGCTTGTTATTGCATGGATCAGGAGCTTGTTTATTGCTGGATTTTTGGACCATCATTTGAATGTTATTTGTTCACCATTGAGGAGAGATTAAGGGCAGCAATTCAGATCAGGTCTGGGCTGGGAGCAAATTGTGATAAAAGTAACATATTTCTCTCAGGGGTGGGTAAAGAGGAAAAAAGAGGCCTGATTAATATCCTTGGGTTCAACGAAGGGACTTTTCCCTTTAGGTACTTAGGTGTGCCGATGGTTTCCTCCAAAATTTCCGAAGCTGAATGCAAGCCTTTGATCAATAAAATTGTGAGTCGGATCTTCTCTTGGAAGAGTAGATACCTTTCTTATGCTGGTAGACTGGTGCTTGTTAAAGCTATTTTATTTAGCATTCAGGTGTTTTGGGCCATTCACTTCTTCTTTCCTAATAAGGTCCTTAAGGAGATTGATACCAAGCTGAGTAATTTTTTTTGGAGTGGGGGAGAGGCTAATCTGAACAAGGCAAAAGTTGCTTGGGAAGAGGTTTGTAAGCCATATGAAGAGGGGGGATTAGGGATTGAGGCAAGTAAGGATTGGAACAAAGCTGCTATGGCTCGTCACCTATGGACTATCATTTGTGGTGACGATTCTTCCATTTGGGCTGATTGGATAAAGAGAAACAGAGTAAAGAATAGGAGTATTTGGAATATTTAAGCCTCTTGCGATAGCCCTTGGTGGTGGAGGAAACTTCTCAAGTTAAGAGACGAGATGCGTAATAGGATAAGTCATATTGTGGGAACTGGGGAGGACACTTTTGTTTGGTGGGACAATTGGCACCCTTTGGGGCCTCTTGCCAAAAGGTTTGGGAACAGAATAATCTATGACTCGGGAATGGAGAAGAATGCTAAAGTCAAGGAGCTCATTGAGAATGGTGAGTGGAAGTGGCCGGTGGCTAACTCTCACGATATGATGGAGGTTAAGAACACTCCCTTAAGTAAACCTAGGATAGGAGCTGATAGAGTTGTTTGGAATCCTTGTGGGAATGGTAGCTTTTCCATCTCTTCGGCTTGGAATGAGTTTAGAAAGAAGAATAACTTGGTGGGTTGGGCTCACCTCATTTGGCACAAGAAGCACATCCCTAGGCATGCCATCATCCTCTGGCTTGCACTGAGGAAGAGGTTACCCACTCGTGATAAATTGCAAAGGTATGGTTTATGTTCTAATATTACTTGTGTGTTGTGTGATGTGTCTAATGAGAATATTGACCACCTTTTCTTTCAATGTGATTATAGTCGATTTATTTGGGATAATATTCTTAACCAGAGCAACTTGAGTTATAGAGGACAGCCTTGGGAAGAGTATGTTGAGGAGATCTCTCGAGAGTGGAAAGGGAAATCTCTTAGGGCCACTTTAGCAAAAATGAGTTTGGGTACAGTTGTTTATAGTATTTGGCGGGAAAGGAACAATAGAGTCTTTTCGAGAGGGGTCTTGCCTAAAGAGAGAGTTTTTATTAATGTAAAAAGAGTCATTAGGGACAAGGCGGCGGAGCTAGGTAACTTCCCTTATTCATTCCAGAATAGCTCCCTTGTGGATTCTTGGGCTCTTCCTTTGTGTACTCTTAATAACCATGATCCTTTTTAAGTGGTTGTTTTTTCTTCTCTCTTGCTTTCTGTGTCTTTTGAG
Source organism: Anacardium occidentale (assembly GCA_026122585.1). Lineage (NCBI taxonomy): Eukaryota > Viridiplantae > Streptophyta > Magnoliopsida > Sapindales > Anacardiaceae > Anacardium > Anacardium occidentale. The sequence goes on from JAJEJH010000082.1 coordinate 516,122, forward strand.
GGAGAGAGTTCACTATAGCCTTGTGAGAGATGAGTCTATTAGATTGAGAGAGGTTAGGTGTTATTCTAGAGGGGAAAAAAAGGGTTTTTGGAAAGTTCTAAGTTGGAGAGGAAATTTGTGGGGGTTTCTTTTGGTTTTGTTGATAACTCATGTGTGGGAAGGGCTTCTTTTTTTAACTTTGCTTATTTGTTTTGCAGGTTATTCACAAGAGACTAACCTTGTTTCTCTTGAGCTTTGGTTCTCCTTTAGGTATCTTGACATGTGGTTTAATTAGCTTAGAGAGGAATGCACATTGTTTCAGCCAAAAGAAAGCATTATGGATGATTTTGCGAGTAAAAGGAAGATTTTGCTTGAGGACTATCTTGTTTGGTGCCGCCTTCTCCCCTCCTACCTTTGCGATGTTTCACCAAGGGAGGAAACTCATTCTAACCATTTGAGGTGGCTTGTTGAAGGAATTATGTATAGTGGACAGGTTATTAGAAGGCAAGTTTGTATGATTTCCCAAGCCAATGGTCAAATTTGCCACTTTAAGCAAATTCTAAGGAATGAAGGTTGTCCTAAAAAGCTTGCCAATGTTTACACTTGTGGGAACTGGTTAAGGAAAATTTGCACTCCTTTGGCTGGTATTTATACTTGGTGGAGCAATTCTTTTATTGTGTTGGTGCATGCCTTCCAACTCAAGATTCAATTTGGAGTTTTCAAGGATTTTAGGGATAATGAAGGTTGGTTCTTGAGCCATACGTATAGTTACACGTGCGGGGATGCTTTCGCCAAAACTTTCACCTTCCGAAAGGCCTTTTTAAGCTGCTTTTTCTTTGACAGAAACTGTATTTACTGTTCACAGAAGCAGTTTGTGAACAGTAAAATCTGCATTTTTTCCATATTCAAGGCTGATTTTTTTTGGGGTTTTGGCAGCCTTTTTGTGTGTGATGCGTTGGGCACTTTTCAAAGGCATTTTGAGCAATAAAAAGGGCAATGTTAAGACTCCAAAGTGGTGCATTTCAAGGCTGGAACGTATGATATTGGTGGCTGTTTTATTGGTTGGAAATCAGTCTTGGAGCATTATCTATATCTTACCCGGTAGGTTGAATTTAGGCAATTGTCCCTCCAATTTGCAAGCGGCCTAGATTCTCAAGTGGGGCCGCATTTGGGACTCGTCGACTATGTCTTTAGGTGAGTTTGAAGCAAGTTATTCTTATCCTTATGGGATTGATGTGTTCAAGGGCTGGTGGTTTGCTCTCGGCTCAAGCATGGTGGATGGAGCTCTTTCCTCCTTTAGGCTCCTTTGTTACTTCGCATGAGAAGATTTTATGTTCCTTGCTATTTGTACAACTTCGATGTACATATTGGTTACATAGGTTTTAGGTTGTAGTTTCTTGGTTTTTGTGACTGTTTTCTGGATTGTATAAAGGTTTGGTGTAGGTGCTCTCTTTGTGTTTGGTTTTGGCCCTCTTGAGCCCTTTCTTTGTTTTGCCTAGGTAGGCTCTCAAGAGGGTAGGGGTTCTTGTAGCTGTTCCTTGTTTTGCGGGCGTTCTCTTGCACTGCGCTTAGGTTGTTAGGGCTTGCCCTTTGTGTTTGGTGTTTATAAATATACTTACTTACCAAAAAAAAAAAAAAAGTGCTAGATCTTTATAAAATGTGCAATAGAGAGTTGAGTAGGTCAGAGATCACCGTTGATTATTGTTGATCAGCAAAAAATGAGCTAGAGAGAGTAAAACATAAGTTAGCAAGTAAGTAGAGTTCTTCAATCATACCATATTTTTTTCCATGCTATATGGTTGTGATGATGAATAAATGTGTTGTGATAAACGATAATACGTGATTGCATGTAATTATGTTGAATTAAGCATGTGAAATCTTAGACATAAGATTAATTGATTTTAATTTCATGAAATGTTATTTTTTATATGTTTTGAGTATTATCAATGTTAGAAGCTACTGCTAAAGTATGTTTTCTCTTTGATCTATTTGATGACTGATCTGAAATGTTAAATTCACATAAAACAATACTTGTTGTCTTAGAATTGAGTGGAAATATATGTTATGTTATGACGAAAAATGGATAAATGATGATATGTGTTAGGAATGAATTACAAGCATGTTTTACTATAATTTGTTATTGATTTTAATGTATAGATGCTATGAGTTGATTATTTGTAATGAATGATTTGGATTGGTTATGGTTTGGCTATGATTGGTGCTTGTTTGGCTGAGATCCATCAAAGCACATCATCATGTAAGCCTATGCATGCCTATACATACATCATATGTGTTATCACGACCATACATTTGGATGTATGGGCACAGGGAAAGTATGAAGGTTATGAGCTGGTATGTCATAGTTGTGAGGCATGTCAATTCCATATGTATGTGGAATTTAGGTCACAATTGTACACTTTAATGTGCACGGTTGTGCATAGCAGTCTGAATAAGGAAATAAGGAAAAATATTTATGAAGAAAACTAAGGAAAAATTAGGAAAAATCAAGATTAATAAGATTTAAAGCATTTTCATGACATGACATGCCATGCCAAACAAAATGATTAATAAGTAAAAATTTAGAAATGATTTTTACATGTTTTTCAGACTTTCAGGCTAAATATGCATGTTCTAGAAAATAGACAATGATATTCTAGACATCTTTTTAAGGTTAGATATGAAGGGGGCATTTATGAGTTCACATGCCTGTTAGAAATTCAAAAACCAACCTTTGTTAGAAATTAGACATTGCCATTAGCTAAGCTCATTAGAAATTAAATGTTGGTTGTGCATTAGTTTAGGACTTATATGGTCGAAATGTCAAATCCCTATATTCTATTAATCTGACTAGCACATGATTTTTACGATATTTTGTGACAAGTTTATGATAAGTTTTTATGTTGAGATATTTAGATTGACTATACAAGTTTTATGATCAGATCTTCGAATCAATTATAGTAAGTTTTCAAGATTATGATTTTAAGTAAGCTTTATGAAAAGTAAGTCATAATTTTCCATATGATTTGATGCGTTAAAGATTAAACCTTAACTTCCTAGTAAGTGTACTAGATCAACTAGATCAAAGTAATATAGGAAGTATTCAGAGTTATCGTATCCATGAGACTACATAAGCAAGTACCAAGATGACACTACCTCTAACTTTATCTAAACTGTCGCGTGCGAATCAAAAATAAATCTAAAGTTAAACTAAATTGAAAGCAAGCAATTAAGAATGAAGCCTAAGTAAATTAACGGATCACAATATGCAAGATGACACTAAGACTTCAGGTTCACTAATTTACTTCACAGTAGGCTTTCTATGTGACTAAAGTTGTTGTATTATTCATGTCACAATGGAATCCCCTAAGTTGATTAGTATCCTTTCTCAAGCAATATTAATCCTATTTCGCATTCTAATAACCTAGATATCTCTATGTAGGCTAAATTAGATGGAAATGCATTAATGCACTATGAAGTCCACTAGCTTTAAGCAAAATACCTATTATGCCTATAACTATTGTATGTATTGATTCATATATCTCTATATTGAATTAACTCATGGTTTGTATTCTTACAGCTTTTATGCAACATCACTTTTTAGTGTCAATTACATAACACAAATCCTATTAATAATTGGCCAGATTCCTAATAGGCACTAAGTTCAGAATACAAATTCATAATGAATTCACACACTCTGTAATCACAATTGAAAAACACTACAATTCCATAAATTAGCTAGCCTTAGTCTCAACAAAAAAGATTTAGTTTATAATTAAAAATATAAGCACACTTTCAAATAATTCATAATTGAGATAGAGGATGAAACCAAATGAAATCTTGAAATTTTTTATTGCAATCTTTTGAAAATCGGCTTGCGATTATAATCCGTATTGCTTTTGATTGAATCTCCAATCAAAAATTGAAAATCTCTCAAAATTACATAAAAATTCTCTCTCAAGTTCTTTTAGGCGGCTCTCTTTCTCCCAAAAAGAGTTACATATAACTAGGATTAGGAAAGAGTTTCGTAAAACTGAAACTCTTATGCATGCCACTGGCACCGCAACATCGAGCTTTTGCCTCAACACATAAGTGCATCTACTGGGCAAGTCATGGCATATGTCTTCTTGTGCATGCTCATGCATTAGTGCTGTAGTGTCGAGCTTGATCTGCTCCTTTTGTGTTTGCTTTTTAGTTTTTTGTCTCAGTTGCAATTTTCAATCTTAGGCACACCCACTTAGCATCATTTTGATTTGAAATTATGCAAAGTCTTCCTGTAAAACACCATGTGATCCCGAATTTGTACAAATCAAAGGGTAAAATTGTAAAATCTCACCTAAATTTGTCCAAAACTACTCTTAAATGGTGCATATGCCCAATACTCATCATGATTTTAACATGAATTCATCATAGCATTCATGAAAAAGAGGAAAGAAATAAGGATAAGGTTTAATAAAAAATTAATATAGGTTATTAAGTTAAGACTTAAGAGTAAAGGAGATTTAAAGTATGAATTCGAAACTAAGGGCTATATATGTTAAGATTAAGAATTTTGCTCGTTGAGTGATTTATCAATTATTTTAATCCCTCCTCCTTATAGGTTAAGTTTAGATGTGCTTGGTGGGTAACTACTCGAGATACTACAGTTATTAGGGCTATACTATAAAATGATGTTATGTTTTAGTTTTAGTATTTTCAAAACAATTCATATGTTTTACGATTGTAAATACTTTCATATTCTACAATATACACTTTAACATAATTTGATAAAGAGGTATTATTCAGATATGATTTTATGTTATGACTTAAGTCAAACCTATTATTTCTGCATTAAGAGTATGAATGAATGTTAATTAAGATTTCCCTTTTTTTTTTTGTAATTTATATAATTTATAAATAGAAAGAACACAGGCGTAACCCAAACAACCTAACCACGATGACAAAGTGCTAGGAAAAAAAGACTAGCTAGCAAAAACTAGAGCATGTCTCTCTTGAGTGACTATCTTAGAAGAGGCCAAGATAGGGCCTAAGAAGGACTTAAACAAAAGCAAAAATCTAGCCTCAAGAACTATAAACAATACCCTATAAACAACACTAAGAAAGTCTCCTAACAAAAAAAAAAAATGAGGCCCAATCCACCTAGAGCAAAATAAAAACAAAAGAACTAGGCTACTCTTATACAATAAAGTCCCGACCTGCCCTCAGTGAGAGATAGCAAAAGTATAGCCCAAGCAATTAATGATTCATACCAACCCCACTAGTTGAATTAAAACATCATAGCTCGTAAAGCCTGCTTAACCACAAAGCCCGACTCTACACCTTAGCCTAGAATGGATCACCCAAATAAGCCTATTCATACCCTGGCAAGTGGATTACTTGATCCTTTTCTAAAATATGTCATGTCATGTAATGCTCGTCATGCATGATATCTTATTATCTCTTTTTTTTTTAAGCTTATATTTTATTTAATTAATTCAATTGTTATAATTTTGTTTTACATCTATCTTACTAAAGTTTCAATTTTTGTAATTTACTAAGCTTGTTAATAAGTTCTATGTAAGTTGTCTTGTGTTTTCTTATGTATTTGTTAGTTTTCTATTATGTGTGTTTCACAACTGTTTCTATTTCTATTTCTATTTTTTAAGCATACTCTACTGCTTATATACACCATTTTTAGGTTACTTGTAGGTTTCTCTTGCTTAGGTGAGTTTGGTCTAGTGATTCTGGAAAAATATGGTTTTCTTTTCTCTATTCTATTATTAATCTGTTATTTCTTTTCTTATTTTGCCTAATCTACTTAATCTATTCTTATTTTTGAAATTTTACTCTAATTCTAGGAAATCTACTAATTTTGACTAACGTACAGTCATATTCTTTAAAACGCATGGTTGTGTGCGTGACACACATAGTTGTGACCTTACGTGCATAAGCCTGCAATAAAACTCACCACACGGTCATGACCAACCCAAACATAACCATGTGAAATTAGGAAAAACACATGATCATAACCTTCAGACACATGGTCGTGTGTCCCAAAGGGCACTACTACTACACTATCCTCAATCATGCATTCATTACACAACCTTAGCCATGTAGAAAATGTAACCATATTGGTATGCATAATAGGTACGTGGGCATGCATCATGCTTTACTTATACAATTTCTCTTATAGAACTTGCAGAACTCTACCCGAACTCAACCAAATCTTCATTAATCTTCAAACAAACTTATTCTAACATACATACATGCAAACATATGCTTTTATCTCATACTTTTATCATCTCATATGCTCATTCCCAGGTAAACATGCTTTTGTAATCTTAAAACATATATATATATTTTTTATATATATACATACATATCTATATTGAGCATCCTTCTACCTCCAAAAATCACTTCTCTCTCATCATCATCTTAAAATTATACTTATTAAACTTAAAACATACATTTACCACTAACTAGACTCATCCAAGAAGATAAATGCTATGAAAACAGGAAAGAGATGAAGAAATACTTATTTGGAGCTGTTAAGGCCTCTATCTTTCTAACTCTAACTTGATTCCTAGCTAGATTTTCTAACTAATAGACTGATCTCTCTTTTTGATCTTTGTTTAGGGTTAATTAAAGGATAGGAAGAAGAGAAAATAATTGAAAACTAGTGAAAATCAAGATCTCTCTATTCTATATAGTTGTGCAACTCAAAAGAGACATATGATCATATGCCCCTAAGGCACATGGTCATGCTCCATAACTCAAAGGATATATGGTCATGTGTCTGAAGGATACACAGTTGTGCTTTATGTTAATCACAGATTTTCCAATTCTAGTGCTTATGGAAAAAACCTTCAAAAGAGATTTATGCACAAGCTATATAAAGCCTCAAAATGACTATTCTACCCCCTTAACTCTCCTGAATCTACTATGACTATAAATTCTTTCTCTTATAAAAGTCATTCTAACCTTAAGGTATTACAATTTACCTCATATGCTCTTACCCTTAATTTTATTCTTTTTAACCCACTCAGCCTAGATAGAATGACTATTGGTTTTGGTAAGGTTCCATAAGTGTTGTCAATTGCATGTATAATTCTATGGTTAATTTATAGAGTTTTAGGGGGCGATTTAACCATTTTACCCTTATTATATGCATATTTCAAGATCATGGGATTTTATGTTTGGTTTGTAGAAAATATTGATTTTGATGTGAATTCAATGGAAATCAAACTAAAAAGACACTTATGAGGGACTAGTGTTGGTTAAAGAGTGTTGGGATTCCATGGTGGTCGGAAACCCGATGTTCAGATTGGTTAGAAAATTAAAGATGGTTAAAAGAAAGTTGACAAAGTTAAACTGCAAAGAATTTTGGTGCATCTCTGAGAGGGTCAAACAAGCGAAGGACAAATTGGACTTTGTTCAAAATAGACTGCTTAGATCCCCCTTGGATGAGAGATTAATCATAGAGGAAAAGGATTTGTGCAGAGAGTATCGAAGGATAAGCTGGATGGAAGAGTCCTTGCTAAAACAAAAATCGAGGATTAATTGGTTGAGAGAAGGGGACCAGAACTCTAGCTATTTTTTCAAGTGCCTTAAAAGTCGGCAGAATAGAAATACCATCAGTGCTATTTTGGATGATAATGGCAACATGGTTTATGAGAAAAGTCTTATTAAAGACAAGCTTGTGGGACACTTCAAAGATATCCTATCCAATGTGAATGGGGATGTGAACATGGATCAAATGCCTTGGTGGTTTAATTACAAGATCCTGGATGTTGCGGCTCAAGATATGGTTATAGAAGTTTCTGAGGATGAGGTTAAGTCTACCATTTTTGCAATGAATGATAATAAGGCTCCTGGACCTGATGGTTTTTGTGCCAAGTTCTACAAAACGGCTTGGGAGATTGTTGGTCAAGATGTGGTTGACGCGATTAAATATTTCTTTGACAATGGTTCACTCCTTCGTGAGGTCAATTGTACCATTCTTGCCTTAGTGCCTAAATGTGATAATCCCACTTGTGCTAATGACTTCAGACCTATTGCTTGTTGTAACACGATTTACAAATGCATTTCTAAAATCTTAGCCAATAGATTGAAAGGGATTCTTCCGGAGTGTGTGAATAGAGCTCAGGCGGCCTTCATTAAAGGAAGAAGGATTGGGGATAACATCTTGTTGTGCAATGAGCTTCTCAATAAATATCATAAAGATGTCGCCAACAGGAAAAAGTGTGCTATTAAAATTGACTTGATGAAAGCGTATGACATAGTCAGATGGGATTTTGTTTTAGCTTGTCTTAGGAGACTTGGCTTTCACCCTCAGTTTATCCATTGGATTAAAGAATGTATCACCTCCCCCATGTTCTCTGTTTGCATTAGTGGTAAGTTGGAGGGTTTCTTTAAGAGTTCCAGAGGGTTAAGGCAAGGGGACCCTATTTCTCCTTACCTCTTTATGATTGCTATGGAAGCTTTCACCAAGATTGTTGAAAAGGAGATTATGAAAGGGAAATTTGAGTACCACTGGAGATGTAAAGAGAGTAATATTACGCATCTGTGCTTTGCAGATGACCTCATTATGTTTTGTAGAGCGGACAAGCACTCCATCAGAACTTTAAAGGAAGCTCTCGATATTTTTCTGTATTGGTCTGGCCTAGGAGCAAATAGTGATAAAAGTAACATATTTCTCTCAGGGGTGGGTAAAAAGGAAAAAAAAGGCCTGATTAATATCCTTGGGCTCAATAAAGGGACTTTTCCTTTTAGGTACTTGGGTGTGCCGATGGTTTCCTCCAAAATTTTCGAAGCTGAATGCAAACCTTTGATCAATAAAATGGTGAGTCGGATCTTTTCTTGGAAGAGTAGATACCTTTCTTATACAGGTAGACTGGTGCTTGTCAAAGTTATTTTATTTAGCATTCAGGTGTTTTAGGCCACTCACTTCTTCCTACCTAATAAGGTCCTTAAGGAGATTGATACCAAGCTGAGGAATTTTTTTTGGAGTGGGGGAGAGGCTAATTTGAACAAGGTGAAAGTTGCTTGGGAAGAGGTTTGTAAGCCGTATAAAGAGGGGGGATTAAGGCTTGAGGCAAGTAAGGAATGGAACAAAGCTGCTATGGCTCGCCTCCTATGGATTATCATTTGTGGTGACGATTCTTCCATTTGGGCTGATTGGATAAAGAGAAACAGAGTGAAGAATAGGAGTATCTGGAATATTGAAGCCTCTTACAATAGCACTTGGTGGTGGAGGAAACTTCTCAAGTTAAGAGACAAGATGTATAATAGGATAAGTCATATTGTTGGTACTGGGGAGAACACTTTTGTTTGGTGGGACAATTGGCACCCTTTGGGGCCTCTTGCCAAAAGGTTTGGGGGACATTATAATCTATGACTCGGGAATGGGGAAGAATGCTAAAGTCAAGGAGCTCATTGAGAATAGTGAGTGGAAGTAGCCGGTGGCTAACTCTCACAATATGATTGAGGTTAAGAACACTCCCTTAAGTAAGCCTATGATAGTAGCTGATAGAGTTGTTTGGAATCCTTATGGGAATGGTAGCTTTTCCATTTCTTCGGCTTGGAATGAGTTTAGAAAGAAGAATAACTTGGTGTGTTGGGCTCACCTCATTTGGCACAAGAAGCACATCCCTAAGCATGCCATCATCCTCTGGCTTGCACTGAGGAAGAGGTTACCCACTCGTGATAAATTGCAAAGGTATGGTTTATGTTCTAATATTACTTGTGTGTTGTGTGATGTGTCTGATGAGAATATTGACCACCTTTTCTTTCAATGTGATTACAGTCGATTTGTTTGGGATAATATTCTTAACCATTGCAACTTGAGTTATAAAGGACAACCTTGGGAAGAGCATGTTGAAGAGATTTCTCGAGAGTGGAAAGGGAAATCTCTTGGGGCCACTTTAGCAAAAATGAGTTTGGGTGCAGTTGTTTATAGTATTTGGCGGGAAATGAACAATAAAGTCTTTTCGAGAGGGGTCTTGCTTAAAGAGAGAGTCTTTATTAATGTAAAAAGAGTCATTAGGGACAAGGCAGCGGAGCTAAGTAATTTCCCTTATTCGTTACAGAATAGCTCCCTTGTGGATTCTTGGGCTCTTCCTTTGTGTACTCTTAATAACCATGATCCTTTTTAAGTGGTTGTTTTTTCTTCTCTCTTGCTTCCTTTGTCTTTTGAGGGAGAGAGTTCACTGTAGCCTTGTGAGAGATGAGACTATTAGATTGAGAGAGGTTAGGTGTTATTCTAGAGGGGAAAAAAAGGGTTTTTAGAATGTTCTAAGTTGGAGAGGGAACTTGTGGGGGTTTCTTTTGGTTTTGTTGATAACTCATGTGTGGGAAGGACTTCTTTCTCTAACTTTGCTTATTTGTTTTGCAGGTTATTCACAAGAGACTAACTTTGTTTCTCTTGAGCTTTGGTTCTCCTTTAGGTATCTTTACATGTGGTTTATTTATCTTGGAGAGGAATGCATATTGTTTCAGCCAAAAGAAAGCATTATGGATGATTTTGCGAGTAAAGGGAAGACTCTGCTAGAGGACTATCTAACCTTTTGAGGTGGCTTGTTGAAGGAATTATGAATAGTGGACAGGTTATTACAAGGCAAGTTTGTATGATTTCCTAGCCCAATGGTCAAATTTGGCACTTTAAGCAAATTCAAAGGAATGAAGGGTGTCCTAAAAAGCTTGCCAATGTTTACACTTGTGGGAACTGGTTAAGGAAAATTTGCACTCTTGTGGCTGGTATTTATACTTGGTGGAGCAATTCTTTTATTGTGTTGGTGCATGCCTTCCAACTCAAAATTCAATTTGGAGTTTTCAAGGATTTTAGGGATAATGAAGGTTGGTTCTTGAATCATATGTATAGTTACACGTGCAGCAATGTTTTCGCCAAAACTTTCACCTTCCGAAAGGCCTTTTTACGCTGCTTTTCCTTTGAAAGAAACTGTATTCACTGTTCACAGAAGCAGTCTGTGAACAGTAAAATCTGCAATTTTTCCAGATTCAAGGCTGATTTTTTTGGGGTTTTGGCGGCCTTTTTGTGTGTGATGCGGTGGGCACTTTTCAAAGGCATTTTGGGCAATAAAAATGGAAATGTTAAGACTCCAAAGTGGTGCATTTCAAGGCTGAAACGAATGATTTTGGTGGCTGTTTTATTGGTTGGAAATCAGACCTAGAGCATTATCTTTATCTTACCCGGTAAGTTGAATTTAGGCAATTGTCCCTCCAATTTGCAAGCGGCCCGGATTCTCAAGTGGGGCCGCATCTGGGACATGTTGAACATGGATTTCTAGCCATTCACAAGGGGCGTTGGACTATGTCTTTAGGTGAGTTTGAAGCAAGTTATGCTTATCCTTATGGGAATGATGTGTACAAGGGTTGGTGGTTTGCTCTCGGCTCAAGCATGGTGGATGGAGCTCTTTCCTCCTTTAGGCTCCTTGTGTTACTTCGCATGACAAGATTTTATGATCCTTGTTGTTTGTACAACTTCAATGTACATATTGGTTACATTGGCTTTAGGTTGTATTTTCTTGGTTTTTATGATTGTTTTCTGGATTGTATAAATATTTGGTGTTGGTGCTTTCTTTGTGGTTGGTTTTGGCCCTCTTGAGCCCTCTCTTTGTTTTGCCTAGATAGGCTCTCAAGAGGGTAGGGGTTTTTTGTAGTTGTTCCTTGTTTTGCGGGCGTTCTCTTGCACCGCGCTTAGGTTGTTAGGGCTTGCCCTTGTGTTTGGTGTTTATAAATATACTTACTTACCAAAAAAAAAAAAAAAAAAGAAAACCCATGATCTTAAAATATGCACATAATAAGGGTAAAATCATCAAATTGCCTCCTAAAACTCTATGAATTGACCACAAAATTATACATCCAATTGACACTTATTACAACCCCTAACTAGCTTTTTGTTAGTTCCTAGCAAAATAAGTGAGTTATTAAGAACCAAAAAATTAAAATAAAATTAAACTAATTCATTTCCTAACTATCTAAACCACTTCCGTAGGTTGTGATGGTTGCATTTAACTTATGTAGCAAACCTTTGACCTTAGGCAATCCTAGTGGACGAGTTATAGTCTTATAAGGGTTTCCAGTGATATTATCCACAAACATTATTTACCAAATCCAAATATATATATATATATATATATATATATAGCAGATATATATAATGTTACAATAATTAACTCGTACAAATATCTCATAAACTATAACAAATAATCAACACACAACTTACCAATCTCATTCTCCTCAAAAGTATTTCAAAATAGCACAACATTACTTTATCAACTCTCACATCCATCTCATTCACAAACCACCAACAAAACTTTAAAAACATAATCCATGTATCCATCCACATGTACAAATGACTCAAAACAAATTTTATAAACAAGTCCCCTCAAACAAACCATTTAATTGTCTTCCTTTGATATATATATTAGTGGCAATGCCTCAATCCTCAATGTCAAAACTTTTATTCTTGTTATATATCATGCTTAATGATATTTTTCTTTGTTGTTCTTTTATTTTACGTATAATTTTTCAAGGCTTTGTTTGTTTTCCTTAGGTTGTCAAATAGTCTTTTTATGTGAATACTTGATACTTATAATACTACCACCTAGTTACTCAACAAGTCACAAAGCAAAGATGCTTTGTATACTCTTATTTCTAGTTGCTTTCTATTCGAGGGTCACTCAAAATAGGCATGCCAACCCTTAACCTACTCAAAAACTAAGGCATTGGATTAGTTGAAAATTTATTTCATGCCTTTGATGTTTTCTTCATCTACATACTCATTCTATCTAAGGATCTAATCAATATACATTTTCAACCATAGTTCAAAAAACCATTAGGTCTATCTAGGGGTTTTAAATTTGTCACTTGCATACATGAACACAACACCTAAACAATTCCTCAAGTTTAGTCATCAACCATACAGTCCTCAAACCTAAAAGCTTTAATTTCATGATTTGCATTTCTTCACACTTCTAAATCAAACAAAGCTAGCTTATCATATACCAATCATTCATCATAGCTTATCATTCAATTTCGTAATTCAACAACAAAACAAAATTTCAAAAATTTCAAAAGTTGTCAATGATGTTGCCATGCATGCAATTCTAGTTCTAACTTTTCCTCACCCCCAACCTAGCATCGACATTGTCCTCAATGGAAAATAAGAAAAGTAAAAAATTAGAACTACTTCCCTTATTTTGTGCAAGGTGCCTTTGCTTGTTCATGCATTAAGATTTGAAATTAAAAAAAAAATTCTCCATAGCCATTGCTAATAACAAAACAACCTCAAACAAAATTTTAGATTACATCAGCTTAACAAACAAAAAAAAAATAAAAACTAGAAAAATGAAAAACAAAGAAACATTAAGGATAAAACTTGGGTTGTCTCCCAATACGCGCTTGTTTATAGTTTTTAGCTTGACTTGATATTAGTTTTTTCAGGTTGGATCATTCTATGGGATGGAGACTTTGCCTTTTCTCCATCCATTATCTTTATGATATTTCAGCCATTGCCCCTTGACTGTATATGAGCTTTTATCTTTGTGATTTACTTCTATAGCCCTTGAAGATAGGCTTTGGTGATAATGAATAGACTAGTCCCTTGAGCTCTTACCTTTTGAGGAAAAGGTTGACGTTAGCAGTTAGAAAAAATCCTTTTTTCCCATAATAGTCGTATAAAAAGCTTGAGATATTTGAAGACTACTTTTTAATAAAAAACTCAAACTTATTGAAAATCCTTACTTTCCCGCCATAGTGCATAATGCTCTCCTTTCTTTTTACACTTCGATCGCTTAATCTTCGTTGGACTAAATTCAAACCACCAACTAGTTCTTCATAAGTGTCTTTTTAGCTGGATTTCCATTGAATTCATATCAAAATTAACATTTCCTATAAAAGTAAACATGAAAACTTGAGATTCCGAAATATACACATCATAGGGGTAAAATGTCAAATTGCCCCCTAAAACTCTATAAATTGACACTTATCAAAAAGGTGGTATGTTATTAGTGTAAAGTTGGTCATAGTGCTTGAAAGTGGTTTTTTCTTTTGTACTGACGTGACTACGAAAAGTTCACATGGAGTCTTGTGTATACTTCCTCTTATGTTGTTGCTTGCCAAGACTATAGGTTGGTTATCATTAACATTTTTTTGTTACATGTGTTGTTACGTGCATTGTGCATGCAACAAAAACCTTGCTTCTAAGTGGTCGCCTTATTTAGGTTAAGTGGCAAGCATGTTGTTATTAATAGACATATTTATGGGTTGGCTTCTTATGAATTTTATTATGGGAAACATTATGGTTAATGGCAAGATTTTAATTTGGTAAGTGGTACTCATTTATGCAATGGAAGAGTAATAGGCTTATGGATCATGGAATTATGGCTAGTGGAATAAATGAGGAGAATGAAGTGTGTCCGAGATGGTTTCAAGAAAAGCGAGTCAATTAGAATTAATGTGATCAAAATTGTGGACATGTCTATTGGAAATGTTATTACAAATGCAATTGGGACCTTGTATATCTCCATCACTATAGCTAAGGAATGAGCTTCTTATATAGGGATAGACATAATACTGTACTGGGTTGGGATATGTAGAAAGGCTTATTCTTAGACCTAATAGGCTATATTAGGGTTAGATTTGAGTCAAACTAAATGTGAACATGTAAATGTTCATGTTTGGGTTCATTTGTTATGATTTAGTTTGTGTTTGGATTCATGTTCGTCAAACATTTTTATAATAAAATTTAGATTCGTGTTCAAGTTTGAGAGTTAGATTTGTGTTTAGTTTGCATGCACATTCGGTTTGTTTATTTCATATTTATATTTTATTAAAAATTATAATTAATAAAATATAATTAAAAATTTTTAATTCGTGTTCATGTTTGGTTCAAATAATTTTTGTTTTGGTTTATATTTTTAAATTTTTAGAATCATAGTTCGGGTTTATGTTCATGTTCGATTCAAATAGTTTGGGCTTGTTCAAACCAAACTAAAAACAAATTCAAACATATTCGACTCAAGTCTAGCCTTAGGCTATATAAGTGGGTTTACTATAATGAAACTTTTATTTAAGGGAGATGGGCTAGAGTTTTGTGGAGGGAAGGAAATTGAGCTCATGAGAATTATAAGGGCTATAATGATAATAAGTTAAGGCAAGTTAGATATCCTTTACAGGTTGGGCTATATTTTATGGAGATTCTCTAAACTAGGCCTTAATAAGCATATGCAGTGATGCGGGCCTTTTTTATGGACTTTATGATCTAGGCAAGCTAAAATGGGTAAGCTAGACTGGGACTAAGACACTAACATGTTCGGAAAAAGAGACAAGCTAGAAGAAACAAAGCATGTCCTTGAGTGTCTATCTCAAAAAGATCAAGATAGAGCTTAAAAAGGACCTAAGCAAAGTCACAAGACTGATCTGAATTGAAACCCTTAATCTCTCTCTTCAATGGTAAACAAATAGCATTCAAATGATAGTAAAAAATCCAGCAATAAACAAGCTCCTGAACCATGCAATATCAAGCAAATTTCCCACCCAAAACTAAGATTCATGCAACTCCAATCTATCATCACTTCAAGCAATCTTCAAGACCATCAAACATGAACTAAAATTAGCAAGAAAACAAACCTCAAGCATAAAGGAAATTCTCCACCAACTTGAGGGTGATCCAAGCTTGAAGATTTCTTGCACACAAGCTTAAAGGAAGGCTCCACCCACTTAATACAAGAATCACCAACTTGAATCTCCACCACCAACTTCCTTCTTGCAATGGAAATTGGATAAAGGATTGATACTTGGTTCCTAAGAACACAAGGAAGGAAAGCTAAAGCTCTCAAATTTTCATTAATTCATCAAAAAAGTTTCTTACAATAAGTTTGGATTACCTTTTATAGGCATGATACAAACCATGGTTAAAATCTAACTAACACTAGTTAACTTAAATACAACTTAAATTAAATAAAAGAAACCACAAAAGAGACAAATTACATAAGTTCCCTAAATCTATTTACATTTAAAACTAAAGAAAGAAATACATGTTTGAGCATAAGCCCTTGGTTGGCTTGGCTTGACTTCTTCTTTTGTCTTTGAACTTCTTGTGTAGCCACTTTATGATTTTGGACTCCTTAGAGGGCCATGAATGAAGGTTAGAATGCATGAGCTTCATAAAGTCACATTGCTTGAATTTGATCTCATTTATCTTGTCTTTATAATGTGTGTGGAAATTACTCTTAGTAGGCTTACATATGTGGTTGTTTTGGACCATGGAATTCTTTCTCTGAATTTCCTTTACTCTTGGATGTTTCCCATGATCATGAAAAAGTGTTGGTGAATTGAAATTCATATCAAAGACTCACCTAAAAAACCTATGTACAAGCATGCCAACACTTCACCAAAAAATAAGACCCAAAACCCATATTGAACAAAATAAAAATTATGTAAATTATAGCCTAACCCTATATAATTATATCCCAACCCACCCTAGGTAAGCTTTGGTAAGAGCAGTTTGGGTGTATATTAAAAATTGTACCAACCTAGCTTGTTGCATTAATTCCATAGCCCAAAGTTTTTGCTTTGAGTTAGAGGTGAGATTCATCACCTTGTATCAATAGTCCAAACTATGCTAAAAGAGAAAAGAATATTGTATGTTGTTGAGTAAGATCCACTAGTTGAACTCAAGCATGGAGCCATAATGAAAATAGAAAAGGAAAGGAGTAAGGTTAAGACCAAACTTAAGTTTGACTCGTAACTAATGCCTCAAGATACATTTAACCCTACTAATATAGCATGAGTAGTAGAGGAAAGGTAGTTTTTTTCGACGAGGTGAACCTATATGCAAGACCTCACTTGCTGACAAGAAGAGGAAGACTAAGTCTTTGACTTTAGGTATGATTGAGAATTGTACCTTTATACCTTGACGTCTCAAGTCCTTGACATGTGATATAGTTCTTACACTTGTTTTGATATGTAAAAACCGATGCAAAGTACATGTTCACTAGAGGAGAGGTGGACCAACATGTTAGATATTAGTTGCATGTTATTCATTGGAGCCTTTTGGCAAAGTGAGAGAAACAAAATAGTTGTAACTTTAATTTATTTCATAAATAAACTTATGAATGTTTTAAACAATATTTATTTCGAAGATTCCCAATCAACATACGAACTTAGTTTGTGGATTTGAACTCAACCTTGGCACATAAGTCATGGCTAGTAATTAGATTTATTCAACTTGGCTGAGTAATGGATGCTAGATAAGTCTTTTAGACAAAATGACTATAATGACCTCTTAGTAGAGATAATGGGAGTCTTATTCAATTTTTAACCATCTTCTTACTAGTGAATGTTGGGTAACAATTTGAGCCAAAGTTAACCATTCTATTTTCATTTGACTCATTTATAATTTCAACAAATGGTGTTTGTGAATCTTCTTACGCACAAAGATAGATCCCTTGAAGAAATTGATAGAATCTAAGAATGAAATATAGAATTAGTAAAGGTAAAAGTGGCTAATAAGACAAATATTTAATTGTCAAGTCCAAATGAATACTTGAGCTAAGTAGGACTTGATATACCCCATTGTGTGCTAAGGATATACCCTAGAGAATACAACCTACACAAGAGTTTCATTCCATTCAAAGTCAAGGTATAACACACTATGCATGTTGCAAGAATCAGGTTGAAACCTAATGACTTAGTTGCCTATGGGTAACACTATACTTAAGCAATTAACTTGAATTAGTTGAACCATATATCAAAAGGTATTTTGTAGGGTATCCTAGAGCAATCTTAAGGATACTACTTTTTTACAACCAAATTTAAAACTACATTAAAGTGTAACACCTAAAGGTACGTATAAGGCTATTTAGGTCATTCCTTAGCCTTAAAAACATTTTTGGAGCTTAAAAAATTGGCTTAAAAAGGATAAAAGATTCATTTAGAAGCTTATTAAGAGTGGTACATGTGGATGACCATGATTAGGCCATGTGTGTAGTCTAAAGATGAGAAAATCCATTTCTAGCATGGATACACACCCATGCATGATTAGTTGACCAAGCCCAATATGAAGGCCATTGTATCTAGATTTTTCATAAGTGCTTTCAATTAGAAATCTTTCCCAAACTTTAGACAGAATTCTTGAGAGTCAAGAGAGGTTTTTTGTCGTTGAATAGAGTTTAATCATTAGAGTTTGACGAAGAGAAAAGATTTTATTGGTCTTTTACAATTTATTATGTTAATTCATAAATTGAAACATGCATAATGGTTACGTTGGGCTTAGAATGATACTTACATGTTCTTGATTAAAGATGATGAGTAAGAGTAGTTTAGGTCAAGATTCATTACTGTATGGTTCATCTTTATGAGTTTTTGAGGGTCAATTATGAGGATTGATGATATAAGATGAGAATAGATGATTTGTAATTGAAAAAAAGTTAGAGTTCTAACCAAGATAATTGATAAAAGGTAAGGAGGTTTTGTAAACCCTTCAGAGCTGACCTATTTCTAAGGAAAAAGGACAAGAGTTTTCCCAGAAATAACACAACCCAGAAGAAAATTTCTTTTTATCATGTTCATAAAAAAATCATAGTAAACACTTCTAATTATTCTATCACAATTTACTACTCCTACCAAATAACTAGATTTATATAACTCAACTACTAACTGAAATAAAACATAAACCGATGTCTACTATGATTTCATCAGTAGAAGATGTAAAAATGTTTTCTAGATGATATATTTAACTGATAAACCAAACATCATAAATTTATATACAATACATAAAAATATCTACAATATCTCAAAATCTCAAAATATATCCATCTAATGTTAATAGAGACACGTGCCATGCCATGCCTGTGCCATGACTCTCCCCGACCATTGCTCAATGAGTACCTGCAAAATAAATGAAATTTAGCAGGATGAGCACTAACGACTCAGTAAGTAAATCAAATTGGTTATGCATTTATCCCTATTAAATCTCGCTTAATTTTTATAAAATCTTTCCCTTTGATATAACACCATAAATACGTAAATATGATAAATGACATGCATGACATAATATATACTTAATACACTTTATAATATGTCTATATACCTTTAAAACACGTGTTTCTGAAATCTTTTTATACTTGCCAATTGGACTAAACTGAGGCATAGATTAGGAACTTTGGCCATATGATGTGAATTGCAGCCCTTAATCTCTCTTCAATGGTGAACAAATAGCATTCAAATGATGGTAAAAAATCCAGCAATAAACAAGCTCCTCAACCATGCAATATCAAGCAACTTTCCCATCCAAAACTAACATTCATGCAAGTCCAATCTATCATCACTTCAAGCAATCTTCAAGACCATCAAACATGAACTAAAATTAGCAAGAAAACAAACCTCAAGCATAAAGGAAATTCTCCACCAACTTGAGGGTGATCCAAGCATAAAGATTTCTTGCACACAAGCTTAAAGGAAGGCTCCACCCACTTGATACAAGAATCACCAACTTGAATCTCCACCACCAACTTCCTTCTTGCAATGGAAATTGGATAAAGGATTGATACTTGGTTCCCAAGAACACCAAGTTCTAAGAACACAAGGAAGGAAAGCTAAAGCTCTCAAATTTTCATTAATTCATCAAAAGTCCTTTACAATAAGTTTGGATTGCCTTTTATAGGCATGATACAAACCATGGTTAAAGTCTAACTAACCCTAGTTAACTTAAACAGCACCTAAATTAAATAAAGAAAACACAAAAGAGACAAATTACATAAGTTCCCTAAATCTAATTACATTTAAAACTAAAGAAAGAAATACATGTTTGATCATAAGCCCTTGGTTGGCTTGGCTTGACTTCTCCTATTGTCTTTGAACTTGTTGTGTAGCCACTTTATGATTTTGGACTCCTTGGAGGGCCATAAATGAATGTTAGAATGCATGAGCTTCATAAAGTCACATTGCTTGAATTTGATCTCATTCATCTTGCCTTTATAATATGTATGGAAATTACTCTTAGTAGGCTCACATGTGTGGTTGTTTTGGACCATGGAATTCTTTCTCTGAATTTCCTCTACTCTTGGATGTTTTCCATGATCATGAAGAAGTGTTGGTGAAGTGAAATTCATATCAATCTCCCCAGATTGATGAGGATTTGCCCTCAAATCTTGTTCAATCAATTCACCTACCAAGCTTCTATTACTTTCTTCTATTAATTCACTTTCGTGGTCATTTGCATGATTGAACTTGGAAGTATTTTCCTCATTGGCCACTTCATCACACTTATGTAAGATAGCTTTCCTAATTTCACCTTTCCTTTCAATCACCACTAATGCATCTTTGGCTTGATGTTCTTCCATGGACTCCTCAAGTTTGTTTGCACTAGGGAAAGACGTTTGGGATGATGATGATGGAGATGATAATTCCTCAAGTGATAAGGGTATAAGGGTAATCTTCTTTTTGAGGAACTTGAAGGAATAGGTGTTCATCTTTTCATTGTGTGTAACTTCTCTTTGACATTGCCATGGCCTCCCAAGTAACAAATGACATTCATCAATTGGAATTACATCACAAATCACTACATCCTCATAATTTTTGCCAATGGAAAAAGTTAGGATAACAAGTTTGTTCACTTGAATTGGGTTCCCATTACTTCCCCATCGTATCTCATAAGGACTTGCAAGATCATATGTTGGGATATTTAATTTTTCCACAAGGGTCTTAGAAGCCACATTAGTATGAATCCCTCTATCAATGATAACCTTACATACTTTTCCTTGGATTGTGCACCTAGTGTGGAAGGGGTTTGCACTTGCCATTGGTTCATGTGGGATGAATTGGGAAGTGTTTAAGTAAACGGGAAATGGATGTTTTGGTTCTGTGAACAGTAACCCGGCCAATGAATAGTGTTTTTAATTGCTAATATTAGTGAGGTAAGTGTTTGGGCTAAGGTATGGAGTTGGGTTAGGGTGTTGCTAATTATTTGGGCTTGACATTTTGGGTTGGGCTTTGGCAAACTTTAGTGAGGGTAATATGGAAATTTTGGCAAGGGACAACTTGGTAAATGAGGAATGCAAGTGGATAAATCAAAGTGGTAATAGTGTAGGCAAGTGGGTACTTGTGAACATACAAAGGTATGGCAAAGATGTAGGCATTTAATGTGATAGGTTTCAAAGCCAAGATTTAAGGAAAAAGTTAACAAGGAAATTGACTAACCTCCTCCCAAATTTGCAATAAGGTCCGGCTCACTTGCAAGGCAATTTGCAATTTATATAAATTTTAATTTGAGGGCACAAGTTGGCATTGAATGAAGGTAAGGTGTCAAGCTTAATTTTAGGAGCAAGTACTAACACCAATTGACCACTTTCTCTTTCCAAAATCAATCAAACTTTTAGCCAAAAATTGCAAATCCAGCAGCAAGTTATTCTTTCCATCTTCACATGAAAAGAACTTCCACAAGCTTCAAATTTCCAGCTAAGAACATTTCAAAAACCCAGCAGCCACTTCTTTTACTTCTTTCTCAACTTAAACATCCATTCAACACTTCAAACATATACCTTTAACACCACAATTGCATATAGAAATTTCCAGCCTAAATCTAGCAATTTTTCTTCACATAAAACATGTGAATTTAAGCCAATTTGAATGCAAAAATACAGCAGTCACAGAAGGATCAACATGCAGAATTTTCAGCCACTTTTATCTTTAATCCCAAGCAATTTTTCAACACCAAAAACACAACAACACAACCTAGAGCTCTGATACCAAATTGATGTGAATTGCAGCCCTTAATCTCTCTTCAATGGTGAACAAATAGCATTCAAATGATGGTAAAAAATCCAGCAATAAACAAGCTCCTCAACCATGCAATATCAAGCAAATTTCCCATCCAAAACTAACATTCATGCAAGTCCAATCTATCATCACTTCAAGCAATCTTCAAGACCATCAAACATGAACTAAAATTAGCAAGAAAACAAACCTCAAGCATAAAGGAAATTCTCCACCAACTTGAGGGTGATCCAAGCATAAAGATTTCTTGCACACAAGCTTAAAGGAAGGCTCCACCCACTTGATACAAGAATCACCAACTTGAATCTCCACCACCAACTTCCTTCTTGCAATGGAAATTGGATAAAGGATTGATACTTGGTTCCCAAGAACACCAAGTTCTAAGAACACATGGAAGGAAAGCTAAAGCTCTCAAATTTTCATTAATTCATCAAAAGTCCTTTACAATAAATTCGGATTGCCTTTTATAGGCATGATACAAACCATGGTTAAAGTCTAACTAACCCTAGTTAACTTAAACACCACTTAAATTAAATAAAAGAAAACACAAAAGAGACAAATTACATAAGTTCCCTAAATCTAATTACATTTAAAACTAAAGAAAGAAATACATGTTTGATCATAAGCCCTTGGTTGGCTTGGCTTGACTTCTCCTTTTGTCTTTGAACTTGTTGTGTAGCCACTTTATGATTTTGGACTCCTTGGAGGGCCATGAATGAATGTTAGAATGCATAAGCTTCATAAAGTCACATTGCTTGAATTTGATCTCATTCATCTTGCCTTTATAATATGTGTGGAAATTACTCTTAGTAGGCTTACATGTGTGGTTGTTTTGGACCATGGAATTCTTTCTCTGAATTTCTTCTACTCTTGGATGTTTCCCATGATCATGAAGAAGCGTTGGTGGAGTGAAATTCATATCAATCTCCCCAGATTGATGAGGATTTGCCCTCAAATCCTGTTCAATCAATTCACCTACCAAGCTTCTATTACTTTCTTCTATTAATTCACTTTCGTGGTCATTTGCATGATTGAACTTGGAAGTATTTTCCTCATTGGCCACTTCATCACACTCATGTAAGATAGCTTTCTTAATTTCACCTTTCCTTTCAATCACCACTATTGCATCTTTGGCTTGATGTTCTTCCATGGACTCTTCAAGTTTGTTTGCTCTAGGGAAAGACGTTTGGGATGATAATTCCTCAAGTGATAAGGGTATAAGGGTAATCTTCTTTTTGAGGAACTTGAAGGAATAGGTGTTCATTTTTTCATTGTGTGTAACTTCTCTTTGACATTGCCATGGCCTCCCAAGTAACAAATGACATTCATCAATTGGAATTACATCACAAATCACTACATCCTCATAATTTTTGCCAATGGAAAAAGTTAGGATAACAAGTTTGTTCACTTGAATTGGGTTCCCATTACTTCCCCATCGTATCTCATAAGGACTTGCAAGATCATATGTTGGGATATTTAATTTTTCCACAAGGGTCTTAGAAGCCACATTAGTATGAATCCCTTTATCAATGATAACCTTACATACTTTTCCTTGGATTGTGCACCTAGTGTGGAAGGGGTTTGCACTTGCCATTGGTTCATGTGGGATGAACTGGGAAGTGTTTAAGTAAATGGGAAATGGATGTTTTGGTTCTGTGAACAGTAACCCGGCCAATGAATAGTGTTTTTAATAGTTAATATTGATGAGGTAAGTGTTTGGGCTAAGGTATGGAGTTGGGTTAGGGTGTTGCTAATTATTTGGGCTTGACATTTTGGGTTAGGCTTTGGCAAACTTTAGTAAGGGTAATATGGAAATTTTGGCAAGGGACAACTTGGTAAATGAGGAATGCAAGTGGATAAATCAAAGTGGTAATAGTGTAGGCAAGTGGGTACTTGTGAACATACAAAGGTATGGCAAAGATGTAGGCATTTAATGTGATAGGTTTCAAAGCCAAGATTTAAGGAAAAAGTTAACAAGGAAATTGACTAACCTCCTCCCAAATTTGCAATAAGGTGCGGCTCACATGCAAGGCAATTTGCAATTTATGTAAATTTTAATTTAAGGGCACAAGTGGGCATTGAATGAAGGTAAGGTGTCAAGCTTAATTTTAGGAGCAAGTACACACCAATTGATCACTTTCTCTTTCCAAAATCAATCAAACTTTTAGCCAAAAAAAAATTGCATATCCAGCGGTAAGTTCTTCTCTCCTTCTTCACATGAAATATTTCTCACAATCTTCAAATTTCCAGCCAAGAATTATGCAAAAATCTAGCAGCCACTTCTTCTACTTCTTTCCCAATTTAATCATCCATTCAAAACTTAAAACATCACCTTTTCATACTACAAATGCAAGCATAATTTTCCAGCCTATATCTAGTAATTAATTTCAGCCAAGACAAGGGAATTCATGCAGAAATTTTCCACAATTCCAGCAGAAAAATTTACAGGTTTCAAATACCAATCACTCACTACAATGCACTACAAACACACCCTTAAACATATTCCAACCAGGTTTTGGCTCTGATACCAAATTGATGTGAAATTGGAGCCCTTAATCTCTCTTCAATGGTGAACAAATAGCATTCAAATGATGGTCAAAAATCCAGCAATAAACAAGCTCCTAAACCATGCAATATCAAGCAAATTTCCCACCCAAAACTAACATTCATGCAACTCCAATCTATCATCACTTCAAACAATCTTCAAGACCATCAAACATGAACTAAAATTAGCAAGAAAACAAACCTCAAGCATAAAGGAAATTCTCCACCAACTTGAGGGTGATCCAAGCATAAATATTTCTTGCACACAAGCTTAAAGGAAGGCTCCACCCACTTGATACAAGAATCACCAACTTGAATCTCCACCACCAACTTCCTTCTTGCAATGGAAATTGGATAAAGGATTGATACTTGGTTCCCAAGAACACCAAGTTCTAAGAACACATGGAAGGAAAGCTAAAGCTCTCAAATTTTCATTAATTTATCAAAAGTCCTTTACAATAAGTTTGGATTGCCTTTTATAGGCATGATACAAATCATGGTTAAAGTCTAACTAACCCTAGTTAACTTAAACACCACTTAAATTAAATAAAGAAAACACAAAAGAGACAAATTACATAAGTTCCCTAAATCTAATTACATTTAAAACTAAAGAAAGAAATACATGTTTGATCATAAGCCCTTGGTTGGCTTGGCTTGACTTCTCCTTTTGTCTTTGAACTTGTTGTGTAGCCACTTTATGATTTTGGACTCCTTGGAGGGCCATGAATGAATGTTAGAATGCATGAGCTTCATAAAGTCACATTTCTTGAATTTGATCTCATTCATCTTGCCTTTATAATATGTGTGGAAATTACTCTTAGTAGGCTTACATGTGTGGTTGTTTTGGACCATGGAATTCTTTCTTTGAATTTCCTCTACTCTTGGATGTTTCCCATGATCATGAAGAAGTGTTGGTGGAGTGAAATTCATATCAACTTTCACCTTATCCTTGTTATAAATAACCCAAATTCTACCATAAGGCTCTAGTTTTGTTTTCAGAAGGCCTATTGGGGTTTTTACATGTATACAGTTTTCAACCTATGCTTATACAAATGCATGCATATGTTTTTGTACATCACATACATGTACATATATTCCCTTATATATGTATACATACATACATACATACATACATACATACATATATATATATATATATATGGAGTTTTAAACCTATCACTTTATTGGTCATTGCTTTTAGCTTCCGCTAGCATGTTTTTTAGTCAAATTAAGTATTTCATTATTATAAAATAAATAATTAGCTTACTTATTTGCATAAATAAGTACAGAGCCTAGTAATAATGTTATATGCAGCAGCCGGTCCTACAAGAACTTACAAGGCAAGAGAATTGGAATGGTTAAAAGTCATTCTACAAGTATATTTTTAACCTTCAAACATAATCCCTACCTTGAATCTTCTCTAAAGTCTTAAATCTTGAATCTTTTATCTTAATATCTTTATTCTTAAATTTCAGCTTTTTTTATCTTAGTGTTCTTATTCCTTTTCTTGAGGTCTTTTAAGTCTTATCTTGAATCTTTTCTCTTATCATAGGTGCTATGACATGTATGTCATGTTACAACCATGCTAGAAAACATGACTTAGCTCAAAGGCTCTTTTTTTTAAAAACTTGCTGTCTCGAAACATTTTTGTTTGATTTGAAGATCTTATCTAAAAACTTATCTTGATCGATCTGAAGATCTCAATTGAAAACTTACTTTGTACTTTCTTAAAACATCATAAAAACATTCTTATGCTGACCAGACTGATAAAACATAAGGATTCGATATCTTGACCATGTAAGTTCAAAACCAATCCTACCTTATGCATGATTAGCAACAATTTCTAACAAGCTTAAGTTGAAGCCACTGTCCAATTTCTAATACTGGTTTCCCAATTTCAAATGGGCGTGCAAATTCACAAGTGACTTTTCTAGTCCACCCCTAAAAAGATGATTGAAACATCATTTTTTCTACTTTAATGACCATGTATATTTGATTTGAAGATCATAAAACAGGTAAATCATTTTCTTGATTTCTGAAAACATTTCTTGGCATGCCATGTCATGAAATGCACATCATGCATTACGTCTTAATACATTTTTCATAATTAAGTCTCAAAGCTTAATAACATTTCTTCAATTTCTTTAAATCCTCTTGTCCTAATTTTTTTTTCTATTTTTATAATCTTACTTATGTTCTTAAACACTTATTTTCTTAATTAATTCCTTATACTTTTCCTGTTCTTGTTTTCCTTAAATTTTGCTCAAAGTTTAATTGATTCTACAAATATATATGATCATGCACTTTAAGATTGCACGGTTGTAACCTATCTAACATTTCCTGGTCATACATGTATAACATGCATAACTATGATGCTATCATAAATGCACAACCGTGTTTCTCTCGCACGCATGGTCATGCTTCATGTTCTGTTTCACCCGATCTTAGCCAAACAACCACCAATCTATAGCAAAACACATTTAAATCACATTATTTGCTCAATATAGTAGTGATAACATTGTTAAGCATGTATTTCAATGCTTAACACAATATCAACATCCAATTACAACATCATGTTAGTTATCATATAAGCATTTCTTCCTTGAGAATACATCTAGCATTCAAGCATATGTTTACTTCAATTTCATATAATCCACTCGATTAATATCACCAACATAACATAAGTCTAGATAAGAAACGTACTTGAGCAACTTCCAGCTTAAACGCACATCATAAATTATAACAAAATTAGAATGAACCTAAAGCTAGGTTTTCATGCATAACATTCTAAAACATTGGATTTATGATTAATCATAATCATTTGATCACAATTCAACTTTTAATTACATTATTTTCATGTTATAGATCAGATCACAACATCCTTACACAAATCATCATCATCATCATCACTAAACTGACATACAATTGAAGGTAAAATATACTTACCTATTAAGCTAGCTACTAGTCTCTCTCTCTTTCTATAAATTCTCTAATCTCTTATCACATCTTGGCTTTCTCAAGCTCTCCTGCTGCTTTCTAATATCTCACCTCTAAAATGCTTAAACCAATTAAAATAAAACTTTTCTAAAATTTGAAATAAAGACAGTTTTACATAGTTATACTAAAAAGTGATTATGCATGTTTATGCATGCTAAGATGCACAGTCATGCATGTTGAGATGCATTGTCATGCATGATGTAAATTTAAATTTTTTATGTCTTGTTATATTGTCGATGTGGTAGCTCTTCTAGTTGATATGTGTATGGCCCTACTAGCTTAAAAAACTATCTATATCTCATCTAAATACCTAAAATGCCCTCAAAACCTCTCAAATTTACCAATTTTAAATTTTGGGCCATTACATAGTGTTTAGATAATGCACGAATCAATACTTATTATGTAAGATCCACTTGTTTCAAGGGATCATGATAATTTTCAACCAACTATACTCATACCTATGCATGAAGCATGTATTCATGTACATCAATAAATTATTAAAAATTTAAATTAGTTTGACTCATTTAGATGTATGTCCATGACCTAAAAACTATCATGATCATGTATTAAGGCAAATCTAAACTTTGACTCATCAGCCTAATCTAAGTGAATCTAATAAGTTACATATAATAGTACTCGTATGCCTAATCATTAGAATAATAATCCTATACCTATAGTTTCAACTTTTTAGTGTATGACCCTCAAGCTCAATATTATCTCAATAGTATTCAAATTTGAAATGAATCTAGATACATATTATAAGCAATCTCTAGCAAAGTATTATAACTACCTAAATAGTAAAGTGCATGAAAACACTTACAAGCTTGATTAACTCAATGATTACCATATAATATAATTATTTCATCATTATATTTCACAAGACTAAGATATATATATGTATCTACCTCAATTACCCTTTGTCTATGTAAATGCTCAAACCTAAACATTAGATACAGCTTCAACTGATCTAGCTATGGTCATAGTCTTAATAAGTTTTGGACAACTCTACTGAGACATTACTCTTGTGCTCGAGAGTGAGGAATCTATGTTAACCTACCATAGCTTTTATACTAATCATGATGTCGCTTACCTTTATAATACCTTATTTACAATGGTACATTTAATGACATCAAATGACATCACTCTTAGCATAAGACAGTCTTGTGACATCAAGTAAAATGATTATATATACACATTAAGTTAAGAGAATGTTTTTATGGACATAGAAAACACCATTTATATGGAGTTCTTTTCAGTAGGTTTATCCAATAAACATGACCAATAAATCATACACCTATTTATAGGACTAGGTTGCAAGCAACATACCTTAGTACATGTAAATCATCATCACCATTTGATAGGATCACTCACACTATGATAATCTCCTCATTATCACTTAGGTCCTTGATTCATAATGATATTAGAATTACAAATGGTTTTATATAGCCACTAATGAGTGTGTAAGAAAAGCATGATTAGTCATCTAATTCCATCATCTTAGTTCTACCATACTAAAGACACGTTATATTTGTTTGTATTAATAATAATAATATAACTGAATACCTCAATCTTTTTAACAATCAAAAATTTATTTACAGATTATATGAATTTTACAAGAAAATACATATAAATACAATTATAGATACATGGCTATAGAGCTCCTTAATAATTAATAAAAAGATCATCAGAAGCAAGGATGTAGTATTTATTGAAGAGATTGGTTGTGAAGGGGTTTTAGTCAGAAGAAGGGAATTGATTTTGAAGAGATTTTTTCACTTGAAGTCAAGATGTCTTCAATCAAATTTTTTTTGGGTTTAGTTGCTAATATGAATTTGGAGATTAAACAACTTGAAGTGAAAACTGTTTTCCTCCATGAAAACTTAGAGGAGGAGATTTATATGAAACAACATAAGGGTTTCAATGTAAAAGGCATTGAGCATCTTATATGCAAATTGAAAAAGAACTTATAGGTCTTAAACAAGCTCAAAGGTAATGGTATCAGAAGTTTGATTCATTTATGATGGATTATGGGCATGTACAAATCATTTTTTTATAATTATGCTGTTATAAAGAAATTTGATGATGGTGATTTTATTATTCTTTTGATTTATATGAATGACATATTGATAGTTAGTCATGATATGAGCAAGATTAGTGAGTTAAAGTCATAACTTATTAAGTCCTTTATAATGAAGGATTTGGGATCAATGAAGTAAATTCGTGGTAAGAAGATATTTCGGGATAGAAAGAATGCAAAGTTGTGGTTGTCACAATAGAGCTATATTTAAAAGGTTCTTGATAGGTTCCACATGAGCCACTCCAAATCCATATACTCACCACTTGTAGTCACTTCAAGTTAAGTGTTTAACAGTACCTTTCAAGTAAGAATAAAAAAAAAGAGATGAAGAAAGCATCTTATACCTTCAAAGTTGGTAACTTAATGTATGTTATGACATGTACAAGGCCTAACATTGCTCATGTTGTTGGTGTTTTTAATTAATCTCTTTTAAATTCTAGAAAAGAACATTAGTCTGTAGTAAAATGGATTTTCAAATATTGCAAAGGTGTCTCGAATATTTGTTTATGTTTTGGTAATGGTAAACTTGTATTTGATGGATATGCAAATGCTAACATGACAGGTGATATAGATTCTAAAAAGCCTACTTCTAGGTGTTTGATGACTTTTGCAAGGGGAGTTTTGTCCTGGTAATCTAAATTGTAAAAATGTGTTGCCTATCTTCCACTAAGGTTAAATATGTTGCAATTTGAGAAGCCAACAAGGAACTTTTGTAAATGAAGAAATTCCTACCAGAGTTGGGTTTTGAATAAGAGAAATATGTTTTATTTTGTGATAGTTGGAGTGTTATGTATCTCAATAAAAGTTTGACATTTCACTCTAGGTCAAACACATTGATATAAGGTATCATTAGAGTCAAGATGTACTAGAGTTGAAATTGTTTTAGCTTGAAAAGGTACACATTGATGATAATAGTTCTAACATGATGACTAAAGCTTTAACCATCAAGAAACTTGTTGCTTGTAAAAAGATAGCAGGTATGACTAAAATTTCCAGCTTATGTGTCAGGAGGAGATTTGTAAGCTTGGTAGGTCCTACAGCAAGTGGGCCAACCATGTAGGTGTATTAAAAAATAATTGGCTCAAGTTAATATGTGTGCAACGAAATAGGGAGTTGAGTGGGAATGTTACTTTTTAATGAGACTTGCGTGAAAAGAAAAGGAATCTCTCCTTTTTGGTCATGAGTTCATTCATACAGTTTGGTTTTTGCCTCGATTAGGTGACTTATTTTTGCTCGATCGTGATGAAATTTTAATGTTTATAATGACAAGTTTTACAATATGATCAAAGTTGATCATTGTTTATCTTCTTCATTAATTAGTTTTAACATACTTGATTTGGTCCCTTTTATTTCAATTTAGGTTTATTTATTGAAATCCACTTTTATTAATAATGTTATTGATGTTAATAGTATTTGGATAATCTAAATAAAAACTTATTAAATTTATCAATGAAAGTTTTTATCTAGATTAGGTCCTCCAGATTTTTACCTTCATTTTGTAGTATTTATCACATTAAAAATTCTTTGTCTTTGTGCGTATGCTTAATTATTATTTTTGTGATTATTTATTATTTTATTATTATTACTCATTTGATTGCACGAAAAAGAAAAATTATTATTCCACTGTTATTTTTGTTTTCAATTTTATAATTATTTGAATTTTTTTCTCTGGGTTTTCTCTATTTCATGAAAATGGAAACTAAAATATAAATGAAAACGCGTTCAGCATTTCTCAAAGATAAGAAAAACAAAACATAAAAATAGAGAATTAAGTGCTTTAAAGAACTGAATCACATATTTCAGCAGAAAATTAAATCTTGTAGTTATAAGTGATAACACTGCAAGCAGAGAAAACAAAAGAAAGAAGGGAAATCAAATAACAGTCCAAATATTTAAGAACTTAAAACAAGCCTCATGTATGAGTCCTTGCTTGGAACTAAATCGTATCGAAACCAAACTCTTTATCAACCGAGTTTTTAACCTCTTTTCACTATGGAACAGCGTACACAAACGCAGCATCTTGCCCTCCTCTGCTCACATGTCTGGAACGCTTGACTTCACTGTTGGTTTTAAACAATCCTCCTACACTCAAAATCCCATAACTTTAAATAAAGGTAAGCGACAAATAACAAACTACTATATTTCAACAGTAATTCTTTTTCTTTTTCTTTTTTACTGTCCCATTTCTATTTCATCCTAAAAATTAATTGACATTGAAGATATCGTCAATGAAGTAAAAAATCATATCAATTGGTGTGATTGTCAACTAAAATTATACTAATGATGTTATTTTTTAATGAAATGACACTTAATTATGTGTTTTTTGCTATTTTTTATGACAAATAATTTTGAATTTTTTTTTTGACAAATTTAAATTGAATAAACTAAAAATAAGAAGTGAAATAATTTTTAATAAAATTTTGGGGTAAACATTACTTAGCATGAAGCCTTTCTTTGTCTTTTCAACTTTTTTATAAAAAATTAATAGATTTAACAAAATTTAAGAGGCAAGTGAGAAAATGATTTTTTCAAGTTTATAAACAGGAGCTTCATCATGCCTTGGTGGGTGGGTACTTGCTTTTCGGCCTTTCAAAAAAGGTTTATCTTAGGCCAAACGAGCTTTATTGCCCCACCCAAGCTTTCATTAATTAACAATTTTTACTCAAAAACTTTTAAAACCAAATATTCACCTTTAAACAAACTCAACCATAAATTTAACTGATCTAAACAGTATTTATATCTTTTTAAATAAAAAATTAAAAAATAATAAAATTAATTTTATTAAAATAATTAAGATATAAAATAATATTAATATAATATTAAAATTTAAAAAAAAATTAAAAAATAAAAATGCCGTTTGGTTCAATTGGCCGCCTTGATAACAGAAATGACCAAATCTAATTGTAAAAAATTTAGTCATCTCTATAAGTGAGAATGGTCAAAAATAGTTGATTTTAAGCATGTCAACTATTTTCAATCATTTTTTATGATAAAAGCGGCTAGATTCAATCTCTAATCTTACTAGGTAATCGTTTTTAACCACTTGATTAGATTAAAAATGATGTCATCAGTGATGACTTTTTTAATTTTTATTTTATTTTTTAATTTTATAATTTTTAAATATTATTATTATATTAATATTTTTCTATTAAAATTTATTTTAATATTAAAGTTATTTTTATTAAAGGGTATTTAAGTCATGTCATTAAAAATATTAATAAAATTGAAAAAAATTTAATTAGTTAGTGGGTATTTGATTTTTTAAAAATTTTTGGATAAACATTATCTTTTAGAGAAACCTTGGGTGGGAATAAATTGGTTTAGCCTTATCTTATTTACTGAGTCAAATGTTAGTCCCACCTAATATTTGATGAAATGAAATTTCTATCTTTTAAATTTGAAAAAATCAAATTTTTTTCACATACAAAAAAGAGATAATGGACCCAACAAATAGACAGTGTGATAAGTGAAAAGAGAAACTAACCAAGAAATGAGATATTAGCTGAGTTGGGGTCGTGCTCAAATATGTGAAAGTTTCGATCTCTTGGGTCGCTGTTCGTCTTCCTGTGCCTCCTCGCGAGTAACTGCAACTTCTGCAGGATTCTCTATATCTGGACAACGCAAGAAACGAAATCCACACATCTTCACCTCACAAACATGGATATCTACATAATTTCCGTTTGCATCCATAACATAAAACTGGATAGTCATCTCATTCTCATCCTTGTTACAGGTTCTTGCATCATACTGGAGGAAATCATAACCAAGGAAAACATGATCTTTGTTTACGTTGCGGGGGCCAGCTTCACATTCCCAACTCTTCAAGCTGCCATTATGAAGTATGGTTGTGCCATCTCTGCATTCATAAAATATTTCCAATCCGTTGCTCTTATTTTCGTAGTTACGAAACTCTACAAGAGCGCTCACAGCAAAACTGATGAAAGTCCTATTGGACAGACTTTGTGGGAGCTTGACAGTTACAGAAGTTCCCTCTTTTTTATCAGTAGATTCAAAACACTCTGGGATTTCAGTTCCAGGGAAACAGATACAAGCTCGTGTTTGACAATAAAGTTTCTGTGCCCATAAGTCATCAATTTATTGACATGAGACATTCTTTTTTGAAGAAGAAATTAATTAAACGAGTGAGAAAGACTATACCTCAAATTCCTCTAAAACATCTTTAATATTGCGTTGAAGTGCATTTTGATCCAGATTGAAGCAGTTGCTTAAGTTAACTCTCACGAATTCCCTTTTTGGGCAGAGAATTGACAAGGCTGATGATGCGTCCATTAACTGGCAGCTGTGAGAATCTATAGATTGTAAACTACTTGGAAGCTTGGGAAAGGATCGAAGGTTCTCACAGTTGCCTAATTCAAGATGCAATAACTTAGATAGGTCTCTGAAGCACAATGGAATCTTCTCAACCTCTCCTGAGTCGTCAGACATGAATCCATTAAGTTCGGAACAGCCTGAGAGAAGAAGATGTTCTAGAGATTCCAGTTCACAAATATTTCTCGGGAGACTCTCAAGGTTTATGCAGTGCCTCAGATTCAATAAAACAAGCTTCTGTAGGTGCTTAATAGTAGAGGAAATCTGATGCAAATTCCTACATCCTTCTAGAATCAATGTCTCCAGATTGGGGAAGCATGAGAAAT
Organism: Anacardium occidentale; assembly: GCA_026122585.1. Lineage (NCBI taxonomy): Eukaryota > Viridiplantae > Streptophyta > Magnoliopsida > Sapindales > Anacardiaceae > Anacardium > Anacardium occidentale. The sequence goes on from JAJEJH010000082.1 coordinate 550,148, forward strand.
CAGGGATGTTGACATGCTTGGAGTGACTTAGATTAAGATATTTTAGGTTATCAAAACACTGTAACAAACAAAAAAAGGAATGGATCACATTACTAATAACAATGACATTAGGACATATCTAATTATCTCAATAATTATAATTTCTTAAATGTGTAGATTATATTAAAGGATTAATATAGTTATATAATCTAGTAATTTATTAAACATATATTTTTAATGAAATAATATATTTTGACTCTAAACTATGCTAAATTATATAAAACTTCAGAGTCCAGTATTTAATAGTAAGATTTGACAGTTTAATTTAATCATATTAGACCATGATATATGGTGCTAGACATACTATAGTGTATTCTGACTATTTTTTTCCTGGTTATTTTTCACTTAGTGGAACCAAATCAAGCTATGTGATTTTATATTTGAATCTATCCTTTAAACAAAATCTTAACATTTTGGAATTAAAATTAGCAAGATTGATTACATGTGGGAATATCTCAATGTAAGTTATAACAAATATATACCTTCAAGTAAATATCAACATATACCTTAGCATTAGGCCACTGTGTTTCCACTTCGGTAAGAGACATGTCAAGTGCAACAAGGCAGTTGGTGTCAAATTTTGATTGCAATAAATCCAATGTACATCCATGCCAACAAACGTACCTTAGTTCATCAAAATCAAACTCAAGGCCTTCGCAAGCAAGCACCTTATTCTCAGTATTCTCTTCACAGTGTGGGTTACATAGTTTGAACAATCTCAAGTTACGCATTTTTCCAAAACCTTTTATTTTTAAAGGTATTCTGTCTAATTCAGCCATGTTCAAACATATGCCTTCAACTGCTTTAGTTCCCTAATAAACAAGAAAAAAGAATACGTTAACATCCAACATTTTATACATACATATACATACATACATACATACATACATACATACATAATTATATCTAGTTAAGATTATTATGATATAATTTTATATGGACCATACATATTTACCAATGGATCTGTAAACGCAAAATATTATTTATCCAATAAATAGATCTAGTGATATTTAAGCATGATCTTAATATAATTATGTTACGATGGTACTGACTAGAGAATTTTTCTATGCATATTCATAAAACTGTAAAACTGAAAATAATATTTTCTAAGGTAATTTTCCACTACATCTTGAGGGAAACTAAATAGAAATAAAAAATGTCTTGGTAACTCTTACCGTATTGTTTCTCAGAACAAAGGAGATATCTTTATGATTCCACAAACGACTACGTTTCTCTCGGTATTTAGACTCTTGATGAACAATATCTCGAGCCATTGCTTGAAACAAATCATTCACTACTATCTTGTCATTAGATGTAGTACCTATAAGACACTTGGCAACAAGACAATCTAAGTCGTACTTGCTCCTGCGCCCATAATTGGCAATCAAGTAATTCAATACAAAATCTTTGCTATGCCCCTTGAAGAAACATGCAACATCAAGAAATATATTCTTCTGATCACTGTTTCCATCTAGTTCATTGTAACTTACTTGTAGCTCCTCTTGAATCCCTTTAGGGGGGTGTACTTGTAGTTTATCTATTGCACTTATCCAAGCATCTAAGTAGTCTTTCTGTTCGGATAGATGTTCACCACATTTTATCAAAGCTAACGGAACACCATTAGCATATTTTACTACCTTATCCGACAAAGAACGATAATTTGAAATGGGTTCCTTTCCTTTAAAGGCATGCCAACTGAAAAGTTCAAGAGCTTCAGAATCTGATAATCCCTCAACCTTGTATATATTATTGGTAGGCACATTACAATTTTTAAACACTCGTTCATCCCAATTTTTGAACACTCGTTCATCCCTTGTCGTTAAAATAATTCGACTTCCAAAACCCAAGTTATTTACCAAATTACCAATTAGAGATTTTATTTGGTCTATCGAAGTGACATCATCTAAACAAATAAGAACTTTTTTTTTATCTAGATTTCGAATTCCCAAGGTCAATTCTTCATTGGGATTTAATCTTAATTTTTTCCCAATGTCTTCTTTGAAGACATAATCCTGAAATTGATTTTTGATACCGTCAAATAGAGCCCCAGCTACAGTAGTTTTTCCTATACCACTCATTCCCCAAATCCCAACAATACGAAGTTTCTCTTCTGATCCATTCTGAAGTAAAGATTCAATTTTTGTGACTCTTGATTGAACTCCAATTTTCAAGTCCTTATTATCACTTGGATGCACATGATTCAGTTTCTTCAAAACATTATTGACAATGTTTTTTACAAGATCAGCTTCGTCCCTACCATATATGTGAAACCAAACAATAACAAAATATGAATTAATCAAAAAATTCAAAATATGATTTTTTTTTTTTGAATTCCAATAGCTGATTTAACTAATGAAGAGAAATACAATATGGTAGTTTACCTATTGAATATGTATGTTGTTATTTACAGGACATCCTTAATACATGAGAAATATTTTTTGGTAATTAAAAGTTTATAAAACAAGAAAAAGTCTATATATAAATATATCAAATTCACTGAGGAATCTAGATGTGTGTACTATAAGATTTAAATAAAATATATGTTGTTATTATATTAAAAAATTCCTAATCCTAAAAAATAAACGTAATTAAAATCCTATATATTGGGGAATAGGTTGGAGTTGGGAAATAATTTCACATGTGGGGATTATCCAACCTTTTACTACTTAAATTGTAACGTGGAAATGGAGAGGGAACCTGGACCAAAATTAAATAGGGTGGGAATGGGTGAGCCTTTCCTTACCTGCATTGGCCTCCCCCGTGGTCCATAAATGCTTTTAGGCTCCGACGCATATATCATTACCTAAGATTTTCGCTTTAATAACAAGTCACAATCGTAAAAATTTTAAAACTAAATATCCACTCTTTTACTATATAAAAAAAAAACTAAAATATATTTCTTTATAAAATTTAATAATATTAATATTAAAATAAATTTTAATATAAATAATATTAAAAAACAAATTCAAAATAAAAATAATATTAAATAATAAATTTTTGAAAATTTAATAAAAAATTTTAAAAATAAAAATAAATATTTAAAAAGTAACCATCAATGGGCGCGACCGATTGTCTTAACCTCACCAAGGATCGAAAATGGTCACCGGTTTTATCGAGGCCTGATCTAGCCGCCATGATAAGAAGACTTACTGCATCTAGTCAGCTAAAAATCGGTTCTGCCATCTCTACCATCAGAGAAGGCCAAAAATGACCAAAACCAAGCATTTCGACTTCTTCTGATGGTGAAAATTGCTAAATCTGATCGTCTTTACTAGATTTTTAATTGTTAGATCTAACCACATTCACTATTATAGTGGTCAGATCTAGCCGCCAATATAACCAAGTGACCATTTTTTACCACCTAGTTAGGTTAAAGAAGGCCACCACCTACGGCTGCGATGGCTGTTTTTTATTATTATTTTAATATTATTTTATTTTAAAATTTATATTTTAATAAAATTTATTTTTATTTTTAATTTTAATTCAAAAAGACAAAAATACCCGTCTAACTTTAGTTAAAAGGTGGGTATTTGACTTTTAAAATTTTCGCGAGTGATAACTTGTTATTAAGATAAACCTTGAGTGGCAATATGTTAGTCGGCCATGTTTATAAAAATCAAGTGTAACTAAAGAGTTCAAATTATGGGAAATTAATTTATGATCTACAGTCTAATCATTTTCTCTTGAAGTTTTTTTTTTTCAACATTATAACACTTCTTATAACATTGTCACGTTGATTCATTAAATTGACTAGTAAATATGAAGGTCAACTGACTTATTCCCACCCAAGGTTTCTTTTAAATGATAAATTTTTATCCAAAAACTTTTAAAAAATTAAATACCTGTCAACTGTTAAATTTAATTGTTAAATGAGTATTTTTGTCTTTTTAAATAAAATTTTAAAAAATATAATTAATTTAATAAAAATAATTAAAATATAAAATAATATTAATAAATTAAAAAATAATAAAAATTAAAAAAACAATCACTATCATCGACAATATCACCAAAGTTAAGCTCTGACTACCTAGTTCAATTAATGGTTAGATTTGATTTTTTTTACTATCAAAAATGATAAAAAATGGTTGGTTTCAAGTTTGTCAACGATTTCCAACCATCTCTATAATACTTTGTAGATTAGTATTATTATTTTATATATATATATATATATATATACACACTCTAATAATGTAATGATTTCATTAAATTAAAAAAAATACTAGATTAATCATATGTATAAATAATGACCAATATAGTTTGTAGATTAGTAATATCGAAATAGATAAATTTTGTTTTAACTATATTTTTCTCGTTAACAATTTATCTTAACGTCTTATATTTCAAGACTTTATCTAATTTAATGTGTTTTTTTGTTTTTCAGTTTACATTTAAGTTATGCCAATTTTGAGTTCTGTTTGTTTTCATTTGCAAAATTATAATTATTAAATAAAAATCATATTATAGATTGACTTACTTTGTTATAATAAACAAACTTATCATATCATAAATTGAAATTGGCAACAGATAATATTGTGTCCTAAATGGGTTCGCATGTGATAAACAGCTTTTGTCACATACGGGTTTGCGACTTGAGAACCTTCGGCTGGAACCCAAACATGTTAAGCTACTGACTAAGAATCCAACCCAAATCAATTAAAAAATGTCAGTTGCGTATTGCGACCAATTTTGCCACCTATTGTACTGGGGATCAGTTATGGGGCTGGAATGGACTGTTTTTTTAAATTGCAAGGACAATTAGGTGGGTTAGGATTGTTGGACTTAAGGAGGACGATTAGCTAATGTTTAAACCCTCAAAATTCAGTGCATTATTTTTCCTGTACGAACGTATCGTTATCATTGAGCATACAATTACGAAGTTTCTATTTTTTCGGAAATTTTAGAGATCCTTCCGGTAATTGTAATTTCTGTTTTTCATGTGTTGAGTTCAAAGTTCCAATACAAAGCCCAATCAATCGAATCATATGTTTTGTTCAATTGTAGGGTAAAATAATAATAATAATAAATAAATAAATAATTGAAATTATCTGCTTTGGTAAAACGTAAAAATTATGGAAACGGCAAAAATGTAACACTCACCTTGTGGTTTTTGTATCGTACCCAGATATATTTCCGGCTTCCGTCAAAGCATCTCGCCATTTCTGCTCCTTTTCTCCCCATGTTTGCTTTTTCTGCTCAATTTTTTCATATTTATTCTTAAGGTTTGCCAATGCCGTCTCACAAGTCCCACTTTGATTCTTTACATCTGTTGGATCTACGTGATAGAAAATCGGCAACACGATCTGCTTATTTATAGCTCTATTTTTGCATTCAATGATCTTCACAAGTTCATCAAGACACCATCCGGAAGATGCATAATCTTGGGAGAAGACGACGACTGAAAGCGTTGATTTGTCAATTGTTTCGAGGAGTGATGGCTTAATGTCATCTCCTCTCTCAAGGTCTCTATCCATGAAAGTATGAACCTCTGCCCTAAGTAGAGCTTTGTAAAGATGGCTGGTAAATCCGTACCGGGTTTCGCCTCGAAAACTGATGAAAACTTCATACTTTTCTGGAGGATCGGTCACTGAAGAAGATGAAGCCATCAAAATTGATATAGGGAAAGATACTGCCAAAAGATAATAATCCTTTTATATACTTTACAGACAACAGAATACTAAAAAATTAAGTACCTAACACCACCCGTTAGTTTCCCGTCAGTGTACAGCTAATACGACGCAGTTTCGGGTCAATGGCCCATTATTGTTTTCCAATTGTTTAATACAAGTATGGATACGTCCCTATTGTTTAAGAATATCATAACAAAGTTCCCTACTACTCTTTTTAGGGATATTAATTAAAATAGTCTTTTAATAAACGGTCTATGCATTTTTAGTCTAAAATTTAATTTTATACATTTTTAATCAATTATTAATAACTTACCCAAAATGCCATTAGTTATAAAAAGGGGGCAACCAACACACTTACCCTTATTTTTAGACAAACACTTATCATTTATTCTGTTCAAACGCAGCAATCGCATCACGGGCAAAATGACATGCCAGGTTAGTATTGTTTTCGGTTTCAATTGAGTTTGTGATGGACATAGTTTTGTTTATATGATGAATGTGATTCAATTAGGGTATTGGGTTTTTTTCCAAATTTCAGTGAACAAACGGGGGTTTTGTTTGTATAAACAAAATGAAAGAGATGTAGTGTATAGATTGCACATAATGTCATCAACGAATAGCAATTTTTTGGTGCGTTAAGGTTTACGGTTTATATTGGTTTATATAATTTGAGGTTGAAAATTGTTTGTGCTTGAGTTATTAATGATTCTGGCTAGTATTGTGCTTTTTAGGGGGGGGGGGGGATCGGAAATGGTGAAATCTATTAGAAATTGGCTTTCGGAAGCTTTGGTAAGGGGGAGAGGGAGGGGCAAATAGTCAACATTTATACTTCAAGGTAACCACTTACACTTGTCACTTACCCCAAATGTTCACCACCTGTGTTAAATGCTAGCCGCTCACACACTATTGACCATTACTTATTCGATTAAAGATAATGAAAATTCTAATGGAAAACATTGTTCCTATAATAGTTGGTGTTAATTTAAACGGAAAAGGCAATGGATTTACAATTGACTGGTGTTGACTTTGTCTTTGCAAACTAGTTTTTGATGAGTAAATTATTTTGTGTGTCATTAGTAATTTTTTTTTCAAAGAAATAAGTCGTTATAAAGGTGAATTGAGGTACAATAATGCCCCCAACTTTTGGATCACATTCACAATTTTTTTTTTTGGTAATTATCACATTCAGATTTGTAATAGTCTAAGGGTAGAATTTTCCCTTAGGCTTTGAAACCAAGGGTAAAAGAAAGATTTCTTGATAAAAAATAGATTTGAGAGGATTCAAGGATAGAAGAGTCATTTAAAAGACACTGGAGTATGTTTGTGTTGTTACATGCCCGTGCAGTGTGGTACACGAGCTTGTACCTTAGACATACACCCGTGTGTCCACACCATATGACAGTGTGGTTACCCTAAGATTTTCAGATTGATTATAGAAGCTAGCACGACCAAGGACACAGTTTTAGCACACGCCCATGTGTCAAGCATTGTATGCCCGTGTACCTTAAGCAAAACAGAGAAACAGTTCCAAAGCATTCTTAAAGCAAAGTTAAGCCACTTTAAGCTATTCTTAAGGACCAAAAACCTATATATAACAAGATATAATAGCATATCATGCATGATTATCAGAGCATTGAGCACAACATGTCATATCAGATATTTTCAGAAATAGATCTAATGATCCAATAGCATGATTTTAAAGTATAAATATATGATATTTCGAACATCAGTTAGGGGTGGATACGAGGGGCACCTGTGAGTTCGCACGCCCACTAGAAAGAGAAACCAGCTTTTACTAGAGAAGACATGGTCTTTGACTAAAGTCATTAGAGAGAGTGTTGGTCGTGCACGAGTAGTTTTATTATAGAATTGAGCTCATATGGTTAAGGTGTCGAATCTTTGTATTTATCAGTATGGCCAACATAGTAGATATTTTTAGATACAATACTTTATAATACAGTTTTTAGCTAATACTTTATATCATAAATAGTTTTTTAGAAAATTAGGCCCAATGACAAGTTTTATAACTATTAAGCATTTACATGACATCAGAGCATGCACATGTCATGTATAGCATTTTATGAAAAACAAAGCAGATGAAGACAAAGAAATTTATAGAAAATAGATGAATATTCAGAAATAAGAAATAAGAAGCATTTAAGCAAAGAATAATGTGATAAGGTATGAGAACAGTTTGATCTTGAAACTTGTTAATGTTAGAGATAGGAAATACTTGATGAGTGATTTTGTTACTCACCCTTCTCCTTTCCTTTCTCTTTTGCAGGTTAGTGATTCTATGACTGAACATGAGTGATGCAACTGTCAGATTTTAAGGACATGGCTTGGTAGTAGATACAATATTTTGGCTCACATATTTAGTACATGTTAGTTTGGTTTTATGCATGTTTGTATGTATGATACTAATATGAGATGGTTGTATGAATAACATGTTTAGAAAATGCATAGCCTAGGATTTTTGAAAAAGAAATTATTATTTTCTCATTTTATTCATAGTATTTCTTATTTCAACTTCCGCATTGAAAATTTAAAGTTTCAATAGTACATTTTATTGTAAAGATTCTCGTTACAAGCGTATTTTTTTTAGAATAACAAATATTATGTACAGTTGAGCATAGAGGCTTGTGGTAGAAGTCACTACAGTTGTTTGTATCAGAGCAATGTTTTGAGCCATTTAGTAAAATTGAAGCATATTTTCAGAAAATAAATTTTCCAATGCATAGTTTTCTAACAGATTTCATGAGCTATCCCTTGTGTTATGATGTTTTCAATAGAAAAGCCTAAGCCCTTTTACCCCTAGTTATAAAGGAAGAGAGTAGTGTTTGTGTTAGACCTACGAGTTCGAATGACAATAAGAGATCTCAGCATTCTAGGGTATCTTTTAGGCCTGAGAATGTAAGAGAAATTTTTAGAGAGATGTTAAGAAAGGGTTATCAACCAGTAGTCAAAGCAAAGACTTCTGAACCAGTGAGACAGGGAACCCATCAAGGGTTTGTCAGATATCAGTTTGGTTAGAAAAGATAAGGTATGTTAGAGACAATCAGAGAGACTTATCAAATGTCTGAGTTTAGTCATTAGAGAGATATGAGTTTTGGTATAAATACAGTTGGCACTAACGGTTCTAACAGATTACATCTGATTTATAGTTTACCTGGGGCTCATCAGCCATCTAAATTCAATGGTTTTAGAGATCTAGCCATGACAGAAGAATGAATAGAATTAGTAGAGAGTGTCATAGGTCTGTTGATCATGTTAGATAGAGAAAAAGTTTGATATACTTCTTTTATGTTGAGAGGTGACACAAGAGTATGATGGAACCTCGCGAGGAAATCAGTCGATAAGGAGAGGTTATCCTGGATTAAGTTTCAGAGGTTATTTGAGGAAGAGTACTATAGTACTGATATGGTACGTGCTAAAGCCCAAGAGTTTATTGAGTTGACTAAAAGGATCAGTTCAGTTAAAGATTATGCCACCTAGTTTAATGTCTTAGCGAGATTCGTTCTTGGAGTAGTAAGTTCAAAGCCAATAAGAGTATAAAAGTTCATCCATGGTTTGCACATTGATGTTGCTAAAGATGCCATGACTGGTTCTTCTCCCCCATAGAGATTTAGTGAGGCTTTAAGAAAAGCCTTGAAGTCTAAGGTTTACTTTCAGAGGATAGGTTTTTATAGAGAGGTAGAGATCAAGATAAGAAACTAATACAATCGAGAAAATCTTTCAAAGGAAAGAAATAGATAGCAAAATTACCTTTATGTAGGTCTTGTGATAGAAGTCACCTTGGAGAGTATCTTACGGGTCAAAGTGTACGCTTCAGATACAGACAGTCTGGTCATAGATTATCTGAGTGTCTAACCAAAGGAGTTAGAGTTGGGTCATCAGTTGGTGGAACTGGCCCCAACAAAGGTGTTAGAGGTCCCATTGGCAAAGGTAGTAGAGCTTAGAGAGGTGATGCTGGAGCGTTTAAAAAAGGTGTCAATACATCGAAAGGTAGAGGCAGAGCTAGGGTCTTTACAGTAAGACGAGATCAAACTAAGATGACTCTCTATGCAGTTACTGGTCAGTTAGTCTTCTTTGATACTCCTTTATATGTGTTGATTGATTGTGGTGTCACACATAGTTTCATATCAGAAGAGTGATAGAGAGATTACGGTTGAACCCTAAACAAACATAGAAATAAATAAATAAATTTTATAAAACAAATTTGTTAATTAATTTAATAAATAACATAAATATATGGATATATAAACTGAATGAATCCTGAAAACGATTGTCTAAAATTTGATCAAATGTAGAGCTGAGAATCAAAACTCCCAAAAGTTTTTCTCTCCCCGTAAAGTTTCTCTCCTTCACCCCTGCAATTTTTTTTTCCCCGCACCTTTTTATATGCATCAAAAAGCTGCAACCTCCCCTTTTTTTTTTTGAAAAAAAGAAGGAGAGGTGTGGGCAGAAAAAAATCTGCTGCAATAAATTTTTGCAGGGAGTTGGCGTGCGCGGAAAATTGGCCTGACAGGAAGCAGAGAATTGGTGGAAAATTGGCCTGCAAAGCAGAAAGTTGGCCGCAAAAAAAAGGAAACGGTTCGCGCGTGTAATACACGCTCGATCCCTGTTCAGTGCGTGCGTGCATACACGAGCACACTCTGCTCAGTTTCCTTTTTGCCTGCGCGTGTATACACGCTCTCAGCAAATGGGTACCAGGCCTGGACCTGCTTCCCCTGCATGCCCTCTTCTCTTTCTTTCTTCTCTTGGGCGGGCCGTGCTTCTCCTCTTCTTCTTAGGCTTGGGTTATACTTTTAGGGTTTTATAGACTTGGGTTTGGGTTTATTTTAAGGGTAAGGATTTTATGATTTTTTTTTTCTTTTCTTCTCTCTGTTTTTTTTTTTTAATTATCTTTAAGAACAAAAATAAAATAAAAACATTTTTTTATGAGTTTTTTTTATGAGATTATAGATTCTTGCTCATTCAACCTTAGCTCAACATCTCAAAAATTTCAAATCAATATTCAGATTTTTCATCATCGAGAATGACCTTGTTAAGTCCAAAATAGGGTGTCTACAAGTATCCTAATTAAATTAATTAAATATCCTAATTAGATTAACTAAATATCCTAATAAAATTAATTACATATCATAATTAAATTAATTAAATATCTTAATTAGATTAATTAAATATTTTAATTAAATTAAAAATGCCTAAAAAAAGAAATCGAAATTAAGTGAAACGTAGATGTTGTAGTTGTGTGTGGAAGCTTAGTCATCCTTAAAAGTTAAGCATCTATTTGCAGAGAGAAGCCAAGTCATTCTACCCATAGTAACAAATTGTCAACGGATACATGGGTTTACATGTTGGTTAACCTTTTTTTTGGCCCATAGCTCTAAATAAGCTCTAAAAAAGCTCAAATTTAGCCTTAAAGCCTTTTTCTAACGTAAGGTAGCCTAATGGGTGTTGTAGAGGCCCTAAATTCTAGGTTCGAGTACATTTACTGATTCCACTTGTCCGTTTTCAGCCCATATCTCATATGTTATCAATTTAGAATTCCATATAAAAGTCATACAGACTATCATTATCAGGAAAAACCTAGTTAGGTCAAAATAAGGTGTTTACAAGTGTGCTTTCTTAACCTTGAATAAGTTTCTCACACACGATCATATATCTTTATCATGATGTTATACATCACTTTAAACCATTCACATGTTAAAAATTCTATCTCTCACAGACATGTATCTTATAACAACGTTAAAAACACGTTCATACATCTATGCATATGCCATGTGCTTTTAAGGTAACTTAATGTGTTGATACGCATCGAAACTTGACTTAGCCAACACATGCCCCCACATTAACCTTACATGCTACCATATGCTTTAACACCTTAAAACCATCATACACCTATTCATATACTAAAATAGTCATTCCACATACCAAACACACTTCTAAATAACCTTTATATATTGATACTTGCTTTTATATACCTATCATTATCCACCACATACTCACACATGTCTCCCAAGCCTAACACATACTATCACATATGTACACATGTTAGACAACTCAATCTAGTGTGTGAAAATCCATGAGTTGGGGTTAGGCTAGGTTATAATGTGCTAATTAATTCCAAAATAAAGGTTGGGTGGAATGACCTAGTTGACTCAGCCAGGTCAATGTTGACTATACCTAGGTAAATTTATTAAGCTTTACAAGTTAAGAAATTGGGTTGGGAATTCTTTATTTTGACTTATAACTTAAAAATCCTAGCCATCAAATTTTCATATTGTTGATGTCATATTTTGCCTTCTCTAGCCATGATTGACCACCAATATATCCTAATCAATCTTTTTAGCTAATTCTACATATGTTTATAGTTAACTAATGGAATTGAAACGATCTTTAGATTGATCAGAAGATCTTTTCAATTGATTAGAATTTGTTATTTGAACGAAACTAGATCTTATGGAATCATATTGAATATTTGATGATACATTTTGTACCTTACTAAAAAATTGATCCTCGTTTACCAACCACACATTGTCTAACCAAATCCAACTCGCTTTCGATATGTTGCTCAAAAAATCCGATTTGCATGGATTCTTTCTTTAACTAACGAAGAGATCTTAGTGAAATTGTCACATATGAAGTTGAGCACAATTTTGGGAAGAAATAGCCTACTTGTTTCTCAAGGAGAGATGAGAAAAACGCTCAATATCATTGGATTGAATAGTTGACCCAACTCCTTGTTGTTTAAAGAAACCCTCCACTTCAATTGGTATTTTTTTCACAAAAAGCAAACATGAGATAACAAATCTAGTCTTTCACTAAGATTTTGAATAGTTATCTAGAATTCAAATTGATTATGTTTTACCTCGTACTCAGAGAAAGACGATTAAACAATTCCCAATCATGGTCCTTATGGATTAGCTCATCAAATCAATTGAAATCTCACCATAAAGATGTAGTAATTGTTGAAACATTAAAGTACAAACCTCAATGCCTTTCTTAAAGGTCTCTCACCATGGATAGTGCTCTTAGTATAAGGATTTTGTTATGGGTGATCCAAAGACCTATTCTAGGGTTAGGGATCATTATTGATATGCTTTCAATTCCTTATCCACTTGTAACCAATTTTAAAAGTCACTCAAGTGAAGTACATAATGGAATGACAAGTCATGACATACTTGAGTACTCAATTTACATGGTAAAGACAAGAAAAGTTAGACTAACTCCAATAAGTGATGTTTTATTTCATCCCATTGTTCACTTCAAGACCATCAAAGAGTCTTCAATGATTCCAAGCTTACCTAGGAGCCATCTAGGACCTTATGATACCATTGAATATCCAACAAGTCCAAGCTCATAAGGTTTGATTCACCCAAGCCTGAAAAGGGATAAAAAGGAAGCAATATGTTTGGCCACCTTGCTAAATGTTGCAATACCATGTCTCGGCACCATGATATCTAGTTTTTATCCAATTGGTGCATCCCAACATTGTAGTAGCCTGTTGCAGTGCCTAACTTTTACTAATTCAAGATTGACATGTCTTTCCATGGCACTAAAAAATACAACCAACATTCAAGGCTTCTCCAATCAACTTGCAATAAGGTTCATCAACTTCTTTAGGTTCATTAACATTATTTAGATGTAAATATTTGTAATTCAAGGACAAATAAACAAGTTGCAAGATGAAGTTCCAAGTTTTCCATAATTATAGAGAGCATTGGTGAAGAACAAGGAATATGCATGAAATTACTTTTATTTTGTACTTGTTTATCCTTAAATATGCATTGCAAATAATAGTAGGTGAACTTAGCTACTTGATTATTTTTTTCATTTCCTTGTTTATTTGTATTTAAGTAAGTTGTAATATAGTTTAAATGAATTATGGTTTGTACTTACCAACATAAAGGCAATTTCTCTCATGTAAACATTAGACTTTGATAGTTTGAAACTGAAATTGAAAGTTCATGCCTTTTCTTTTGGACTTAGAAGTTTGTGTTTATGTGTTCAATCTTTTCCTTTATCCAATTTTTTGTGAATTAGTGGTTGAAAGTCAAGTTGGTAAACTCGGGAGGCAAGTTGGTAGAAGCTTTTTAGACTTGTTTCAAGTTTTCTTTAGGCTTGATTCAACCTCAAGTTAGTAGAGTTATCCTTTATACCTGAGTGACTTTTCTTGTAATTTCACTTCAAGTAAGCTATTTTTCATTTGTGTTGTTAATCAAACTTCATTATCCTATATTTCTTTGTGTTGGTTGTATGATGAATATTAGTTGAATGTTAGAGTATTAAGTGAGATTTACAACTGTGATAGATTAGAGTTGAGTTTGCCTTGAGTTTGAATTAAGGATTTGCATGATTTTTATATGAACCTTAAACTAAACAATGTTGCATTTTTAGGCCTAAACTGTTGCATAGTTAAGACCAAAATTTATGAGATTAAGGCCGTTATATTTGATCAATTATTCCACTACCTCATTCACCAAAAATAGTTGAATTTTTTAAACTTTTTTTTTTTTTTTTGTAATAATTGGATGTTAAATTGAGTCGAAACCATTACTATCATGGAATTGTTTATGTTTTTGTAATGGTAAACTTGTATCTAATGGATATTCAAATGCTAACATGACAGGTGATATGGATTCTAAAAAGTCTATTTCTAGGTATTTGAAACTTTTGTAAAAGGAGTTGTGTCTTGATAATCTAAATTACAAAAATGTGTTACTTTCTCTTCCACTGAGGCTGAATGTATTGCAATTTGTGAAGCCAACAACGAACTTTTGTAAACGAAAAAATTCCTACAAGAGTTAGGTCTTGAGAAGAAGAAATATATTTTCTTTTGTGACAGTCAAGGTGATATTTATCTTAATAAGAACTCGGCATCTCACTCTAAGTCAAAACATATTGATGTAAGGTATCATTAGATTCAATATGTACTAGAGATGAAGTTGTTTCAACTTGGAAAGGTATGCACTGATGATAATGGCTCTGACGTGATGACTAAAGTTTTACCCATGAAGAAACTTGTTACTTGTAAAAAGATAGCAGGTATGACTAAATTTCCCACTTGTGTGTCAAGAGGAGATTTGTAGGTTTGGTGGGTCCTATAGCAAGCAGGCCAACCAAGTAAATGTATTAAAAAAGAATTGGCCCAAGTTAATGTGTGTGTTGTAACAAAATAAAGAGTTAAATGGGCATATTGCTTTTTAGTGAGACTTGCATGAAAAGAAAAGGAATCTGTCTTTGTTTTTAGTCATGAGTTCATTAGTACAGTTTGGTTTTTGTCTTGATCGGATGACCTATTTTTGTTTAATCGTAATGAAATTTTAGTATGTTGTTCATAATAACGAATTCTATAAGGTGATCGAAGTTGATCGTTCTTTTTCTTCTTCTTTGAGTAGTTTTGACATATTCACTTGATTTGCTCCTTTTTTATTTCAGTTTAGGTTTATTTGTTGAAATCCGCCTTTATTAGTAATACCATTAATGTTATTAGCCTCTGGGTAATCTAAAAAAGAACTTATTGTACTCATTAATTTTATTAATAAATTTTTTTTTTTTGAACTAGGTTTTGTAGTTTTTTACCTTCACTTTATGAAATTTATCACATTAAAAATTATGTCTTTGTAGATATGGTTGATTATTATTGTTTTGATTATTTATTATTTTATTACTATTACTCATTTGATTGCACAAAGATAGAAAATTATTATTCCACTGTGATTTTTATTTTTATTTTTATGATTATTTGAATTTTTTTAACGGATTTCTCTATTCCAAAAAAATGAAAACAAAAATATAGATGAACACACGCTCAGCATTTCTCAAAGATAAGGAAAACAAAACATAAAAATAGAGAATCAAGTACTTTAAAGAATTGAATCACATCTTTCAGCAGAAATTTAAATCTTGTAGTTATAAGTGATAACACTGCAAGCAGAGTAAACAAAAGAAAGAAGGGAAATCAAATGACAGTCCAAATATTTTAGAACTTAAAGCAAGCGTTATATAGAAGTCCTTGCTTCGAACTAAATCGCATCAAAACCAAACTCTTTATGAACTTAGCTTTTAACCTTTTTTCACTATGGAACACAGTGTACACAAATGCAAGATCTTGCCCTCCTCTGCTTGCATATCTAGAACACTTGAGTTCACCATTGGTTTTAAACAATCCTGCTACACTCAAAATCCCATAACTTCAAATAAATAACATTGTTTAAGTAGGTTCAATTAAGATTTTTATTTGTACCTATTTTCCCTACCCTAATTTCAAACTTAATTAGAGTTTTTGTTCATATGGCTTTTTTCCCAATTTCAAATATCATTAAGGTTGTTGTCTACGTATTCTTTTTTATAATTTCTCAACTGGTTTTTGATATTACTAGTAAACTATTATTAAGCTGTTAGAACTTACATAATTAGATACTAATGAATATTTACACGGTTAATTAATAATTTAATTAACAGTGATAACATCGTCAATAAAGAAGAAAATCACATCAATCAGTATAATTGTTAACTAAAATTGTATTAATAGTATTATTTTTTTTAATGACATAACACTAAATGGGGTGTTTTTCAACATCATTTATGACAAGTAAGTTTGAATTATTTTTTTTTTATTATTTTAAATTGAATGTAATGAAAATGAGAAGTGAAATAATATTTAATAAAATTTTGGGGTAAACATTATTTAGCATGAAGCTCTTTTTTTTATCTTTTCAACTTTTTTATAGTAATTTAATATATTTTCTAATAAATTTAACAGGATAGTGAGAAAATGATTTTTTAAAATTTATATGGTGCGAAATTAATTTCATCATTCCTTAATAGGTAATTGTCATTTGGCCTTTCAATCAGGTGTATCTTATTTATTAAGTCAAATAATTATTCCCACCTAATATTTGATGAAATGATAATTTTTATTTTTAAATTTGAAAAAATTAAATTTTTATTTATATGTAATAAAAAGATAATGGACCAAACAAATAGACAGTGTGGTAAGTAAAAAGAGAACTAATCAAGTAATGAAGAGATATACTGTGAACGTTCATCTTGTTTTATAAAAAGGAAGATTACGTGGACTTATCATCATTATACTTAAGTTAGTATTTAGTATAATTACATATATAATTTTTTTAAAATATAAATTTAATAAGATTGATTAACTTTCAATAAAAACTTCAGGCAAAAAAAATTGTGATATTTTATCATTTTTACCTTGTAAACTCGGAAAAAAGTATGAGATTAAAAAGAGAAAATGAAAATTGTGTATTTAAAATATTTAGCGAACCACGGTACATTATATGCAAGAAAGGATGTTATCAATTACCTTGAGTTGGGGTCGTGCTCCAAATAATCTGAAAGTTTCAATCTCTTGCGTCGCTGTTCGTCTTCCTCCACCTCCTCGCGAGTAACTTTAACTTCCGCAGGATTCTGTATATCCTCACAACGCAACAAACGAAATCCACACATCTTCACCTCACAAACATGGATATCTACACAATTTCCATTTGCATCCATACCATAACATAAAACTGGATGGTCATCTCATCCTTGTTACAGGTTCTTGCATCATACTTGAGGAAATCATAACCAAGGAAAACATGATCTTTGTTTACATTGAGGGGGCCAGCTTCACGTTCCCAACTCTTCAAGGTGCCACTATGAAGTATGGTTGTGCCATCTTTGCATTCATAAAATATTTCCAATCCGTTGCTCTTATTTTCATAGTTACGAAACTCTACAAGAGCGCTCACAGCAAAACTGAGAAAAATCCAATTGGACAGCCTTTGTGGGAGCTTGACAGTTACAGAAGTTCCCTTGTTTTGATGAGTAAATTCAAAACACTCTGGGATTTCAGTTCCAGGGAAACAGATACAAGCTCGTGTTTGACAACAAAGTTTCTGTGCCAATAAGTCACCAATATCTTGACATGAGACATTCTTTTTTGAAGAAGAAATTAATTAAACGAGTGAGAAAGACTGTACCTTAAATTCCTCTAAAACAACTTTAATATTGCGTTGAAGTGCATTTTGATCCAGATTGAAGCAGTTGCTTAAGTTAACTCTCACGGATTTCTTGTTTAGGCATAGAATTGACAGGGCTGATGATGCTTCCATTAACTGGCAGCCGTGAGAATCTATAGATTGTAAACTACTTGGAAGCTCAGGAAAGGATTGAAGCTTCTTACCGCTGCCTAATTCAAGATGCAATAACTTAGATAGCTCTCTGAAGCACAATGGAATCTTCTCAACCTCTCCTGAGTCGTCAGACATTGATCAATCAAGTTCGGAACAGCCTGAGAGAAGAAGATGTTCTAGAGATTCCAGTTCACAAATATTTCTCGGGAGACTCTCAAGGTTTATGCAGTGCCTCAGATTCAAGAAAAGAAGCTTCTTTAGGTGCTTAATAGTAGAGGAAATCTGATGCAAATTCCTACATCCTTCTAGAATCAATCTCTCCAGACTGGGGAAGCATGAGAAATCAGCGATGTTTACATGCTTGGAGTGACTAAGATTAAGACATTTTAGGCTATCCAAACAATGTAACAAACAAAATAAGGAATGGATCACATTATTAATAACAATGACATTAGGACATTTCTAATTATCTCAATAATTATAATTTATTAAACATGTAGATTTTATTAAAGGATTAATCTAGTTATAAAATCTAGTAATTTATTAAACATATATTTTTAATGAAATAATATATTTTGACTCTAAACTATGCTAAATTATATAAAACTTCAGAGTCCAGTATTTAATAGTAAGATTTGACAGTTTAATTTAATCAAATTAGACCATGATATATGGTGCTAGACATACTATAGTGTATTCTGACTATTTTTATCCTGGTTATTTTTCACTTAGTGGAACCAAATCAAGCTATGTGATTTTATATTTGAATCTATCCTTTAAACAAAATCTTAACATTTTGGAATTAAAATTAGCAAGATTGATTACATGTGGGAATATCTCAATATAAGTTATAACAAATATATCTTCAAGTAAATGTCAACATATACCTTAGCATTAGGCCACTGTGTTTCCACTTCGGTAAGAGACATGTCAAGTGCAACAGGGCAATTGGTGTCAAATTTTGATTGCAATAAATCCAATTTACATTCATGCCAACAGAGGTACCTTAGTTCATCAAAATCAAACTCAAGGCCTTTCGGAACAAACACCATAATATTCTTTCCACAGTGTGGGTTATGTAGTTTGAACAATCTCAAGTTATGCATCTCTCCAAAACCTTCAATTATTAAAGGTTTTTCTCCTAATTCAGCCATGTTCAAACATATGCCTTTGACTGCTTTAGTTCCCTAATAAACAAGAAAAAAGGATAAGTTAACATCCAACATTTTATATATACATATATACATACATACCTACATACATAATTATATCTAGTTAAGATTATTATGATATAATTATATCTGGACCATACATATTTACCAATGGATCTGTAAACGCAAAATATTATTTTTCCAATAAATAGATCTAGTGATATTTAAGCGGGCGTGCATGGGTAAATTTCTGGCCGTGCACACGGGTGTGTGTTTGGAAAAACAAAGACTCGCGGTCGTGCCATACTGGCGCATGGTCGTGCGTCTGGTTCTTCAACAAAGCACCGCCTAGAAACTTGCCTCAAACGCATGCCATTTCATAATCAATTGCAATAACACTTCAAATATGCATTCCCAGCATCCCAAGCAACACAATGCAAGTATCATATCTCACATGCATCAAGCCATATGGTTTCTACCATGGAAGTATCAACATTCTCTCACTAAAGCCACACACACACACATGCAAGCTTCAAGAGTGGAAATTTATCAACCACATCGACATGCAAAGCCATATAAGCATTTCCAGCACTCATCAACATATAAAGAACTCATCCATGGCATCACAATTCATCACACAAGCCGGGAAAACGCGAGAAGAAGTGAAGAACACTTACCTCTCTCCATGCTTCGGAAACAAGCTCAAACAACTAATCTCTTGGATCTCTAACCGGATTGGGAGGTATTGGCTGCTGAATTTCCTCTCTGGGAACAGAAGGAGCTGCAAGGAAGAGAGAAACTTTGGCTAAAGAGAAAACTTGAGTGAGAAAAGTGTCTAAATTGCTCACAGCTCACATATATACTAGGCCACGCACGGGCGTGCACCAATGATGCACGGGCGTGCACAAGGGAAAATGAACTTAATTCATTTCCCGCGTATTCGCATACTCGAATCCTTCCGAAAGGATTCCAACGAAAGCCACACGGCTTCAAAAACTTATCAACTCACCCCTGAACTTTACTAGACTCCCAATCTATCTCTGAATCTCCTTTCTAACCTCGAAACTCTAACCGAAAAGGCTTTCAGAATCTAGGATGTTACAGAGATGCTCTACTATGATCCTACCATTCTGGATATCCCACAAATTCATAGCAGCGCTCCTTTATATGTCCAGTCTGATCGCAATGTGTACACTTGTATTTAGATTTTTCAGTACCTTTGGTAGTCTTTGGTTGATTTCGAGTCATCATTACTATAGCCTTATTGTTTCCAATCTCCACATTCAATGTCATACGACGTACTGCTTCTCGTCGAATTAATGAATAACATTCTTCCAAACCTGGAACCGGTTTTTTACGTAAAATTTCCCCACGAACTTGTTCAAAATCGTTGTCCAAGCCCGCAAGAAATATATGCACTCGTAATCGTTCAATGGACTTTTGATAAGCTGTTACATCATCAGGATCTTTCATGACCACTTTATCTCGATGGTCTAATTCTCGAAAAATCTCAACTAGTTCTCCATAGTATTCAAAGAGAGACTTCCCATTCTGTTTGGCTGTGAAAGCCTTTTGGTTCAATGAAAATACTTGTAATTCATCACTTCCATCATAAAAAGCTTTTGATAATGCACTCCATATCTCATAAGCAGTAGGTAGACGTAAATACCTTTTCATGATTTCAGGCTTCATGGACATCAATAACCATCGTTTCACCTTTTGATTTTCAGCATACCATTTTTCATATCCATCGTCGGATTCAACCGGTTGTTTCATCTTGCCACGAATGTAAGAGAGTTTTTCTCTTTCAGCAATATGCATCTCCATTAGTTGAGACCAAACATCATAGTTTGATTCAGTAAGAATTATTCCTGCATTAAAAACACCTTCAGATTGCACAATTACAGGAATTGATTTAATTCCAGATGATTCAACACATTTTTCACTCATTTTATTTGTTTCAGGATTCAAAGGGGTTGGCTCTGATACCAACTTGAAAGAGAAAATAAGATTTTTTATTTCTCTCAATTTCTTACAACCAGCATATACAAAGAATTTATAATACAATTGAGCTAGAAATTAGAAAGTAAATAAGGAAGAAAATAAGAAGACTAATTAGCTCTAAACTAGGCAATAAAATATATACAATAATTATATACAATAATTATACAATCTCTAATCTAGGAAAGGAAGAGAATTTTAAGGGAATAAAATCTCAACATGTAGAACCCCACCTTTAATTGAAACTATAGTTTTGATTAATTCCTATAGAGTTTGTGTTTATTTTGGTTCAATCAAGGACAAGAAGAAACACTCTTACATTAAGGATAAACAAATTTTCAATTTGAAAATATCATTGATAAAAACTTAAAACTTGTTTGTGAAAATATTACAATACCCTTTATATAGTTAGGGTTAAAATTCCTAAGTTAAATGGAAAAAAAAAACTAATTAATTAGTTAGAATATTTAAAAAGAATTAAATAAATAATGAAATAAATAAAAAACTAATTAATTAGTTAGAATAAAAAATGAAATAAATATTACAATACCCTCTATATACTACTTTATTTGATCCTTTCTTTGTGTTTATGTTTTTTTTTTTTTTTTAGTTAAGAATCTGTATATTGAAATACTCTGTTATACGTTTTGAATAGGAGCAGATTAGTGAATTAAGGATTACATTGTTCTCTCTTTTTTTCTTTTTTTCTTTTTTTAATTTCCTTTGTGTTTATGCTTTTTTATTTGTTTCGTGCTTGCAGTTGAGAAAGGTTAGTTCTCTCTGCGCGTGTCTCGTTCTATTCTCCGGTAAGGAAATATGACGTTTTTGTAACAACTTCTATATTTTTTTTCTTTTTCAATATCTGTAGCTATTGTTATGATTGATAAAACAGGTTAATAATTAGTGTTATGCTTTTTTTCTTATGCCACTTGAGGCTCCATCTGCTTCTGATTCTGAGGTTGGAGCTGTGTCCTGTTCCAAAGAAGCTGACAAGAAACCCAGTGGACTTCATAAGAAAAGCTAGGATCCAACTGATGTACCTTGCTCTCGAATTTACTTTTAGGTTTTTGTGTCAGTTTATGAGTTTTCATTATTCTGTAGTTTGTTTGTTCTTCTGTTAACTATTTTGGGCAGATTTGCTTATATAAATTAATGAAATGCTACGTGCTGAAAGTATTTGCCACTATTACATCTAAGATATTTGTGGATTTCATAACATGAATGCATATAGTCCCTGCTCTGTTGTAAGAATTTTATGTATAATGATTGGGACCATTAGCAGCTATTGAAGTTAGAAGTTTCCTTTCCTGTCAAAAGTAAGACTTTCAAATTTATTTGGTCCTGGTTAAAGCAGTTCAAACAACTGCACATATTCCAGGTTTTATCTATGCTTTCGTTGGCTGAGATGTCTAGATATCATTTCATTGATTCGTGATGATGAATAAATGGAGGGAACTCGTTTTGAAATTAAAGAAGGAAATATAATTTTGTTCCCCTTTGTCTGAATGTTATTAGATCAATTGAGCATTAAGAAACTGGAACTTTTGATTAAAATATAACTATGACTGCAAAAATTTCACTACTTTTGAAAGAACATGGTAGTCAAAAATGTTATTTTATTACACGAATCAAAACAAGCTAGAGTGGAATTGTCTTTGCGTATAGTAGAATTCATGCAATTGTCTAAATCAAGTTGAACAAGTCCGACCAATTAGTAAAAGAAAGAAGCAATCACAAGGCATGAATTAGAGTGGTAGGTAAAATGTCCTTCAATTCGTATTCAATTGTAAAATTACGTTTCCTAACATTATTTGTTTTGTCAAATTGGATTTTGAAATGCTGGACTGGACGAGACATCCCCAAAATCAGTCTGCATAATCCTAAATCTTTATACACATTGTGCTTGTCTTGTCATCTTTGTAAGCTGAGTTATTTGCATTTGCTGCATGGAATGGAATTCAGTTCCATTAATCCAACTCTTTTCAGTTAACTAATTATATAAATATTTTGCTTCTACAATGTCTTAATCGCGTCTTTCAGGGCTATCAACATGAATTTTATAAAAATTGTAGTCATATGAATTCGTCAGCCTCTTCAAAATAAATATATTGGCTTTTATAATAGCTTGTGAATAATCTTAATCAATAGCTGAAACATTATCACTCTGCAATACAATTTCCTAATAAATGATCTTGAAAAAGTGTCCCCAATTGAAGTTGAGTGCAACTTTACATAGGTATGTACTAACTTTGTTTTATGTGCTAACTTAATTCACAGATGAGTTTGTTTTAAGTTTTCCCATTCTTCGCTCCATTTCTTCATGTTCTCTTTCTTGAGTAATTATGACAATAATGTTAATGCGGATGTCTTATAGGTTCTGATTTTCTACAATAATACATGTGATTGTGACAAGAAGCATAGCTAAAATTGGGACTTTACTCGGGTGAGGAGGACATGGACTTTTCCAGTTTCTCAAGTGGAGCTGAACGTGCTGTAAAGACTTGGCAAGTAAGTTTTGTTTTTTACAGTTTGCTTCACATGGAACATAAACATAAAAATTGTCAGAATCACCAAAAATAACAATCTTTTGTAACAGACTCTAGAATATGTTGATAAGTTAATGGTACATGGGTTTGTTAGTACATTTTCTTGGTTGACAGGCAACAATGGGTTGAGTTTTTGATGTGATCTTGTGGATTTCGACCGTGGGTGTCGAAAGAGGGCTGGATGCACGCCCGTGCATTCTGGTTTGGGCAAGGTCACGACCGTGTATGTGAGGCATGCACGACCAGCTTTTAGTGAGGGGGTCATGCCTGTGCACTCGAGGGTCACAGCTGTGCGTTAGCCAAGTGTGAGATTTTAGTCAGAATTTTTAGAGCCTTGCACGGTTGGGCTACACGACCGGCTCACGGCCCATGCATCTGCATGCACGCCCATGCGTCCGATAATGCACACCCGTGCGCCTTATAGAAATGAGAAAAAGAAAAGAAGCAAGCAGAATTTCAATAACAAGAAAAGAAGAAAAGAAGAAAAGAAAAGTAAGGAGAAAAAGAATAAGATATTTTCCAGAATCGCTCTTTAATCTTACAATAGAACGAGAAACTCATCAATAGACTAAAACAGCGTAATCTAGTAATAGGTTACGATTAAAAAACAGAAATAAAGACAGAATCAGAATCAGAAACAAAAACAGAATAGAAACAGGAAAACAGTAACAAATACAGAACAGAAACAGTACAATAGTAAGATAAACTGTAATCAGAAAGAAAAGAGAATTGAAAAGATAACATGCATGAATAGCATCATTCAACATAGCATGTTAAACAATGTTTTCAGAAAAAGGGATCAAGTGATCCACTTGCATCAGTTTTCAACATTCAGGGCTCGATAACCAGGTCAATTAGTAAGGGTGAATTTGAGGGGGCATCTGTAGGATTTTAACTTTTTGACTTCGGTCAGATTGGTTAGATTTCAGCTTACTAGTCCAAGGACTGGTATGGTAGGACATTTCAGTTTACTGGCACTTCGCTGGCATGGTTTAGCCCACTTGGTCAGGATGTCGAATCCCTGCATTCATCAGTCTGATCAACATAACAAGTATCTTTGGATACATAGATTTTAGAAATAGTTTTATTCAGTTTTTCAGTATTTTGGATCTTTAGATCCTAATAGCAATTTTCAGAAACATGTTTTCAGCAAATAGACCCAAGGGTAAATAGTATGATTTAAGCATACCATGATACATAGTACATGTCATGGCAGAGCACACAAACAGTAAAACCAGAATCATGTAAGATAAGAAATAAAAGAAAGATTTAGCTACACGGTATACGTCAGAAATAAAGAAATAAAAGAATTCAGCTAAGCCTAATAAAACGCAAGAATTATTAAGAAAAGTAAGAGGATTAGAAGAAGTGTAGGACCCGTCGTCACGAGTACCCCTGCTGTTGAATACTGAGAGGTGCTTTTATTAATAAACTGAAAACTCAGGTACCTGTGACGAGAATCCTACGAAAAGTAAACTGAAACTGTACACGTATGCGGAAGCGTAAAATACATATAACTGAAATACATCATGATCTGAACAATGAGCCCATACTGGCCTTTTCATATATACATACTGTCTGTACACTGTATTTACATCTGAAAATATATACAGAATATACATGTGACCCATCAGGTCCAAAACTGAAAACTGTACATACTCAAAACTGTGGTGTGGGCCCTTTCCCGCTAGCCTCGATCCACCCGCTCCTCGATAACAGTACAAACACCTAAAAAGGATGGAAGAAGGAGGGGGATGAGTGATAAAGATCACCCAGTAAGCGTTCCTTACTTCCCTCAACCCAAGCAAGCAACACATACCAAATCAAACATACCTAGGCCTCGGCCCTATTCATAAATCTATGCGCTTACTGGAATCTGAAACTGATTATCTGAATCTCATTCATTTATTGATATCAATATTATTCATGTCATGATGTGTATGTCATGTCATGCTAATTGAAAATACTGTGGATGCATGCATTTGAATATCTCTATGTGTCTGAAGGTACATATTGTGCTGATCAGACTGGTGAACACAGGGATTCGGCATCCTAACCATGTGGTCTGAACAGTCTAGCTACTGGCTAGAAAGTTGAATCTGTATACTGTACGATCTGACTGGTGTCAGAAGGCTGAATCTGAATGCTAAACAATCTGACTGATGTCAAAAAGCTGGATCTAAAATGCTGCTGAACATTCTGACTGGTGTCAGAAAGCTGAATCCCACAGATGCCCCCTCGTGTTCATCCTTACTCTTACCCATACATCGGGTTCTGAATACTGAATCCTACTGAATTCGGATCCCTTGATCCTTTCTCATGTTGTATGTCATGCTATGGTATGCATATACAGTCTCATTATCTGAATTCATGCTTATCTGATGCATATCTAATGTATTTATGCTATTAAATGAATTTCCCATGTTTTACTTCTCATTTTCTTTTCTTTTTCTGGAAAACCACAGGTGCACGGGCGTGTAGGCAAGGCACACGGGAGTGCATGCCTCACACGCGAGCGTGCATGGCTAAGGCACACGGGCGTGTGCCTGGACACATGGGACCGTGCGTCTGGTTGTGCAAGCTACTGAAATTCCTGGAAACAACATGCACACGACCGTGTCCCTCAGGACACACGGGCGTGTGTCTGCATTTTCGGTCGTGCACACAGCGTGCACACGGGAGTGTGTTCTGAAAAACAAAGGCACACGGCCGTGCCATGCAGGCACACGGTCGTGTGCCTTGTTCTTCAACAAGAACACCCGTCTGGAAATGCATGAAATCCTCAACCATTTCATATTCAATCACAAATTCACTTCAAACACATGTTCCTAGCACCTCAATAAACACATTTGAAGCATCTAATTTCACATGCATCAATCATCAAGCATTTCACCATGGAAGCATTAGCTTTCTCTCACTAAAACAAGCTCAATCATGCATGCAAGGCTCAAGGATGGAAATTCATCATCCAATTCAACATGCAACATCATATAATCATTCCCAACATTCATTAACATGCAAAGAACTCATCCATGACATCAAAATTCACAAAGCAAGCCGGGAAACACAAGGAGAAGTAAGCGAACACTTACCTCTCGTCATTGCCTCTGAAAGCTTTTCTTTTCACTAAGCTCTTTGCTCTCTAGCTTGATCGTGAGCTACGGGAGGCTGGATCTCCTCTCTAAGGTTGGAAGGAACTGAAATGAAGAGAGAAACTTTGGCTAAAAAGAAAACTTAGGTGAGAAAATGACTTATTTCTCTCGGCTCACTTATATACTACCACTTGCACGGGCGTGCACATGGGAAAATGAACTTAATCCATTTTCTACGCATTCGCATGATCGAATCCTTCCGAAAAGAATCACACGAAAGCCATACAGCTCTGGAAAGCTTCCTAACTCACCCTTGAACTTTACTAGACTCCCAATCTCTTTCTGAATTTCATTTCTAACCCCGAAACTCTTCTCCTAAGGGCTTTTCTAACCTGGGATGCTACAAGAAGCTATTAGGCTATCAGGAACTTAGTTAAGCTCACCTAGATAGCAATTAGTCAGCAACGACAGTTTAATCTAGAGCCTACCCGAGGGTAGTAGGAGATGTTTACTGAGTGACTTGTCACTCATTCCTCTCAGTTTCCTTTCTTACAGGTTGGTGTTTCGGGGAGCTGAACTTGGAGCACGAGATAGCTGGTGTGTGGGATATGGCTTGAGCGGGTTTTCACCCGAGTTTTCAGTTATATATGTATGTATATATGTTCAGTTTCAGCAGATAGCATGTTTGTGGCTTGCATGCTTTGGATTGCTCATGCATTCGGATTGTATAGTATCTTTTATGTTTTCAAATATTATTATTATTTTATAAACATGAGTTTTTATTCAGGATACTATACAGTGGGTTTTAGTGTCTCATCACAGATGTTTAAACCAGCTTCCGCATAATTTTAGTAAACCGTCAGAGTAGTACCTACTGTTATATATTAGAGATATATATATTTATAAAAAAAAAATGGTCTATAGTAATATATAGCAGGCGGGGTATTACAAATATGCAGAGAGTAAGGCTGTAAGAGGCTATTAAAGGATCTATATACCTCTATTGATTCTCCTAACTTGTTAGTTTTTTTAACACTTTGTTTCTTCAGGGGTGAGAATGGAGCTGCGGTTGCTTCTGTGACTGAAATCTTAGAACTGCAACAAGCAATTGTGGTTGAAAAAGGTGATATAGAAACTGAGGTATCTCAACATTGAGTTTTCCTCTTTGGAGAAAATCGGTGGAAGAACCCTCTCGGCTGACTGCCAGCAACCACTAGGCTTCTGAAAGAAAATCCAAGGATGTCAAAATCAAGTGCCTTTCTTGTTGTAAGGGAGGCCGCTAAATGTGCACAGGTACTTATATGATTGCATAAGAGTCTCCACTATCAATGAGATTGTTTTTTTTTTTAAATATCATTACTTTAGTAGAAATAAATAAATATATATTTTTATGAGAAATAATTGAATGTTTTATTTACAGTTGATTTGAGAGATAGAAATCTGAATATCTCTTGTGCTGTTGGACCTCGCATAAACAGAAATCTCTAACTAGGATTACTGGTTTTAAACGTTCAGGACCAAATAGTCTCGATATTACCTTTTGAATTTTTTTAGTTATGATATTTAGGCTTTCAATATTAACAAAAGTTCCTCAAACCTAATGATCATATCACAGTTTGTGTTGACAACATTAGTCATGAATGTCAAAAGCTTTAAGGTTGAGGGCAAGGCGATTAAATTTTCTTTATCACTTATAATGAATTTGGATAAATCTAATAGCACATAAATAATATAGTCAGATTTAAATTGTCTCTCTGTTGCTTAAAGATATCTAAAAAATTAGAACAACACGATGAAGATATGGTCTAAAATTGTAGTTGTCATACAAGACGGCAATGGTCGATCTCAGGAGAACAGGTTCTAATACGTGAGCATCGCGAGAGGCAAAGTCCTTGGGGTAGACACTACTGGTGAAACTACCTGTTGCTCAAACGCTTAGACAGTGGTGGAATTGAGATTGTGTCCTGTTTATGGATTGATAAGTTTAGGGAGTGGTGAACCCTTTAGTCATGACAGGCGGACAGCAACTTATCGTAGGCACAGCTATACTCGACCGACGATGGCTCCATGACCGAAGGGAACTAGGGTATGGGGTTTGCTTAACACTTTCAGTTTTTGTCAAAATTAGTGCTAATTTTGTTCGGATTAGGATACTAAGGCTAAGGTACGTCCCTTATTCTATTTCTTACGGAATAGCGGGACGGGATAGGATAGAAGCGGACGTTACCCCCCTCAGATTTTGAATTCAGAGTATGGGTTCAGCTAGACCTCAAAAATTATCATCAACTATTACATACAGACCTCGTCAGCTACTTGATAAATATATTCCTGGCTTGTTGCATAATGAATTGTTAAATGTTCTATCATTTGAAATTGTATGATTGTCAAAAAAAAGAAAAAAGAAATTCATGGGAGCACCACTTTTAGTGTGCAACAAACCAATATATATATATATATATATATATATATATATATATATATATATATATATATATATATATATATCACAAAATATTGTTGAAATGGTATTGGGCCCTGTTTAAGCTTCTCTCTACTTATTACGCATAACATTTTTGTCCTATTTATTTTAGTAAATACATGAAATATTATGCTTTAAGTGTATATCTTTATGTCATTGGTTGTCGGGCATGGGTTATGCATCAAGTCTGCTAAGTCCTCTAGAACTTAAATTTGTATTTCACTTTTAATTTAGGCTTTAAATGCTTTATATTTCATCGTGAATGTTGGAAGTATAGTAAATTACATTATATTTCTATGAACTTTTTTTATCCTATTTCCATTTCTACTCTAAGGTGTTTCATAGTATGAACAATAATTTTTCTGGTAACTGCTCTAGGGTTTTTCCTCATTGACTGACTTGTACTTGATTTGTTATTACAGTCTTACGAGGATACCTGGAAGTCCATAGTAGAAGCATCAAGCAGTTATTCCATACTGTCCATATATTTGTCTGTTACCATCTTAGTGATTTGGATCATTTTATGGTTGTTTTCTTTTGGATAAATTACATATGTTCCCGTGTCTGGATCAATTAGTATATCTTTTTCAAGATAGTGGAATTCCAATCTGATTTGATTGGAGAAGTAAATATAAAAGGCTTGTTATCAAAACTTTAAACCGTCCTAAAATTAACTGAGCTTTCTTAATCTCTTCACTCTTGATATATGTTTTAATATTGTTTAGTTATAATGTTGTTGTTTGCACAAATTGATTATGCTTGAAATTGTTTCATTTGCATTAATTGTGTATAAATTAATTGTTTGATTGTTGATCTCTCTTTAATCTTGTTTAGAATTATCCTTCGTCTGTTAAAATTGTTTTAAAATCCTATAACCAAAAATGATCATACCACAGTTTGTGTTGACAACATATTATATACTATTTTTAATATTTTATTTAATAAATTAATTGATTCAATTACCAATCAATTAATCTGACAATTGATTAGATCAAGTTGCCCCTCTCATTTGAAAACACTAGTTTAACCTTCGCATCGGGTTCAAAAGACTCACAAAGTATGTGAGAGATTTCCTCACGTATACTAGTCAGATTTAATCAATTCATTTTCAGATCAATACTGTATAATATTCTGAAATTAAAAACGTGTAATTGCATCTTTCTACAGATCTTGTAGGAGCTTTAACGTGTGCTAATCGCCATATGAATGATTACAAAAGAGTGAAAAAGTTGTTTGAAAGAAAGTAGTATTCAGCTTAAGATTCACAAGAGTCCATGGAGTACGAAGCTTGTTAGAGTATTTATTTAAAATATTGCATGCTTTCCTGCTACTGTTTTGATAGTATTTGCTCAAAACTTATTACTATGTAATGCTTCTTGTTTTTGTCCAACTCAAAATGTTTGTCTCTTTCTTTGGATATTGGCAGGAACCTTGGTTAATGGGCTTAATGGCGTTTCATATCCTGTTGCTGATAGTAGTCATTATCTCAAGGAAGAATGTCAATTTCCAAATGTGTTTATTCCTTATGGCATGTAAGTCTAACTTTGTTATGGTAGTGGCATCTTTAAGTGTAGTGCTATTGAATTTACATGCAGTACTGTTTAGGGATTTTGTTGTTTTGTTTATAATAGCTAACTAATATTGGGATTGTGAAGCCAAAGCCAAACATAAGAGAGGGAACTGGTACTGATGTAGTTAATGAGAAAGAAGTTTGAATGTCATTGGATTTCTAAGTGAAGAATTCTAATCTTGCTTAAAAGCTAAAGATTTTATGTCTAAACTTCTCCCTATTGAACTCCATATTGTAGATAAGATCTTCTCCTTTGCCTTGCCATGCTGGACCCTGCCCTTGTTCTTTAATTTTGCAATGCCAAGAAACAAAGCCATGGTATCTTTGCTTAAAATTCAATGGTTTTTTCTTATATTAATGTAAATTTGAAGTCTTTATCTACATTCTTAAGTTCCTCAGAATAGTCTGTTTACAAAAAGCAAACTAATGGGTTCACTTTTAGGAACAAATTTCTTAGAAATTTCCTAGTAAGGTTCCCATTTGATAAGAATACTCTTCAAGAAGTTTAATCCTAATTTTTGTTCCTAACAGTTGATTCTCAGAGATGTATCTTGACCTCTTTCAGCTAATTTCTGCCCTACTAAATTTTAAGCAATCACTCAACATTTTTCTACTGCTGCTCAATCATCTTTAAATTATGGCTCTTGAAAACTTTGTGTAATAACTTCCTTTTTTTTATCTCCTACAAAATTCTAAAAGACCTTGTTTATACTTGGTGGTTTTAGCTCACAAAAGAGCTAGATGGCATGAAGAGTTCCCTTTATTGCTTATTGACTCGAACTCGTACATGGTTTTTACCGTGCCATTATATGGATATTGAATTTGTATCATGTAGGTTCCTGAAGCTCATCTTTGGTTGTCTAGGCCCTTCTGTGAAAATACACACCCTGATATATAGGAAGTTAACTTTCAGAAGATGTGGATCTTTGAAAGAAAGACAGTAGAAGGTAGTATCTTATGCATTTAAGTCAGGCCTTAAAATAATTTATTGAATTTCATTGGAATAAATTCCACATTTAGGTTGACTGCAATCTAATCTGCTGATGTCATCTTTATTCCGGGTTTGTTTGCCAACAGGTTTTATACTTTAGTAGGCATCCAAACATTTAGTATACTTGAGCTGTTTACATATGTTTTTGTCTGAGCCATGTATTATCCTATGTTGGAGATATTCTGATCAATAAATCAACAACAATGACCTTTTCCTCAATACCCACAGAGAAATGTGAGTATTCTTTTTTTTTTTTTCCTGTAAAATTATATGTGGAGTGTGGGTGAAAAACCTAGTCAAGTTGATGAGTGAAAACTACTGACATCTTTGCTAAGTTCCATGGCTAACAGAAATTAGAATGCTCCTGTGTACATGTGGCAAGTCTTTATTATATCCTTTTAAATCTGATCGTATATTGTAACTTTTGTAGCTTATAATACTTTTAGGTTATAATAATCATTTTTTAAGCAATATTTGTTACAGTAGCTGGTGTCTATTTTGCTGAATACCTCAATCGAATCCTTGACAAGAACTGGAGAAGCTTTGCCACTCAAAACTATTTCTATCCACGTGGACTTTTTCTATCAGTTCTCTGGTCCGGACCTCTTCTTGTCATCACAATCCTTATATTGGTCAGTATTGGAACTACATTATCTACTTGATTTTTCTTTCATTTTTTTTAAGCTTCCTAAGTAATTTCCTTATTTAGCTAAACATTCCCTTTCTACTTTTCCTTTCCCAGGTAAACACCCTCTTCTCCTTATGTTACCTGATCGTGAGATGGAAGAAAGCTGAGCTTAGACACCGAGCAAGAGTTTCTCGTAACAAGCAGGACTAATAATCCTTGCTATGCATGATCCTTGGCTGGGTACTACAGTTTTTTTTTTGTCACTTTCATCATTATAGTTGCTTCTTCCCCTCAGGTAGGATCACAATTATATGCTCTGGTAGATTTACAATTTTATCTTTCTTTTTCTTCCCCCAAATCAATGGTGTGAATCATCCCTTGAACAACTGATTTTTGTGCCCTTGAATGCAAAAAGAAGTCATTTATTGAACACAACCGGATAACACTGCAAATTAGATTACTTTATAATTGGGCTGTGTACCATGATCTTGATTAAATTTTGTACAACTGATTTTTTCTTTTTTGTAGTTTGGGTTTTGATAGCCCTTTCTTCTACAGTTAGAGTCATTGGATTCTTGCAATGTTGTTGATGATTAGATTACTTCCCATAATTGCCTTTAATGGTCTTGAGTCTAGCTTCGAACGCCTGCATTGATTTTTTTTTTTTTTAAAAAAGATATTGTTGCATACTTGGCTTGGCTATGATTTGACGAGCAAATCATAGGTACTTCTCATATGTAGTTGAATATGTTCCTATGTAATGGAAAAATTTTGTGTGTTTTGTCTCTGCTTACGGGCTACATTTTTTGCTGATGTTTTTATGAATTCTAACATAAGAAATTACAAAAAGGGTTAATAAATCATTTTCTTTAAAATTGAATATACCATAGGGTAAAAAATTTAGTTTGTTTGTGTGGATTTAAGTTGTATATAGATTTGAAATTTCTATCAAAAACCTTGAGTTTATGGCAAATTTGATAAAATTTCCAAAATCATGGAAGAGTAGGTGTACAATTTCAAATGAAATGAATACATATTTGAAAATGGTAGAATTGTGGTGGTTCGAACATGACATGTGATGTGCAACCATCACACGTGATTTGAAGATACCACACATATCATGTTTGTTGGTTGGGGGTGGGTGACGAGGGTGTTATAGGTATTTTACAAAACTAGAAGGAGGGTTAGATCAGCTTAAACTTGGGCGAGCTCGAACTAAGCTTGACTAACAAGGAAGTAGGTCAAACTCGAGGTTTAATGAGTCTAATTGAGTTTTTTCATGAGCTTCTTATTAAGTTTCTTAACGAGCTATATAATGAGTTTTTTCAAAAATGTTATTAAACAAAAAACATCAATTTGCATTGGATTTTCTAAGTTCGTGAACTTGATAAATTGAATTCTTTAAAACTCGAGGTTAAATAAATTCGATTTGAATTTAACTTTAATTAGAAGGGTTTTTCTACCCTATGACAGATACGAACACAAGTAATTTAGATTTTTATTTCTGTCCCTTTTATAATAAAGTTCATTTGCATTGGATTCAGACATATTAGAGCTTGGAATCTTGTCGAAGTGAATTCTTTTGAAGGTCTTTTTTGTTTTTATTCATAGAACCATATATTAGACCACATATAGTAGAAGACTTAAAACACAATTGGGGGTGTGGGGTTGGTCATTTTTAATAGAAAGGGATTTTAAGTATGGGTTAAATGAAATGGATAAAAATATAAAATGTAATACCTATTTTATCCTTAATTACTGTTTTCTTCCTATATAAATATATTACTATCAACTCTTAAAAACACACCAAACTTTGAAAGTTTCTTTATCTTATACTATTTCTTAAATTCCAATATTAATAGTTTGATAGCGATTTAGGGTTTAGTAGGTAGGGGTTTTAAGTATAAGAGTTAAATGTAATTGACAAAAATATCAAATGAAATACTTATTTTACTCATAACTACTCTTTTATTTTTTTTTTTTAATGTAAAAACACTATATCAACTCTTGAAAACACAAAAAACTTTAAAAATTTCTTTCGCTTACATTGTATTTTAAATTCCAATATCGATAGTTCGACAGCATAGAAGGAAGTTCATTTATCTAGGTATTTATACGAAATTTTAATTAAAATCTAATTTATATTAAATTTAGATGATTTATGGAATTAATTGATTAACACGATATTTATGTGAAATTAACTAAAATTTATCATATGAGATGTATGTTGATATTTTAGTAGAGGGTTAAATGATATTATATTTATGTTTGTAAAATATATTTTACAGTAGTAGTTACAAAACGTAATAAAACTATAGAATGACTTAACTAAAATTTTGACAAAATTAGAGGAAAGAATTTGTATAGTAAACTATAACTCTTAAACCATAATTTGTTATCCTTCAATCATAAACATGTTAGGTCAATCAATACTTTCGCAAAAAATAAAAAAAACAAATAGACAAGTAGAAATATAAGCTATTGTTCCCATAGGGATAGAGAGATGACTATTAGTAGTGATTAAATGTTTAATATTTAAGGCATCAAATGATAATAGGTGCAATGAATCTATTCTAAATTTATGCTATGGTTAAAACTATTGCAAATTATTATGAAAAAAATAAATTACCAAAGACTAAAAATCATTCTTAGTTTATGATCTCTATTATATCTAAAGTCAAGATTTCACTAGCACTACTCTCTTTCTAATGTTGCTAATTTTGGTTTCAACTCTTTGGTTGTCAATATGCTCGACAATTGTTTTCTTTAAAATTCCTAGTAGCTCTCTTAAGGTGGATTAAGTGTGTTTAAGTCAAATGAGCTCCCACTCCTGTGGTAACTTAAAATACTTAAACCTTTAATGATGTATGGAAAGTAAAGACTTCACTCGAGTCTTTGTATATCTCTAGACTAGAATGCACGAAGTTTAGGTTATGCATGAACTAGTAGTATTAACCTCTTGATAATTTGCAAAAGTCTATAAATAATACAATATATTTTGGCAGAACACACTACAAAAAATTAAATATTCATGTTCAAATCTAAGTAGATATTAATATAATATAAAACAAAGAGAACAATAAATATTAAGAATTTGAGAGTTAGGATCTCTCTTGTCTCTAAAAAAGGAAATTAGTCGTGTATGACTTTGGTAAAACTGAAATAAAAAATTGAAACCATCGTTCAACTAAAGCAAAAGAAGTGTAGAAAAATATGTTGAGTTGTGTGCTGCTCTTTCAACGATGAAGTCTGCCCCAATACTCTACTCGGCTTTGTTTTATTCTTTTTAAACTGATCTCTATCGATGTTAGCTTAACATCATGCATCATGAGCAAATTTTCTTTGTGTATGTCCTCTATATGTGTGAGTTACTTCTTTTTGAGTTTTTATACCTTTCCATGTAAAAGAAAAATTCCTTGATTTAGCAAGATTTTTAATTAATGAACAACAATCTTCATATTTTATTAGGATTCTTTATGGATTCGACTTAGATTTTTGGAGACAATTTGGATTACGTTTTGATTATTTCTCTTTTGCTTGCTCACTGAAACTTCTGCTTTTACCGCCAAGTGGAACTATGGCTATAGAGTTGTTTTAAGTAGGATTTTGCCAATTGTTGAAAGTTTCCTTTTTCTATGTTTGATAGTCATAGTTTGATCAATTTTTTCTACAAAATATAAATACTTCTATAAATGTAATTGTATGCTTTTCAACGTGTTTT
Organism: Anacardium occidentale; assembly: GCA_026122585.1. NCBI lineage: Eukaryota > Viridiplantae > Streptophyta > Magnoliopsida > Sapindales > Anacardiaceae > Anacardium > Anacardium occidentale. The sequence goes on from JAJEJH010000082.1 coordinate 586,139, forward strand.
CAATATAAATCAAATATTTCTTATGCAGCTTTTTGGTCTTGTTGGATGAATTATGCCTTAAAATATATTGAAACTATGTGCACAACAAATCCCCCCCAAACTTAATCCTTTGTTTGTCCTCCAACAAATTATGACTGTAGAGTTCCTATGGGTGCATGCTGTTAGGACAAGTGTGTAAAATTTCAACTAGAAATAAACTCAGAAAAAAAAGTTTATGTTGGAGTTTCCAATCTTCGCATCCTTCAATCTCAACTTCTAAGTTGCTAACTCATATTCAAACCAATGAAAGGTCACATTTGTCTCACCAACTTCCTACAGTTGTTGCATTCAAATCAACAAATCCATACTTTCTAACTCATTTGACCCTCCTGATTTAAAATATGTATTTGCAGGTTCCATAGGCAAGATCACGCAAACCACTCTCCACTAATGCAACTTCAAAAAACACAAAATAATAACAATAATAATAATAATAATAATAATAATAATAATAAATAAGTCTTATTACAATTATAATAGGACTATAGGTGTTGGCTATAAAGGAATAGCATTATAGGAAAAGCATAAACAATAGGGGTAAAGCATAAACAATATGATTTATCTTGCACACACTTAATTAATTTAGGTTTTCTATATTTCAATTAGGCTTGGTTGTATGTATCTATATATTGTACATATGTGGATTTACAACATTCATATGTAAGATCATATTCACAAAACTCACTCTTTAAATACTAGTCATTTCCTTCTATTTGGTAAATGTTTAACTAATAATCAAATTAACCATCATAGAGTGATTCAAATCATAAACATTATTATACATGTAACAACAAACACACGAAAACATAAACAAAATCATACTCTACGTATCGAATAGAGGTATAAAATTAAGATCTAGTAAAAGCAAACGCCATATAAATTAAGTTAAATGCATGAAAAGTTAAATTCATGAGTTCAACAAAGATCAATAATAAATATAATGTTATAACTAGTCTTTTCATTCCAACATTTATGAACCATGTCAACCATGCAATGAATCATGACAATTGTAGGAAGTGCTTGGGTCACTACCCATTATAAAAATGCATGACAATAATATACTTGGTATGAAAGCATGACTCAAATAGTTAAATCTTATAAGCTTGAGTTGTTGACAACGAATGCATACCATTAATACACTTTTGATATGAAATAATAGATAACACATTCATGTTACCTATGTAATCCCATTTTGCTCATAAACCAAGTTTAAAATTTTGTTTCTTCTGTACCTGAACTCTAAAAACCAAAGGACATATTTAGTTGTTACCATTCTTTCTAACTACAATAAAAGAGTTTTGAGATATCTACCTTTCAAGAATACTTTATCCATGCAAATGATTGGATGAATTTAATAATGAAACACTCTTATTGAACCACCCCAAAGCCATAAATAACAACTTAAACAAATTTGATTCATCTATCTTAATGTGTGCCACAATCCTATGGTCACGCAACTCTAGGTTGTAGCAGTAGTATGGTAACAACATGAATGACTTCTTGAGTGAACTTTTTAACTCTTGTAGTTTTTGGTCTACCATGCCTATATATATGAAATGTTGATCTTATACCTCTTGGCCATATAAGCCATAATTTCTTTAGGCATCTAATACATGATCCACCATAATAAACACCATTTTAAGTAGTTGACCCAATGCATAAGGATGTCCATGATGTCACATTATTTGATCCCTACGACAACAATGATCATTATCTAAACGACAAAGCAAAAAATACTCACAATCATCTATATTTGTTACTCATGCCCATCATTGGTATTGTTCATGCAAACATTTGATTTTCTATCAAGATTTGGTTGATTTCATTGTTTTGTATTAGACTTACTTTCTAAAATATGCCTTTTAAATGCATCTTGTAGAACATCTTTATCATGGAATATATGATTAACTTTAAAACCCCACTCACCTCTTCCACAACCATCACCAATACACAAAGTTAGAAGGTTCAAAAAAGAGTGAAACCAAAGCATCGAGTCAAGAATTGTCACACGCATATTAATTGTAGCAGCACCATGACAAATAGGGTTTTGAGACTCACCACTTTACCCAACTTCACCACTAGGTTCCATATTCAATTTATGTTCACTTATTTCCATATTCACTATATCTTCTAACTCAAAATCTTTGATAGGAATATCATTTATTTCCTTGTCTTGATTAAAAGCACCCTAAGTCAGAAGACTGTCCTTCTGTCTACCCAATCCTAAGTGATCAACAACCACTTTAAATTTTGTACTTGCTCAAGATCATTTAAACTAAAACCAACATTCACATTACATTCCTCATCTTCATCTTGTCTTAGTTTATCACTATCCTTTTCTGAGTCATACTATGGCTGTATAACTTTAACATTAACTGGAACTAAAGAAAAATATTGTTTCCTTTTATATTCATTGGAAGGTTCAACACTATGTCGTCCTTCAAAACCCTTTTCTTAAAATGATAATCTTCTTACCTTATGAGTAATTGTAATATAAAAAAAGAGTCACTTGTATAGTATTTTTCGCTAGGGCAACATCATAACAAGCATTATCACTATCTTGAAATTGTATGACATCCTATTGATGGAGTTTTCAACTTTTATGGTTATATGGATACACTTCCACCCTTAGTTTATATACAAATGAGAGCTAAATAATCTATTAATCTTTGGAATGTCATATCTTATTGGATTATCACCATTTTTTGTTTTCTACTAATAGATTTCAGGGTGTTGTCCTTTGTTAAGGTCTATTGCCCTTTGCACTCAACTAAAAATACAATTTCTAACATTTTGTTCAATTTGCAAGGGGAAAAATTAAATTAATTATGTAAACATTTCTAAGAAAGATAAGATATGCAAAATTCTAATGAATAATATCATTTCACCCTTTCATAGATAATATTAATATCCTCCTATCAATAAAATATCATATCTCCTTTATCCATAAAATATCATATAACTCTTAATATAGAAAATATCATATAACCCCCTAAAATGTAAAATAATATAACACCGCAATTTCATATAACAAAAAGAAAATTATGTTTTAGTCTACTAGGCATAAATTCTCCTATTGGAGCAAATCACATTTACTACTTTTATACGACTAGCTCATATCATATCAACCACAATCTAGATGAAAATTCTATCAATCATTAATATAGATTAAAAAAAATTCAAATAAACAAATAAAAATTTTGAGTCCAAAAGAGTTTCTATAAAGACCTCCTTATAATTATTTTTGTGCCTAATTATATTTATATAATTGATAGAATGTCATGTAAACCTTAGTTTAATTAATTGCCATTATTCACTTGACACGATGTCATTCTGAAATATTTCACTATAAACTTCATATTTCAGTGGTACACATCTTTCACTATTTATAGAAGTTCCAAGGTTGATACAATGACAAAAAATCTGTCATGGTGATGTTAACCCCTACATTATAACCGAACACTTACTGGCAATTTGCTTTGCCATTTGGATGTGCTGCCTTCCTCAAGACGATTATTCATCAAAAATGGGGTCATTACTAAATTTCAATCTGATGCGTTGTTGCATCAACCACCTCTCACCAAAGCTTTTATATTCTTCAAAGGAAATGACAATCAATTCACCACATCACTTATACATGTAAAGAACTGTTGACATAGTACTTCATCAATCATTCTTCTATAAAGGAAAAATCTTTAGATGAGTATAGATACATCTATTTCATTTAAGTTTTTCAATGATCCTGCTGATTTTATGGACCTTGGAGAACTAGATTTCCCTCCAGTTTTCTTAACAATTTAACAAACCCAAGTTAGAAAACATTTATTTAATTTAAGATCAACCAATTACATGGAGATGGGATCATCACCTTGACTTACAAATACGACATAAATTTTAATAATCCTAAAGCAAGCAGTAACCTAACCTTAGTAAATATTACTTGAGAGTATGCAAACCCGAATCCCCTCCAGTTTTTGGAATGTAATTACAAGACCCTGGAATAAGGAAAGAGAATGGATTCTCAGAATTATCCAATGGAGGTCGAGGGAATTCATGAAAACCGTCAAAGTTACATGTATCAAAGTTCAATGACGAGTAGAAATTGGTTGAATCATCAGTACTCCCTTTTGTGTCCATATCGTTCTGGGTCCCATTTCCAGTGGGAACGTTGGAGCTAAAGTTGAAATTTATAATACTGCCAATTTTACTTGTTGCTTCATTGCCTTCTCTTCGATCAGATGGCCCTACAAGTCCTTTGTTGGTTTCATCAAGGGGAATGACAGGCGTGTGGCCTTGGAAAAGTGCAATGTGTCCAAATAACTTGTCTTTCCTTGAGAACGTGGTGCCACAAGAACAAAGCCATTTATCCTTGCCACAATGCTTTTCATGAGTTTTAAAATCAGCAATAACTGAAAATTTCTTCGTGTTGCATCTGCTGCAGATGTAGCTTTTGTCGCAATGAGTTCTCTTGTAATGATTTTTGACACATAAAATACTCTTTAGAGGTTGAAATTTTTAATGATCCTTGTTCCGCTTTTAACCAGCATAAGGGCAGGAATACCTCTTAATAAGCATTGGCTCAGAGCTGGATTCCTTGTGAGGTTTTACAACTGCTGCTGGAGTTTTATACTCATCTCCGTGACCTCTCATGGGCATTCGTAAATTTGCATCCTTCTTGAATCCTTTGTCGCATATTGTGCAGAAGTGAGTATGAGGTGCCAAGATTTCTTCTTTTTCTAGTTGCAAGATCTCATATGAACCAAGAGGAAAGTTTTCTCCTTCTTCTACATCCTCTTTATCTTTAATTCATGCTCTTCAACAATGTGATTCAGTTCAATCACACAATTGCCACCAAGGTCAACATTGTTTAAATTATTACTAACTTTTCCTCTAGAACTATTTGGCGGCTGAACATCTTTAAGGTCTTCCACTGGGGGAAATATAACCCCATTAAACTGCCCAAGCTGTCCAATGGAAGGGGCAGCAGCTGAAAAGTTATTCTTTACAGATGGGAGAAGGCTACCAGTAGTAGAGATTCACTGAGCAATAATTGAAGTGAGATCAGTAGTGATGTGCTGTCGTTGCTGAGCAACAAGCTCATCTGGTCACCCTAACACTTGGCCTCCTCGACCTACAATCAAATACACCAAATCCTGAAGCTGATGGATCTTTTGTTCCAAAAACGTGAGATTTTTTAACATAACTTTTGGATCCCAATCTTCAGTTTTATTGGCCTGGAGTCCCTCATTCATCTGAACTAGAAATTTAGTTTGGTTCCTAGAGTTACAAGGAAGTGGAGACTGGATTTGTGGTTGGTTGAACTCCTGGAAGGGAGAGTCCATCGTCATGTTGTAATTTAATATCTGATCTTCCCACTTCAAGAATCGTTGAAGTGGGAAGATCAACACTTGCATGAGAACTATGTGAGTTGGAATTTTTGACATGTGTATGTTTGATCATTTACATCAATAATCGTTGTACATTATTCACTATCAAGAACCTTATATCAATAATTATTAAAAGGATGCACATCCAAGTGTATAGACTTTCTGATGTTGTTGACAATCTTTTCCTCAACCCAAGGAGTTTATGGTTGTTACATTACGCTACAACAATTATAACATGTTCAATATCAAGGACCTTATGCTAGTAATTATTAATAGGATGCACATTTAGGTGTGTAGACTTTCTGATGTGGTTGGCAATTTTTTCCTCAACCCAAGGGGTTATATGGTTATTATGCTAAACTATAACAATTACAACACATTAAAGCGATGACATTTAATGAAAATATTATTTGGTAATAATGAATAACAAAAAATCAAATTATACTTACCTGTATGGTTTCTTCACTTAAGGAGCCATTGTTAACGAGTGCTTTTGATAAACTTTTTAAGCATGGTAATGGGCAAACTCATACATGTCTACTTAGAGCAATAAAAGACCATGTGATATTTGTAGTCATTATGTTATATCTCAAGCCTAAAAAATATGTTTGTGCCCATCTTTCATACCTAATTTCAAAGAAGTAGTGTGTTGTTTCTATGCTTATGCTACCTAATGCTTTAAATGTTGTATCGAACTCTATCATTGCATTAGCATTTATTGCTTTCCAATATAAAGGCATCAACTGTAGGTTAACCCTAAATTTAGTCTTCATGTTATCCAATATATAATGGCAATAACATTCATAATGAACATTGGGAAAAACTTTATACATAGCAAAAATGATATTAACATGTTGTTCTGAATTATGGCCAACTTTGGCACCTGACCAATACAATCTCTCAACCTAATTAAAAACCAACTCTATGTTGCATGGTTCTCATTACCCCTAATACCAAATGCAATCGGGTAAATATGATTATTTTCATCTTTTGCAACAACAATAAATAAAGTTTCAAAATATCTATCCTTTAAGTATGTCTAATCAATGCATATAATGGGTTGAATGTCTCGTTAAAATGCTTAAATACTATAGCCCATCACTATGAAAAAAAATTTTAAATCTATGATATTCATTAGTCTTGATATCTATACAAGAATTAAGCTTGTGATGCATTTAGTTAAGGTAGTAGTCTGATGACAAGGCAAATGACTCTTCTGGTATGCTTTAAAGTACTCTAAGTGCCCATTATTTGGCTTGCTATACTTAGGAATACAAAATAGCAATTCAATACTTTTGTGCAACTTTTACAATAATTCTTTTTGGTTGATAAATGAAACCAATCGATTTAAGTCTTTTAGCCAATATTTGACCCAATACCTGAGTCCTAGCTTGTTAATGATGTGACATGATTTGATCTATTGTATCTATGTGTTCAGTTACCATGATTCACAACTAGAAGAACTCTTACTCTTTAATTTTAGTCACTCGGACATTCTATGTGCACGGTTGATTATGACATATCACCTCCCATCTATTTGTTGATAATTTTACCACTTTGAATTGGTATTTGTTCTCTATGAAATGTCTTTTGAATGCATCTATAACACTTTTTTTATTGACAAATATGTTTTTTACTTTATAATTGTCTCTATCTTTTTACACTTTTGAGGCTCGTGATGAAAAAGGCAAATTAAGGCAATTTGGTAACGGCTTAAATTCTACACATTTTGCATATTTGGTTCTACATGACCATAAATAATATTTGGCTCTTAGGCACGACTTAAACCTGTTGTGGCATAGTGAACTTGAGTCTTTTACTTAAACTCTCATTCTTCAGTAGAAATATCATCTCTGTCATTCTTGTGGCCAAAAGAATCCCACGTAGGTATATTATGTAGACCATAGAAGTAGTCATCATTAAATTCTTCTTTTATGTTGTTTTATGCTATAAGAACCCTTGTCGCGTAATCAATATAATCATCGTCATCCTTTTCCAGGTCATTTGTATTGCCTTCTTGTACAACATATATAAAGACCCCTCTCGAACACTTTGTTTTTTATGTGTCGTTATTGAAAATCAAAATAGTTCTTTGATGTCAATGGAAGAACCATTAGACGAGTGACTTTAACATATAGTGAGATGCATTATCTCAAATAAATTGAGAGTCCAATAAGACATTTTATATGTCGATCACATGTAATCACTAAAGATTGCTTATTTCTAAGATTTGATAGTCTCATAGACAACTCAATCTTATTTTGTCTCTAATCTATTTGAAGAATTTTATACAACATTTGTATCATTTATTCTAATGTTGTGCCCTCTAAGATTTTAATCACTGCTTACTGCCTGTCCAACATAAGTCATTATATTTTCATCCTTATCTTTCATTCAGTCGCTTTTATAACAAACCAAAACATATCCTGATATTTTGATCAACCATACAATAATAATATATCGATTCTTAGTTGCATGTCTAATACATTAATTTCAATTTTACATTTTTCAATTGACAATTGTGAAGTTTGTGAACTTTATATTTTGGGGATTTATGGATTATAATTTATAGTTTTAGATTAGGTTGACAAGTCTCATTTCTGTTTTGATTAAAGTTTATGATAACATTTAGATTTAGGTTTACAATTTATAGTTTCAGGTTTAAGTTTTATATTTAAAGTTTTATATTTATAGCTTATGTTTACTGATTATAGTTTAGGGTTATATTTTATGATTAGGTTTACTTTTAGAGTTTTAAGTTTAAAGTTTAAGAATTACATTTATGTTTTAAGTTTCTAATCCTTATATAATAAAAGTTCAATATACATTCATATGATAAATTTTATTTAACCATGGTAATTAAACAATTAAACCCTATATATTATATAAAATTTTCATGTAAACCAAACATTGTAAAATATCAATTAAGTTTAGGGTAAAACTTCATATTTATAAATTAGGTTTAGTATTCAGAGTTTAATATTATGTTTTATGATTAAATTTACTTTTAGAGTTTCAAGTTTAAAGTGTAGGGATTACATTTATGTTTTAGGTTTCTAACCTTTATATAATCAACTATGGATATGCCCCCAAATGATAAAATTTATTTAACCCATGTTAAAAACTATCATTTAAGTCCCTTGTGATAAAATAGTAATACACTATTTTATAAAATATCAATTAAGTCCTATATAACAGGATGTTAATATACTTCCAAATATTTAAGTCTAATCATAATTGATGAAATGAAAAAATATGATCATTTTGACTTAACTCTAATATGGTATGATTAATTTGTTTTACTTTTATTTAATTTTGATTATTTAATTTGTTTTTTTTTTAAAGTAATGTTAGACAATTATGTTGTATGATAGAAACTACACAAAATTCATATTTATTTTATATTCTTTTAAAAAATAATTTTTTTGTGATATCTTATCATATGAGATAAGAATAAATCACAACCAACCCAGTCCTCCACACACTGGTTAACTTTTTAGAAAGGCCAATGGACTTTTTTCCTACCCAAGGTCTTGTGTAAAAATGATCTCATCCCTTTAACTTTTAAAATTCTAAAAAGTCACGTCAAAGTTAATAATTAAATTTAAGTATTAATAATTAAATATTAACGATTAAAAGAATACTTTTATCTTTTTAATAAAAATTTTAAAAAATAATAAAATCAGTTTTATAAAATATTTGAAAAAAATACAAAAAATAAAATTAAAAAAATGAAAAGTAGCTGCCACTATTCGTAATGTTGCAGATTGTGGTGGTCATCAAAAAAGTAGAGGTGATCAAATTTGACTATCCTATGAATCAGGTGGTCGTATTTGGCCATCGTCTGATTCATTTTTCAGTGCCCATTGTGGCGATTGTCTTTTTTATTTTTATTTTATATATTTTTAAATTTTCTTTTATATTTTTATATTTATATTTTATAGTTTTATTTAAATATTAAATTATATTTTATTATAATTTTTTATTTTTAAGAAGGTATTTTATTTATTTTATAAAAAATATTAAAAAAATTAAATGCAAAATATTCAACTAATAGATATTTAGATTTTAAAAAATTAAGGAGTGACATTTTATTTTGAGAGAGACTTGGGTGGGAAATAGTCTTTTGGCCTTTCAGAAAACATCAATTGCGAAAGACAAAAATGGTAAAATTATAAAGGTGTAAATGGGTCATTCCAAAATTTTTAGGTCTCTCTGTCTTTTACAAATCCTAAAGTACCATGTAAACTTCAGTCTTTGAGGGGGTTTACATAGGTAAATAGTTTTTTAACGGCCAAAGGACTTGTTCCCACACAAAGTTTGATAAAAAATGAATTCCTCTCCCTAATTTTTAAAAACTCAAACATATGCCCCCTAATCAAAGTTAATAATTAAATATAATGATCAATGCTTAAAATTAATGATAAGAAAGATATTTTTTTCTTTTTGAAAAAATAATTTTAAATAAATTTTGTAAAATAATAAAAATATTAAAATGAAATATAAAAATATTTAAAAATTTTGAAAAATATATAACAAATAAAATTAAAAAAAAAAGAGTTGTCACTGTCGTCGACAACGCTATTGACAACGGTGGTCATGATAATCAAACCAAAAGATTGAAATCGAATTTTTGGTTCACATGACAGCCAGATTTGACACCTCATTTGATAGATGTAATCAGATCTAATCATTTTCACCACCAAAAATGGTTAGGAAGTATTGAAAATGGCCAATTTTAGTTTCACAAACTGTTTTTGGTCATGGTTGATAGAATAAATAGTTAGATCTAATCATATCTATCAAACATAAAGGAAATCAATCTGTTTTCATTCATTTGACTGCTTTGTAAATCAAGAGATCGACATTGACAATGGTCACTTTTTTATTTTTAATTTTTTTGAAAAATTTTGATATTTTTGATATTTTTATTTAAATATTAAATTAAATTATTATATTTATTTTTAATAACGAAAATAGTTTAGTTATTTTATTAAAAATTTAGGGAAAATAAATAAAAAATTATGAAGATTGAATTTTTGAGTTTTTAAAAATTAAAGAAAAGAATTTTACCTTTTCATGGAGCCTTGCGTGGGAATAAGACCTTTGGCCTTTTTGACCCGCTATTGCTTGTAGAACATGTAAACGTCACGCATGACGATACACGAGAGCAAGCGGACACTTAAAAATTTCCGAGATTAGGTTGAAAGTTGCTCCTTCGCTTTGTTTTTTTACCATCTGAACCTCACAAACTCATAGAGTTCTTCGAAAGCAACTTAGGTCAAGACACGCCTGAATTTCTTTACTCCCGTTTGTTGTTCACTTTTCACTGTTCAAAATTCTTGATATATTAATTGCTAAATTGGTCCCGATGTTCGGTTTCCTGTAAATTGAGCATGGGATCTGGAGTTGATTTGTCTGTCTCAATTCTTTTTTAATGGTCAACAATTTTTTAGCGTGAAACTTGGTAGTAAGTTCTTGGTATTTTGCTTACTGACTTCGATATTTTGCTTCCTAGCTTTGCTGCAGAGTCCTTTCTCGGTGGAAATTGATGGCTTCTTCTTCCGGCACTTGTTCGGCCAAATACGACGTTTTCCTTTCTTTTAGAGACACCGACACAAGAGACAATTTTGTCAGCCATCTCCACAAAGCCTTATTGAGGAGAAAAATTACCGTTTTCATTGATGAAAAACTTAGTCGAGGAGATGAAATTGGGCCATCTCTTTTAAATGCAATTGGAGGGTCAAAGATTTCGGTTATTGTTTTCTCAAAAGGCTATGCATCTTCTAGATGGCTGCTCCAGCAACTTGTAAAGATTCTTGAATGCAAGAAAAGTAATGGGCAAATCGTGATTCCAGTTTTCTATCACGTGTATCCATCAAATGTAAGGAATCAAACTGGGACTTTTGGGGAAGGATTTGCTGAGCTTGAAGAGCTTTCTAAGGAGAGTCCAAGCGTGCTGCTGAGATGGAAGATTGCTTTGACAGAAGCAGCAAATCTATCTGGCTATGATTCACATGTCATCAGGTGATGAATTGATTAACTTTACGTTTGGGCGTTGCTGCTTATTTTCTCCTTTCGGTCGCGGTTACAACTAAAATACTGTTCATTGAATTAACCAATTAATTACCAGCCGTTGAAAAGTTTAGCTCTTAAATGCACACCATTTGATAGCTAAAGATTTGTTTTTCCTTTAAGCTAAACTTTTTTTTGTTTCTAAATTCTCTTACTATTTTCAGTGTCAAGATGTGGAATAATTCAGATTTATTATTATATTTTTCAGAGTTTGTAATCGATTTCCTTTGATAATTGATTATATATAAATTTAATGTCATTGATATTTTCAACGAGAACTTCCCCTTCGGCTACAATTCTTTTTCTAGCAAATCATATCAATCAACTTTTCTAATTAACTGTAACTAATAACATATTGGAGGGAAATTTTATTGGGAAAAAATTTAATGTTCAAGGAGGAAGGAAAATGGCTTATTTCTTTAATCAAAACTAGAATTTGGAAATAAAACCATGTTTTTTCTTATTTATATATATTTATATTTTGTTGTTGTTATTATTATTTTGGTTAGGCCAGAAGCACTTCTTGTTGAGGAAATTGTCAATGATGTAGTGAAAAGATTGAATTATTTTTCTGCACGTGAAGATACAGACTTGGTTGGAGTGGAATCAAGCATAGGGGAAATTAAATCGTTACTAGATATTGGGTTGGAGGGTGTTCGCATAGTAGGAATATGTGGAATGGGTGGTATAGGCAAGACAAGTATAGCTAGAGTGGTGTTCGCTAGCCTGTCAAGCCAGTTTGAAGGTTCTTACTTTGTTGAAAATGTAAGCAGTGAATCGGAGAAAGATGGATTATATAACTTGCGAAATGAACTTCTTTCTACATTATTAGGAGATGCAAGTCCAAATATAAGATTCACCTTTACAAAAGATAGGCTTCAACGAATGGAGGTTCTTATTGTTTTTGATGATGTGTCGCATTCAGACCAAATTGAATTTTTAATTGGAGATCTTAGTGGTTTAGGTGGAAGAAGTCGAATCATTATAACAACAAGAGATAAACAAATAGTTAAACATTTTGGAGCAAATGTTGTTGGCATATATGAGGTTCAGGCATTATGTGCTACTGATGCGCTTCAACTTTTTTGTAAGTATGCCTTTAAACAAAATCATCCAATTGAAGCTTATGTGGACCTATCAAACAGAATTATAGACTATGCTAAAGGTGTTCCACTAGCTCTTAAAGTTCTAGGTTCTTTTATGACTGGCAAGGGAAAACCTGTTTGGGAAAGTATGGTGCGTAAACTAGAAATTATTCTTCCAAAAGAAATCATAATGACGTTAAAGCTAAGTTTTGATAGACTAGATTTTGAAGAGAAGAGTGTCTTTCTAGATGTTGCATGCTTCTTTAAAGGATGGGATATATATCTAGTAAAAGCAATCCTAAATGTCACTGGCTTATTCACAGAGGCGATAATAAGTAGTCTCATTGACAAGTCTCTCATAACCATAACAAAGGGCACCATAACAATGCACGAATTGCTTCAACAAATGGGTTGGGAAATTGTTCGACGAGAATCCATGAAAGATCCTGGCAAGCGTAGTCGCTTGTGGTATCATAAAGATGTCTACAATGTGTTGTCGCAAAATATGGTGAGTGCAGAAAGGCATGCATTAGCTTCCATTTTTTGTTTTTATGTTTTTGGAACTTGTAAAAAAAAAAATTAGCTAGGAGATCACAACCCATTTTCTCTTATGCATCATTAGATATGGTGTGGGGTTATTTAGGATCTAAAGAGGTATAATAAACATTTTGTGAAGAAAATATTGAGAGTTTTGAAATGTAGACTTTTAATGTAATCTTTCTCTTATATTATGCTGCTAATTTATTATATTGATTCTTAGGGAACTAAAATAATTGAAGGCATTTGCTTGGACTTGTCTAAAAGTGAAGAGATATACTTAGATCCCCAGGCTTTCTCAAAGATGCGTAATTTGAGATTCTTGAATGTATATAGCTCAACATATGGAGAGACCAAAAATAAGATACATTGCTCTCAAGGCCTTGAATTTCATTTCCCAGAGCTAAGGTATCTTTGTTGGCATGGCTATTCATTGGAATTATTGTCAAATTTTCATCCAAAGTATCTTGTTGCTCTTAATATGCCCCATAGCAATCTCGTACAATTTCAGATTGGTGTCCAGGTACATGTGGTTGTAATATGGCAATTTTTATGGTAATTTTTTGTTATCAGATATTTTAATTGCTGTTGGCTTTTTCCTTTTTTTTTTTTTTTTGGTGCAGAATCTTCTTCATTTAAGGTTTGTTGACCTCAGCCACTCTAAGTATCTAATCAAAATCTCTGATCTCTCGTGTGCCCCACATTTGGAGAGCTTGATTGTTGAAGGCTGTACAAGTTTATTTGAGATTTCCTCTTCTATCCAGTATCTCAATGAACTTGTTATCTTGAATCTTAGGGGCTGCCAAAGCCTTCGTAGTCTTCCGGCTGAGATTCCTTCAAAATATCTTAAGAAAGTGTTTTTCTCTGGGTGCTCAAATCTCAAGATGGTTCCGAAGTTCTCATCTAACATAGAAGAGTTATGTTTAGATGGAACTGCGATAGAAGAATTGCCCACATCAATAAAAAATTTAGACTCTCTAGAAATATTGAATCTTAGGGGCTGTTCAAGGCTTAAGAGTCTCCCAAACATGATTTCTGAGCTGAAATCTCTTAAATATCTTTATGTCTCTGGTTGTGCTGAACTTGGTGGATTTCCTGAAGAAATGGGGAATTTAAAAAGTTTGGAGGTGCTTGAAGCTAATGTAACTGCTAGAATACAAGTATCAGATTCCATTATATGGTTGAACAACCTTCGTACACTATCTTTTGAGACATATAAGGGTCAAGAGCCATTGGATTTGCTATTGCCTAATTTGTCAGGTCTTTTGTTTCTACAGCAATTAAATCTGACTGATTGTAATATCACAAAGTTACCTGAGAATCTTGGCCAATTATCGTCCTTGAAATCTTTAAAAATGGCCAGAAATGATTTTGAGAGCATACCAAAAAGCATAAAAAACCTTTGTAAGTTAACGTCGCTTGATGTGAGCTTTTGTTATAGGCTTCAATGCTTACCAGAGCTTCCATGTCAGCTAGAATATGTAAAAGCACAGAGTTGCACATCATTGCAATCGTTATCAAACTTACCATTGCTGTTCACAAGTGTGAAAAGATCACAAAATAGAGTTCTCAACTTCATCAATTGTTTGAAACTTGATTGGGATGCACTTGGAAACATCCTGACTGATGCTTTACAAAATATTGAGCAAACTTCCATTCATTGGCGGGAAGCTTATGAGGTATCTCTCCATCTTTCTTATCAGATGATGTCTATCTCTTTGTCTTCATATCATAATTTTTTTCCCCTTCTCAAATATGACTACTTTTATTGTACAGATGGTTTTGCATGATGCAAAAAATTTATTGTGTGTCCCTGGATGTGAAATTCCAAAGTGGTTTGACTGTCAGAGTATAGGATGTTATATAGAGCTACCACGTGATTCACTCAATCCTAACTTAATTGGATTGATTTTTTGCACTGTCATAGCCTTTGGAGATCATGATGATGATGGTCATGAACTGATTGTTAATTTTGAGTTGCTTGTTAAATCCAAAGACGGTTACTACAAAAAGGTGGCTGGTGGCTTGCTTCAGAGTTGGCATAAAGATGACGCGCCTGATTGTTTTGAGTCAGATCACATATTCCTGGGTTATGATTGCAATATGCACACATCTGGATTTCCTGAATTGTCCTACAGTCAGGCCATCATTTATTTCTATGTTAGCAAGAATGATAATATACATTTGGAATGTTTCAAGGTGAAAAAATGTGGTGTCCATTTTTTGTACAGCCAACATTGTGGGGAGGCAGTTGAAGGGTCCAGTGAAAGTTGTATCTCTACTGAGAGTGAAGACGAGGGGGAAGCACACTCTAGCCCAAGGTAAGTTACCTTTTTCTTCATACCTGCAGTGATTAGTTCATTATTGCTCTGTTTTAGATCTCCTTTTGCTTGGTTTGTCTCTCTTTGCTTGGTTACATATATATTTGTCATCCTTTCATGCTGTGATTATGCTATTTTCTATGTGATTTTCTTTTGGATCTGAACATATTGATTATATATTCATATGACGGATATAATTCTCATTGGAAAATATAAGTCCCACATTGGGAAGAAAGATAAAAATAAAGGGTATATAATATAATGAGTATCCAAGTTAAACTAACTTAAGTCATTTTAACAATTGGAGCCCAAAACATGTTAAAACCCATAATTAATAATCCTAAAATGGACTTCGATTTCTTACATTTCTCTATAGTGTTAGTTGGGCTCGATCTTTCAGTATTTAACCACATTGTTACTAGCTTCTGGATCACTTATTACACTTAATATTAGAAATGAATACACATTAATTTCATCTATATTAATAAATAATAATTGCAATAGTAATTACAATTATAGAAGTAACATTTAAAAAAACAGTTAAATAATAAGTACTATTATCAATCTTACTATCATCAATTCAATGTTGTATGAATTTGGGTTTCTAATTGACATTGTCTGTCTCTTCTACTTGACTTTAGTATATGTTGATATTTGAATGTGCATCTCAATTGATATATCTTATAATAGAATTCATTTGAGTGAGGAATTTATTTGTAAAGAACTATAAAAGACAATTCATGTGTTCATAATAATTAAAATGACATAGATTTTCAAATAATTATTAACTTTTAAGATTTTTGAAAGAGAGAGAAAATTTTATTGTTGAAGTTCTTAGTTTAGAATAAAATGACAATTTTTTTTTTTATTTTTAAATTATATGTTATTGCTTAAAGTTTTATTTTCTAACAAATGTTATGATTAAATCAAATATATTAAATAAATTTTGAATATGAACACATGAAGAAATAAAATGTAATGATATTGGATATTAATTTCTAGTCTGACTATATGTGAGCTTTTATCAAATTTTTTGAGTATATTTGTAGAATTTCAAGGTAAATTAAATGTCGTCAAAACACTTAGTTGCCTATGTTAATTTGTCTAATAATTGAATACCTCTTACCATTGGAATTGAATGAATGTGTCTGAATGATATATTTATTCACTTCTAATTTTTAAATATCTTAGAATAAGTGTTAAGTGTATGTTGTTAATGGTTATGAAAATCTGAAAATTAGTATTTTTACATAAATGATCTCATGAATGGTAAGTATATCCATTCTTTGTACACAAACTATGAATCTAAAAAATGTAAGAAAAAAATATTTAGTTTTGGCAGCTAATTAATATTTTTGATTGTTTTACTGTAGGAAATTATCAATAAATAATTAAATCAAACAAATAGGTAAATCCGTGAAATTACTAGGATAATAAATATTAAGAAATAAAAATAGTTAATACATTATCGTATATATAATAATATTAAAGGTAATAAATAATCAAAACGTGAATAAGTATATATAATGGTCAATACATTGTATAAATAAAATAGTATATTACCTTTAATAATATTACATATGCATTATCATATATAGTCAATACATTATTGTATATATAATATTATTAAAGGTAATAAAATAATCAAGATGTGAATAAAAATAGTCAACACATTATCATATGTATAAATATTATTTGAAACAAGAGTGTAATTTAGAAAAATAGAATCTTCTTACTTTTTTTATTTATATGTGTTGATATATATACATGTAAAGAACTACAAAAGTAGCAAACTATTAATACATGCTATAAATTAGGCACTAATAGAGTAGAGCTGAATTATAGTAATATTCAACTAATTATATTCCTAAAATATATTCTAAAATATGCAGCTAAATATAATACTGAAATATAGTAGTAACAATATTATTACCACTTCCCCTCAAGTTGGAGCATGGATGTCCATTATGTGAAGCTTGTTACTTAGTTGAGTGACGTTATCCTTCTTAAGAGCCTTGGTGAACAGATCAACAATCTGGTCCTTTGAAGGTGTAAATGGAGTACAAACCTTCTTATTAGTGACAATATTCCTCATAAAATGACAATCAATTTCAATATGCTTTAGTCATTCATGGAAGACAAGATTACTTACAATGTGAATTGTTGCTTGATTATCACAATGCATAGGAATAGGATCCATATATAATAGTACCAAAGTCTTTTAAAAATGCTTTCAACCATATTAGTTCACGCATGGTTTGTGCTATGGCACGATACTTAGCTTAGCACTAGATCTAGGCATAACTGTCTACTTTTTATTTCTCCAAGTTACTAGATTACCTTTAACAAAAGTACAATAAACTAATGTAGATTTTCTGTCACCTTTATCAATAACATAATTGGCATTTGAAAAACTAACTAAATCAAAATGTTTATTCTTTTCAAACCACAACCCCTTTTCCGGGTGACTTTTTAGCATATCTCAAAATATGACAAGCATCTTCCTAATGACACATCTTAGGCTTTTCTGTAAATTGATTAACCAACCCTTCGACATATACAATGTTTGGTTTGGTCACTGTAAGATAAATAATTTTCCCAACAAGTCTTTTGAATTGAGTACTTTCTTTAAAGTTCTCATCATCTTTCCATAAGTCTAGATTGGGTTTCATGGGGACATTTGTTGGTTTTGCCATAATAGACCTGTTTCTTGTAGAAGATCCATAACATACTTTATTTGAGATAGTACCACACCTTGTTTATTACGAGCAACTTCAATACTGAGAAAGTACCTTAAATTTTCAAAGTCTTTTATAACATATTGTTGCTATAAATATCTTTTGGTTTCCTTAATGTCAGTCATATCACTACTTGATAATAGTATATCATCCATATATACAATCAATACTACAATACCAAATGAGCTATGTTGCACAAAGATTGAATGATCAGCTTGATATCGTTTAAACTTGACAACAAAGATTGCCTCACTGAATTCATCAAACCAAGCTCTCGAACTCTGTTTCAAACCATAAGTGTTTTTTTTAGTTTACTTACAAAATGAGTCTCCCCTTGAGCAATAAATCTAGGTGGTTGCTCCATGTAAACCTCTCTAGTTAGATCCCCATAAAGAAACGCATTCTTGACATCTAGTTGATACATGGACCAATCTTTATTGACCATTTGAGATACAAGCACACGGACAGAGCTAAGCCAAACAATAGGAGAGAATGTTTCAAAGAAGTCAATACCCAAGTGTAGTCTTTGGCAACCAACCATGCTTTATACCTTTCAATGGAACCATCGGCGTGATACTTCATAGTAAAAACCCAATTGCATGCAACTAGATGAGTTCTCTCAGGTAATGGTACCAAGTCCCATGTATTACGAGCAAGGAGTGTTGACATCTCCTCCTCCATTGCCTTATGCTAATCAGAAATTTGCATAGTTTCATGATAATTCATAAGAACTGATATAGATGACAGAGACAAAGCAACGAATGAATAGAAGGACCAAGGTGATAAAGGAGACAAAATTGGCAACAAGATGTTGAGTGCAAGAACGTTTACCTTTGCCAAGAGCAATAGGCAAATCAGAAGAATCACCAGCTAAAAACAAGGGAGCAAGAGATGGCTCTAAAGCAGTAGGAGTTTGTAAAGGTGCCCACCTACTGTGAGCGTGCAAAGGTTTGGAAGGTGGAATGGATATAGTCATTGGAGTAGATAGAATGATTCACTAGCAACTTTAAAAAATGACTCAAACTAAAAAAAGGTTACGTCTATAGAAGCAAACCTCTTTATAGTCATAGGATCATAACATTTGTATCTCTTTTGAGTTCAAAAATACCCAAAGAAAATAGGACAAATAGATCTAGGAGAAAGCTTATCCATACCATTGTCAAATAAATGAACAAAACATACACATCCTCAAATACAAGGAGTAACTGGGAACGAAGGAGAGTTAGGGAAAAGACATTTAAAGGGAATTTGACTTGCAAGAGTAGAAGAGAGCATTTTGTTGATAAGAAACCCTGTAGTAAGTATAACATCACCCTAAAACAATATCACCTAAAAATATCTAGGTACATTCATTTGAAGCATAATGATTCGAGCAACCTTAAGAAGGTGTATGTTTTTTCTTTCGGCCACATCATCTAGTTGTGGAGTATAAGCTCATGATGTTTGATAAATGATACCATTAGAAGAACAATAGTAGAGAAATTAGACTTCATATATTCTAAGGCATTGTCAAGCCTAAATACACAAATTTTAGAAGAAAATTGAGTCTTTATTTCATTATGAAAGGTTTGAAATACGTTAAAGACAGATGACATGTCTCTTAATAAATAAAGCCAAGTCGCCCTAGAATGACTATCCACAAAGGTAATGAAATACTGATAGCCTGACATAGTACAATAATGACGAGGACCCCACACGTCCGAATGTACTAAATCAAAAGGACGCAAACTTCGATTTTCTTTAAAAGGAAAAGACTCTCTGTGATGTTTTCCTAATGGAACTCACTAAAGGAGGTAACCTTTTTTAAACTAAAAATAAAGGTATGATCCAATTGACAATGCCAATTATAAGGAGACACACTCCTAATAGTAGCAACAAGAGGCGCAAAACTAGGACTAAGGTAATAAACTCCCCTTGACTTAGAGTTGTGTCCAATCATCATATCGTTTGGAAGTCTTGTAACACAATGAGTTGGGAAGAAAGTCATAGAGCAATTCAAAGATTTGGCAAGTTGACTGATAGAAAGGGGGTTAAATGATAATTTCAGAACATGTAAGACTTGATTAAGAAGAAGAGAGGAGGCATTAATGGTACCAAAACCAAATACTCTAGAAACAGAACTATCGACAACAGTAATAGAAGATAAAGACTGACAAGTTATGAAACTTTTCAATTGATGTGGGTTACCAGTCATATGAATTAATGCACCTGAATCAATTAACTGAGAATTATCAGTGAAAGCGGCAAGCTTCCCAATACTTGACTGAAAGACAGGAGAGACAATAGTGTTTTGTTCAGAGTGAAGTTGCCTTTCTAACTCTTCCTTAAAGGTTTGAATAACATCTTTAGGACCACGCCCAAAGGTCTCATAATTAGGTTCATCAAAAGAAGAGTAAGAGCTGCTGCCTTAGGAATATTGGATGACTTATTACCTCTGGTAGCCCATTTAGGCTTGCTGTGCTTATCCCAACATTGATCTGATGTGTGCCCTCCTTTACCACAAAAATCACATAACCGATCACATACAAATAGGCTTTCTATTGCTTCTTTTGAGTCTCTAAATCTGTAGAGAGAGGCTGAAGTTGACAAAATAGGATCTTCTTACTTTTTTTTTATTTGTATGTGTTGATATATATACATGTACAAAACTCATAAAGTAGGAAACTGCTAATACAGGCTATAAATTAGACATTAATTGTGCAGAGCTGAATTTTAGTAATATACAGCTAATTATATTCCTTAAATATACAACTAATTATATTCCTAAATATATTATTAACAAAGAGGTTGGGATATTTTTGAAGAAGGCATTTAAGACAAAGTAGTAAGACTTTTATTTAGTTAAAAACCAGCGTTTTTATCTGTTTCAGTTTGGATAAATATAATCAATTACTAGTCTTAAATTGCCCAAGGTAAGCAACTCACAAATATCTTAATAATATACAATCAACCCTTTAGTCAAATTTAGCAGTTAGATGCAAAAAATCCATTTTCCTATTAAATACTATTGTAAGTATGCCATCTGAGATATATATTTTGTTTACTAAACTGCTAGTTAATTGTAGATTTTTTTTAATACTATATAATGAAATTGAATTGAAAAACGTTATTGTTGTTCCTTTATTCCCTTAATTCTCAAATTAAACTCCTTGAGGTTTTAAGTTTGATACTTTAAAGTTATTCATCAAAATATGCATCTAGATATTATAGTTAATGATGATTGTTTGATTTGTTTTTCTATTATAAAGTTATAGAATTTTGATGGTGGGGCCTGAACCCAAAGGGGTAAAGGGGTACTCTTTCTTTACAAATATAAACAATTACAAAATGGAGATAAAAAAAATAAAATATATTTCTTTTAAACATGTATGTTTCTCGTGATCTGAAGAATGTCTCATCTGTGGAAGTTGATCTTTTCATTTTCTTTTAGTGATCATCTGGTGAAGCATGATGTTTTCCTTAGTTTCAAAGTTGAAGACACCGGCAACAATTTGGTCAGCCATCTTCGTGCAGCTTTGTGTCGGGCAAAGATTGACACTTACATTGCTAATGTGGATGATCAACTTATTGGAGAAGATGAAACTTTCTCATCATATCTTATGCCTGCCATTGAAGAATCAATGATTTCGGTTATAATTTTCTCAAATGGGTATGTCTCTTCTGAAAGTTGCCTTGAAGAACTTGTACAGATTCTTGATTGCAAGAAAAAGTATGGCCAGGCTGTGGTACTAATTTTCCATAACGTGCACCCATTGCCTGAAAAGAACCAGACTGACACTTTTTGGAATGCATTTGCTGAGCTTGAAAAAATTTATACGGAAAGTCCAGCAAGACTGAAGAAATGGAGGAAAGCATTGGAGGAAGCGGCTAATCTATATGGCTTCAATTCAAGAAAATTTAGGTAACTCATGAATGTTGACTTTTTCCCACAATCTTGTTGTGATCATGACTCATACATTCATTGAATCAGTTGACATATATATATAACAAGGCTCAATTAAA